>JACYFF010019584.1:77048060-77096427 GCA_017589665.1 Selenicereus undatus | reverse complement strand
TTTTCCCCTTTTAGAGACCGAAAAGCTCCGGTCTCTAACTGCACGGAATCTTGTAGTGTATAACCACCTCCGACATACAAGGCGGGCCTCTCAACCTTAAATATCATGTGCACAATCTTATCCAAGGTCTTTACGTCATGCGGGCTTGGAGGTTGCAGTTGCACATTGCATTCAAGGAGTTTGATCAAGTTGGTCCACTTGGATGCAATGACCTCTTCTTAGACGTCCTTTGGGATATCAATTAGAACTAGTCCTGACCAGCCTGACTGAGCAATCAAAAAGGCCTCTTTGACGACCCGAGGGATGTCATTTGTGTCAAGGAGGAGGAAGGTGCGCTTAGTGATGCTTCGAGTAATATCCACTATAGGGGCCTCATGGAAGGCATCAGTGCCCATGTTTTTTGGGGCCACTTGACCTGTGATGGCAACCATTAAGGACACATGCATAACCCTCTGCCAGTAGGATCTCGCCTTGCTCATGGCGGGCCAGGATGATCCAAATGGACTTGGATCGAGTGAAGGCATGATGAATTTCCAAGAATGCCCCTCTAGGGTATGCGAACACATAGGACACGTCTTCTAGCTCGAGTGCCTCCACAAACACGTCAGCGGCCTTGCGAGGGGTAGGAAGGGGTTGTGGTGAGGCAGTGATCAAGTGGAGGTGACAATTGGAAGTTAATTTCAACATGAAAATGTTACAAAGAGAGAATTTGACTTGTACATGTAAAGAAGGGGAAGAAGGATAACAAGTTGTATTATGCTTGAGCTCAAATGAGCAATTATGAGGAGAGCGTGGTCTTAGGAAGTGTTTGGAGGAAGAGTAGTTTGGGAGAACAATTGAGTAGTGATATATGTCTTACTGTAAGACACTTTTAAATGTCTTGTCTTATTATAAATTAACATATTTTATGATTTAAAACCATAAATTTTTCAATGATTATACTTAATTATGAATTGCTAACCTTAAATATTTGTCGGCTATGCTGACAAAGTATTAAATGATACCCTAATTGCATTAACCCTATCCGTGAGTACATATGATACGCGTATTTTAAAAATATGACAAATTATGTATAAAAAGATAATTTTATACAATTTATAAGTTGTAATGTACTTTTATGATTCGATTCTACCATTTTTTTCAATTTAAAAACATAATAATATGATTTTTTAGTCAAAACAAGACATTTATAGCAATACACTTATCATTTTACTTGCCATTTTCGTAAGTCTTTTTTTTGAGATATCCTGGTTCCGCAGGAGGGGTTTTGATAGGAATCTTCCAGACGAATTTTCAAATAATTGAATAGAAACTTCATTGTACGTGTCTCCGTATTTAAGCCTTCCTGAATCTTGGCCATATAAATTCAAGTCAGCCACAAAGAAAACAACATGACAACAAAGCTGTCCCACCACCACATATGCCTTAATCAAACATACGAAAGTGGAGTATGGTCATTAATTAAAAACATTAATTTGTCTTGGAATTCATTTATTTTGCTTGACATTAATAATATCCCAAGGAATTGGCTCTCTATCAAGGAAGAGTCCATTAATTAAATTTAATGCAGTTTTTTGGATGAGATCATCTTACAATAAATTATTGTTAGAAGACTGATGTATCTAACTTGAAACCATATAATAAGACATGATATAGTATTCTTAATCGCATTATTATAAAATATAATTGTGAGATGGTCCCTTCCGTGAGACGAACTGATATATTTATGAATAGGGGCGAAACTAGCATCTTTTTTTACGAGGACGACCCATTAATATGAGACTTTTTTTACCCTGAGACCTATGTTACTATATTAGTTTTAACTTGAAAATTAAAATAAAAAAGTATTTTTGCACAATGTAATGAAAAGGATATAAAAAAATGAATAGTAGATAGAAGAGTCTTTTCCCTCTGAGACCTATGCTATTGTATTAGTTTTAACTTGAAATAAAAGCATACAAAATTTGAACTTTAAGAGATTTGATATGTGTGAATTAATTTTTTCTTGAGTAACAAGCTAAAATTTTATGAACTTTTAAATAATTTTGAAGAAATTTTTATCAACAATTGCCTATGCCAAACATCATAGTGGACATTTAGGGCTCCTAAAAGGAAGGGGAAACCCAAACATATTAAGACTCAACTATCAAAGTAAATGATTAAAAAAAAAAATATGGCAGCATTATTGTAAACTACTTTATAATAAAGTTGATGAAAGAACAAAAAGTGTTTCATATAACTAAGAAACTAGGAAGATTAAAGAAAGAAATTTGAAGCGCAAAAAATAAAAATAAAAATACTGACTCTTAAGTACCTAAGTTCTATGGTAACTATTTATAGGCCCCTTTCTTTTTGAAACTAATTTTAGGGTACCTTATGTTTTAAGACAATATATTCTTAGGTCCTTTTTATTATTATTTTGGCCTAAAACTTTTAGATATTTTCAACTTCGGCCCAAATGGGGTTCAAAATACAAATACTTAAACTTATGAGCTTTTTTGGAAAATATGCTTGTTTTCAACGATTAACATCTTATAATGACTTTACTGGTACTAGTTATCATAATCTACTACTTATATCATACATATTATGTTTGTTTTATTAGAGGCCCATCATGCTTAGCAAAGTAATTAAATTTTAATTAGAGAGTTTTGACTATTACTTGAACTTAGTCAGCATTAGACATTGGCGTTTCTCTAGCTTTCAGTTTACAAAGATTGCTAATCTCTACCACATCTTCCTTAGATCAAGCACAACATAGATCCATTTTGTTTCCTACCTTAGACCATAGTCACTAATCAAGTTTTTTATATTTTAAAGGATAGTGGAACTTTAATCAATAAATTATAATATTTATGATATAAGGTTCAATTGAATAACGTTTCTTACTAGGAAACTTCTTTTATTGGTAGCTTAAAAGTGAAAATATTACACTGGAAAGATTGAAGAGGGACTTAAGATACTAAGCTCATCGAAGATGCTTTCTCATAGAGAAATGGAGAATCCCAACTTCTCTTTTGCTCAAGCATGCACAAATGAATGTGTCCGTTCTTATTCCTCAACCTCTCCTTTTATAGAGGAGATGGAATGCATACGATGCCCTAACAGCTACAGTACAAAGTGATATTTTCCTATAACTACAGCTATCTTCACATGTATGCAGTAGACAATATTATTTTACTAACTTGATACTTGATAAAATAGTACAATAATGAAGCAACAACTTCTCGGAGCCTTTAATGCTGACAAACTAGTCATCCATACTGAGATTCTATATGTCTTCATCTCCAATAATGTCTTCCAGTCCATCAATATCCAGATAATCGTCAAAATCTTGATCAAGTTGAAGATACTCTGGATCCTATTTTTCAAATAATTCATGAAGATATCTCTTTCCTTTTTCTGATAAGAATTTTCTATCTCCAATATCAAAGAGATAATCAAAGACATCTTCTAAAGTAGCTCCTTTTACCTTCATATATTTGTTGAACTCATTATAATAAATGAAAGTAGTTTTCCCGCAATGCATTAGTGTTCTTCCTTGTTCAATTAATGCCCATATTTGATGATAAATGTTGTAAAAACTAATGGCTCTTGCTAAAGTAGGATCACTAACTAATTATTGCCATTCTGGGAACCATTCTTGTCATTAATAATTGAGATCGCCTAAATCAACTATTTGAACAAGATAATGGGCCGGTTTGAATTTTCCATTTTCATACTCAATTATTGCACAATGTTGCTCCACACATAGGTGTCCATTGCATGGATGTTAGAGCTGGGAATGTCTAACCCAATACGATAGCACGACATGAACCTAACTCGAAGTTACTAAGAGAAACCTGAACTCAACCCGACTTGAATCGACTTTGACCTGAACTCGACATGATTTGACTGTTTAGCATGAAAATATGTTATTTTTCAATTTAAGGCCAATCTAGGCTATTTTCAACGCCGACACAAAATTGACTCATTAATTAAATGGATTGACCCGACCCGACCCATTTTCCAGCTCTAATGGAACTTTGTTGCACCATCAGGAGATTTAGAATCCAATGGATCCTTTTGAATATGTATTGTTGAAATTTCATTAGTGTTGAGAAAAATGGGCACTTGGGATCTGCGATTTCGATGAGGTAAACTACCATCCTATATTCCTAGGCTTTTATGACGGGTCATCTGGGGAGATTGAATTTGTTGAAAAATTAACACCGCCAACTTCAAATCTATCGGGAAGTAGATTATAGTACTTTATGATTCTGAAATATCATGGGACTAATTATAATAGTAGGTTATGCAGGTTGCATACCATTTGTTGAACCATTTTTCTTAGACATGAGAACTTATTTTTTCTTGGATATCATAAGGACATCGTAAGTAATTAATTTGTAACTTTAGAAGGCTAAATCTTTGGGTTGTTAGATAGGATGAAGACAACATACCAAAATGTAATCTACTTTTTGTATGGGATGCCAAAATATCCATAAGGATGTTACTAGAATGAGAAACTTGTTCTAGCAGTAATGGCATTTCACTTTGGATTTTCTCCATTTCTGGTAGGAGTTCTGCTCTGATGATCACAATTGGCAAGCTCACGAGTTAAACTATCTGCCAGAAAATTCTTCGATCCATGTATATGTTCAATAGAGAAAGAAAACTAGCTAAGTCGTAATTGCCAACACAGGAGTCTCCCTTGCACTTGCATGTTTGATAAATTCTTTTTCACAAAACCAAGTACTCCTTTAAGGCTAAAAAATTAAGAACTTTTTGATCCCCCTTATGACTGCAAGGATTTCTTTTTTCATCGTGGGATAGTTGTATTTTGCTTCACTAAAACTTCCATTGTAATATTTGCAGAGTTTTTCTCCTTATTTGATTTTGAATACTGTACTCCAGTGTTCATTGCTGGTATCTGTCTTAAGAATTAAATCATCTCCTTTATTAGGCAAATTAAGAACAAGAAAATTTTTACTCATCTTTTTGAAGTTTTGAACAATCTTTGAATCTCTAGTAGTCCATGTCGAACTTACTTCTTTCTTGAGTTTTTGTTACAATGGTTTTCTCAATTTAGCCAGATCTTTAATAAAATCCGAGGTATAGGTAAGACATCCCAGAAACCTTTCTAATTACTTCCTATCTTCAATCTTTTCAGGGTAATTTTCTATTTCTTATAGAATATGCTTTTGTAGAATGACTTGTCTAGCTTTTATCTCCAGACCTAAAAACTCAATTTCTTATTCAGCATAAATGCACTTGTTCTTACCAAGGATCATACCATGATCAATGCATCTTTGCGTGATATTTAGGACATCATCCTTGTGCTATTCTATGGTCTTGGAAAAGACAAGGATATCATCGATGTAGACTAGACAACAGTGATTAAGGACTTTGAAGATGTTATCCTTTTTTTTAAAAATATTTGGGGTACATTTTTAAGACGAAATGTCGTTACTATCTATTCATAATGTCCTTGTGGGGCAGTAAACTTAGTTCAAGGGATGCATTCCTCATCCATGTTTATATGCCAATATTTGTTTTTGCAATTTATTTTTGAGAACTAAGAGGCTCCTTGAATTCTGTTGAAAATGACTGTTTTGTTAGGAATATAATAACCATCAAAGATAGTATTATCATTAAGCTTTTTGTAATTTATTACCATTCGAACTTTTTCCCTTTTGTTTTCAGCATGATTTCTTACCATAAAAGCGGGACTGGTGTAAGGACTCTTACTATTCCTAATTAATCCTTTATTCATAAGTTATTTGATTTGCTTATTAAATTCTTGGATATCCTGGTAAGTATACACAATTTATTCGACTCAGATAATAGTATTGGGATTTAGTAAAGTAATCTTTGCAAATGTCTTATCTTTATCCCAAAATTTTAGAAGATTATCACAACACGGTTCTCTGCATAATTATTCTTATTGTTCAACAATCTGCTCTTTAATAGACAAGTCAGGTAGTGAGATTGTCAGTGGTATCTCACCATTGCAGGCATTAACTTCTTACCATGCTGGCTGTGAGTGAACTCAATCTTCTGATGAGTGTAAGCCATACTTAATTTTTCAATAGGAACTGAATGATCATTAATTATAAATATTATTTGGTTCCTCGTATGTGTGCATAGAGAATATAATCTCTTCAAGTTATTTCCAATCATCATATGATGAGACGGTTGGTTGGTGACCTATAGAGCTAGTATAATGCATTGAATTCCTCCTATTTCTATGGATAGCCCTTCTATGCCTTCTTTGTGGCCCACAATGCTATTACTAGCTATCCTTACTTGTAAAGGATTCTTGGCTTTTTTCCACGTATATTCCGGCAATAAAGATCTCTTTCCAAAGCATATAGAACAACCACTATTGATGTAGACACACAATTCGAATTCATTGTATCCCTCTGAATACACATTTAGTAGGATATAGATGCTATTGGGATTTATGTTGGTGACTTCATAGCTTATCTCTATAGTCATATTTTTGACTAATTTATCTTCATAAATTGGCTCACTAACAGTTCTTATTTTATACCTAATGACTTTTCTATCTAGACTCATACTTCGATCTACACTATATCTTATGGATTCAAAACTCATTCTACTTATTTTACTTGTCCTACTAATTGTATCATCTTTTTTAAGCTCTTCTTTAGCTAATGAAGACCTTTCTCCCAATTCCGGTCTTGTACTCTTGCTTCTTAATAATTGGAGTTTAATGGTAATTTACCGTTCTCATCAATTTTTATCACATTTTTCTTATTGATTTTTGTAGGATTGACAAAGTTAGATATCTATGACCTATCAATCTTTATCTCTTGCGGGTTGAAATTTATCATTTGAATTTTAGCACTGGAGTAGGACTCAAAATTTTCTACCTCAATCATTGTTACCTTAGTCTTTGGATTTATAGTATTATCTAATTTGTAGATAATTTTTTAAAATATCCTCAGTGGATAATCTCGTCTTTTCATATCTATCCTAACTGTTTTTAGCTTAAGAGATAAAAAGTTTTTAGCAAACTCATCTTTTAGACTCATATAATATCCATGTCGACAATTGAATCCTACTGATCCATTACTTAAATTAGTCTTAACTCTTACGATAATTTGATTACTAAATTTGGTATACTTGATATCACATAGTTGAGCATAAAGATCAATATCTTTGCCATAATACTTTAATGGAGTAATTTAAACTTGAACACTTCCAATATGGATATGCCTATACTTTCCATCTTTGTTATGCTTTAGGATATTTTTCCAATTGATGAGATTAACTTCTTCGACATCATAATCTCAAGCTTTTATTTCTAGATCTCCTTCCATCATTTCATATACATACTTACTCTTTCATTGAAAGATGGACTTTCTGTAGATCATATCTTTCTGAATTATGGGAAGGACCCAATCTCCTTTGGCTTCTTCGTTCTCATTATCCGCAGCTAATTCTTCTCCTTGAAGGTCACTAAGACTAATGAAACTACTTTCCATGATGTGACGAGTCTCTTTATAATCATTTTTTTCATATTCGTCTTATAGTACAATCTTAACAATTTCCTTGTTATATTTTAGGGCTAGGTCTAGTGTTTCTTCTTCGTTAAGCTCAAAATAATCTAGACTACCTAAGGTTTCAATAAGCTTGTTATTCTTCCTATTTTTGCATTCGTTTGCGTAATGACCTACTTCTCTGCATGTTGAACACTAACAGTTGTTTTTCCCGATAAGACAATAAGCAACTTTCCTAAAAAATCTTTGTTTTTTAGGGCTTGGTTTATTGTAATATTTTCTTTTATATTTGTCCTCCATTTGCTTGTTAAAGCTATTTTTCTTATAAATTTTTTTCGTTCTCCTTTTAGGTTCATTTCGCCATTGGTGATGAGAATCCCAACAAGCTAAAAACTGTTTCTTTTTTTTTTTTAACTTTTGGAGATCAAGGCATTAATTATTCACTCAATTTTTTAAATAAGAGATTTTTGAACCAAGGGCATCAATAACATCTGTTTTTTCAAGCCATGCAATGTACTGTTCATTAATTATAGAATTTATCAGATATGGTAATTTGTCATAGAACATGCCAAGATTAGTTTCGTTATGCCCAATTTTATAATAATATTGACTAAATTCAACGACATAGTTTTCCAGATAGCTCATATCCAACAACTCTATATTATTAGTCTTTCTTTGCCATTCTATATCTTTTTTTATCCAAATCAAGTTTAGCTCCGATAAATTTAGTTTCGATTTTCTTACAATTTTTGAACAATGCAACTGGTGTTTCCATCATTCTTAATGCATTTTTACCATTAATGAATCATACCAGTCAACTACCGTGCCAGAAAAACTATGTTTGATGTAGTTTAGGAAATGTACAACAGTCCATATAGTATTTAGATTTAGGACACTATTCACGTCTCTTTTCCAATGCTCAAATATTTCTTCTCTCTTACGAGCTCCATGGATATTTAAGATGTATCATGATTGATTAATCGGGATAAGACCAATTTCTTCAGAGGTCATGGTTTTCCTTGGGATAAAGCTAAAGGAAAATTTTGCTTTACATTATGCTAGAACGTACCTAGGTTTCATAAAAATGGTGTTTCTTCTAGAAGCGCCCCCAAATTTCTTAGGTTTTGAAACTACATTGTTAACTAGATTGGATTCAATTTCATCTATGTTAAGCTCTTCTCCAATCTCATTAATCTCATCGTCAAATGTCATTTTACCATATTTTTTTATCTAGTTTTGTTTTAATTTCTTCGAAAGGTACAACACTAATATCCTCTAATTTAATTAGGTTCATCTGGTGATATATTTCCTCTTCTAATTGGACATTGTTTGTCTCTTCATTTCCATCAGATATTATGTCTTGTTTATCAAGTATTACATCCATGATATTGTTTAATGATTCTGGGTCTTGTTCTTTATCAAACATATTGTGTAGTTCTTCAAGATTAGACTGCTTATACTCCATCATCTTTTTCTTTTTCGGCCTTTTCAGATGATTTTTCATATGATTTTTCTCCTACTTCTTTTTGAGTTTTTCTACCTTGCAAAGAAAATAGATTTTTCCCTTTTGGGTTTTGGAAAGGATATTTATGCTAAAATGGAGTACTAATCCATGAAGTAAACTTTCCACTGTATCTAATCTCATTAACTAAAGAAAGATGAATTATAGACAATTGCTACTTAATCTTTGTAATTTCGATCTTAATTTTAGCTAATTCGACTTTTAATTCTAGAACTATATCAGTGATATAGTTTAATTGGAGTACTACTGAAGTGATTCCTTCCGGGGAGTGAACAACATGTGAATAATCAGGAATAGGGCAAGTAGTTGATGATTCAAGAATTAAACAAGATTAATTCAAGCAATATACATAGTTAATTAGCTTACTTAATCATTAATTAACCTAATTATCTTAATTATTGTTGGTCATGTGGCTCTAATACCAATTGAAAGAGGACCCCAAATGTTGCTTATAAAAGAAATTACAAATGCACAAAATAAAATTTTTCAAAATTAAGTTTTTAAGCATTTGGATAAAATATGCAAATATGAAAAGTTGTGGGCGATTTGTATAAACTGAAATAGTAGCTTCGACTTGAAAAAAAAATTTGCATAAAATTTTGAGGGTTCTTTCTGTTAGTTACCTCATAAGTCAAGTTACCTCATAAGTTAAGCTACCTTATAATTGGTTTAAACATTGATGGTCCTTAAAATACTTTATACTAAACTGAAGGTACCTTTGTGTAATTTATTTGCAAAAAAGCCAAAAGAAAGTATAATGGCCAGGAAATAAAAGGAATATGCATTATGGAATAATGGAACGTATCTATAGTCAGGGAAACTGGTATAGAAGATCGACAGCAAAAGGGCTAACAAATTGTTACTGAAAAAGATCAAACTTCTGGCCACAAGACTCTTATGCATGTTCCATTGAAAACATTGCCACCGGATTACCAATTCCACAATTGAAAGTCACCCACGTATTATTAATTCTGTAGGCATGGATAAGGGGGGCATGGCCCCGACAGAGCCTGTTCTGCCACTGTTCTATGAAATGATATAAGTTTAAGATTCTGGCGTTGTCTATAGAATTATGAACCAATACGAGTTTAATAATTTAGCACTTGTAGTTTCAGAGCAAGATACTTGGCCCTTTTAATTTATCTTATTTTACTTTCAAGGTCTAAAACATTTAGGAGGCTTAAAAGTTAACTCAATATAGTCTTATCATTAATTTCACACCCTTCATAAATTGATAGTTGATTGTCAACAATTTATTTTGTAATTAAAATATCATCATCAAATTTATGTCCTCTTAAAAAAATTTGGCAAGTGATGATTTTGGAAGTACAACAGAACAAGTACAGGCGCGCACTTGAAATTATTGTGGACTTACAAGTTGTGTGTAGGGGGAGAAAAAAGCAAAAGACATATGCTTGCCTGAAACAAATAGGTTATGAAAGTAATGAAACCCCTTTCCTAGAGATATCAATTCTCAATTTTCTATGCCCCCTCCCTCCAAGCAACAAATTAAAACAATTAAACAAGCGTTACATTAGTCATTACGTACTTGGCTCAGGTGCGCTTGGTACTCCTCTAGGCCCGATCGAATGTTTTATGTATTAAAAGCATTCATCACATAACAAACATAGTAGTGTGCCGTAGTGGTTAGGGGTGGTAAAAAAATTCATATACATCTAGAACCCGTAAAATTTGCCATAATGGGTATTAGGTATGGGTGGTGAAAATTGGAAAAAAAAAGGGTATGAGGCAGGTATTTGCTAAAATGGGTATGGGTATGGGTATAGGTCCTACCCGCCCCATACTCGTTTTGTCAATACCGCCCTATATTTGCCCAATATAAAACTCATACCCATTTGTCTAAAGTTCTAATTTGTTGCTTATATTTGGATATGTTGCTAGTCGTTAGAGTATAAACCTATTTCTGAGCCTTCAATCATCAGTTTAAACTTTTGGTTGAGATGGTTCTTGAACATGGTATCAGAGCAGGTGCTCGATTTTGATTTACCACCATCCCCGTTTGATTAAAATTGTGTACACGTGTTAGTTCTTATCAGTAGCCCACACGTGAGAGGGGTGTATTGGAGTATAATAGTGGTATTGTCCCACATTGGTAAAATTCAAAGAATATGAAAATGGGTGTTGTCTCATATTGATAAAATTGAAGGGTTTGAGCATATACATAAACTTGTGGGTAACTCCACCCATTGCCAATTGGTTTTAGGATGGAACCTCATTTGAGCTTATATGCATGACTTTTTGTTAACTACCCAATTGATATAAAATTTAACATGGTGTTCAAGACTTCAGTGGGGATATTGGCTATTTGATGGTTGAAGGTCCATGAAAGTGGGTGTTTTGAGTTGTATGGTATTCAAGACTTTAGTGAGATGTTTTGTTTGAAACTGTAATTGTCAAGTACTAATTTATTGCTTTGATTGACAAACTTTTAATTGTATTCAACGTGATATGATATGTTGTTAGAAGTTTGGGATTAATGTATAGGCTATTTGATATAGAGTGTGGGTACAAAATGGGTTTAATTTTTTTTGGTCTATATGCATTCGAATAAAACCCACATGCTTGCTAATATCGACCAAGTATGAGTATGAGTATAACTTTACAAAACCCAATAGCATGGGTATGGATATTAATTTTGAAAACCGATATGAGTGAGGATATGGCTAAACCTTCCCGGTGCCCGCCCCATTGCCACCCCTAGTGGTGGTCGTAGCCTTGTAATGCTACGCCCTAGCTTTCAGTGGTTGTAGGTTTGAATCGACATGTCAAAAATTTCTTCATTTCTTGTTTTGTTGGTTTTTTTTTTGTGTGTGTTGAAAGTTTGTCCAATGTTGCCTTTTTTGGGTGCTTATCTACATAATTTTTATGAAAGATATTCCATAGATTCTTTTTTTTTAGGTAAAAGTTGCTGAATTTTTCTTCCCAAAAATATAGTTTACAAGTCAAAATTTAGTTTTCAATCAAATTTTACAGATCAAAAATTATTTAAGAAACATAATACCACTAAAAAAATTCTATTTTTCACAAATTAACCTATTATTACAAAAAAGTTATGTCATTGCTGACAAAATATTAATCGATACTTCACAAAATACTCAAAAAAAGTTAACATGTTGTTCACAAAATATAAACCTATTGCTCAAAAAATAAAATTTTACGCTAGCAATTCCCTATTGTTTATCACACATTCCTAGCTATTCTATTAGTCGAAGTTCTAATAAAAAATGCTTTATATCGTTCACAATATATTTACTTATTTGTTTACAAAATGTAAACTGATTGTTTAACAAGTAGAATTTTGCACTAGGGATGTTGTATTATTCACCAAAAAATATTTTCTATTAGTCAAAGTTCCAATAAAATATGTTCTATTATTCGCAAAAAAGTCAACCTATTGTTCACAAAACCTTACCATATCATATATATATATATATATATATATATATAATGCATATATGATCGACATGTGGAATGCTACCTAGGATGCCATCTAAGGTGCCACTTGAGATAAGAATGTCATGTATAATAGCAACATAAAATTCTTTTATCATGTAATTAAGATAGATGTAAGTTATTAATGCAATTTTAATTCAATTTAATGTTATATGTTATGACTAATTAGTATTTGAATTTTGTACTAAAAAAACTTAAATATGGAACAAAGAAATGATTTAGATGTTACCCAAGAAAAAGATTGAAGTGTGTTGGTCATTATTTTTGAGGTAAGCATATATTGGACATATAAATCTAAATATATTTATTTTTGAGTGAATATTTCATGAGTTGACACTTGAATGCTGATTAGGCTACTTATTTTGCATATTGCAAAGCTTGATTGCATAAGCATGTCACATAATTAGATTTAGATAATATGAAATACAGTAAAAATTTAATGTGATTGTGGGTTTTGCTTACGACTACTTTAAGTTGGTACAATAGTTAGTTTCTTTTCAAATTTATAACATATGTTCATAGTATTAAAAAAATGTTTCAGTGATTTGTTCTATTCATATTTCACTTGATATTGCTCTCACCAATCACATAGTATAATTAGTTCTTTTAGCAAATTTAAATTTAAATTGAATATGCAAATTAATATGTAAGAGTAGTTTGTTTAGATTCCCACAATAGAATCATAACCGACTTTAGAAGTAGTACCCCCAACCCCTAAAAAAGAACGTTAAAAGTTTTCCTAAATTCAAATGGTACTAAAATTTCTTCAATTGCTGCAAATCTTCTTTTCTTCTTTTTAAATTTTTTTTTCATTTTTCTTTTGTTGGTTTTTTTAAATAACTATACCCCAAGATAAGATTAAGGTCAAAGACTTATCTATCTTTTTGTTACCATTGACAACAAATTTCCCATGTTTTGTTGATCATAAGGATAATTATTCAAATTATTGATATAATATGCAATAGACATATGAATGACCATCAGCACTAATAAATAATATTACAAGTGGCCATTACTCTATTGACACAATAAGCAATAGATATATGTAGTAAGGGCATATATAATGAATGCAATTAAACCAATAGGAATTTCTATGGGGTAAAAGATGTACCTTTTAGTTAAGGCCTTTCCTACGATACCTTTATTTGTTAATTTAGATTTGTCAATTAGGTTATTTTCTGTATTTTTAAGTATAATGCTTCAATTTAATTGTATAGACTATCTTACTTAGAGTTGGAAAAAGCTGATCCGACACGATTACCGACCCGAACCCGACACGAAGTTAAGTGGGTTTGGGTATAAATTTTCGACCCGTTTAATTAAATGGGTTGATACGTTCAATCTATTTAATTAAATGGGTTAGGTTCAGGTCGAGATTCTAGACACGAAAAAATACCTATTTAAACCGTTTAATTAAATGAGTTAAATAAATCAACTCATTTTTTTATTTTTTATTTATCCATTTACTTTTTATTAGATAATTAAGAATATAAAATTTTTTAGAAATTATGAATTATGATGAATCTGGGGAATTTCAAAGAGTAATTATTTAATGTGATACGTAAACCTAATTTTTAACACTGCAATTACGTATTAGTTGAAAATATTAAATGCGAAAATAGTCAATTAAGCGACTGAATTTGACATGTTTATCTTAAACAGGTTAACCCGTTTAAAAATTAAATGGGTACAGGTTAAGATTTTTCAACCCGTTTAATAAACAGGTTAGGTTCAGGTTGAGGAATTCTCAACCCGTTTAAGTTTGACACGAACACGAACTCGACCCGACACGACCTATTACCCAGCTCTAATCTTACTTTCTATTATTATGAATTTCTCAATAATGTGCATATTAAAAAAAAAAAACTATAGGTTCAAACTAATAAAAAAAAATGTTATACAATCTTAAATTAGAATCGTTTTAATCATCAATTGGTCAACTACCACAAAGCCCATCTTGCAAGTATATAGCAAACTATTCTACAATGGTCAAATGAAATGGTACCAAAATGAAAAGAAAAATATACACAATTTAAAATTCGACTTAAATTTGATCCCTTCAAATAAGATTACAATATATAATTAAGATAATGTCATGGCTGTTTTATAGTAGCCTTTCCATGCATTGTGTCAAAAAAAAAAGTCTTTACATTAAAATGTTTTTACAAAGTCTTTCGTCTTCAAAAATTTTTCAAAATCCTTTTTTTGTGAGTCTCTTGGAAACAGCCTCTCTGCGAGTAAGAATACCAGTAGGGGTACGGTTGCCTATAGCTGGATCTCCCCAGGCCTCGCAATAGCGGGACCCACACAGGGTGTTGTTGTTGTTGTTGTTGTTGTTGTTGTATAATGTCATGGCTCTAAATATTTGCCTTACGTACCAAAAAATGAACTTATGTACATCCGCAATTCATTCTTACCCATAAGTAACACACATTATATTACCATATGAATATTTTATATTAGAACTACTTTTCGCACGTTACATTTCACATTACCATATGATGCATTTTTAAAAATTAAACCCAAGTTTAAGAAAGATAACATTAAATTACTGATAATACGATGGTTTTCCTTTACTCCTTTGCTCCCATTGTCGATCCTTTTAAACTTTTAAAAAAATTATGCAGTAACAAATCACATAATATGTTAAAACAAAAAAAAAAAAACTTCTTGACTAACAAGATTAAAAAAGATAGACTGCACTTCAAAAATTCAAATACATATAATTAAGGTGATTTCGTAAGAAATAAAGTCAAACAAGAGGTTCTACCATCAAGTCTATAGAACTCAGTATAGTATAGCACCAATAATAACATATACAACGGAATACTAATACGTATCAACCAAGAAGTTTTTAAGAAGTAATAATCTTGATAGGCAATAACAATATAATCTTTGCGAGTTTATTATTCTTGAAAGGGGGTTGTGAAAATTTCAATACCACTCATTTCTCTATCCAGAACTAGGGCTGCTGCCGCCGCTCCCTAGTTCTGTGTGCGTTGTTCACCTCCGACGCCGTCGTGGGGCTATTGTCGACCGTGATTGCCTCCTGGCACACTTCTTCTATCAACCTATTTGATGTTTGACTTCTTTTGGCCTGACATCGACTTCTTCTGTCTCACCAGTTCTAAGGTTTGTGGTGGTTTCTTCTGTGATAAGTTATCTTCATGAGCGATGGCTATGGTTCGAAGAAAGCTTGGAAGCATCTCTCCCTAATGGCTGAGGAAGAGGTGGTTGTGGAATGTGACAATGAAATCCAAGAAGATTGTGCTGAGCAAATTGCCCTTTGCCTGAGGGGTAAACTACACACCAACAATTACTTCAATGTTCATGGCCATGAAAAATGCTTTCTAGAATGTTTGGAAGCCCTCCGAAGGCATCATCATCAGAGATCTTGACAAAAACCTGTTGACTTTTCAATTTTTCTCAGCCTCTGATAAAGCCTATGTGCTTAATAAGGGTCCCTAGGCCTTCGACGACAACATTCTTATGCTCAGAGAACTCATAGGGTTTGAACAACCATCTGAGATTGAGCTTACTAAGGCTAGGTTTTGGGTCAAGGCCATAGATGTTCCCCCCTTGAAGCAGACGTCATCTTCTTCCAAGATCCTAGGAGACAATCTCAGGGTTTTCATCAATTATGACGAATCCAATCCTTACTGCACAAAACTAATAAATCCATGAACTTTTAAGTGGATATGGATATTACTAAACCTTTACATAGAGGTGTAAGGGTGATGGTTCAACGAAAACCTATATGGATTTCCTTTAAATACGTCGAGTTGCCTGAATTTCGCTACGGGTGTGACAAATTGGGTCATACGCTAAAGGGTTGCGAGATAGTTGATTGTCTGGGGATGAATCGCTACTTCAGTATGGCGAATGGCGTAGGGGTTCTCCCATCAAATCCCTACGGTGTATCACTGAGCATGAAAGGTATGAGGAGAAGCGCTTATTCCAGCCTTTCCTAACAACAAGTAGGCACTCAAAGCTTGCACCAAGCTGCGTTTTGATAGCGATGACCCTCTTTTAGCGAAGGCCCGACAAATGCTAAAGGTCTTACCTGTGTCTCCTCTGATAATATGGTTTTCAATTATGTTTTGACCATCTCATCGGGAGCTGACACTTTCAAACGAAAACTACAAGATAGCGGGAAAAGCACAGGAACTAACAGAAAGGTTAGGCTTGTCGAGGGCAACAATTCGAAATCTTCAGACGTTGTCATTCCAATGATGGAGGCTGCGGAGCAACCCCACTAAGAGCCATGAATGTTATATGCTTAAACTGCCAAGGCTCGATGACCCGAAGGCAGTTATTAAACTCCGTAACTTCTTACAGAGACACCCACCGAGCTTAGTCTTCCTTTCAGAAATTAAGCAAAGTATTGTTGAAATGGATGTTATTAAGAGGAAATTGAAAGACTTTGATGGTATAGCAGTTGATAGTAGAGGTCAATAGTAGAGGTCATTCTGGAGGTGAGCCTTCTTGCGACACAATGATTTAAACATTCAACTCCTTTCCATAGTACTCCACCACATAGTCGTTGCTGTTAATGGGCTTGGGGTTACGGAGGAATAAAGGTTTACGGGTCTTTATGGCTGCCCAGAGAATCGGAATAAAGTTCATACTTGCAAGCTCATTCGTGACTTACATAGCAACTCAAATCTGTCGTGGCTCGTGGGAGGTGACCTCAATGAAATCTGGTTCAATTATGAGAAGAAAGGAGGCCCAGATAAGCCTCAGCACATTCTTGATCTTTTCCATGAGACGTTCTCTTCATGTGGCCTTCATAAGCTCGAGTCTAATGGCTACAATTTTACATAGTGGAATAGACAAGAAGCTAGTCAATCTATTGAAGAAAGGCTAGATAGCTTATGCGCCATTGAATGCTCCCTCTTATTCATAGCGGCAAAAAACACCCATGTCAATGTCAAACTATCTGACCATCTCCCAATCTTAGTCAAGCTCAATGGCAATGGCTGCGGGACTCAATGTGGCAAACGTAGCTTTAAGTTCGAGAATATGTGAGCTCTGGACATGGATTGTGAGGAGGTTATTAAATCAGCCTGGAATAAGGCAAATGATGTGCCTAATGTCATAGCTATGGAGAAAAAGCTTGCTTCTTATGCCGAGGCTCTATCTCTGTGTAAGTCGTCTTCCTTCAGAAATGTTCAAAGCAAAACTAAGTCATTAGAACTCTCACTTCGACGGGTGAATGATATTTCACGCAGGGAAGAAATTCTATAAGCTATAAGCGACTAAGGAAAGAAAGAGGCGATTCTTTGGCTTCAGTGATCGAGAATGTACTTCCTCAAACATGGTGATTCCAACTCCAAATGGTTTCACTCTCGAGCCTCGGTTAGAAGGGTAGCCAACACAATCACTGAATTAGTCAATGCAGAGGGGAATGAACAAGCTGAGATTCAGGCTATCGCGTAAATAGTAGTGACCTACTTGCACAACCTGTTCTCTACGCCAGACCCATCCGAGTTGGATGAGATATTGCAGCACCTTCGACCCTGAGTGAACAGTGATATGCATGTGACCCTACTGGCTTCGTACCATGAGGATAAGGTCCATTCGGCCATTACGCAAATGAACCCTAATAAGTCTCCGGGCCCCTATGGAATGAATCCATTCTTCTATCAACATTTCCGCGACATTGTTAGGGATTTTGGTGACTAAAGCTGTACTCGACATCTTAAATGGTGTTAATCCTCCCCCCTCCCCCCACTTTTAATCACACGAACGTTGCCCTTATCCCTAAGAAGCTGAATTCGGTGCATCTATCTAACTTTTGGCTGAGTCTTTGTAACGTCACATATAAAATAGTCACCGTGGTGATCTCTAATAGACTTTAGTCAATTCTCCCGGGTGTGATATCTGAATACCAAAGTGCCTTTATTCCCGTCGTTCAATCACTGACAACATCTTGGTGGCCTATGAGTTGTTCCATTATATGCATAGCCTTAGAGGCTTTGGGGATGCTATGGGATTGAAATTAGATATGAATAAGGCCTTTGTTAGAGTTGAATGGTTATTCTAGAGAAAACGATGCTTAAATTAGGCTTTCCTTGCATATTCGTAAACCTGGTGATGAAATGTGTTTGCTCAGCTACTTTTTCTTTCACTGTAAATGGAGCACCATCAAGCTTTATAGTCCCTAATAGGGGGTCTTTGTCAAAGAGATCCAATTTCCCAATTCTTATTTTTATTGTGCTCCAAGGCACTTTCATCGCTGATTTCACATGCAGTAGCCTCCAAATCATTTCTCGACCTCAGAATTTGCTCCAATGCTCATATTATCTCTCACTTCTTGTTTGCTGATGACTTCATACTATTCTGTAAAGCCTCCTAGGAGCAAGCTAGAGTTATCAAGCACATCCCTGATTCATATGAGAGATCTTCTGGTCAGAAAGTTAACTATGACAAGACCAATGTCACGTTCTCTAAGGGAGTACATCAGGAATGTTGCAACAAAATTGTGGGTTGCCTCCGTATTAAAGAAGTTCTATCCCATGATAAATACTTAGGGATCCCGATTATATTGGCAAGAAGAAGATAAAGCCATTCTTGCACTTAAAGGACCCTACAAGCATTTATCCTCATGGATGGATCACCTAGTCTCTTAGGCCGCTGGGAAGTGCTAATAAAGGTTGTTGCCTAAGCAATCCCAACTTATGTGATGAGTTTCTTCAAATTACCTAAGGACATATGTTCATCCATTCAGTCTTCTATCAATGACTTTTGCTGGGGTCACAACAAGGATGATCAAAAGATTCACTAGGTCAAATCATCCAAGTTACAAGATAATAAAGATGATGGTGGATTTGGCTTCCATGACCTTGAAATGTTCAACGATGCTCTCTTGGCAAAATAGTTTTGGTGTCTCATGACTCAACCCCACTCGTTTCCCAGTCGCATGCTTAAGGCCAAAAATTTCCCGGGTTGCACCATTCTAGATGCTGGTCTGGGCCACCAGTCTAGTTTCACTTGGCGGAGCATCCTTAGTGTCCGTGATCTTATATTTAAAGGCTACCGTTGGTTAACCGACAACGGGTGACTGCTATAGTTGGAACGGCCAATGGCTCCACGGTTGTATTCTTTTAGTCCGATTAAGCCTCCTGGCCCAGTGTATGACTCATCTAAGGTAGTTGATCTTATCGATACTGATTTGGGTCGCTAGAAAGAAGGTACCATCTGGTGTACCTTCAGTCCCTGTGACGTTGCTACTATTCTTGAACATGTCGCTTCATCCATCTTGGCCTGAGGATGTTTTCGTCTGGCACTTCACACCAAACAGCAAATTCCTGATTGGCTTATTACCTGCAACGTCCATCAAGAAAGCCCACGAAGCCACGTCAAGCTCTCCAAGTAACCCATGGAGGAAGATTTCAAACTGCAACATTGCTCCTATAATTAAGGTCTTTGGATGGAAGATGAGCATAGGATCTTTGCCTACCTGCAATAATTTAGGTCCTCACCTGAAGGATTTTAATATGTCGTGCCAAATTTGTGGAGCCTTAGAGGACATCACCTCCCATGCTCTTCTTAAATGTTCTCTCACTGTATAAATCTAGTTCTTTAGCTCATTTGAAGTTGATCTTCGATCTGAGTGGTTTTCTTCTATTTTTCATTGCTTTCTCAGCACCTCTACAATCCTAACCAATGATAAATTAGGACAGTATTTATGGGTGCTTTGGGAGATTTGGAACTCCAGGAACTACTTTATCTTTGGATCCTCATATCGTTCCCCAGAGCGGATTGAACCAGGGCCATTTCATTTATCAGAGTATTCCATGAAGCCAAGTTGGTACCCTCGTCGTCAACCAACGTGCAGGACGGGTGGTGGAGGTCACCAGATTCGGATTGTTAGAAAGTTAACTTTTATGGTATCAAGCTACATGACTGGGGACGTTGTCTCGGTTTTTTTGTGCACTCATTAGGTGACATTGTTTTGGCAGGGTCCAAGCAAGAGGATAGGTTTCCCGATGTATCTGTGGCCACGGCTGAGGCTTGTCTTTTCGGCTTACAGCATGCTCTGCAAGCGGGTTTCTGCAGCATCATCATTGAGGGTGATAGTTTTTCAGTCATTTCCAAGCTTCACAATAAGTCTCATACACATTCTATTTTGAGGTTTTTTCATTTACGAGATTCTTCAAACTGTTGCTAGCTTTTCCTTTTATGCTTAGAGTTGTGTTAACAGGGGTGAGAACCGAGTTGCCCATGAGGTTGGTCACGTCCAACCACATGATTCTGTTACTAGGATCTGAAAGGAGGATATGCCGACGTCGATCATGGACTTGACCTCCAACGATATGTGTACTTACTTGAATGACAATCTTGTATAAAGGCCCCCTTTTTGCTATAGAAAAAAAAGCTTAATAGACAACAACAATAAAATCTTTTCAATTTTATTAGAAAACAAGTCAAACTAACGTAACAAGTGTAACAATTAAAAATAAAATCCAAAATCTAAAAAAAGAGATTCAAACCTCAACCAAATGCTTTGTATATTAATTCTACAACTACCTTAGTCATTTGTTGTACATGACTTGATATGCAACTAGGGTTGGCAATGAAACCCGTACCCATTTAAAACCCGCAAAACCCGCCCCATTTAAAATCCAAGTGGGTGGTGAAAATGGGTTTTAAATGGGTGGCCCACTACAAAAATACATCTAATCTACGACGGGTGTACCGACGGAAAAAGGTCACTTTTCGATAGAAAATACGACGCCGAGTGCCTCGTTGGGATTCAGCTCGTCGCAGAAAATATTCCGACGGCGTCAGACGGAATTTTCGACAGGAAACACCCATCGGATAGTTGTCTGAGGAGCAGACTGAACGGCGGGGGTCGAAAATTCCGACAGAAATTGCCTCCCCCCCCCCCCCAAAAAAATTTTTTGATTTTTGAAAAAAAAATTTGGTTCTCGGTTCTCAAAAGCCAAAAAAAAAATTAAAGATGTTATGAAATGTAATACGTAACAATTATTTTATATCTGGCAAAAGAAGGTGCTAAATTAAATATTAATTACGACATTCAAGTTATTTTAGATCTACACGCAGATGACATAAACTACATGTAAATCATATAAATTAATCAGATTTAGACAAATTTGTGAGATCATCATCATTGTTAGTTTGGGATTCCTCTTCATCATCAGGGTTCAAGTTGATGTGGCTGGAAGAACCTGCACTTTGATCAACCTGCACTTTGATCTTTGAAAAATATTAAAACTTTTTTCAGCATGTGCTCTGTCTTCTCCTGTTTCTTAGCTATTTGAGTTATAGCCTCTGCTTGCTTGGTTATGCTCTCATTGAGGAGTTGCGCTTGCTCTCTTGGATCAAAATGCTCAACTGATGAGTGACGTGCAGCTGCAATGGTAGCTAATTTCTTCAACTTAACCCCTTCCGTGCCAAAACCGTATACACGGCCTTTCTTGTCCAGATTTTCTTTAATCCAAAACTCTTCTTGGGTCATAGGTGACAGTTGGGAGCCACCTTGAGTTGCAGCTTGATATTACTCATGCCATTTATTGTGATGATCCTCCTAAAAATTGTTAAAAATAAAACTATTTTAATTTGTACTAAACCTACAATTATAACATATGAATATAATCTCTGAATAGAATGTGCCAAACTTACATATTCTTTTGCAGATTTTTTATCCACAAAAGTTTTGTCTTTCACCTTGCAGTGAGTGTCCTTAAACAATTCCTCACATGCGGGTTCCCTACCTAATGCTTTGGCCTAAAGAAAAAAAAAAAGTAAGCAGCAATTAAATATAAATAATGACGATCTGCGAAAACCTCAATCCATACCATACATTATATATATATATAAGGAATACGCTTATTAATAATCACATTCCTTACCAGGCGCCTTTTCCTTTCACTAATCGGAATTGAGCCACATGTATGCAATAAAGGACCAAAACCTTCAGCATCACTCAATCTATTCTTTTTATTTTGTTGACTCAATTTCTTGAACTTCTCATCGTCACTCCAATGTTTAAGTATGTCATTCCAAACACTAGGTGGTAACCATTTCGACCTTTTGTTGTACTTCCTGGCATATCCTAGAATGTCCCTAAGTCGAGTTGCACATCTGAACTCAAAGTTATGCCGTATCTGAGTTTCATTGTCTGGATGCCAGTAGTAGTGTTTATGTGCCAAAGTTGAAGTATATTAGTATTTAAACATCTCAAACAATCTAATGACGATTTTCAAATTCATTGTACCAATAATTAACCTTGAACTCATTGAACCATATGTCTCTCTGAGATTGTGGAACTTTCCCCCATGTAGACCAAGGACTTGAGCACTTACTTGCAAAGCTTTCAACAATTTTCTGAATTATGCCCTGATATGGAACAAAACTAAGAACAAAAAAAGAATTTGTTAAAAGTAATTAATTGTTGTAGGCATTAAAAGAATATGATTGCTGAAGAAGTTACAAAGTTTGTAATGAACTTACATGTAACCATCGGGCTATAAATATATCTTATTATTGGTGCTTGCTGTTTCATTATCAGGTTGCCCTATCATCTGATTACCGTTGAAATGTGGACTAACAGTGTCAAACTGTTGATAAGGTGATGGAGTAGCTGAAGTACCACCCATGTAAGGAATATTGGGTTGGATTGGTGTCTGCATACCCGCACCAAACAAAGGTTGTTGCATATGAGGTTGCTCATTCAGACTATCAAAATAATTTCCAAACGGTTGAGTTGGATCAAGAAAACCTTCAAACATTCCAGTAAAGATGTTTGTTTCATAGTTTTGATCAGTAGGATCATGCTGTGGGGTTGGTTGTGGTGCTCCTCTACCCGCATCATTCCAAACCGTTCGACTACGACCATATCCACCATTGTGTTCAGACATCTAACAAATAAGAACAAAATAAAAAAATAGAACCGCGCAAATATATCACAAATTGTCAGTGAAAAAATTACAGTACATATATACAATTGTTTTTCTGAGTTTGCAATTAAGAAAAACTACATACACATGCATAAATATCCATACAACGAAAAGATTAAATCAATCATTGTGGGACCCGTCGTCGTCGTCATCGTCATCATCACCACTTTGCAATGCCATATTTTCATCATCATCATCATCATCATCAGTGTCTTTAGCTTCGTCCTCCCATTCACCTTCATCATCCTCTTCATCACCATCATCATGTTCACCATTCCCATCATGATCATCACTCCAATCATGTCCATCAACATCATCAGTTGCTGCAGTTTCATCGACTCATGTTGTGGCTATTACATTATCCGCATTCATGGTTGTTATTTGTAACTGTTGATAGACAAGTTCTAGATTATCCTTATCTTTAGGAGCACCGCGAGGTTTGTTTGGTATAGCTACCCACCAATTCGCTTTTCCTGGTACCCCCTCAGGGTACTTAAGATATACCACTTGAGTTGCAGTATCGGCAAATATGAATGGGTCAAACTTTCTGTAACGTCTGGTATGATTAACCTCAGGAGATGGAGCAAATTTAGGATAACGTAGTCCCCGAGGAACATGTGGGTCAAACCACTTACAATTAAAAAGTACACATTTTTTAATTGGTTCACCCGTAAATTCAACACGAATAATTTCGTAAAGTACGCCACAATAATCGCCTGGTACTTCATCACCTTTGCCAACTCCTTTGACACATACGCCACAATTATATGTTGCTTTACCTTTATTTCTAGCCTTGGTATGAAACCGATAACCATTAACTTTATACCTAGCAAAACACTCCACTACCATAATCGCTCTATGAGATAAGTTCACCAAAAAATCTTGCCTCTCATCATTAAACACCCGATAAGAATTGACCTATGAAGAAAAAAAAAAGGTAATACTCTTTAGATTGAGTTATAAAAATTTTATTTAGGAATTGAAGGTTACTTCAGAGAAATTACTTACATTACACTCAAACCACTGTGCAAAATTTGTCTCGATAAACAAGTCAACTTCCACATCACTCGCGTTTGGATTATGACCGCGAAATTGATATTTGAACCAACTGTAATGTGTAACGAGTGCAATTAATTAATTATTATTTAACAATTATGATTCAAATGAAACTTTCAATAACTGATATACTTACTCTAAATATGGTTGCACTTCATCAAAATTCAGTAAAACGTGAAGGCGAGCGACACGGTACTCCGTCTCAGTAAGATATATTTTTCCTCGATTTCCAAATGGAGTGCCCTTACGGTTGAACACCGATAGAGTTGGCATTTGTGGTTCGATTTGCTGCATACCCTCATTACGCCCAATAGTTGGGCGATGCAAGCTTGACTGAAAATAATACTCCGCGAAATGTTTAATCTCAAATGCTAAGTATGCATGAACCATAGATGCCTCTACACGAGTTTTGTTCTTTCTCATAGGCTTCAACCAGCCAAAATACCTTTAAAAAGGATACATCCATTGATATTGAAAAAGCTTCTTCGTCTAAATGAATGGGCAAATGTTCCATGACATTCCAAAAACCAGGAGAGAAAACTGTCTCCAATTTACAAAGAGTAATAGCAATGTTCTTGTTCATCTCTTCCAGCATGCTAACATGTAACTCATTGGAGCATAGGTTTCTGAAAAATTCACTCAATTCGACCAAGGGTCCCAACATATCTTCCAGAAGAGCAACAAAAGCTACTGGAAGAAGAATTTCCAAACACACATGATGATCATGATTTTTCATGTTTTGCAACTTTGTGTTAGATGGATCCACCCAATTTTCCACATTAGAATAATAACCATCAAGCACATGGACCTCCCGCAACTATTGACAGACAGCTCTTTTTTGAGGTAATGACAGTGCAAACATGGCTTTTGGCTTTCACAATCTATCAGTTGACCCTCTTGTAGCCAAGTTCAACTCTTGCCTACTACACAAAATAGACATATCCATTCTTGCTTTGATATCATCCTTTGTTTTTCCGGGAACATGTAATACCCGCGTACTTTATATTCCGTTAAGTTGTTCGTAATGCCTTTTTGCGTTACAAAAACCATATTTTATTAGTGATATAAGCTAAAATGATTTTCTAAGTGCCTATGTGAGCGTTGATTTTAGTAGAAAGAATATTTTTGTCGCCAGTAATAATATTATTGTTATTAGTTTTGAAAATCATTCAATGATTTTTAATAAGCGTTATTAACGGTTATTAATGAGTACTAAATCGACTAGGAACCCAATTACGAATAGGTTGTCAACCTTAGAAGTAGTTCGATGTTATTAAATAGAACTTAGATAGATTTGGGAATGAATAGTCGATGAAGGATTATATTATCGATTTGGGTCTAGAATTCGGTTTATGAATTAGACTAGCGGTGTTAAATATGAACTAGCTTGGGGTGAATAAATGAAAGAGAGTAGGGAAGGGCAAACAGGTAGTTCTGCACGCTCCCCTTATTTCTCCTCTCCCTGCCCACGACATCCCCCCCACGACATTCTCTCTCCTCTTTCTTCTTCTCGACATTGATCTGCTTTCCCTGTTCCTCATCTCCTCCTTCGCTTCTCCTCCATACACGCCCCACGACAGGCCAAATCGAACCCCAACCTGACCAACCCAGGTGCCGGCAAGCCTCCTACGCGTGGCTGAGCCAAAATTTGGGCGCAGGCAGGGCAGATTTCGGCGAAGAACCGGCCGAACACCTAGCCATTTTCGTGCATACAGGTAAAAATTCGAACACCCTTGCCTCTATAAATTGAATCCTTACTTCAATCCCCTTCAAATTGAGTTAACCGTGCTTAATTTTCACAAAAATCGTGAGTTAGGGTTTTGGCTATGAGTTAATCGAACCTTGCGCGGAGAATAGAGGGATTTTCGGGGTGTGTGGAGTTCGATTCTAACTTCAATCCACCCAATTCACATGCATATAGCTTGGATTTGAGGTGGGTTTTCTCCTCTCCTAAATTACTATTAATTTCTAACTATTGTCGACAATCATGTTAGATTAGGCAGTTTTACTGAGTTTGGGGATTAAATATTGATGTTTGGGGCAGAATTGAGTAATTTAGCTTTGAAATTGGGCAAGTTTGATGTTGGATAACTGTTGCACGCCATTGATTAGACAAGCGGATCCATAAATTGACATGCTTGACGATTAGGTGATTTTGGAGTAACTAATATGCTTGTACGATGTCGGAATATGCAATTAAATTGAGCCTAGTATGGTGTTGGTAACATATTGTTAGCTGAGGATTCAATCAAGGCAAGTTGAATTTGTAGTATCAATCGTTGGTTTAGTCGATTAGGTGACTTTTGAAGTTTTCGTTTATGCCGTATTATGATTGGTTAATTCAGTTAAACTGCTCTCTGAATCACATTGATGGATTACATAATTGCGTACTAACCTTGTGGTTATGGATTTTACTATGTAATGATTGAATTTATTATCATTGTACTGAATTGGAAACCAAGCTTGGTAGTTGGATGGTTTGAGGTGGAATTATTGAGTGATTTGAGGTTCTTGTGGTCGTTGCTGTGTGAGGAGGGGGATAGGATTGTGAATTGCCGCAATCGTGTGGATTGCGAGGCCATGTGTGGCTTAATGAATAGTGATATGAAGTCTATGATTGTGTTATGCGTGAACCCTTTTTCCCCTCAATGTACTAAGTGACATTAAGTGAATAGTTTTCGAAATGCAGACATGTTTAAGAAAGATTGTTAAATGCATGCTTTCATGATTTCGAATGCTTCTAAGTACTTACCAATTGTTTGGTAGTTTATGAAAATGTCCTAAATTGTCGAACTGCTCAGTTAGTGACTCGACTGAATAGTCGATAGGTTTAGGAATTTCGAAAGCGAACTAAAACTGCGTTCGAAAAGGTTTTTAGGGCATTGGTTTGAGTAATGACCCCTCCTCATGTTTAAAAGAATTTATACGACCCGAAAAAGAGTACCTTAAGGTGCTAATTATGAAGCTTTGCTTATTTGCTTGCCTTTTGGTTACTTAAGTCTCTATTGAGTTTCGATCTACGATTTAGCAAATGTTTTACGTTTAAAAGAACCTTTTAAGCTAAAAAGTAAAGTCGTTTTTATGATTTAACAACCTTATTACGTTTATACGAAGCTTTAAAGTTAGAAACGAAGTCGTTTTATGATTAGGCAACCTTATTATGTTTATATAAAAAGCCTTTTAGTTAAAAACTAAGTCATTTTACGATTTAGTAAACGTGTTACGTTTATAAGCAATTTTTAAGTTTAAAGCGAAATCGTTTTAAGTATTAACCAACTTATTGCCTTTATAAGAAGCCTTTAAGTATAAAAGGAAGTCGTTTTACGAGTTAATAAACGTATTACATTTATACTAAGCTTTTAAGTTAGAAATGAATTTGTTTTACAAACTAGCAAACGTTTTACGTCTATAAGAAGTTTCTTAAGTTAAAAACGAAGTCACTTTGCGAGTTAGTAGCCGTATTACGTTTATATGAAGCTTTTAAGTTCAAAACGAAATCGCTTTACAATTTAACAAGCTCATGGTGTTTTTAAGAAGCTTTCAAGTTTCAAAGGAAGTTGATTTATGTGTTAATAAATTTATAACGTCTATAAGAAGCTTTTAAGCTACTTACGAAGTCGTGTTACGATTTAGCAAACGTATTAATATTATAAAAAGGTTTTAAGTTGAAAACGAAGTGAACTATAAACATTTCAAAAGGTTATGGTCGTTTTGTTTAAAAAGCGAGTTTTCAGCCAAATAAGCATTTGAAACAGAGAAATGAATATGTCATTAAAGTCTAAGAATGTGCTGGGAAGTTGGCCAGAGGGCGGAAACTGGACGCAAAAGGGCGTGAGCTGTTTCCCCCTGAGATAAGGAAGTTAGGAACTAGACTCAAGATACGAACTATCTTGGTGTGAGTTGTTCCTGAAAACTGGACGCAAAGATGGCGTGAGCTGTTTCCCTCTAAGGAAAAGTTAGGAACTGGACTCAGGATATGAATTGTCTTGGTGTAAGTTGTTCCTGGGAACTGGACTCAAGATATGAAATATCTTGGTGTGAGCTGTTCCCCAGATAAGTTATAATGTGTTACACGTAAGAAAATCTTGAGGGGCACTGGACTCAGGATATGATTATCCTGGGGTGAGCTGTTGCCCCACAGAGGACAACATCGAAGTTTGAGTTTATCTACTGAGATGTGTTTTGGCCAAAAGTTAAGTACGTATACCCCGGGGATAACATAGAATAAGAGTGACGATCTCACTTAAGGGCGGTGTTAACCTCCCCTAGCCAGCACAATGAGATGTTTTTATGTTATAAGTATGTTCCTAATAACTAAGAGATTTGGCAAATTGCCATTCGAAGCAGTTCAGAAAGGAAAAGAAGTTATTTTAAAAGTAATACGAGCCTCAAGAGACCAAGTAAGGCGTTTTTAAGAAAAGAAGAAAGCTTTCAAATGCACGTAATATATGAATGAGTTCTGAATATAGTTTAAATGAATTTCAAGTATAGTTGGTTACAGCCTAGCAATGCATTGAATGTTTAAGTTTTTAATGGTGCATATCTTAAGAAAGAATGTTTCATGCAAAGCTTTTATTACCAATTTGGGTGTCTCATAAGTTTTTAGAAAAGTTGTAAGTTTTAAAGAGGTTTACATGATTTATAATTCTTGGTATTTATCGAGAGTCACTATGTTTTCAAAAGTGAGTTTGAAAGCCTTTGTACTTAGTCCTGGTTGTATACTTGTTTGTGTGCCTGAATGCCTGCTAGTAGGGAAGTTTGGTCATTGAGGGCCTAGAATTGAGTTGAATGGTTGGAGTGAAGTTTAATGAGGGTAATCTTTCCTTGGGATCTATGATTGCTTAATATGATAGTAAAGTATGAATGTGTGATATGTGGCTATTATTAGCATTATTGCCTGCAACTGTTTTGGGTTTTAAGGAGTAGGGGAATTCTCACTGAATGTGTGGTTGCCCATCCCATTACTCTTTCCCCTTTTTCCCCAGGCTTTTGTTATGACAAGTGGGAGTCAAGCTACTTACGCTGGGCTAGAGTTTGTAAATACGCTACTTACGATGTTATATAACATATTCCTAGTTTGTAAATGCTGTAAACTAAGTTTTCTGGCTTATATAATTCATATTGTTTGTGAGTCGCTCTGTATGGTCGTGTGAGCCTACCATTTGAATAGTTAGATGTCTTCTTGGTTAAAGTTGGCTGTATTTTGGGATGTAAACCCCAGTACTCCGGTTGTGTAGACCGTTGAGTTGTATCTTTTACTTTTCATGTACTAAAGAACTATTCTATTTGGTGTACTCCGAGCAGGTGGCTCGTTGAGTTATGAACTCCGGCATGTGGCTGTTGAGCTTCTTTTAAATGTTATGCGTTTCCGTTGATTTGCACGGAATTTTTGTAAGGCTTTTAGCCTGAAAACGGTCAGTTTTTAAGGGAATCTCTGTCCGTTTCACCCCCGAAATTAAGTAAGAAGTAAGAAAACGTAACACTTCTGACCCTAGGAGCTAGGGGTGTTACAGAACATCCATCACTGTGTTTATTATATTTTCACTAAAATTTTTTTCAATATACATAACATCAAAGTTATGCCTCAAAAGTTGATGCTTCCAATACGGCAACTCCTAAAAGATACTTTGGTTTGTCCAATTATGTTCATTTTCCTCAAATCCTGGAATTTGAAAATGGATATCAGTAGTCACTTTAGGCCATGTCGATACCCTATCAGACAACATTTCCCCGGAAATCCTCTGGGGATGGTCAATGTGTATGCTCTTCCCTTTACGAAAAGCAACTTTATTAGCTCTAAAGCAATGATTCCAAGGCAAGAACCGACAATGGCAATCGAACCAAAATGGCTTCCGGCCATGCTGTAACTGGAATGACCAATTTTGGTGCATATAAACCGGACATGCTAGCAACCCATGAGTACTCCAACCGGATAACATACCATAGGCGGGAAAATCATAAATTGTCCACATCATCGCGGCATGCAACCTAAAAGTTTCCCCGCGTGAAACATCAAATGTATCCACCCCAACATCTCACAACATTTTCAATTCATCAATTAAGGGTTGCAAGTACATATCGATCCTGTTCTTCGGATTTGTTGGACCCGGAATAATACAACTTAAGAATATGTATGGAGTGGTCATACACATATCTAGAGGCAAGTTATAAGGTGTAACAACAATTTCCCACACAGAGTACCATCTTCCAGATATGGAAAATGGTGTAAAACCATCAGCACAAAGACCTAACCTTACATTCCGAGACTCTGCTGCAAAATTTGGATACTTTTGGTCGAAATGCTTCCAAGCTAATCCATCCAACGGATCATCCAACGGATGCCGGAGAACACACGATTCTTGGCGGTGCTCATGATGCCATCTCATATGGACGACAGTCCTTTTTGAGGCACACAGTCGTTGCAATCTTGGAATTAAAGACAGGTAGTGCATTTTTGCATATGAAACATCCTTATGACCTCGTTGGTTGGATTTCTTTGGTAATTGTCTTGCATGTCCACAAAAATTTTATGCGGACAAACTATCAGCCTGTTTGTAATAAAGCATGCAACTATTCGGACAACAATAAATTTCCTGAACATCCATACCTAAATCTCTCACTTTTCTAAGCCGCTGATGATAATTTTTTAGAATGCCACTTTCAGAAGGGCATACATCTTTCATCAGGTCAACAACTTCATTGAAACAACGTTGTGACATATTGTGCCCTGATTTAATACTAAGTACTCTTACCGATGTTTCAAGTTCAGTTATGTTACACCCTTCATACAAACGGTTTTTGGGTAGATTCAAGCATAGTGTAAAGTGCCTCAGGATTTATGTCATGATGGCTACTCATGTTCATTTCATTAGCTTGGAATGTAGCATGAAGCATGTTCTCCATATGATTATGATCGTTGTGATCGTAATCAAAATTCATAGAATGTGAACGACTTGCACCCCCTGCTTCCAAATTATCTTCTTCCCCATGACTTATCCAATACCAATAATTCCTTACAAACCCCTTTCTATACAAATGAGACTTTACAACGTCAGGTGCAAAATATTGCATATTCTTGCACTTCACACGTGGACATCTATAAACTCCATTAATTCTAAACTCCTCTTGATTTCGTGCAAATTCATCAAACATATTAACTCCCATCAACCACTCATCTCTAAGTCCATGTCCATTAGGATTTCTTCTCCTATACATTCACTGACGATGCAACGGTCCATCCATATGTTGCTAATGTGATTGTGTTAATTGTTATGTAAACTACAATTAAATGCAATAAAAATCTTTTAGAAATCTATTTAACCAGTTCAACATATATATATATATATATATGTATTACATAAAAATATATTCAATATACCTCAAACAAGAATATTCTTTACATAGTTCCCAATGATAAATATACGCAACAAATCAAAGAAAAAATAAATAAGATATAAATATAATTAACATAATGAGCAAACTTCAATTAATATTATACTTAACACGTACACCTCAATATATGCTTAACATACTTCAACAACACATACACTTCATGACATACTTACAAAACATTAACATATATCACAAATCAAACAAAACACAAACATACTTAGAAAATTTAAAATATTCACTAAAGCAAAACACATTACACATGTCTAATATAATTATTATAAATGTACATACTTATCATATTTTACCTGATTAATTCAAATGAATACACTTCATAAATATAATTAAAATTTAATGTAATTCACATCCGCATTTTACGACAAAAATAAATTACATATTAAACCAACCAAATCATACGAAAAATTAATCATATCTCAAAAAAAGAATATTATTCACATACTTACCAAAAATTAATATACAAAACAAATCAAACATAAAACAAACATACTTAACATTCTTAAACCATTTACAAAAAGCAATACATATATTACACATGCTTACGTACTCACAACTATTTCAATTATTCAAATCAACATACATTACATATTAAATTAGAGTTATATTATACTTGTTTTCTATCAAAATAAATTCTCAAAAAACCTAAAATACAACAAATAATGAAATTAAACATATACGCAAACAAAAATAAATTTAACATAACAATATTATTTATCCACATAAGTCTCAATAATCATCAATAAGCATCAATCTTGAAAATTAAACACCTTATTTCACACTTCATCTAATTAAACAAACCCAACCAAAAATAACAAAATACTATTAACATACTTAACAAACTTAAACTAATATATACTTAACATACCTAGATCTTGCAAAAATATAACAAAAATTCTTAACATATCAAACAAATCATAAAAAAATTAAACATACCTCAAAAAACATACATGCCTAACATCTTGAACATTTTAAAATAAACAAACTTGTTTTACTTAAATTATTCACTTCAATAAAACATCTTATACATGGTTAACATATCGAACATTTTAAAATAGTTACATAATTATTTCACATTTACAAAAATAACACAATACTATTAACATGCATAACAAACTTAAATTACTATATACTTAACATACCTAGATCTTGCAAAAATATATAAAAAAAAAATTCTTAACATATTAAACAAATCATAAAAAAATTAAACATACCTCCAAAAACATACATGTTTAACATCTTCAACATTTTATAACAAATAAACTTGTTTTACTTAAATTATTCACTTTAATAAAACATCTTATACATGCTTAACATATTTAACATTTTAAAATAATTAGTTAATTATTTCAGATTTACATACTTAACATGTTTTACTCCACTTATTGTAATAAACACATTTTACATATTAAATAAATAATTAACATAATTCAAATTCATATTCAACGGAAAAAATAAATTATTCAAATTAAAAAAACATGCTTCAACATTAAAATTCAAAAAAATGAACTTCACATATCAAATTAACACAATTTTAAAGCGCAACAATTCTACTAACCTTTAAACACCCGAAAAATCAAGCGGATTACCGGCGGTGGCGGCACTAGCGGCGGCGGTTGTGGTGGCAATGGCGGCGTTAGCAAAACTTGAAAAACCAAGATCGTAAAAAATATCAATTAACTTAACTATTTCAATTTCAAACAAGAAATTAACTAAAAAAGTCATTTACCGTTCAATTTTTCAACAATCGAAATCTTCAAATCCCACTTTCTCTCTCCTCTCTCTCTCTCTCTCTCTCTCTCTCTCTCTCTTTTCGATCCCCACTTCTCTCTCTGCAGTTTGCAAATGCCTCACAAAATCACCCCCACTAAATTTAAAACTAGCATGCTGAGCTCGCTCGAGATCTGCGCCAGAAATCACCGACGGTGACCGAAGGAATCCGACGAGTTTCCGTCCGAATTTCCAACGGAACCCATTTCCGCCGGAAATCCCGTTGGGTCCCGCCTGTTTTTCCGTTGGTCCCTCTGACATTTCCTGACGTCTATCCAATGCGTCGCTTTTTCCGTCGGAGTTTGGTAGCGTTTTTGTAGTAGGGTATGGGTACGGGTATAACCCTTACCCGCACCCTACCCGTACTCATTTTTATAATAAAATTAAAAAAATATTATTCTTAACATTTTTTTGGTTTAAGTCCAATCCAAATCCTTCTAACAAAAAATTAGTGAGTAATGTACTTCATATCACATTTCTAAACAATATATTTCCAAAATGTCATAACTTTGCAATCTTATAAAGACAAAAATATATATTGTACTTGAATATAGGTTGTATATAGGTATTAATTTTCATTCTTTATGTGAACTCGAATAAAACCAGCAAAACCCGATGGGTATGGGTATGGGTATGGGTATGGGTTTTATTTTTTCATATCCGATGGGCACGGATACGGGTATGGGTACGATTTTTCAAAACGGTTATGGGTGAGGGTACGTCTCAACCCGCCCCGTACCCACCCCATTGTCATCCTTACCCGCAAACCCGCAAAACCCGATAGGTATAGATATGGGTTTTATTTTTTAATACCCGATGAATACGGGTACGAATATAGGTACGATTTTTGAAAGTGGGTATGGATGAGAGTACGACTCAATCCGTCCCGTACCCGACCCATTGCCATTCTTATATCCAACATATAATAGTTCTGTACATAGTTGTAGTCGCCGCTATCATCACAACCGCATTTATAATGTTGGGCGTTCCTTCAATTGCATCTCCTCTACCTGGGTGTTTAATACTATTTTCAATAGTACACACGCAAGTAGCAGCACTAATAATGACAGTAATTTCATAAATAAATCAAAATTAATACAATTAATAGTGATAAAATAATCAAGAGAAGAATTTAAAAATTAACAAAATAATACAATTAATTAATTATTTAAAAAACTAATAAACATAATAGTATCACTATTGATAATAAATAAATAAATAAACTATATTAAATAATTATAGTAAATATTACTATCAATAATTAATGAATAATTATTAAATAATGGCATTATTAGTAACTATTAATTTAATTAATAATCATTAAATATTATTTATTTATTTATTTAATAATTGCTACTAATTTAATAATTATTAATAATGATTAACTTCTAAAATGAAAAAAGATTTTAGTCATTTACTTGTATTAATAATGTATTTATTTTTGATAATTATCACTAATTTTTGTTAAAACTTTTAATAGAAGGTATTTTGTAATAATTAATATAGTTTACCATTAATAATAATGATTTCCGCATGAAAAAATAAAATTGATTATGGCAACTAACTATTATAGTTGTTGGGCATGACAATTTAATAATAAAGTTGGTGATAATAGTAATTAATGGGTAATAAACAATAAAAATTAGTAGTACTAACAATAATAATCACAACCACACAATGCTGGGACCCAACTTTGTCATTATCATCGCTAATATCATTTTTTTATTCTATGCAATTCTACTTCTAATGATCCAAGTGGGATGAAGCAATTTCAACATAATTTACAGCGTAATTGTCACCACAATTTTCTAATACGATCTCAACCTACTTTTTCCCCTTTTTTTCTTGACAAAGCACAAATGCAGTCACTTGTGTTATTCATGGCTTGGTTTCAATTACTTTCACCCTTCCAACAAGTAGTAATGATATAGGAATGAAAATAAATTGTTTTAGTTGGTTCAGATATTACAAAATAAACTATTATAAGTCATTTTTATTATTTCCTGCTACTTACCCAACAAGGTAGAGTTAGGGTTAGTCTTCGATGTATATATGCGTTTGCTCTGCACATATGGAGGCGATATGGGCAATACAAACACGAAAACTCTTTCTTTACCGTGTCCTTCTCTTCGCTTAATCTAGTCTTTCACAATATCAGAGTACCATGACTAAGAACGGCAAACCAAAAGATGAGTCAAAAGAATTTGTTATAGATAGCCAATCCCCTTATTACTTGCATCCTTCAGAAGGTCCTGGGCCATAAAAACTTCAGTTAGGTTCAATGGAATGAACTACAAACTTTTGGAGAAAGCTGTCAGAACAATGCCACCATCTAAGAACAAACTTGTATTCATTGAAGGCAAGATAACGAGACTTGAAGTCAAGGATGGAGTTTATTCGGTGGAAGCAATGTATAGGATATGGCAAATTCCATCCTTTCTGGTAGATTTTGAATGTACTTCATTCAAAACTTCGTGCTAGTATTGCTTACACTGAAACTACTCAACAGATGTGGGAAGATCTTCAAAAATGATATTTAGTGTAGGAATGTCCCTCACAATACATCATTGACTGGCATGGCTGCCAGTAGCTAGGGCCAAAGGTAGTACATTAATGCTGATAACTGGGCGTGACGAGCCTCCTTTGAGTAGGCTTTCGCGTACCCTTTTCTTTCCAATTTAGCAGTTAATAAAAAATTTGATCAAATATAGTCAAATATAGCTACTATTCATGCATCTCTCCTAGATCAGATCACTTGATATGTTTGACCCTAGGCAGACTTGTGGAGGCATGTTAACCTATTAGAAGACGCTTAATGACTTAGTAATGGGAAGTGAGAAAAAGTATACTCTGATGGATGAAATTTGTCTTCTGTGCTTACTGACAGACAAAAATTGTGAAAATTTTGACACATGTTAAAGCCTTATTTTAATTGTAATAACTCAACAACTTCATCATAATTATAAGTGCAACAATTATCGGTAATCGTTATATCTCTCTTTTTATTGGCATTTTAGGAGAGTTCCCTTACATGGTTAAAGGCTACAACACATGCCTCTAAGCATCCAATTGTATGCTCATATTGAAAAAAAAGTCAAAAAAATTATTTTTTGTTCGCAATGGACAGAACGAATTGTGTTCCCATGGTCAATTCTTATTGGCGAATAATAATAATAGTAATTTCATTTTTCTGTTTTTCTTGAAATGGATTTTAGTAATACTCTAATATCAAGTTGATATTTTCAAAAGAAATGATTTTATTAATATATGGTTAACAAAATTCCTTTTTTAGTTCAAATGAAATATAAAGGACAGTATAATACAATTACATTATCGAGATCAAATTTGCGACCCAATGCATGTGCTTATGTTATTCTTGATTGATAAGGTTTCTTTGCTATATAATGTGTGTGCTCATGATATTCTTGTAAAGTTAGTTTAATTGGACTACATTCTTGTGTATCCTTCTAGCCATAGTAGATATTGTTTTTTATGAGTAACCCCAAGTATCTGAAAGGACATTTATCATCAGAGAAACCTATAACTTAAATAATCTAGTCTAGTAGATGAATCCATGCCATTTGTAACTACATGAAACTTATAACGACTTGTTGCAAGTGAATCAATCTTGAAATTTTACAATTGGTATAGTATGCACCAAAATGTGTCTTCTAATGTAGATTGACAACATACTAGTATTTGCATATATTTAACATCGACTGATCACAATGCTAACTAACCTAATTTAAAGAAACAAAATATTCGATTTCCTCGAAGTTTTGTCAACATAAAATTTTTCCTTTAGTAGAAAATACTATTTTAGGTTTTCATACATAAAAATTCTCAAAACAAATTCAAATAATTGAGCAAAGCAAAAAATATAAGCTCGAGTAGTTTGTGAGGTTAAGGGCTCAAATTCGTGACCTGGAGTATAGGATAGTGGAAGTGCAAGCTGTGTGGTGGCATATTCTCGCACACTAGTCTGCCTTCGAAAAATGCATTTAAACTTCAAGGAATAAACATAAGTTTGGACTAAAAGTTGGGTCGGCACCCTAATCGTTCATGTCTCTAGCCCAATGGCAAGTCTTTGGACCCTCTGGCTACTGATGTGCCCAATATCGTGCTAATGGGACCATCTTGTGTTCCATACCTTATTGTTAGCCCATACTAAATATAAAGAATAACTAACCATATATGTTTAGATTATTAAATGTTTGAGTTTCCAATTATGTATCACGACTCTCATTTCTATAGGTAATGGAAAAGACATCGGTTGGATAGCTAGACTTGGTAGAAATTGGCATCTGTTCACCATTTGACCTATAAGGTTCACTTCGCCCGTCCAACTGGCACTACAAAAAAAGTTGTTTCCTTTCACATTTAATTTTGCTAATAACTACACTTATAAGTGTAGAAATAGAAGTTACCCACACTTAGGCAAAATGTGAGAAAGTTAAGTGTGTGGAAGTGTTCTCCACACTAAATGGAAATGTGGGTAGAGTTATATTCCCTGTACTTATAATGTGGAGTAAGTACTAATTACCTGCAATTTACATGTGGTTATTTTACGGTATGCCCACTCTGGGAGATGCAAGAAGTCATAATTTACCCCACACTGATAAGTGTTATTAGTATCGTTTTAGTTTTTAAAAAAATAATGATGGTAATTAATATAAAACTTATTAAGTTAAAAATTGAACAATTGTATACAATTGTTCTTTTTTTAATTAATAAGTTTTATACTAATTAACAGCATCACCCTCCATAAATAAATAAAATTAGAATTGTATAATATAGATCGATACAATTATTCTCCAATTAATAACCAACTAAATTAAAATAGATCAAACATCAATTAAATAAAATACACATTAGTGCCTAGAAAAGAAAAAAAAAATGTACATATACCAACAAAGACTAAGGAAATCAAAATTAAATATTCTTACATTGTTTTGAATCCATCCTGCTAATTTTTTTTATTGTAGCTAGCTGATTGAACATTTTATGAAAAAGTACTTGCTCTATATGCTACTTAAAACTATACTTTGAAAACATGCATAACTTCCAAGAATATATAAAAAAAATCTCCATCTTTGTTTTCTTCATTGGGAGATGTTAGCTCTAATGCAACCTGTTAGACAATTGAAACACAAAAAAAAATGCATTATTAAAAAAGATAACCAAAGAGATTAACTAAAGATGAAGACCCGACATAATCAGTTTTAAAGAAACACTAGGCATTCATGTTCAGAGGTGACACACCCGAGCAAGGTCAGACACAAGCCCTTCACCTTGATCATCGACATTTAAAGTGCCAAGGACTACACTATGGGAACTTTGTCCAATATGGTTGCAAGGAACCCCAACACTACCATCATTTCCTTGCAATTTAAATAACAAAAATATTGGGTGAATTTCCAAAGTAAATCTAGTCCCGCAAGAACATGAGAATAAATGTTTAAATGGAGCTAACAATTAATACCTTGACAGCCACCATTCCCAAACAAATCAGCAGGGCTAGTACTAGACGAGGTTTGTAGTTGGGTTGGCTGTCTTTCAACTAAATGTTGTGTCCCCATCCTTAATATCTAACGTGGCTAAGCTAACAAAATAGTAGAAGTAGTCTTTTGCTACACTCAGAAGTATAAAGCCTTCGAAAAAAAAATAAAGTAATAGAATTGGGGGGAAAATTGTTGTGCAAACAAGAGACTCGACAAAAGAGGAAAGCATTTTCAAAATTCTAGTAGTCCTCAAACAACCCATGCCATCTCCTATAACCATCATGAGGTGTCATTTACTGACGGAACAAGTGATAGAAAACAATATCTAGTTGACATCGATAAAGATCCTTTAAATGAGATTAGCAGTGTCACAGGATCTCGTTATGCTTGAATAGAGTAACGAATACAGTAGTAGCTTCAATAAGCGCAGTAATCCAAATACAGAACTACAAATCTTGCCGTCATTGTAATATTTGACATCATCCTCTTCGTCTCTTCCCACTTCTTGGAAACAACCTTGATAATATCTAGATGAGGTAATAAATTAAAGAAATGGCGATGCAATACACTTTACTTACGCCAGAGCTTCTGTCACGAAGTATTAGATGCTCTTTCAAGAGTGCAGCGAAATGAAATTTTGTTGTTTTTCTTCAACCATTAACTCTCACCCCCTAGCACCCTCCATGGTACTGCAAACATAAGCTAGAATTCGCTTCATGATTCCATGTTACCCATTTTAAAAGTTCTCTAAGTATGGTGCACCAGTTTAGGTGCAATTTTCTATTACTACTCACTATTTCCATATTCCTTCCTGCTAAGATGATAAAACGGGCTCGTTCAACACTAGAAAGCAAAAGACAGGTGGGGGACAGATAAAGCAAAACACAAATATCTGAGACCTCAAGATATTAGTAATGCACTAATCCTAATTCCAAAACAACTCAAACAGCTAAATTGAAAGAAATATGACTAAAACAACATTCGAAACACTAATCCTAATTCCCCACAAGAAATATATTCTACAAGTTAATTAATAAGTTTATATATACATAAAAAAAATTTAGTTCCCCACAATTGATAAGTATAGGAAAACATTTATGAAATCCATTCCAGCAATGAGAAATAGGGGAAGGGGATGCGCAATTAGCCAAGGAAAACACAAAACAAGTTCAACTTAAACCGAGCAACAAATAAACTAAAAGGGAAGAGGAATTCGATTCAACCACAAACAAGCTTCAATTGCTACCAAAAATGGTGGAATCCCCATAGACAGGCCACAAACTCAGGGCGAAATAGGGGAAGAAGAGGAGCACGAATAGCCAAATGAACCCATTTTTGGACGAATTCAAAACCCAAAATCATAAACTTCAACTCAATACTGATGAATTCAACATCAAATGCTTGAAATTTTCAGCTAGAAACGGATATGCAATTCGAAATCAAAGCAGAAAAGTCAAAATGAAACCCTAAAAATCTCTCAAATTGAACTCAAAATTACTGCCAAACACATAACAATTTCAACTTAAACCGAGCAACAAATAAACTAAAAGGGAAGGGGAATTCGACTCAGCCACAAACAAGCTTCAATTGCTACCAAAAATGGTGGAATCACCATAAACATGCACCAAACTCAGGGCGAAACAGGGGAAGTAGAGGAGCACGAACAGCCAAATGAACCCTTCTATGGACGACTTCAAAACCCAAAATCATAAACCTCAACTCAATACTGATGAATTCAACATCAAATGCGTGAAATTTTCGGCTAGAAACGGATCTATAATTCGAAATCAAAGCAGAAAAGTTGAAATGAAACCCTAAAAATCGCTCAAACTGAACTTGAAATTACTGCTAAAATTATCTAGGGCACGAATTTAAACTGACTAAACCCTAAAACTAAACCTAAAGACCTCGATTATACCTCGTTGCCTTCCATTACGCCATTGGCTTGATTTATAGCTCCTCTTCACCACTGCTCGACCGTCGGTCTGAGGGGTTCAGGTGGACGCTGGGGATGATGTTGTGTTCGAGGTGTGTGGAGCGTCGATGGTGGTGAGGTTGGTGTTGTGAAGACGTAGATGGTGTGGTGGCTCAGTGAGTTCGAGAGAGAGAGATGATTTGAGATGAAGGGGGTGTATCGGGCTTCTCTGCTGCCAGAGAGGAGAGAAGCAAGGGATGGGGGAAGAGTACGTGCTGCACGCTTGAGCAGGCTGGGATTTTTAGGTTTTATTTTATTTTTTTTGCTCTTGCATGTGTTTTTTCCGATTTATTCAACAGCTACAAAATCAAATAAAATCAAATGAAAATCTAAAAATAACAATTATTACAAGCATAAATCGGGTATAAAATTATCGTATTTTTTGTGCAAATAGTGGGTGAAGCAGTAGAGCTTTCACCCCCTCTCCACCGTGAGTAAACACAAGCCTTACCCTTTTTCCTTTTTTTAAAAAAAAACTTGGTTCCCTAATTTTCTTCTTTTCCCCACAATCCACATCAAATAATTATGCTATTGCCTCAAATAATTAAATTGCACAAAAAATATAAAAAAATATTTAAATTAGTATGTCGAATTGCGAATGTTATAAATTGTCTTTAGTTAATAAATGCAAAAGGAGATTTATGGGTTCCCCACACATATGAAGTGTAGAGCTGAAAAGTTCATGATTTTCCCTCCCATACTTCCTTAAGTGTAGCTAGATAAGTGTGGGCATATACATTGTTTTTTGTAGTGTGGCATGAAAACATGATCCATTATGACTACACTCAACAAGTTTTCAAACATGCCAAAAAATTACTTTAGTCGGACAATGGAGAAGAAAGTTATGGTAGAAACAATTTAGGTTTGGAAAACTATTAGTTTCTAGCAGGTATGATAGTTAGTGAGGCTGAGCTTAGTTGCATCTTTTGCACCTTAGTTGTTACCCCTAGAAAAGAATTATTCGACAAGACCTAGCTTGGGGCCTCTACATGTCTTCACACACATGATTATTTTTGTCTTCCCTAATTAAGGTATACCCCAAGATTAATTGATTTTGATTTTACTTGACTGATGAATTTGATTTTATTATTCTATTAATGTGTAATACCCCTAAATTTCATTGTTAATTTTGGCTTATGTGGTACTTTATATTTTATGTGCACATTTTGGGTTATCTATGTTTATTATGCACGTATATGCTTGAGTCAGTGTTAGTATTATTATGTTTGGGGAATAAATAGATGCATTCCTTGTTAGTAGTATTTGTACCAAAATCAAAAAGAGGAAAAGGGAGATAGAAAAGGAGGTATTTGGACCCAAAAAAAAAAGATAAGGAAAAGGAGGCGAAAAAAGGGAAAAGAAAAAGAAAAGAGAAGGGGGGATTTTTTTTATCACATGAAGTTCGAGGGGTTATCTGCTCTTCTTTTCCCAATTCAGCACAAACACATGCACACTGAGAGAAAGACAGGGAGAGGAGAAGAGAAGAAGAAGAGGAAGAAGCAAGAGGAGGAAGAAGAAGAAAGATTGAGGTTTCGATTTTGGATAGCAAACCAAAGTGAGTAATTTTTGCCTTCTCTACCCTAAAAATTGATTAGAGCAAGATTAATTTGATGATTTATATTTGAATTTGAGAAATCGATTTAGAATTGAAGCTTTGAATTTGATGTTTTAGGGTTTAGTAGATTAGAACCCTAAATTCATTTGTTAGAAACCCACCACCAAAAGTTCCATGTTTATTTGTGATTTTTGGGTTATGTAGATGTTGAAGATTGATAGGTGTGTTGTGAATTTGTTTATATGTATACGGAACTATGGATATTTAGTTTGATTGCTTGCAATTGAAGAACAAAATAATAGAAAGCAAGATTAATTTTTAAATTTTTACAGAATTCATGTACTATTTGAATATTTTTGAATTATTGGCTATGTCCAAAATTCTGAAAACTTTATTGTAGGTTCTCCACTGTGTTGGAAATTGTCTGTAAATTTTTGTGAATTTTAGAGGTGTATTTTATGAGTTATAAATTTTTGATTGAAACTGTCCTGTTATTTAGTGCAAAGATTCGAATGATGTCTGAATTACTATTAGATATTGGGTTGGATAAAAAATTATAAAAATTTTACTGTAGAATATACATGTTATTTTTCAATTTTTGGTTAAGTTTCATGAATCTTGGATTTTTACTTCATGAGCTATGCATTTTCGATTGAAACTGTAATGTTTTAGTGCCTAATTTTGGTTGATGTTTGAATTTTTTAGCAATTATTCGCTTAGCCTAAAATTCTAAAAATTTTAATATAGGTTCTCTATGATGTTTGTAACTTTTATGGAAACTTTCATGAATTGTGGGGGTGTACTTCATGAGTTCTAGATTTTTTATTACAACCATTCTGTTTTAACATATAACTTTGGGTGTCATTTCAATTTTTTTGGAGGATTGGCTTTAGGAAAAATTATGAAAATATTAAGATGAGTGTCTCCTACTATGTTGTATTTTTCTGCAAATTTTCATGAGTGTTGGATGTCTATGCCTTGAGTTACGAATTTTTGTGTGGAATGATATGTTTGTGTAGTTATGGGTTATTTGATTTATAAATTAAATATTTATCAATTTTGTGATTCTTTCACGCATTAAAAAAGTAAGGTGTTGTTATGATTTATTCCAGACTTGTGAATTATTTTGGATGGAACTATGCCTTGTTTCGACTGTGTTTTTGTTAAAAATTGTGAAATTGAGCTTCTTTGAAAAATAAAATTGTGATTATATGATGACATATGATTTCACGAATGCTAGGTTTTTGGGGAAAGATGTTCATGTCTTACCTGAGGCTGTTATAGGGCGTTCTAGAGCTATGGCCATAGAAGTAGTTTTCTTTGTGTTTGGAGCTATGTGGGTCGTTGGTTGGTACTTTGAGTGGGCTGCCTAGTTCGCCAATTGACTCCTCAGTTTGTGTTATTTAGGAGCTATGTGGGTCCTTAGTATTCTAGGATGTGAATGTGACTCCACAGTTTGTGCTTTGAGTTGGGCGCCTAGTTGGTACCATATGAATGAGCTATGGCTGGTCCACCAGGATGTGTTTGTCACCCTTATGTTGGAATTGTTCTTTGTATGGGTCATGAGTTGATTTTCCTTAAACTAAAATGTTTTCTGTTCAGTTAAGAATATGTGGTATGTTATGAAGTTGGTTTTGGCTTGGATTTAGACTTTGGATGTGTTAAGAAATTAGTTTTTGGCTTGGATTTGGATTTTGGATTTGGTTTTGGATTTGAACAATCATTCAAGACATCTATGAGGTTGTGATTGATTTTGAAATATATATGTGATTGATAAGTAGAAATATATTATGTGTTTATGCAAGTACGTGAACTTTTGTGAGAAAGTTACTTTGATGTATGTGCTAATTATGGTTTTGGGCGGGCCGTTAGCTTGCTTAGTAAACTTTGGTTTCTTTTTTATTCTAGTGAGGACTAGGAGCCCAAATGACATGGTTGGTATGGGATAATCATGGTTAGTTTAGTGAATAGACTAACACAAGAGTTTGTTTAGGGACTTTAGTAAAAAAGAGGGTCTTTGAATCGCACTTGGTATGGGACTAGTACGACTAACTTACCCTAATTGCATGCCCCATAGCATACATATGTGTGTGTGTTTTGTGAAGTTTGTAAGCATGTTAGATATGAAAGATATGAATTTATTTCAATCTTTTAAGCACGAGCATGTTCTTATGTCACCTTCTATATGCCATATGCTATGCTCTGTTTATGCTCATAAGATTTGCGTATTTTGTGATTATGTGCTAACCGATTAATGTGCAAAGGGTAACAATAGGAAAGATAAGGGTTATTCATTGGCCTTAGGGAGCTCATGACCTCCCCATTTTTCAGATTTTTGGAAGCAAAAAGAGACCACAGGAACACTAAGAGAGCTAGCTAGTTGTGAAATATTTTTGAAGAATCTAGTTGTGGATGCGGGTCTCGTGTCTCGTTGTATGTTTATGTTATGGATTATGTTTAGTAAACACAATTCTGAATGTATTTTTGGTTCGCACATGTGTAAGACTATTAGGAATATGGTTTAAGTATGTAGTAATGCATGTTTTAGAATCACCTTGCCAACTTTAGTTAGATTTGAATAAGAGCTTCCGCTACTATTGCCTATTAATAGGTTAAGTATGACTAAGAAGTTTAGACAGCCTTGTGGGTGTTTCTAACGGGACATTCATGGCGGGGACGCGCTTGCCCCTTTCTGGCAGGCCATTACAAATGAAGTCTTTTTACTTAGCATAGTCATAGTCCTCTTTTCTCTACTATAAATAGTTGTCTTCCCCTATTACACAACATTCATGACCATTTGTCACACCTATTATTCCCACATCACATTTGATAAACCACCATTCTCTCTAGCCTCTCTTTGTCACTCTCTCACACACCCCCTCTACCCTACGCACATATGCACACATATTCATAAACACATTCTCAACCACTAGAGAGACCCCCTTCTCTAAAGTGCACATGACTCTCACCTTTACTAACTTCAACAAAATTACTGAAAAAACTTTGCTAAAATTACAGCACCAAATTATTTTGGACATAGCTATCATCCGTCTTTAACACAATAATTGGAGGAATCAAATAGTCTAGCTTCAATGTCCTTCAAGAATCATAGAGAACAGTGTAATTTAGCTCAGAATTGGACACTCAAGTTTAGTTTTCTTATTCTGCTTTTAAGTTTTAATGATTGACAATAAATGAGATGCGAATGAGATAAATACCCACTAACTAAACTAAGAAACCACCAACTAGTTCATAAAGGCTAGACTACCAGAATTGGCGTAACAAATCAACTCCTAGACTAGAAATTGATTTAATTTCAAGTTAGAGTGATTTGAGAGAATTTGATGTTGTAAGCTGTAAGCTATAATTTCATTTATGAATTTTTACTTTAAATCTCAGAGAAAGAGACCTTATACCATAAAGTTAAGCTTCCACAACAAGCAAAAAAGTTTCTTCATGGTTAGAAAAGCTCTAATCAAGCTTAAACAAAGTTAATTACAAATTAAAAGTTTAGCTAAACTAACAACATCAATGAATTTGGATAATACGAATTGCAAATACATTAAACACATACTTAAACATATTTAAACATACTTCAAACCTCAGTTGCACATCGGAGGTCAATGATAGTTGCTTCAGCTGTCACTAGATTGTAGGCTAATAGGACGTAAGCTGGACTTATCTCTCTTGAATTATTTGATAAGTTGGCTTTGAAGTTGCAACTCTTCAAATGCAAGTGTTGATGAACAGTCAAGGCCTTAAGTTAATTACAAAAGAAGCTTCAAAACCACAAGGAACAAACACCATTGCAAAGTCTAAACAATCATATTACTAAGTTAATGACTTGATTAGACACTAATCTTATGCCAAGTAAATTTTTATCGAAAAATTGTATTTAGATTCGGTTTTTTCTTCATATATACAACTATTAGGATTTTAAATAACATCTAATTTATGAAAATAATCCTCAATAAGATTTTAGTGGGAGTATATATTTAATCTTCAAAACTATGTAAAGAGATAAAGTTGGACCAATCTTACATAGATGAACTTATGCTAAATGGATCATCTTCAAAACAACACTTAGCCTTGATTTCTTTACATGGTAGGATGCGTTAGGATGTTAGATAGGACATAAATTTTAAAATTGTCCCTAAGTTAGGTTTTCATTGATGATCAAACTCATTCTTCCAAACCAAGCAGAACTGGCTTAGAATCGTGTACCTTGTCGTTTTGGTCATTTTCGGCAAAAAATGAATGGTAGACAAAATGTAATTTCACCATGTGAAATTAAATTTCTCAAAGAACCAATAATGTAGTACTCATGCATAAGAAACCCATAAATTGCCAAGAAACAAGTTGTTTGCTCAAAACTAGACCAAATATGTGTGATTGTCTCTTTCAGTCTAGATGAACCCTTTATGATGTATTTAGCTCAAACTATATTTTCCAAACCAATAATAGATATCCTAAAATTCTTTGCGACTACTTTTAGGCAGAAGATAGAGCTCTTTAATTTACTGAAACAAACTAAGCAAAGCCTGCAAAACTCTTGCAATTCAAATGGAAAAGGACTTGGGTTTTATCTACCATTTAAGCTTGTTAAACACCTTGGAGCCTTAATAATCACTAGGTTTGAGGCTCTTGAGTATCCTTATTACATAATAACTACCATAAGAATTGGGTGCAACATTAAGGTTGTAAGGACGAAGGAGTACTTTGTACTCCTCATTCCTTAAACACATGTGTTTTGAAAACTCTTAGGTTTTGGTATGTTCTCAATCAAGAAGAAATTAAAAAACTTATATTCCATCATATGCTATTCCCTAGCTAAAATATTCTAGTAATTGCATACGATTCCAAAAAAAAAAGGCTTGAATTAATGAACTGAAACCAGGGGAACCCCCGTGTCTTCTCCTTCATTGACTGGAACAGGAAAGTGGATCGGTGCTCTGCTACTCCAAATGCCTGTTGTAGAAACGGTCAGCCACAACGTCCTCCACTTTTCCCCTATTTTTTGTTAGTAGAACAGAGGGTTGTGACCTTCTTTCAACCCCTACTTCAACCTCCTCCGGCGGCTCCACCACCCCTCAGCCAACATATTTGCCACCAAATATTTGACCCACTATCGCCAAAAAAGCTCCAACACCTCCAAAAACTAAACAAAGAATGAAAGCAGAGCAGATTGGTAGAAGCCAAATTTGAACAGAGCAATCCGAATCTGAACCTAATTGTTAAAATGCGCAGTGAATCATGAGCTCTACTCGAATTTAACCAAAACAAAATGAGTTGCACCAATTTTGTGAAACTAAAGATAAAAAGGATAAAAAATCTGGCCCAGAAAAAAGGAATGCTGAACAATTCTAAACTCTAGTGTATCTATCAAATACTCTATCAACTTTTACTGCTCTCAAATCAATCTTTCTTGTCGTGATTTATAGCCTTTGTTTGCAATTACCTCGATCACGCATTATATTAAAGCTTTTCCTTTAATGCCCACTTTATGAGAGGGAGAGATGATGATTATTATTGTTAGATCTTAGAGTATCCTTCCACAAGAGGGGGGGTGAATTGTGGTGTCTGATTTTCGCGTTATAAGTAACAAACACCCTGACAGAGGTTGTTTTCCAATGACGAACACCCTGTTGACTTGTTTGCAGGGGGTGTTTTCAGATAT
>JACYFF010019584.1:76988437-77046719 GCA_017589665.1 Selenicereus undatus | reverse complement strand
CTTTTCAAGTGACCGTAATCTCAACGTCATCCCTGTGGATCGACCCTGAAAGTACTACGATGACAATCGTGTGCTTGGGGTTTCCTTTTCTTTTCTTTTGTTTATTTTTCACCCCCCTCAAAAATCACCAACAATACCCCAGCTTTAATTGTTTATTTTGTTCTTGTTTTTGTGGCATCTGCGCCTCGATTGTATATCCAAAGTTGTTCTCTCTGTTCTAGGCTCATCAAACATCAACCCATAATCCCTAATGTGTGGCTTTTACAAATTGGCTGAACAATCGACCTCTTTTTGTTCGGTAACCGCCATGGCCGCCAGTGACAAATGTTTCCTCATAGTGAGCTAAGTCGAAGCTCATCCTATTTCTTTGCTCTATGTTGCTTGTCTTGAATAAATTGGACCCATTTCTTGCAATATTTGAGGTTGTCATAAGGGTGATTGGATGATATAGCGGACATGAAGTAATCTAATGGTAGATCTATTCAAATTCAAATCCAATACCCCCAAAATCCTACCACCAGGTGGGGTATGGGGGTCTAATGGTAGCTCTATTATGTTCAATAATATGCCCATGAATTTAGTTTTTTTGTATCTGTAGCAAACTTTCCTGTTCATCAAGCTAGTTATAGAAGAGAAGAAGATTCTAATAATAGAAGTAAGAGGAATTGGGTGCTTGAGAGCATAAGACTTAGAGAGAGAAACCACTATCACCATGATCATCATCAATCAATCAATCATAATCATCACTACCCAAAAGAGAATAAGAGATGGGAATTAAGAAGTGTGGATATCAATGGATTGGGTTCGGATCGAATGTAGAAACACCCAAATTCGAACACAACTAAGTTTCGGATCCAAAATTTCAATACAAAGTCAATTTGATAGACCAAAAACAACCACTGAATTTGATCTATGAATTTATTAGGATTTAATTCGATGTGAATTGATTTCTTTTACCCTACAATAATTTTATATTATTTTTTCATTCGCATTTATTATGTCTACTTATTTATATAGTAACATGCACCATTCTATTATACCAATCAAAATTTGAACATTTAATTCTAAAGTAAGAAAGACTAACAAATGGGAAAGAGGCAGATGACCCTAGGGTTAGTGGCAGGGAGCTAGGCATCTAGTCTATTATGGAATGAGACTATGACTGAGAAAGAGAGGGAGATAGAGTTGATTAAGAGACTAATGGGGTGTGGGTGTTAGGGACTTAGGGAATGAGCATGGAGGGAAGATGAGGATGCATGAGCTTGAGAGAAAGTTAAGCAATGCATTTTTGCAATCTGGATGGTGAGCTTGAATTAAGGAGCTTTAATAGTCATGAACAAACCAGAGGATATGCAAGGGATAAATTCAATACCACCACCCAAGCTAGTAAGGAATCCACCCTCTAAACTCTAAAGGCTCCGCTACTAGGCTTAAATTAAAGGAATCCACTCACTAAGCAACCGAAAATAGATTATTTAATTGAGATTTGAGGTTGTTTTAAGCTAACGCGAAACCTTGCTTGTTATTCATCCATGTTTATGTCATAAACAGCCAAGGGAGTACTTTTGAAGCCTTATCCAAACCTCTGCTACCAAGTGGGAGGTTTCTTCCAAGTTAGGAAACCTCTAATCATGATTAAGCTAGTTAAATTACAATCATCAAACTTACTAAGCTAATTATAAAAGTGAGTCTAGTAAATATATGAAATTTATGATAAACTCAATCTTGAACATGCTTAATTAGATATAAGGTCCACTTGCACATTGAGGAGAGAGAAAAAGGTTGTTGCTGCTGGTTACTTTTTTGGCTATCCAATCCTAATGTAAGTAGATCTTCCATTTTCTTCATATTGGTCAACTTGCCTTCCAAAATTGCAAATCTCCCATGATGATGTTTTTGATCATCCAAGGAGCCAAGGAAGTAGGTATACTGTTCACCAAACCCTCCTCATGAGGAAAAAGCATCGTAAAGTTAAAATGGTCCATTTACAGCCTAATTAACCCTGTTTAGCAATAAACTTGATCAAGTTGGTTCTTCAGTGTATACCTAATTTAGACCTGATTTCTAGGCATGGTTGGATACCTTAGGATATTAACTAAAAACCCAAATAGAAAAATTAGCCCTAAATTAGATCTTGAAGAGGGCACCAACCACACTCCAAAATGGGTCAAAAAAGAGCCCAAATTGCAAGGGTTAACTAAATGTAGATGAATCTCCATGAAGAACTAGACTTGGCCTTGATTTCTCTTTATGAATGGGGTACCTTAGGATGTTGGATAGCGTCCTAATTAAAAATATTGTTCTAAGTTAAGTCATAGGTGGTGAATCAATCTAATCTTCGACAATGGGCAGAATTGGAGAAATCATGCACAAACGGACTGTTTGGGCCAAATAAGCATAATGCCTTGGAGTTACGCCAAAATTGAGTCATCCTTGGAGAAGTAGATATCTTAGTGAGCCAACAAAGTAGGAATCACCCATATGATGCCTTAGGATCACCAAGAAACATGTGGTCCAAAATTTTGCTTAATATTGGACTAGAGAAGGAGAACAAGGTCTGTATTTGTGTGGCTTGTACTTGACTACCTTGTCCTCCACATGAGGACTTAAGTCACCAACATTGAATATGGAGAAAATAGCCATATCTCCTAAGATTTGAAGTTTCTAAGCATTGTCTTCAACTCTGTCAACGATCTTGAATTGTTCATCCCCTCTTAACATGAGCTTATTCTTCCTTATCGATGGAAAACTCTCTTTCTTGACGTGTAACTATACTAGATCTCCTAGGCTGAACTCCAGCTGCTTTCGATGATTTTGAGCCCTTGCTTTGTAAGTTGCATTTTCCTTCTCAATATACCCCCTAATCTGGTCACATAACCTCTTCATTTCTTTAGCTCTAACCTTAGCATCATGGCTCACCCTTGACTCACTTGGAATGGATAGTAAGCCAATGGGAGTAAGGGGCTCAACTCCATATACGCATTCAAATGGTGAGTGAAAAGTAGCATAGGATGGAGCTTTATTATAACCAAACTCAGCATGGGGCTGTTTCAGATCCAAATATTTCAAGCTTTTATTGACCAAACTCCTAAGCTAAGAGGTGAGAGTTCGATTAGTTACCTCTATTTGGCCATCAGTTTAGGAATGGTAGGTCATACTAAATAAGAAGAGTTAATGCTAAGTAACTTCCATAAACTCCCCCAAAACTGGGACAAAGACTTAGAATCCTAATAAAAAACAATGGTTTTAGGCTTACATGGAGCCCAACAGTTTCCCTAAAATAGATTTCAGTAATGTAACTAACATTATTAGTTTTATGGCAAGAAATAGAATAACCCATCTTAGATAATCTATCCCCCACCACCATGATTGGATCCTTCCCCCTTCTGGTTCTAGGGAGGGCCATAATGAAATCCATACTCAGATCATCCCAATGCCTTATAGGTACAGACAGTAGAGGGTATAAGCCTTGGTGGAATTGACTTATGGCTTAATAGCAAATAGAGCAAGCTAAAATGACCTTATGTACATCCACCCCTATCATAGGCCAAGAGAAATGCTCTTTGAGAATGCCATAGGTTTGTTCAAGCCAAAATTTCCTACTAAAGCATCTCCACGAGCTTCATAGGCTAGTAGCTCTCTAAAGGATCCCCTTAGGATACAAAGCTTGTTGTTCTTGAATAGGTATCCTCCTTGGACGGTTGTAAAGCCTGTCGAGAGCTACAAATTTAACCACTCCTTCGGTTATTAAATACTTTTTATAGCATAGGGAAGTAGGGATCGATCCACGAGGAAAGATTGCTGTAAAAAGGCTAGTTTAATCCTAAATAATTTGTACTAATCTAATTTATTAAGCCTAATCTTAATAATTCTAAAATAATTAAAATCTAATGAATAAAAATCTAGAAAAATACCCAATGATGTTCCTACATATTCTGAATCATGTTCTGGAAATTAAACAGTAAAACGATTTCCTAAATAATCTAGAAAAATAAAATCAAAATAATAACTAAAATTCTAATTAAAAAATCAAAACAACAAATAATAATCAGAAAATAAATATTAAAAATTACAAACAGTAACTTAAAATATTATTCTTCAGGTATAAAATATTATAACTCCTCAATTATATCCAAATAATTTCAGAAAAAATCAAATCAGAAAATTACCACATAATATCAATGCAGAATATTAGATCTGAAATCAGAAATAAAATAATTTGCATAAATATAAATACGAAAATAATTAAGCAAATTACCCTAATTCTAGGACACAATTTTTTGGACTTAACAATACCTAATAATCGTGAATTAAAATTAACAAACTAATCAAATTAACTCTATGCAACAAATAATTATCAAAGTTGTCAAATTTATCAAGGATACTTAGTATAATCTCAATCCACCATGCAATTTAATATTTATCATTAACACACAAGTTAATTTCATTCATGAGTTAAACTATAGAAGATATCCACCAGCGGTTCTTCCCCGTTTTTCCTTAGATTTTAGTTCACTTAGGTCCAGCCCTAATATGAACCCTACTAATTTGATAATCTTTACACCAGCGCAAAAATTTAACCAAATTAGAGCATTAAGAATTAGAAAAACATCATTTAACACTTTGTAACCAATTTACCAGCAAATCGATTTAACAAAGATCTAAAGTGATTACCTAATCAAAAGAGATGAGTTTGATCCATCCATGATTAATTAAGGTGATACCTAGGCCTAAAAGATGATAACTTTTACGTATTATAATCTTCTAAACTATCAATCGAAATTGTATTTAATCAACTAGCATGCATTCTAATCGATTTAACACAAATTTCATAAACGATGAACGCAAATCGCTAAAGAATCATGAATAGAAATCAACTAGGCATTAAAGCATAAAACTTGTTTCAAAATAATTAATTTAGCATGGCTTCAAGAAGATTATACTAAGCACATGAAAATTACTCACTCACATTGGGAATAAAATCACAAAATTTACCCAAATAATTTATGTTTAACAATAACCTAAACAACTAAAATAAAATAAAGTAAACAAAAATAAAAAAAAAGAACACTACACTTGCTTGAGGCAATTTGAGAGTGAGCTGGCGATGGGGATGATCGATGGTGCTGATAATGATGGTCAGGGTGAGATAAAGAGGGGAGGAAGAAGGGGGCGTGAGGATGATGGCGTGATGCTGATGGTGAAGAGGATAGACGATGATGGTGATGATCGTGTGATGGAGGGGATTGAAGCGTGGAGATTAGGTGAGGAGATGATGATATATGGTTGGGGTGAAGAGGTGTGATGAAGCTAGAGATTGAAGTGGGGAATGCGTGGATGAGGAGGGAGATGGAGATGATGGTGAAAGAAGAAGATGAAGATGGTGTTGATGATGGGAGGTTTTGGCAGTCGTGCGATGAATGATGTTGTATAGTGAGGAAGAAGAAGTGTGGTGGTGATAATTAAGATGGGTTAGGCGTGGGTAATATTAATAAGGTGAGGGTTTAGGGTTTTTTGCTTAGGATTTTCTTCTCCTTTCTTCCTTAGGTTTCTTTTTCCTCAAGACTTGTAGCTTTTTACCAACTCTTGAAACCCTAACCCAATATAGTAATTATGAAAATAATAATTTTCATAATTATTATTTATGGACCGTCTTGTAGCCAAGTGTGTAGAACCCGAGCTTCTACGTCCTCTCATATCCTCTTTATTAAATTAACAATAACCCTGAAAAATATATAAAACGAAACAAATTAAACGAAATAATATATATAATATACTCAAAATAATTATAAAAATAATGCATGATTTTTTGCTTAACAAATTCCCCCACACTTAGACTTTGGACATCCTCGTGCAAAGAAATCTTAGAATCGACCTAAAAACTTACCCTCTTTCTTTCTTATAAAGTCATGCATATCTATGATGTTCATACTAGGCCTTGGCTTGCTTTAGAAAACAGTGTTATTGAATTAATTAATTTATCCTTCAATAAGTGAATACCTGCTAAACATCCAACTATTCTTAGAGAGTTTATTCATCAACCTCACAACATTTTCATAATGAAGTAACAAGATCAATAATTATCCATCTGTTTTTGATTATGCATACACTAGTCAAGAGGTCTAACAATTTATGATAGAAAAATTAAGGCCTGGTCTGGCTTATAGAGACAATTGAACTAGGTAGAATAACTTCATTAAATTGATCCTAAACTTGCCTTGTATTTATTTTCCTCTTCTTCTTCTGTTCAAACTCCACTTGCGCACATATTCGAGGCCCATATAGGGTCTTAGAAATTAAACACTCCCTGTTTCACACTCACCCGAATAGAGGTGCTGGAGCAAATAATTCATTCTCAACTTATTATTTCTTTATTTTGTTGGCTTACTAGTATGGGAAGCAAGCTTTCCAGTGGCAATATTGCCTCAAAGGGTAACACCCAGTAGCACATGCCTCAAAGGAGTACTTGTCATTCCCAACTTTGACTCTCTTTTCTCCTTTTATTTTCCTCCTCATTTTCATAGATGAAAAATAGACAAGTAAAATCACAATTTCAATGAGTTATTCAACTAAATCAATAGTCTAGGAAATGAGCCAGGTCATTTTATTGCCTCTGAATCGGATATATTACATGACCAAATAAGATGGATAATTAAGAGAGTTACTCATTAAAAAGATGTATGAAGATCAACTCAAACTTCTCTAAAGGATCACTATTATGCCTAGAAGTCTTCACTTATAAAAGATTAAACTACAAAATAGCTAATAAAAAAAAATTCTAACCAAGCAAGCCTAGCATAAACTCATATCATGCATTATTTATAAGAAAAGAATTTTTTTGTTTTTTTTTTATTTTCTACTTTTTTTTTCTTTTTCTTTTTTTCAAGAATAAAAACTGCAGGAATTAAATGCAGGATGCACCCCTCCACACTTAATTCATGCATTGTCCCTAATGCATGCAAAAAGATAGAATTAATGAAAACAAGAGCAAAAGTAAATAGGAACTTCCCTAAAAACGTTGGGTTGCCTCCCAACCAGCGCCTTTGTTTACAATCGTTGGCTCGACTTCATGAAGCTCATGGATCCTCAAGTTGGATCTCTTCTATTAAACATACCTGGTCTCCTTCATAGAAATGCTTTAGCCTGTGACCATTCACTTTGAAAATCTTCTTAGTAGTAAAGGATTTAATCTCTACAGCATTATGGGGATAAGTCTTTACTACGTCAAAAGGTCCTAACCACCTAGAGTTGAACTTACCAGGAAAAAGTCTCAGTTTAGAATTGAATAATAGCACTTTCTCACCTACCTGAAATTCTTTCCTAATAAGTTTGGCATCGCGAAATGCTTTGGCCTTACCCTTGTAGATGATCGAATTGTCATAGGCTTCTAAGCGTATCTCTTCTAGTTCCTGCAATTGCAATTTACGCTCTTTCCCTGCTAACTGATAATCAAGATTGCATTGCTTCATAGCCCAATATGATTTATGCTCAATTTATACAGGGAGGTGACACGGCTTTTCAAAGACTAATCTATAGGGTGACATACCAATTGGAGTCTTATATGCAGTCCTGTAAGCCCAAAGAGCATCCTCTAGTCTAAGGCTCCAATCCTTCTTATCTGGCTTAACTACTTTTTCAAGGATGCCCTTAATCTCTTTATTAGAAATTTCAGCTTTGCCATTAGTTTGGGGATGATAACTAGTAGATACCTTATGAGTTATATGATATTTAGCTAATAAGGCACATAGAGTTCTGTTACAAAAATGAGTCCCCCTATCACTGATGATCGCTCTTGGCACTCCATATCGATGCAGAATTAGAGATTTAACATGTTTCACCACAGTCTTAGCATCATCAGTCGTAGTGGCCACAGCTTCTACCCATTTGGATACATAATCAACAATCACAAGAATATAGGTGTATCCAAAAGAAGGGGGAAAGGGTCCTATGAAATCAATGCCCCATATATCAAAAATTTCACAAACATACATATTATATAAAGGTATTTGATTCCTCCTTGATAAGTTTCTAGTCTTTTGGCACACTTCACATCTTTTACAGAATTCATAAGCATCACTAGAAATAGTGAGCCAATAAAAACCACACTCAAGCACTTTATGTGATGTTCTTTTAGGTCCAAAGTGTCCCCCACTTTCTGAAGAATGACAAAAGGTTAGAATAGAATGAATTTCACTATCATCTACACATCGCCTTATAATCTGGTCGTCACAAAACTTCCATAAATATTGCTCATCCCAAACATAATATTTGGATTGAGCTCTTATTTTCTCTTTTTCAGCTCTAGTCAACTCAATGGGAAAAGTGTTGGTGACTATATAATTCACAATATCAACATACCAAGGCAATCTCCTAGTCATAGCATACAAAGTCTCATAAGGAAAACAATCAGTAAAAGGGCTACCACTCTCCCCTATTTCCAATCTACTCAGATGGTCAGCAACTAAATTCTTAGCCCTGGGCTTATCTCTAATTTCTAGTTGAAATTCTTGCAACAATAACATCCATCTAATTAACCTGGGCTTAGAATCTTTCTTTTCCAATAAGTGTTTGAGAGCAGAATGATCATAATAAACAGTAACTTTAACACCCAACAAATAAGGACAGAACTTTTCAAGAGCAAAAACAACAGCATACATCTCTTTTTCTGTAGTGGTGTAGTTACACTGTGCAGGATCAAGAGTTCTAGAAGCATAATATATTACATGAGGTACCTTCCCAACTCTTTGACCTAGAACTGCCCCCATTGCTTTGTCACTAGCATCACAGATTAACCCAAAAGGTAAGGCCCAGTTTGGGGGTTGCACAATAGGAGGGGAAGTTAATGTTAACTTCAACTGATCAAAAGCCTTCATACAATTCTCATCAAAATCAAAAGGGACATCTTTTGCAAGCAAGACACATAAAGGAGAAGCAATCTTAGAAAAATCTTTGATGAATCTCCTATAGAACCCTACATGTCCTAACAATGATTGCACATATTTGACACACGTTCGATAGGGTAGAGACTGGATGATGTCAACTTTAGCTCTATCTACCTCTAATCCCCTCGATGACACTACATGTCCCAGTACTACCCCATACTCCACCATGAAATGACACTATTCAAAATTCAAGACCAAATTGGTTTCAATGCAACGTCTAAGCACAAGAGTAAGATGATGCAAGCACTTATCAAATGAATCACCATGTACAGTAAAATCATCCATAAAAACCTCCATAATCTTGGTGATAAAATCAGAAAAGATACTCATCATACATCTTTGAAAGGTGGCAGGTGCATTACATAAACCAAAAGGCATACGTCTAAAAGCATAAGTGCCAAAAGGACAAGTAAAGGTAGTCTTCTCCTGATCTGCAGGAGCTATAAGGACCTGAATATAACCTGAATAGCCATCCAAAAAGCAATAATGTGACCTCCTAGCTAATCTCTCTAACATTTGGTCCATAAAAGGCAATGGGAAATGGTCCTTCTTAGTAGCCTTCTTAAGCTTTATATAGTCAATACACACTCTCCAACGACTTTGGACTCTAGTAGGTATCAACTCTGCTTCATTGTTTTGCACTACTGTTGCCCCCCCTCCATTTTAGAAACCACATGAATAGGACTAACCCACTCAGAGTCAGCAATGGGATAGATCACCCTAGCATCTAACCACTTAAGAATCTCTTTTTGGAATACCTCCATCATAGGTGGATTAAGTCGCCTCTGAGGGTCCCTCTTAGGCTTAGCATCTTTTTCTAAGGTAATAGTATGTGAGCACAAGGTAGGGCTAAGGCCTTTGAGGTCTGCTAAAGTCCACCCTATAGCTTCGCTATGTTCTCTAAGCACATTAATAAGTTTTTCTTCCTGATCTAAGGTGAGTGCACTAGAGATAATTACAAGCAAAGTCTCATTGTCCCCTAAATAAGCATATTTTAAATTTTCAGGTAAGGATTTCAATTCCAGTTTAGGGGCTGAGATACTCGAGGGAAGTAACTTAGCATGCTTTTCAGACAGTTCAAGTTTGTTAGGACCATTATGCTCTTGCAAGTGAGAGAAAGAACTCATCACCTCATCTAAATTATCATTAACTTGATATGGCACTTTCTGGGACTCAGTATGATCAAGACTCTTAGTAAGCACAGTAAATAACTCATCCTCGTGGGACAAGTCATAAACATCTTGAGATAACTCATCAAAAACATCAAGTGCATATAAGTAGTTAACGTCAAAAGGAAATCGCATGACATCAAAAATATTGAACTTAATAACCTCACCATCAAATTCCATGGTTAGTGCCCCTTCGTGCACGTCTATTTTAGTTCTAGCAGTTTTCAAAAAAGGCTTGCCAAGAAAAATGGGAATATCATAACATGCTTCACCCATGTTCATAACATAAAAGTCAGCAGGAAACACTAGTGCATTCACTTGAACTAAAACATCCTCTAACACATCATCAGGATAAGTGTTGCTCTTATCAGCTAATTGAATCACTATGCCTGTTTTCTTTAATTCACCTAGGTTCAGTTTGTCATAAATAGATCTAGGCATAACATTAATAGAGGTACCTAAATCAAGCATAGCTTTATCAAAGCAAATGTTTGATATTTTACAAGGGACATAAAACACACCAGGGTCTTGACACTTAGGGGGAAGTTTTCTTTGAAAAACAGCAGACACATTTTCCCCCACGCTTATCTTCTCATTACTAACTAACTTTCTTTTGGTGGTGCACAATTCTTTTAAGAACTTAACATAACGAGACACCTGTTTAATGGCATCAAGGAGAGGTATATTAATTTCTACCTTCCTAAAAGTCCCTAAAATCTCTTGGTTAGCCTCATTAACCTTAGACGCAGGGCTCCTAAATCTACTAGGGAAAGGTGGGATTGGCTTGTAAGATTCTCTTTTCTTTTATCCTAATTCCTTAGTAGTTTGATTAGACTCTGTATTTAATTCTGGTTCGGCCCCTTTCACTTCCAACTCAGGTTCCACTTCTCTCTTCATCATAGGTTCCTTTAAGTCTTTCCCACTTCTAAGTGTGAAAGACTTACATTCTCCTTGGGGTTAGGGTAAGGTTGAGATGGTAACCTATTTTGCAATTGGGCTTGCAAGTTGCTAACTATGGTATCAGTCGCTGTTTGTCTCTCTTGAACTTGCTTAAGGGTGGTTTCCATACTCTGGAACCTATCATCCATTTTCTTAAGGACTTGTTCTAGGAGGAAATTGGTCCTGTCTTGACTAGAAGGTTGACGAGAGGGTTGGTCAAAACCAGGTGGGTTAGGTTTAGGGCCATACTTGAGATTAGGGTGGTCTCTCCATCCTTCATTATAAGTGTTCGAATAATGATCATACCTCCTTTGATTTTGGTTTGAGTAAAGAGCATTAACATTACCCTCTTGTAGAGTAGGACATACATCAGTAGGGTGCCCCTCTAGACAACAAATACCACATACTACTGCCTTTTGAATACCCCCAGTAACAATCTTATTTAACATAGCAGTAATGTGAGATAACTGATTCTCTAGAGATGAACTAGAACCTATCTCATTTACCCTTTTAACTTGTGAGTCTCTAGCACCAAACTGCTGAGTGTTTTGGGCCATCAAATTGAATAGATTTCTAGCATCGGCTGGGGTTTTATTAACCAGAGCCCCCCACTAGCGGCATCAAGCATATTACGATCCATAGGAAGTAAACCCTCATAAGAATATTGAATCAATAGTTGTTCAGTTATTTGATGCTGGGGACAGCTAGCACATAGTTTATTAAATCTTTCCCAGTACTCACAAAAAGTTTCCCCATTCATTTTTTTGATTCCACATATATCTTTCCTAATAGATCAATACAGGATGTAGGAAAAAACTTTTCTAGAAACGATTTATGCAATGCAGTCCATGTAGAAAATGATCCAGCAGGCATATAATATAACCAGTCCTTAGCATTACCAAGCAAAGAAAAAGGAAAGACCCTTAGTCCAATTTGGTCCTTAGGAATTTCTCCAGGCACCATAGCAGAACAGGTAATAAGGAATTCACTAATGTGTCTATAGGGGTCCTTTCCAGCCAATCCATGAAACTTAGGTAATAAATTAATAAATCCTGAGTTTAATTTCAAAGGTTTATCTAAAACAACATAAGTGATGGACATTGGCTGGGTTTCTAAGTTAGGGGCAGTAAGTTCCCGTAGAGTAGATATGCTTACCTCTTTAATCCTAAAACTTACTAGGTCAGGCTGACTCTCTTTGATTTCAGCTTCTAATGATTGATCTCTGACCTCCCTAGTTTCCTTACCACTCCTTAATTTCATGCACTACAAGAAGACCTACAAAAATAGAATACTAAAGTTAAAACAAAGCAATGAAAGGAGTAAAATTAAATAGAAATAAACTAGCCATTTAATTTTCTTTCCCCGGTAATGGCACCAAAATTTGTAAAGCCTGTTGAGAGCTACAAATTTAACCACTAATTCGGTTATTAAATACTTTTTATAGCATAGGGAAGTAGGGATCGATCCACGAGGAAAGATTGTTGTAAAAAGGCTATTTTAATTCTAAATAATTTTTACTAATCTAATTTATTAAGCCTAATCTTAATAATTCTAAAATAATTAAAATCTAATGAATAAAAATCTAGAAAAATACCCAATGATGTTCCTAAATATTCTGAATCATATTCCGAAAATAAAACAGTAAAATGATTTCCTAAATAATCTAGAAAAATAAAATTAGTATAATAACTAAAATTCTAATTAAAAAATCAAAACAACAAATAATAATCGGAAAATAAATATTAAAAAATTATAACAGTAACTTAAAATATGATTCCTCAGGTATAAAATCTTATAACTCCTCAATTATATCCAAATAATTTCAGAAAAATCAAATCAGAAAATTACCACAGAATATCAATGCAGAATATTAGATCTGAAATCAGAAATAAAATAATCTGCATAAATATAAACACGAAAATAATTAAGAAGATTACCCTAATTCTAGGACACAATTTTATGGACTTAAAAATACCTAATAATCGTGAATTAAAATTAAAAATCGAAATTTTCAGAATTAATTACCTAAAAAACTGCACATACCAATTTCACAAAATAATTCTGAAAAATTATCAAATAATCTCCAAAAATTAGAAAATTGAATATGAGCAGATTAGGACACTATATAAACCCTAGGAATTAATTAAAATCGAAAAATAACAAAAATAACTATTTTTAGTCTAAGTTCTAACAAACCAGTAATTAAACACTAAACTAAATATAAATCAATCTAAAATTATAACCACTCTAAAAATCAAAATCTAAGCTATCTAACATTACCTAGGCACTCCTAAAATAATATACTTTTGGAGGGGGTCAATTGAAATTATATTGAAGCTAATAATAATAGAATAAAAATTAACAAACTAATCAAATTAACTCTACGCAACAAATAATTATCAAAGTTGTCAAATTTATCAAGGATACTTAGTATAATCTCAATCCACCATGCAATTTAATATTTATTATTAACACACAAGTTAATTTTATTCATGAGTTAAACTGTAGAAGATATCTACCAGCGGTTCTTTCCCGTTTTTTCTTAGATTTTAGTTCACTTAGGTCTAGCCCTAATATAAACCCTACTAATTTGATAATATTTACACCAGCGCAATAATTTAACCAAATTAGAGCATTAAGAATTAGAAAAATATCATTTAACACTTTGTAACCAATTTACCAGCAAATCGATTTAACAAAGATCTAAAGCGATTACCTAATTAAAAGAGATGGGTTTGAGCCATCCATGATTAATTAAGGTGATACCTGGGCCTAAAAGATGATAACTTTTACGTATTATAATCTTCTAAACTATCAATCGAAATTGTATTTAATCAACTAGCATGCATTTTAATCGATTTAACACAAATTTCATAAACGATGAACACTAATCGCTAAAGAATCATGAATAGAAATCAACTAGGCATTAAAGCATAAAACTTGTTTCAAAATAATTAATTTAACATGGCTTCAAGAAGATTATACTAAGCACATGAAAATTACTCACTCATATTGAGAATAAAATCACAAAATTCACCCAAATAATTTATGTTTAACAATAATCTAAACAACTAAAATATTCTAAAATAAAATAAAGTAAACAAAAAAAAAAAAGAACACTACACTTGCTTGAGGCAATTTGCGCTTGAGCTGGCGATGGGGATGATCGATGCTGCTGATGAAGGCGCTGATAATGATGGTCACGGTGAGATGATGAGGGGAGGAAGAAGGGGGGGTGAGGATGATGGCGTGATGCTGTGGGTGAAGAGGATAGATGATGATGGTGATGATCGTGTGATGGAGGGGATTGAAGCGTGGAGATTAGGTGAGGAGATGATGATATATGGTGGGGGTGAAGAGGTGTGATGGAGTTGGAGATTGAAGTGGGGAATGCGTGGATGATGAGGGAGATGGAGATGATGGCGAAAGAAGAAGATGATGATGGTGTTGATGATGGGAGGTTATGGAAGCCTTGGGATGAATGATGTTGTGTGGTGAGGAAGAAGAAGTGTGGTGGTGATAATTAAGATGGGTTAGGCGTGGGTAATATTAATAAGGTGAGGGTTTAGGGTTTTTGCTTAGGATTTTCTTCTCCTTTCTTCCTTAGGTTTCTTCTTCCTCAAGACTTGTAGCTTTTTACCAACTCTTGAAACCCTAGTCCAATATAATAATTATGAAAATAATAATTTTCATAATTATTATTTATGGACCGTCTTGTAGCCAAGTGTGTAGAACCCGAGCTTCTTCGTCCTCTCATCTCCTCTTTATTAAATTAACACTAACCCTGAAAAATATATAAAACGAAACAAATTAAACGAAATAATATATATAATATACTCAAAATAATTATAAAAATAATGCACGATTTTTTACTTAACAACGGTGCAAGGACTGCCTTTGAGATCTTCTTGCAATTTGAATTCTCCTTGTAAAGTTCCTAGATGGAATGAAATCCAAGGACTTCAATCTCTAAAACAGAAAGTAGAGTGTACGATCTTGATAGAGTATCCCCGGCCACATTCTTTTTGCAAGTAAAGTTGAATGATTGTTGAAACTCCACCCATTTGGCATGCCTAGGGTTCAACTTGTGATGTCCATTGATGTACTTGACTGATTGATGGTCTGAATGCAAGACAAAATGCCTAGGCTTGAGACAATAACCCCAATAAGCCAAATCGCTCACAACTTTACAGAACTCTTTGTCATAGGTGTTGTAGTATCATCTAGAGCCATTGAGTTTCTCACTGAAGTAGGCAATGGGCCTCTTGGATTGGACTCAGAAAACCCCAATGTCCACTTCACTTGTGTCACATTTGAGCTCAAGTAGATATTTAAAGTTTTGAAGGGCAGGAACTGGTGCTTGGCATAGCCTCTGCTATCTTCAAAGGTTCTTTGGGCAGCCTTAGTCCACCCGAATGTTTCCTTCTTCACGCATTTAGTGATTGGAGCCATGATAGAATTGAAGTTTTTGATGAATCTCTTCTAAAAAGAAGCTAACCCACGAAAACTTCTCACCTTTGCGACACTCTTGGGTTGGGGCCAAGTTTAGATGGCTTCTACCTTACTTTGATCTACTTGGATCCTTAGGTAAAGCTACATAACCAAGAAAAGTGAGTTATGGTGTGAAAAACTCACATTATCTTGACATAGAGTTTTTGCACCCTTAGAACGTGGAAAACTTGTCTCAACTACTCCTTGTGATCCCTCTCATTTTGGCTGTAAGCCAAAATTTTATCAAAGTACACAACACCAAAGTGATCAATGAAGGGTTTAAGCACCTCATTTATCAATCTCGTGAAAGTAGTAGGAGTATTAGCCAAATCAAATGGCATTACAAGCAATTTATATAAAGCTTGCTTAGACTTAAAGGTTGTTTTCCATTCATCTCTATCTCTCATTCTGATTTATTGGTGTCCACTTCGCAAAACAAACCTAGAAAGCACCTTAGCACCATGTCACTTATCAAGCATGTCATCAAGCCTAAGAATAAGATACGTACACTTAATTATGATATTGTTAATGGCACGACTATCCACACACATTTTCATAGTTCCATCCTTCTTTGGCACAAGCAAAGCTGGGATAGAACATGGACTCATACTCTCTCTAACGAAACTTCTATCAATGAGCACTTGTACTTGATGTTAGAGCTCCTTAGTCTTTATGGGATTACACCTATAAGCTAGCTTATTAGGTAGAGAAGCCATTGGCAGGAGGTCAGTTTGATGTTTAATACCCCTCATTGGAGGTAACCCTAGAGGCAGGTCATTAGGGAAACATCCTCAAACTTATGCGCAAGAGGTTGAGATAAACAATGCAAAGGTGTCTCTTCCTCTCCTTTTTTCAACACAAGGCATAAACTGTCTCACCTTTACTTATGGAGCTCTCAACCCGTGTTTCACTAAAAAATAAGGCTTTCTCACTTGTGTTTCCATCCTCATTTGTCTTAATCCTAAGTTGGACATGGCTAGGGGGTAACGGCGCTAGAGTATAGCCACAACGCTTAACCTTAAAAAGAATAGGTGTTGGTCTTCCTATGGTAAATAGAATTCTTATCAAACTGCCATGGCCTACCAAGTAATATATGGCAAGCATTCATACATAAAACATCACAAAGCACCTCATCTTTAAAATTGCCAATGGAATAAGCAACGAAGGCTTGTTAAGTCACATGAACTTCATTTCTCTTTTTAGGCCAATGGAGTGAATATGTTCATGGTTGTTGGACAGTAGGTAGCTTAATTTTTCAATCAAATGGACTGAGACAACATTAGTGCAACTACCTCCCTTTGTAATCTAGCTACATACCATGCCTTGGATGGTACACCATGCATGAAAGATGTGCTCCCTTTGGCTTTCCTCCCTTAAACCCTCCATGGCATAGATAATCCTTGGGACAACTAGGCATTCCCCCACAACAAGGGCCAAAATAATGGCTTCCTCCTCCATTTCTTTAACTTCCTCACTTGCTTCCAAGGTGATTTGATCAATCTCTTCAATCTCTTTGATGGTAAGTCCTTCCTTTTTGGATAGTCAGCTTGATAGTGACACTACAAGAAAATTGATTTTTTGTAGCAATTTTATTGTAGCAAATTTAAATTTGCTACAATAATCTAAAAGTAGTAAAATAATTGTAGCATATGTAATATTGCCACAAAAAGTTGAGTGTGTTGTGGCAATTAGCCAAAATTGCCACAAAAGGCATTTATGTTTTTTTAAAAAAGGGGTTAGTTTTAGAGGGAAATTTTTATCTAGTGAAAAGAATTCCCTCCTTCGTCTTTTGTTTAATTTGTATTATGAAAAATATTCAGATGAAACAAAAGAAAAAAACCTGCAAATTAATTTCGTGACCCTTCCCCTAAAAGCTGCGCGGACACAAGAAACTCATATCCCCAATCTTCCAATTTCTCTCTCGTAGGTTTCGCCTGTCCTAATTATCGCATTTTAGCCTCAGGGATTTTGCTTCTGAAGAGTTAGATTGGTGATTCGACATTGTTTGTCTGGCTCATTCATCCTTTTTCAAATAATTTGTGAGTTCTTTGTTTCCTATTTTCCGTTCATTCGTTCGTTTGTTCGTTCGTTCATTTGTTAGATTGATGTTCGTTCGTTCCTATATTTGGCTGTTTAACTTAATATGAGTTGGATCTTTTCAAATTGATCAATTGTTAGATCCTATATTTGGCTGTTTAACTGAATATTTGGTTGTTTCCTGTTCTTCGTTCGTTCGTTCATTCGTTCCTGGGATTCGTTTAATTGAATATGAGTCGAATCTTGTCAAATTGATCAATCGACTTGCCATTTCTTTGTTAGATAAACTTGCAATTGGCGTTAATTATTTGCTTTATTGCAATGGGTTATTTCTATGTGTGAATTGTTGATTAAATGAATTATAATGGTTTGTCCTACTATGTGTTGGTGCTAAGTTTGCGAAGGGGGCTAAAGAAAATAGATTCAAGGCTTTCTAACGACTTCTTTACGTATTGGTGCTTATAAGAGGTCTATGATGCATGGGATTGACATGCTATGGATAAACAGTAGCTTCTTGTTTAAACAATCAAGTTATGTAATTAGGAAAAGTAAACAAGCATCAATATTTTGATAGATAATAATAATTGACTCTATATATGTATTAATCAAGTTTTATCTCATATAGAAAAATTGAATCTAGCAACTCTTCTCAACATCTATGGTTTTGTTAGTGGTTGTGCTTGTTAGTTTCAAATTTGTTAGTGTCAAAATTTGTCATAGTAGGCAACCCTTGCTATGCTTTTGAGAATTAGTGGTTGTGCTTGTTGCTTATTATGACCCTGGATTCAGCTCATCAAAAGGGAGAATCATTGATAACTGTAGCGCCCCCAAATTCTATCATGAATCTAAACAATCAAAATGACATTCCATATACTTTTTTTTTAATTTAGTTTTGTATGGCTTGTGATTGTATAAAATGTGCTTTTCTGTAAAGGTTTGATGAATGAAACTAATATATGATTCTAAAATCCTATTCTTTGAATTTTAATTTTCAATGTATTAATTTTGTTTTATGTAGGTGAGTAATCATTTTATATCTTAAGGTACAAGATGAATAAAGATCGAGGTTGGATGAATTGGAAGACTTATAAATGTAGGCAAAAGGGAGAATATATCAAAGAGGTCAATGAATTTCTTGACTTTGCATTTGCTAATGTGGCTAAGGAGGGGAAAATTAGATGTCCTTACGTTAATTGTGACAATTATAATCATCTAAATAGAAAGACAATTTTGCTTCATTTGATGAATGATGGAATATTAAGAAACTACAATCCATAGGAATTTCTTGGGGAAAAATGTGGTGTTGAAGAGCATAATCATGAAAGTGATGAGGATAATAATGATGTAGATGGGTCTATTGATCCAATAGAACCAAGAGTTGCGGATGATATAGATGAGACTTTTGCCATGGTACATGACATGACAAATACTAGAGCTTTTAATATAATGGGTGAATTTGAAAGGTTGGGTGGTCTAGCATTAGTGATTCACCTGAACTGCTTGCGAAATTTGGTAGGCCAGTTAGAGATGCTGAGAAAGAGCTATTTCCTAGTTGTGAGAAATTTTACAAGTTGGAGTTTATGGTGCATCTTCTTCATATAAAATGCTTTTGTGGGTGGAGTGACAAATCACTCACAATGATACTTGAGCTTTTGAAAAAGGCATTTGATTTTGATGATACTTTTCCAAAGAATGCTTATGAAGCCAGAAAATACACTTGAGAGTTGGGATTGAGTTATGTGAAGATTGAGGCTTGCAAGAATGATTGTATACTTTATTGGAAGGAGTATGAGCATGCAGAAAAATGTCCTAAATGTGCTCATCCTAGGTGGAAGGATAAGAGGGAGGAGGGTGATGACAGTGATGATAAAAGTGAGAAGAAGGGAAAGGGGAGGAATATTCCCTATAAGGTATTACGTTATTTTCCTCTTATACCAAGATTACAGAGATTATTTATATCTACCAAAACAGCATCCCACATGCGATGGCACAAGGATAAACGTCTCGATGATGGGATTTTGAGACATCCAGTTGATGCAAAGGCTTGGAAGTCATTTGATGAATCTTTTCCAAATTTTGCTACAGATGCTCGCAATGTGAGATTGGGTTTATGTAGTGATGGCTTTACCCCATACGCAAACATAAACTCCACTTACATCATTTGGCCTGTGTTTTTGGTTTCTTATAACTTGCCACCTTGGATGTGTATGAAAAAGCCATGCACAATGTTAAATATGATCATTCCTAGAAAAAGTGCTCCAGGGACTAATATTGATCTGTACTTACAACCATTGATTGATGAGCTGAAATTGTTATGGGATGTTAGCGTAAATACTTATGATGCTTTCAAAGCTGAATATTTTACGTTGCATGCTGCTTTGTTGTGGACGACCAATGATTTTCGTGCATATGGTAATCTCTCTGGATGGAGTGTTAAAGGACGTCTAGCCTGTCCTGTTTGTAATAAAGATACATGGTCGGGGTACTTGCCTAATTGGAACAAACAGTGTTACATGGGTCATCGTAGGTTTTTGGAGCTTGATCATAAATGGAGGCATGATAAGAAATCTTTTGACAACACGTCGGAAATGGACCCTCCTCCAAAGTATCTATCTGGAGCGGAAGTCGTCGATCAAATTGGCAAGTTTGAAAATATCAAGTTTGGGAAGGTTGATGGCAAGCGGAAGAGAACAAAACTAAAATTGGTCTATAATTGGGAAAAGAAAAGTATCTTCTTTGAATTACCATATTGGAGCAAAAATCTGGTGCGTCATAATTTAGATGTTATGCATATTGAGAAGAATATTTGTGGAAGCATATTGGGTATGGTTATGAATATACTAGGGAAAACAAAGGATAACTTGAAATCTCGCTTGGATTTGGTTGAAATGGGAATCAGAAAGAGCTTGCACCCTAAGAAGGTTGGTGACAAATATGAAATTCCGAAATCAGCATTTGAGTTAAGTTTGAATGAAAGGAAGGATGTTTGTCGATTTTTAGCTGACTTAAAAGTGCCAGATGGATACTCATCGAACATAGGTCGATGTGTAAATGTTAATGAGGGGAAAATAACAGGGACATTAAAGAGTCATGATTGTCATATTTTTATGCAAGATTTAGTAGCCCCAGCCTTTCGTGGGAAGTTAGACAAGGATGTGTATGATGCTCTGGTGGAGTTATCTTTATTCTTCAAGTAGTGATGCTCAAAGGCATTGAAGGTAGAGGTATTGGAGAGATTGGAGAAGAGCATTGCTATTACTCTATGCAAATTAGAGTGTGTCTTTGTTCCCTCATTTTTTGACATTATGGTACACTTGACTGTCCATTTAGCTACTGAAGCTAAACTTGCTGGACCAGTTCAATATCCTTGGATGTACCCATTTGAAAGGTGAAGATATTTTTATTTCTTTTGATTTTAATGAATGAAAATGTTATTTGGGATTATATTACTTATGCTTCACAACTCTTGGCTTGTGGCTAGGCTCATGCACACTTTAAAAAAGTTTGTACATAATAAAGCTTGTCCTGAAGGGTCAATCGCAGAAGCATATATCGCGGATGAGTGTTTAACCCTTTGTTCAAGGTATTTGCATAGAGCAGAGACTAGGTTTAATCGTCTTGAAAGGAATGAAGACAGGACGGATCGCCAACATCAAGGAGTATCGGTTTTCATGAAGTCAGGAAAGCCATTAGGTCAGGCAAATATCAAAGTCCTTTCCCATGCTGATTGGAATTGTGCTCACCTTTATGTGTTACGAAATTGCGAGGAAGTACAACCTTTTATTGAGTAAGAAATGTATCCTACGAGTAGATTTTCTAACTTTTTCTAATATTTATTTTTAAAAATATTAATTGTCTTTTTGCATTTTAGGGAATATGAAAGTATTGATGCATCCTATAGATGCAATTTTAACCAATGGTTTGAAGATCGGGTAAGTAAATATGGTAACTGTACATCTACCTTACATAACTAATTAGCCTGGGCGTTAACCTTTTCTTTTGTTTTTGGTTAAATTACCCAATTGTGGAAACAGTGTGATGAAAGAGCAAATTATGAACTATTGGTTTTGGTACAGTGTCCTATGAAGAGAGTCCTTTGTTATGATGGATATGTTGTAAATGGATGTCGATTTCATATGAAAGCATGAGTGAAAAATCTTAGCACCCAAAATTGTGGTGTTGTGGTGAAAGGTGATGTGCTCAGTGGAGAAAAAGAGTACTTCGGTATGTTGCAAGAGGTTGTTGAACTGGAGTATGATAGTAAACATAAAGTTCTTCTATTCAAGTGTGACTGGTTTGATGTATATACTGACAACATAGGAATCAAAAGAGAAGAATATGGCATTACGTAAGTCAATGTGAAACGTTTTCTGAAAACGAATGAGCTATTTGTTTTAGCTTCTCAAGTTGAGCAAGTATACTATGTCAGAGATCACATGCATCAAAATTGCCAAGTGGTTATGAAAACAAATCCTCGTAATTTCTACGAGATTCCTTCTAAAGATGAAGATGAAGAAGCTAAATCAACTGTGGACGGTGATGATGTTATTCAAGAAGCATATATCCCACTAGCAAATGATGGAACAACTTCTTTGGTCTGGAATGATTTAAACCCAGATGTGGTCGATGCTACTATTGTGATACAAGAGCTGCAACGGCATAACAAGAAGGGCAAAATGGCAGTTGTTGATGTTGGGAGTGAATCTGAGTCAAGTGATGAAGATGACATGCTACTGTTTGCTGATGAATTAGACAATGAGTTCAATTAAACTTGTCATTAGTATTATTGTTGAACCTTTCTTTGGTGACAAACGCATGTATAAGGAAAGACATGTCCAATAACTATTTTTGTATTTGTTTCGGTCACTTTTTGTATAGCCTAATTGTATTGTGATATTTATCATTTAGTTGTCAGATTTTGGTAACACTAGTATTTCTTATCAACCCATTTAGTTGTCAGATATTTATCATTGCTTTACTGAGGTTAAGTGCAGTTACAGTTTTTTTTTCCTGGTTCTTAGGTTTTTCTTAAACTTTGCAATTGTATTGTGATTATAGGCAACCATGTATATCACTCTTGAGAACTTGCGAAATATGGCAAGACCTAAAAGGATCACAAGTGCACCCGGTGGCATTTCCCGCAAGGACAACGTCAACGAGTATGAAATGCAACGGAAGGACAACGTCAATGAATATGAAAGGCAATGGGAGTTGAATATTCAGCAAAACAATCGAAAACTTCAGGAACTTGGAATACAAAGGACGATGCAAGCACCAAGAAGAGCCAATGGAAGTATCCAACTACATGGTGAGCAAAATTGTGAGGAAGATGATGAGTATCATCCGACAGACGATGAGCAAAATTTACCTGGTCTTTCGTACAGGCATCCCATTTCAAGAATGATGTTGGACGATCATACGAGGTGAAGAGGACGAGATGGTGATGATGAAGTCCTCATTTAATTTTTCTATTTGTTTTCTTAATTAGTTAGCACAATCTACGTTTATCGAATTTGAGTATTTATGGAATATATCATTTCTTCATTTATTAGAAATTCTAAACAAAGTACACTTATGAAGAATAATGCTATGTGATTCCACTTCTGGTATATGAAATGAATTTTCATTTTTTAGTTTTGTCTTCAGCTTCCTTTATTTATTTTTATTTGTTAAGTATGTTTATGTACAATACTTCATTATCAATTGCAAAAGTTAATTATATCGTTCCAGTACCAATTGCAATAGTCAATCATATCATAATATATATCCGTAAAATTTAAAATGAATTTCAACTACAGAAAATTGTACAATAGAACACTTATACAGTTGTAGTGGCATAATGGGATTGCTACTAAATGTGTTCAAATTAGACACTAAAAGACCAATTTGTAGCTAACTATATTGCGTTAAATACCATATTTTTGTAGCAAATATATTTTTGTAGCAATATTTAACTTGTTACAAAGGATGACCTATTGTAGCAATTTGATAGTTGTGGCATATTAAATTTTGCCACAAAAGCTTTATATTTAGTGCCAAACGACAATTTGCCACAATAGCCTTTTGTAACGCAGTATCTGTGGCAACTTTGTAGCATGTTCTCAAATTGCCACAAAAGGTTATTGTAGCAATATTTGAACATATTGTGGCAAAACCAAATGTTACAAAAACTAGATTTTCTTGTAGTGTGACTATACCCTTGGCATTTGAAGCATCTCTTGCCACCTAGCTTCTTACGAAACTCTTTAACAATGCTCTTTCCTTTGTCTTTGCCTTCATCTTTCTTAGGTAAGGCCTCGACCTTAAGAATAAAACAGGGCTTGGTTTGAGATCCAGGTTGTGAATAAGAGCAAGTAAAAGGCCTCATGTTCTTAGAGTTCTTCTCGACATTGATAGCTAACTTATGCACATCTTCAAATGTCCAGTAAGTTTGTAGGACAACCTTAGCTATCCTGAGATTAAGACCCTTAAGGAACCTCTTCGAAACCACTACGGATTTGGAGTTATTCAAACTCACGAATGTATTCTTCCACACTCATCCTGCCTTGGTGCAAAGATTACACTCTTAGATATAGATCATGCTTGTAATTATCTGGAAGAAATCGTTTAGGCATTAGTCTCTTTAGTTCGGACCAAGTCTTAATCTGTGACTTGTCATCCTTGGTTCTTTGTCTCTTAGTGTTTTCATACCAAACAGAAGCATATTTCTTGAGCTTAAAGACAACAACCTTGAATGCTTTCTCCTTAGAATACTCCTTAATATCCATGAACCTCTCAAAGAATTGCATCCACTCAAGGTAGAGATTTGGGTTTAAACTACCTTCAAACTCAAGAGGGTCAAATTTCATGTCCCATAAGTCATTTAGCAAATCTTCTTCTCCTCCTTGGTGAATCATCATCTTGGGAAGAAGATGAGTGGGTTGGAGGGGAGTTCCCCGTTTGATAACCATGGTTCCTCCTTCCTCCTCCTCCTAGATCATCCCTACGGTTTGCTATAAAACCTCCTCCAATCTGGTTGTGATATTAGTAACCTCAGTGGATAAAGTTTTGTGGTTTTGCAAGAGTTGACAGATATCATTTCCCCTCTATAACTCATGGGCTTGTTCAAAATAAAGTCCTCTAGGGTCCCTTGGTTGGGTAATACTCTCTTCTCCTATGGATGGGATTTTTAGTAAAGGTTAATTTGAGGAGCTTGGTGCTTTTTGTAATAGCTCAATCCTAAATCATGTTTATTTATTTAATTAATCCATGTTATTAAATTTTCACATTTATTTATTTCATTTAATCATCCCGGTTGGGAGAATTCATTTTGGGCTCCACTTTGCAATTCGAGTTTCATTTACCGTAAAATTTCTAGTGAATTGATAGTAGGCCCTGATAAATATGGTTTAAGAGGTTAAATTATTTTTTATAGCATCACAAAAGTTTAATTTCGAGCTACAAAAAATTTTAATTGCAAAAAGTGTATTTTTCGGGCCCAAACTCTTTTAGGCCCAATTCCGGCCCATCAAGCTATTGCTTCATTTTACTTGACTAAGCACCATTGAATGTGTTTAATTTTCATTGGCTTAAGCTAATTTTGCTAGATACGAACTCAACCAAGTAAAACTTAGATCATTTTCATCCAAGTAAAGGACTCAAAATATCAAGCAAGCAACACTGCTATTTCTCTCTCCTCCTTTTTCTAGTTCAAAGTGAGGTTAAACCTTATTTTGATCTTGTTGTATTTTTGGTTTTTATGATTGTTCTAGTTAAGATTTATGCTCTTGTGATCCAAATAAATGTTATTATGCAAATTTTATTGTTTTTGGGGATGTTGGAGACGGTGGAGTTGAGCTTGAGCTTGATAAAGCATGTATGAATCAAGAAAGTTTAGATTTGTGCTTGCTTATTTAATTGTTGTGATCTAGCATGGAGAATAAGTTTAAAGATGGTTAGTGATCTAATTTTACTCATTTGTGGTGATTTGGATGGAAACTTGAATGTGGCATGACCTAGAGTTTCATGATTATACATTGTTTAACTTGAATTTTGGAACCAAGTATGTTATTTAGATTGAATTAGATGTAATTTAAAGGTTGGATGTGTTATTGACTTAAAACGATGATGTTATGTGAGTTTTGCCAAAATTATTAGATTATGGAAAATTTTATAAGTGGCCAAAAGAGCTTGTTTGAATTATTAATGCAAATAAGTGAGGTTATGGAAGCTTTCTAAGTGTTTTTGTGGAAAGAATGATTGTAAAACCTGTAAATATGATCATGTAGCGATTTTGAGTAATATGGCCATTTAAGGTGATGAGAAGGAACAAGGCTTTGTTAAAATTATTTTAAGGAATGATTTTGGATGGGGATTTATGTGAAAAGAAATGAGAAAGCAAAAGCAGTACGGCTGTAAACTGGCAGAAAACAGTGGTCACTTTGCCATTAAACTGGTAATGATCGGCAAAGCTAAAAATTATGATTTTTGGTGGGTAGATAGATTAGTGCGTTATCTTTCAAATGCCTTTTGAAGCACTTCATTCTGAGTTTTACAGAAACGGTTATGGCCGTTTTTCCAAGACTGCATAAGATGGACCCAAGTTGTGCACAGTTGTGTTTTAACCCAATTTTAAGAACCCTCTTGTGGTAATTATGTTTTACACTATGAATGAAAGTTTTAAGAGACTTTCTAAGATTTTCATATTGGGGTATTATCGCTCAATTGGAGGTCGGGGGTGAAAGATATGGATTTTCTAAAGTAAACCTTCACACGGTAATATAAGGGAAGAAAGAAATCATAACATTTGAAAATATTATCAACAGTTTCTACATAATTATGGATATTGCGAAGAAATTACAAAGTTCAGTGAGTTCAACAACTTTCATTTTGTATAGAAGCTTAATTGGGTTGGAAAATCGAGTTAAATGGGCATGAGAATGAAATTGGAGAAGTAAAGAGGGTAATGACACAAGCTAAGGTTATATGAGCTTTCCTGAACCTCACAACACCTCTCTTGTCATTAAACCTTCTATTATTCATTCTATAAACATCAAAACCCATATTTCATTTGTATCCATTAAAATACTTCCTTTATCACCTCAATTGTTTCATTTTGGTCTATTTTGTTTCAATTTGTTTTACTTCGAGTTTAATGACCCTAACTTATTTATTTTTCAAAATCATTTTAGTGTAACTTATCTTATGTTGAATTGTTTAAACTGTGGTTTCCCTTTTTATTAATCAATTTCCGTAAAGTTATAAATTATAGGAGTGAAAGTTATCTACTAACTGCTTTTACCTATAACTACATTTCTTAAGCAGAAACGGGGGCCTAGTCTATCGTTTCTCATTGTACATAAGTATTATCAAGTGAGATTACATTTTAAAGACTTCAGGTATGTTCATTGCTTGTATCTTTAGAAATTAGCACGTATTTATCAAAATTATAATATTTTGGTAAGTATATTAATGAATCAGTTTAATAAGTGATTTGTCATGTAATTAGTGACCTCATCAGTTATCAGTTACAGGGCATTGCCCTTCAGTTACCCGCGCGGCTTCAGGCCAAGTCCTCTGATCGGCTTGGCAGGTGTACACCTATCTATAGATCGTAAAAGTATCAAGGGGTCCACTAACAGATAATAACTAGCAATGCAGCTTTACATTAATCTCATACACTGTTTTAACTTAAAATGAATTGGAAAGCGGGTGGCCAACCAATTTATGCAGAGATCTTTTAACATTATAGGAATGCATGTACTAAGCTTCGGCTCACAGTTCGAAATGTTTTTCATGTTTTGTTTTAAGAAAATGCTAAGTGAATCTCCCTCATGCTGGCAAACCAGCTGAAGAAAATAAGTTGAGCAAGGGAATCTGGATGGATCAACAATGACATAGTGCATGCATATTTTACAGTTGTATCTTGAAATCAGTGGACGGAGGTGTAGATTATATAGTGAATTGTTTTACTATGATGGATAAACCTTATGTTGGTTAACAGTTGACTGTATATGGTTTGATCATGTATGAACAAGTATGGTTGAAGCTATGCCTAACTATGTTATTTCTAGTACACATGCTTCAAACCTTGTCCTTTTGGATGGCGGTGATGCCCCGATTATTGGGTTTATCCGTTGTAATTGAGGGAATTAGAATAGTGATTGTAAATAGTGAAACGTGCTTAATTAGGGGGCGTTACACTTTGTAGCTAGGATCGCATATAGGCTAGGTTGGGGTTGTTTATAAGCTCGATGAAATAGTAGGAGAAAACTGACTAGGTTATGCTCTGATACCACTTTAATGCACGAGCCTAAGAAAAACTCAAGCAATGTGAGTGTGTAATCTGTATGATGAGCTTCATTCAAGGAGCTTTAATAAAGTTATGAACAAAACAGAGGATATGTAAGGGATAAAGGTAATGCCACCATCTATGCTAGGAAGGAATCCACCCTCCAAACTCTAAAGGCTCCTCCACTAGGCTTAGATTAAAGGAATCCACTCACTAAGCAACCAAAAACAAATTGCTTACTTGAGATTTGAGAGTGTTTTAAGCTAAACACAAAACTTTGCTTGTTATTCATCCAAGTTTATGTTATAACCAACCAAGGTAGGACCTTTAAAGCCTTGTCCAAGCCTTTGCTGTAAAGTGGGAGGTTCCTTCCAAGTTAGGAAAGCTCTAATCATGCTTAAGCCAGTTACATTACAATCATCAAACTTACTAAGCTAATTACAAAAGTGAGTCTAGCAAGTACATAAAATTTATGCTAAACTCAATCTTGAGCATGTTTAATTAGATCTAAGGAGTTCGCTTGCATGTGGAAGAAAGAGGAAAAAGCTATTGTTACTGGTTACGTTTTGGCTATTCAATCAGAATGTAAGTAGATCTTCCTTTCTCTTCGTACTTTCCAACTTGCCTTCCAAAGCAGTAAATCTCCTATGATGATGTTTCTGATAATCCAAGTAGCCAAAGAAGTAGGTAAACTATTCACCAAACCCTCCTCATGAGGAAAGATCATCGTAAAGTCAAAATGGTCCATTTAGGGCCTAATTAATCCCATTTAGCTAAAAAATCAATCAAGTTGGTTCTCCAACGTATACGGTATTTAAACCTAATTTTTTATGCATGGATGGATACCTTAGGATGTTAACTAACACTCAAATAGAAATTACCATAAATCAGGTTTTGAAAAGTTAACCAGCCAGAACTCCAAAATGGGTCAAAAAGGAGCCCAAACTACAATGGTTAAATAAATGCAGTTGAATCTCCATGAAGAACTTAACTTGGCCTTGATTTCTCTTCATGGATATGTACTTATGGTGTTGAATAACATATAAACAAAACGACTAACCCTAAATTAGGTTTTAGGTGGTGAATCAACCTAATATTCCAAAATAGGCATAATTGGACTAATCCTGCGCAAGCTGACTGTTTGGGCCAAATGAGGAAAATGCCTTAGAACAAAATTGAGTGATTCTTGAAAAAGTATACATCTTAGGGAGTCAAATAAAGTAGGAATTCCCATAAGAAACCTTAGAATCACTAAGAAACATGTTGTCTACAACCGTGCTTAATTCTGGACTAGAGAAGGAGAACTAGGTTTGTATTTATGTTACTTGTACTTAACTGCCTTGTTCTCTTCTGGCTTGAACAATGCTTTGATCTTGATTTGGATTAAGGGAAACCCTTAAGGCACGTTGGTCTACATCATCAGACTTGAGGTTTATAAAATAAAAAAGAATAAAAATCCAAAATTAGGATGGAGGGTCGACAGCGTATGTTGAGCTTAGATGGTAGATCTTTTGACCTTAGAAATTGAAACTGTTGGTTGTCCAGAGGTTTAGTGAAAATGTCGATGACCTGATTCTTCGAAGAAATATATCTCGTTTTAAGGTCTTTAGATAGAAGACATTATGAAAAAAGTGACAATTAATCTGTATGTGCTTCGTTCGTTCATGAAAGACGGGACTTTTAGCTATATATAATGTGGCCTGATTATCACAATACAGTTCATAGGCTTTTTAAGAAACATGCTTAAAGAAGCTAGAAAAGAGTTTATTGGTGTCAATTCACTTGTCACAGCTGCTACTGCATGATATTTAACTTTTACATAAGATTTGGACACCATATTTTGATTCTTTATCTTCCAGGATACAATTGACCCACCAATAGTAACAAAACCTCTAGTTAAAGATCTTCTAGTGAGATGACAGGATCTCCAGTCTAATTCATAGAAGGAACAAACCTGCAAACCTAAGTGAGTTTTAGGAGCAAACAGTGACCTGGATTTCCTTTCAAATATCGCAGAAACACATCAAGGAACTTCCATATGAGCTTCTTTGGGTGCTTGCATAAATTGAGACAACATATATACTGCATAGCATAACTCTAGTGAGGTAATGGGAACATAGACATGTCTCCCAACTAGGTGCCTATGACAAGTAGGATCCTCAATCGATGGACTACTAGCAAGTGCTAGTTTAAGGTTAGCTTCCATTGGAAAATCTACTGGCTTTGATCTAAGAAGTTTGTATTCATCGATGATCTCCAAGGCATATTTCCTTTGGCATAAAAATACACTTATGGACTTCTTGCCACTTCAATACTCAGAAAATACTTTAGAGAACCCAAATCCTTAATAAAGAAGCAATTATTCAAATATTCTTTAAACTTAGAACATGCTACAGAATTGTTTCTTGTGAGCACCAAATCATCCACATAAACTAGCAATGCCATGTAAACATCGCCTTTCCAATAAGTAAATAAAGAATATTCTGCACATGATCTGGCAAACCATATTGATGTAATGTTGAAGAAAGTTTAGCAAACCATTGATGCGATGCCTGCTTAAGTCTATAAAGTGACTTCCTAAGTCTAGAAACCTTGCTAAAACGTAATGTTCTAAAACCAGGAGGTAATATCACATAAACCTCCTCGTCTTGATCACCATGGAGGAAGGCATTACTCACAGCCATCTAATGAAGCTTGCAACCTTTTGCAATTGCTAATGATAAAAAACAATGAATACTCACCATTTTAGCTACAGGTGCAAAACTCTCATGATAGGTCAAATCCTTCAATTGTTTTATCTCCTTGAATCACAAGAGACGCTTTATAATGCTCAACCGTCCCATCAGAATTGTACTTGACTTTGTACACCCGTTTACAATTTAGGGTTTCTTGTCATGAGGTAAGTCTTCAATTGTCTAGGTCTTATTCAATGCTAATGCTTTGATGTCCTTAACCATGGCCTCTCTCCACTTGATGTCTTACATAGCCCCATGGAGATACCTGAGCTTAACAATTTTAGTGATAACAGTAAGATAATTTCTATGCACATATAAGAAATTAGCACAAGTAACATAATTTGCTACTAGATAAGGTTGACCTTAATAGACCTTTTGTAATGGGTTCGAAGAAGGGGGTTTTTTTATGAAGTGGCATAGCACAAATAATCTTATAAGTGGCTTGGAAATTTTTGGTCTCATCGACATCGACCCAAATGTCCTTCTACCAGGAGCACATTACTCCCCCTATCCATCGGCACACTAGTCCTTACGAGTATTACTTCGACATCAAGCCCATTATGCCCATCATCCTCAATGGGCCCAGGAATGCCATCATTCTCGTTTGTTCCTAGCTCTTCAGTGGACTCAATGGATTGGGCTGCTACTTCTGTCAATGTATTAGGCTGAGGTGCCCCAAAAACATCACAGTCCCTAATCACTTGCTAGAGCTCACTATCCACATCAAAATTAGTTAAAAATTCAAAATTCCGATAGCCCATATCTCCCTTGTCTTCTTCTGCTTGACTGCAATAAGGAAATTTATCTTTATAAAACATAGCATCTCGACTTACAAATAGCTCGCCTATTTCCACGTCATAAACCTTTCATCCCTTTTCACCAAAGGGATAACCCATAAAAATACATCTTCCACAACACTCGGCAAATTTATCTTTCTATTGTTGATATCGATCAGTATAACACAAAGAATCAAAAACTTTTAATATGCTCATATGTGGTTTTGACTTTGAAAAGTATCTCATAGAGAGTCTTTCCTTGTAAAGTTGATTTAGGAGTCATATTAATTAAATAAGCGGCAGTTAAAACGCATTCTTCCCAAGACTCCAACAGGAGGTTTGCTTGAAACTAAAGGGCCCTAGCAATGTTCAGGATATGCCAATTCTTTCTTTCAACCTCACCATTTTGTTGAGGGGTATTTGTGCAACTTGTTTGGTGCATTATACATTGCTCAGTCCCCATAGAATTTCTTCATGGGACCAAAAGTGAACTTAGTCCCATTATCACTACATATAACTTTAACACAAGTATCAAATTGGGTCTTGACCATCAAGCATTAATTATTAAGTGGGAAACTTCACTCTTTCTCTCATCAAAAACACCCAAGTGTCCCTACTGGCATCATCAACAATTGCTAAAACATAGTGTGCTCCACATAAGTACTTAACTTAATATGCAACCCGAATATCACAATGAATTAAATCAAAACAATTTGAACCTTTGTTAGTTCTAATAGGAAAAAACACACGAGTATGTTTAGCTTTAAAGCAAATATCACAAACATCCGCACTACTATTATTATCAAAATTTCCAATGCTATTTGATAGTAAAGAAATAATTTGCTAACAAGGGTTCCTAAGCATATGATGTCATAGCTCACAAGTTGTAACCTTGTAGACTTAAATACTTTCTGGTTGGATGTCTTTGAAGAAAAAGACCCCTCTTCCTTGCTCACCCACTCCAATTAGCATGTTTATAGAATGGTCCTGTATCACACATAATTTATGAGTAAACGTTACTGCGCAAAATAACTCATTGATGAGTTGTGTAATAGAAATTAAATCACAATTTAAACAAGGCACATATGAAACGTCATGAAGGATAATTTTTGGGTTGAGTTGAACTGTGCCATGCTTAGTCCTTGTGGTATGCTAAACCATTTGGCATGTTGACAACAATCGAATGAGCATCACTCGTTTGTGCTAATTTACTTAAGTCACGTGTCATATGATACGAAGCTCCACTGCCCAATAACATTCACCTTTACTTGATAACTTTTTACCACCTGATGCCCAAATCTTAATGAGATTCAGGAGCTTCTATAACTCTTATGCGGAAATTCCAAGGATAGTTGAATGCACTGTGTCAGCTGTAGCAGGCGTCAAATCTTTGGTATGTGCCTGGGTAGTGTAAGCGCTTGTTATTCCTCTGTCACACCCTACAGTTCCACAACCTTCGCATCCCCCTTGACCTCTACTGCGGCCATGAGCGTCACCTCGCGCACACCAACCAGCAGGCTATCCAATCAATTCGAAGCAATTAGCTTCTTCATGTATGATGTTTCCACAATGTTTATAGGTTGGTCTTTCTCCTTGGAATTATGCCACCTTAGGTGTATTGACAGCAAACACTACTGTAGTTTCTATTATGCTCTCATGTTGCACCATGACCTTTTTTATGATTTTCTTCTTGTAGAACTATATTCAAATTTGTTTGGAAGATTGGTTGTGTATCAATCAAATAATTTGAACATGGATCTTAGCTACTCTCTCCCTCTTTGAAGCTAATTTCCTTACTTCTTTCCTTATTTAGGCTTGCTTACTTCATAGTTTTATGCATTCAAGTATGCCTTATGCATTGTAATTAAAACAAAAATGTTCATGAATATTTAAAAAAAAGATTAATAAAAAAGGGTGCTTGTTAGAGTGAAACTAAAACCGTAGCTGATAATCTATCCTTAATCAATTCCCTTGCTTTTCCTGACTGCGTTTATTACACTCTTCTAGGATGGGGTTGTGAATATAAAACTTTGGTTACAGTATTAACTCATGTCCCTCAGAACTTAACATTTGATCATTTACTTCAAAAGCAATGATGATGACATCTTCATGATCTAGACAAAGGCACCATCACTCATCCTGCTTTAGTTACCCCTCAATCTGCATCCTCTAATAATTGGCAGAAAATCATGGTAAACGTCATGGGTGTGCGAGAAATAATAGCAATCACCATAACAACAATAGCATTGGTGGTGGACGAAATGTCCATGGCAACTCAAACTGATCAAACTCCACAAATAAATCCTCTTCCTCTTCGTCCTGGCGTGTGCCTATAGGCACATGCATAGGTGATATAGTTTTCATTATTTGCCACTCCTTTAAAACTATTTTCTAACCCTTCATGTGCAAGTAATGCCAGTTAGCTAGGGATATTGGGCTCAAGCCCCATTAACTTTATCTTTCAAATCTATTTTTACCTTTGGTCATTTGGCACTCCAGTGTTCTTGCTTTCCTTTTTATGCGTTACATACTCCATAGTATCTTGCCTTCTCTTTTACTACAATGTTGGTTTTGGGTAACAGACTATTTGGTTTCTTAATTCAAGAGCCACAACTCACATGACCCCTTCCAATGTTAATCTTTTCTCTTAATCCTTTTACAATGGTGATGCTAAAATCATAGTAAGGAATGGTGTGCTGCTCCTTATACTAAAAGTTATCATTTGCTATCTTCCTACTACAGAACAACTTTTAACTTTAAACGTTGTTTTTCATGTTCCACATCTAAAACATAATTTAATTTCTATAAAACATGCATGTCGTGGTGATAATTCCAGGTTGTTTTTGATACATTTTTTCTTTTCATACAGGACAAGGGAAAGGGGAATCGTCTATTGGGTTGTAAGTGATAAAGATCTCTATGCTATTCATATTTAGCCTTGTCTTCTACTACCACTAATTTTACCATTTATCGCCCCACTCAAGTGTGGCCTCTAGGTTAGAGAACCTTGGTTCTAGGATTCTTGATTATTTACATTCAAATAAATGCATTGTTAGGGCCCCTAAGACTATTAAAGACTAATTTTTATGTTGTTCAGAAAGATCCACTAAACTTCACTGTGGTGAGGTTCGACATTATATTAATAGACCTTTATTTTTAATTTGAAGTTATGTTTGGCAATCCTCGATTTTTCTTCCAAAGGCTATAAAAATTTGTTAATGATTATTCTCATTTATCGGATTTATCTATTGAAAAAAAAAATTGATGCATTTTTTTGTATATTCTGTTCCTTTAGAAAATTGGTTGAAAACATCTTTAATGCTAGTATTACATTTTTTTTGGTGATGGGACATGAATATTCTGTTCCTTTAGAAAATTAGTTGAAAATTGGTTGACTAAGGTATTTAATTCATCCCTTGCACTCAACAACAAGAGAATATGGTAGAAAGAAATATTATCACATTATTGACGTGCCAAGAACACTTCTTGGTCATACATCTTTACGTGAAATATCTTGGTATGATAAGGTTCTCACCTATGTCTACAACATAAATCAATTGCAAACTTTAGTTCTTCAAGGTCTATTTGTTTTACAAAATCTATTCAATTGAGTTCCTAATTGTGGTTTTATACATGTTTATGGTTATCAATGCTTTATAGATGCAACACCATATATCTAGCATAAGCTTCAAATTTATCCTAAAAGTTGTATGTTTATAGGACATGCCCTACATTATAAGAATAAATGGCTAAATCCCTGCCTTGGGTGTGTTTATATTAGCTAAAATGTGATCTCACATGAGCACATATCATATTTTGCAACACTAAAATTCATCTCAGTTAGCATAAAAGCTAGCACATCTATCTGTTTACTCCTCTGCTGCCCAGTATCACAAGTGCACTTTAGCTTAATGCATTTATTCCATTCCCTAGCGACCTCTATCATCTCCCATGTCATCTCCTCATCTACAAGAGCAACCTCACGCCAATCCATAGGACTATAACTTCTAGTCCACTTTTTCCATAAGCCCCACTCTCATTGTTTTCTATCCAAACATAAGCCAACACCTCACCAACCTCATCTTTTTCTCTTAGCTCAATTCTTCAACATTCCATGAGATCTCCACTACTCCATTTCCAATAGTACAATCTCTTACCAAATATCATCCTATGTGAACATGTCCAAAGTTAGAAATTTCAAAACTATTTTATAATCAACTGTTTTGCATAAGGATGATGACGTTATTCGTCTCCCCATGCAGTTGAACACTCCATTGCCATTAAGCCATGGCAGCTCAATTTAATGCCGTTTTACAAAATGACACTTAGGACTTGATACCTCGTACGGCTTTGAATGTAGACGGTTGCACATAGATTGACATGATAAAGTCAACCCTGATTAATATATTCAGCGACATGAAGTATGATAATTAGTTCGTGGAAATCATCAATAAGTAGGTATTAACAACTACAAAACCTTTGGTCATGCTGCTAAGCTATTTTGGGTCCATCTTTGGTGATATATTACCCTCTTTTGTAATTGGAGTGTTGATATTTGATGTTAAAAATGCATTTTTGCATGGATTTCTTGATGTTTACTGAAAATAACCTTAAGACTTTATTCATCCCATTCCCTAGTCATGTCTGTCATCTCAAAAAATCTCTCTCTAGAGTAAAACAACTACCTCATGCCTAGTTTCATCATTTTAGTTCATTTCTTATGTCTAAAGGTTTTATTATAGTAAAGCTGATATGTCCATCTTTATGTATCATCATCAATCCACCATTGTTGTGCTTTTACAATATCTTGATGATATTATTCTATTTTTCATATCGAAACTATGTACTCACTTTGCCATGAACGATCTTGGTGACCGACAATATGTCCTTGGTGTTAAGGTGGCGCTCAGTCCCCTTGGCCTTTTTCTATCTAAACACAATTATGTCTCTAATTTATTAAAACACGAATTTTTAACTTTTTTTTTTTTGCATGCCTTCAAACATGAGTACATGCCATATCGTTCTCATGCCACTTTGTCCCTAACAGATGGCGAGTTCCTTTCTTACTCCTCTACATATATGAGCATGGTTAATGCATTATGATATATGAGCATGGTTAGTGTATTATAATATCTTAACGTGACTTCTATTGATATTGCTAATGTTGTGCATGTGGTTTTCCAATTCATGCATAGCCCTCGTACTACTAACTTACATGCAATGAAATGAATTTTTAGGTACTTATTACTTTTCAAGGAAAAATTACTGCTAGAATTGATAATAACATTATTTGATGCTAATTTGGCCCATTATCCTAATAGTAGTAGATCCACAATCATATTTGCTATTTTCTATGCTCTAATGTTTTATCTTGCTAGTTAAGAAGCAACCTACCATTTCTTGGTCTTCAATGGAATCTAAATACAAGGTTGTCACTTATGCTACTACAGAAATTCATTGGTTGCATGTACTTCCTTGACTTAATTAGGTGTTTTCGTAAAAGTTCCTACTTGATTATATTGTGATAATGTTTCGATTACATCCTTGGTCACATATCCTGTCCTTCACAGTCATGGTAAGCAAATCAATGTGGATTACCACTTCATAAGGAAAATGGTTGCTTGAGAATGTTTATAGGTCAGGTATATTCCTACCTGTCTCAAATGGTAAACATTTTCACTAAGGGACTTGCCTCACTAATTTTTTTTATCATTGCAAGGTCAATCTATCTATCAAACATACCCCCATACAAATTGAGGGACTGTAATAGTGAATGCTTATAATGTACATTAGTCCTCATATCTACATCATGTAATCTTATAAACACATACCCAGAGATCTTTAAAGGCTTAGATTGCTTAACTGCTGCAGAGAATTCTAAAAAAAGCAAAATATGATGGCGAATTTCTGATTGCTCATCATCGTTGTCAAATTATGCATAAACATCAAACAAGGTTGAGTAAGAGACAACAATCGGAGAGATCAATCAATGCTATGAAAGATGTCTATCACGTCAATTTCAATGCAGGCTGTGAGGCAGCGATTGTTCGTGCTTTTGAGGTAAATTTATCACCTAATTCTACTATTTTACATAATCAATCTAGTTTTGAAAGGTTGAGTTGGGCTGATATGTTGGAAAGGTTGAGTTTAGCTGATAATCAATCTAACATTTTGCATAATCAGTATGAGGCTATTGGGTCCGAGTTTGAGGGCAATAAGGGTAATAGGGATATAAGCATTCCTAATTCTGTTGTGGGCGATGATGTTTTTCTTGTTAGAACAACATTTTGTTCATTATTCAACGATAATTGGGATCCTGATGAGAGTTTGTGTCTTTACTTTATTAAACTAGAATTTGAGAGGGATTCAGTAATCATGAACATTAGTATGAAAGACATTGTAAAGAATGATTGATTTTTGGAAGACTGCCCTTGCAAAGCATGTAGTTGAGCTAACTAATGCTAAGGCCAACTGTGATACAGACGTCTATTATAAACAATGGTTTGATATAGCCAAACCTAAGTTGCTATGTCGTCCTACCAATTGGTATGTATTTTAGTTTGAATATAAGGAAGACATGGATGGAACTTTAAGGAATGGACCATGGTTGGTCGAAAATAGATCTCTATCCTTAAGCCACGGACTCCGATACTTAGCTTTGAACATGAGGTAGTTTGTAAGATTCCAGTTCGGATTAACTTTCCCAATATTGCTTTGCAATTCTGTTCACTTAGTGATCATAGCAACCTTGCAAGTATGGTAGGTAACCCTTTATTTGCGCATAAGTTACATCAAAAGATAAGATAGCTTATGCTAGAGTATTAGTAGAGGGGGTGTGTCTAATACTCTTCCTAAATTTATCACCTTACGGGAACCATTTGGGCGTGTGATTCCATAATAAATTCACTATGAAAGGGTGACCTACGTTTATAAGAAATGTAAGAAGCTTTATTACCTTGAGGAGGGTTTCTAATTAGGTAGATTAAGGCAACTTCAGGTGCCTAAATAGTCCTAACAGGTCATCGTAACTACAAATAATTCATAAGCTGATTCGAACCTATGCTCTGTTATTGAGGGACAAGTGCTTCACGAGCCAAATGAGACTATTGCTACTCTAGTACAGGATGTGACTGTTACTTGCGCACGTTTCCCTAGTCAAAGGAAGAGTGCGTAAAAAGACCATATCCTTCTATGCAACTAAGAAATGAAGTCAGCAGAGTGATAATAGTGCTTTAGCTAATCGTTTTAGCTATCTTGGAAGGACTAATAAATAAGCAGGAGTAAAGTGGGGGTTAGTATGAGTAAACACGATAAAGCTCATTGCATGGGGAGAACTTTTGCCGAGCCTGCTATATGACTGTTCTTTCTTGGCACATAAGGGGTCTTAATGACACACTAAAATAGCCAGACATCAAGAAGGAGGTAATAACGTATAAACCTGCTACCTTTAGACTTGTGAAGACTTCAGTCAGGGAACACAATGCTACTAATATTGGTAAACGGCTATTTCCTCCTTATTGCTTTACTGCTAACTATTGGAATCATAATAATGGATGTCTATCGGTTTTCTAGAAACCAACTTTAATTGTTGATGTTCTTGAGAGTGGTAGTCAATTTATCCACTATGCTATTAGAGGCAATTTTGGGTACTTTGTTAGGTTTACCACTTTTGTTCATGCTTAGAATCCAACTACTATGAGAACTCCATACGGCATGCTGTAGATAGGTTAATTTTTGGGATTCAAGGGCCTTGGATTGTGTTACTGATTTTAACATTGTTACGCCACAAAATGAAAGAATTTCAAAGTTCGCCTTTATAGAAGTTAAAATTAATGAGTTTGTTAATTGTTGTGTTAGAAATAATCTATTTGGTGCTCTTGCCACAAGTTTATTTTATACATAGTGTAATAAAAAAAAAAAGATATTTAGAGAAGTTTGATCAAAGTTGGACAGGGTATTGTTGATAGTGAATGGGATTTCCCTATGGAGTTTAAAGCACTATTTGATCATGCTCTTATATGGGTTCCAATTTAGGATCAATTTAAAGGGGTTAAGACCCACCTTAAGTTTCTAAATGTATAGGCCTCTCATCCTAATTTTCTGGAGAATGTTAGACATTGTTGGAACTCTGATGTGGTTAGGTGTTCGATGTTCTAAATTGTTATGAAACATAAATTAATGAAATAGCATCCCCAAAAGCTTCGTTGTGATTATTCTAAAGGTATAAGCTCTAAGGTGGAGTTTTTTTTCCCCAACAGTTGATCCAAACTCAAGAAGCATTTGCTAATGACCCCGATTCTCATAAACTACAATACATGGAAAAAGATGCGATGGATGAATAGATAAAGTTTCATAGAGTTGAGGAGAGTATTCAAAGAAAGTTTGCAAAGGAACATTTCCTAAAGTATGGAGATGAAAAATAGTAGGTATTTTCATGATGCTACAGAGAAAAATAGAGCTTGCAACTTCATTCATGAAGCTATTGATACTCAGGGCAACGAATGTTGCAATCACCACGACATTGCCAAAGCTTTTATAGACTGTTTGAAGGGTCTTATGAGGAGCATTCATGTTGTTGTTTCACTTGTTGAAGCTTGGGTTTCTAAAGGTCTACTATTATCTTATCATCATAAGTGGGTTATAATGGCGCCTTTCACATCTGATGAGGTGACTAAGACTCTTTTTAGTATGAACGATGACAAATCCCTAGGATTAGATGGTTATTCTGCTAGGTTCTATAAATATGCTTCAGAGATAATTGGGATCAATGTCTATCAAGCTGTTCTCAGCTTCTTTCAGAATGGCAAGTTATTAAATCAGCTCAATAACATGTTGTCTACCTTGATTACCAAAAACCCCTATGCTTCCCTATTGAATGATTTCATACCTATCACCCTCTCCAACATTATATAGAAGCTTATGGCTAAAGTTCTGGCTAATAATAAACTATAATATGTCTTGCCTGAAATCATTAATTTTAGTCAGAGTGCTTTTATTAAGGGCAGATCCATCAGTTATAATGTGATCCTTGCTAACCATTTAGTTAAACACTATGAGAGAAAAGATATTACTCCAAGACCGATAATCAAGATTGATATTTGAAAAGATTATGATTCAATTAGTTGGTCCTTTTTGGAATCTAGTATGTTCGCTTTGGATTTTCTTACTAACTTAGTAAATTTGATAATGTGTTGTGTGCGTTCTCCAATGTATGACATTAACATAAATAGGGAACATTATGGTTATTTACCTAGTGCTCGAGGTCTACGCCAAGGTGATCCACTGTTATGTTATTGATAAGAGCTTAATGTGTATTTCATTTTAGGGTTATTTTGCTGCATTTTAGGGAGAATTATGCACCTTTGTGATAAGTTACACTCCTTTTCCTGTTTTATGCTCGAGTTTGGTGTTGTTGATGATGTTTTGCAGAAGTTGGCTAAGAGAACTAGAGTTTATCATGAAAATCAATGAAGAATTATGCAAGGACGTGAGAGCCCACAAAAAGTGACAAAAAACCCGCAACAGATATGGTTTACTCAGGTATATATCATGGATAACTCGGGTTAGCATACATAGTCAACCCAGGTTGACCATAATCATCAGCGCAAAGTGACCAGAGGGCACCATGGTCCGACCATGGTAGATGCCACGGACCATGGTGGAGGTGTAACTACTAGCCTGTTCATTTTCTCGTATCGTGTGGCTGAGGTTGATTGGGTTTTCCTATAAAGATGGCCATTTTTCGTGCAGTAGAATAGACACACATCCCATCATTTCATTCCCTCTCTTCAAGTTTCTTTTTGGATTAGAATTAGATTAGATTAAAGAGAGATGGAGGGAGATAGAGTTGAAGTGAAGATTTTGCAAGGATTCTATCCCGAGTTTGCACGACAGTTGAAGCGTGATCTTGGCTCAGCATTTCTTTTCTCTTCTCTTCTCTTCTCTTTTCTAAATTTAGACTTATGTTTTGTAATTTTGATTATATTTGTTGTTTGATTTTGGATTTATACAAACATTTGTTAGTTTCTTGATCTTTTGTTGATATCATTTGGTACTTTCGGAATTGTTGAATAGTTTTATCAAATTCCAGAAGTTTATTGTCTTGTGAGAAACTTGATAACTTTCTTTCACGTTGTGGGTATTTGGATGAAGGACTGAAAGGTGAAATCTCAAATACCATAATCCTAGGATTTGGCTGGGTTGTGTGATATCTTGAAAAAAATATACGGATTGAGAAACCATAGACTTGATAATCTTGTGCCTAATGAACCTAAACTAATCGAGAAATCCATGAAAATTGATAATTGATTTGATTTAGGTATTTGACTCCGCCTTGAAAGAGGATTGTGATACTTCAATTATTGGTTTTAAAACAACCAGTTAAGGATAAAGTGCTTGATTGATACGTGGATCAGGTGATTACTTATTTTGCTTAATTCCAATTATTATTGATCCATTAGATTACATATTGCATTAGTTAAATTTCATTCTCGAATTTGGATTTGCCTAGAAAATCTTGAGGGAATATAGCCCAATAGATTAACCTAGTCTCTGTGGGATCGACCTTGATTTGCTACAACACCACTGTGCTCTTGCGGGCCTATCAAGTTTTTGGCGCCGTTGCCAGGGACTAACATCGAATATTGGGTTTTTCCTAATAGGTTTGACTAAGCATTTTATTTTTCTTTTGAAAAAAATTTTAAAAAATCAAAAATTAACAGAAATTTTTTTTCAGATAAAACCAACAATGACAATTTTTCATTTCCCCCAATTCGAGCATGAATTATTTTAGAGGTATTTTAAGTGTTTAAATATTTTTCTTGCTCAATGTGGTTATTGTGTTAGTAAATGGGAAATTTTGGACATTGTTGATGAGTGTGTAAATAATGAAACCAGTACTCTTTTAGGATATTGGAATTTTTATGGTAAAAATATTGATGATGTATGGTATTTGCTTAAGTGGATTGCTTGGGATTCATTTGAGTTTCAGAAGGCTAGTCGTGTTTGTAGATATTCAATTTCTTATCCTTGCACATTCTATTGTACATCTTATTATGCTCCTTTTTGGTGTGATTTGTGTAGCTCTTCTAACCATGAAACTAATTTAAGTCCTTATTATGCAAGCTATGATCAACCTGACTTTTTATCACCCTGGGACAATACTGATATGATCCTGACCTTACCTGACTCGTCCTTTCCTTTAGCTCAGTGCACAGGGCTTGAGGTGGGTGACCCTTTTGGGTTTGATGCTAGGTTTGATGTTTCTTATGCATATTTTAAGTCAGAAGATATTCTAGATGAGGTGCCTGATCTAGATGAGACTCCTTTGGAGGGGTCACGTGATGTGTTTATGCATGAGAAGCCTCCTAGCCTTGGTTTTGATGATAAGGTTATCCCTAATCCCCTTGATCATTCTCATGTTTTCCCCATATGTTCATTACCCTCTACTCCTAGCCTTGGTTTTGATGATAATGTTATCCCTAATCCCCTTGATCATTCTCATGTTTCCCCCATGTGTTCATTACCCTCTATTCCCCCCAAGTATTCTTTTGATATGCCCAATGATAATCCTACAATTTGTGATGCTAATGTTGATTTGGGCTATAAGGATAATGTATTTAATATGCTTGGTAGGAACGTTAAAGATTATGTGTCCCTAGGTTGCTTTAGAGGATATGATCCCTCCATTGATCCTTATTGTGTATGCCTAGGAGACTTGCCTAAGAAAATCATGTGGAACACATTCTTTGCTTTCTCTTTTGATTTTTCTATTGGTTCTGCTTTGTTGAAGACATCACTAACTTTCTTTGCTGTGATTATTTTCGTGCTCTCTTATTGCCATGCTTGGAAACTCTATGCTGAGGAGTTTGATGAGCTCCTACATGTTTTAAGGGTGTTTTCTTTCATGAGCCGAGTCTTGACATCATGATGGAGTAGCTGATGGTCCAGGTGCCTCATTTGCGAGGCCGCATAGCTTAGCTGCACTCTGCATCTATCCTGGTGAGATTGTTTTCTTTTGTTCCCCTTTTCTAAGTTTTCTTTCCTTTGAATAATAATGCTTTATATAAGCATGGGGGAAGCGAAGCTTCATGTTTTTCATTTTGCTTATTAGTTTGCATACATGTTAGAGCTTACAGTTTTAGATTTCTTTTTGTTTGTGTTAGTGTTTTGCATTTAGTTGATTTTTAGATTTGCATATAGGATTGCATGTAGAGATGGTGTGATTGGTTTGAGACAACCCCTGATGATATGTTCGTTAGGCAAAATAGCTTTCATGAGCTTGAGTAACATTTGATGTGTAATCCCTTTTGGTGCGAAACTTTTTGAAGGTTTTGTAAATATTTCTTGTTTTCACCCTAGTCTTGATTGAGAACTATTTTATCCTTTGGAGTCCTTAGCACTAATGTTGGTACATGGAGTCATTTTATGAGCATATTGTGACTTTGGTAGATGCCCGTGAGATTTTGAGCTTTATTTGGACTAATCATTATATTCAGTCTTTTGTTTCTTTCATGCGTGTGACTCTTCCATGTTCCATCTCTAGAACTTTCCCAGATTCTTGTTCAAAACCACATTAGCATATGCATATTTGATGATATGATAGAGGCATTTCTTTCTTTAACCATTTTGGCCACATAACCAAATAGCCTACCTTTGTGTTACATGTTTTTTCCCTTTTGCTAGCCCCTTTGAACTTATATCTTTCTTTGTTGTGATCCCTTCATATTAGCCCTTTGAAAAACACATATTTGTACCTTTAAGCCAAGTCTATGGAGCATCACTTCATCTATGTAGTGGTTGGTTTTGGGGATAATTGAGTTTTAAGGTGGCTTTGGTATGTTGGTTTGTTAAGGGATTGATAACATTGAGCATTTGCTTTGGTTCCCTCTTGTTTGGATTGTGCATGTATATATAATCGGTTGTGAATTGATAGTTAGTGATCCTATGCCTTTCAATCATTGCAATTTTCATTTCATTTCCCAAAACCCAAAAAAAAAAGACATTCATGTTGGAAAGAAAATGAAAAAAGAGAAAAAAAACATAAGATAAAAAGAAAAAAAAAAACTAAGTGATTGGCATGAGATACGTATATAGCTGGAGTTCTTTCTTTGTCAAATCATTTCCTACATGATTCATTGGGATATGTTCATTATGTTGTTGGGTTTGGAGTGATGGTGAACTTGTTTGTTAATTGGTGGTTTGTTGGTTGCTCTCTAGACACTTAGCTAAGTAGCTCCGCATTATCCCAAATTCATTTGCCCACTCCTTTCCCTTAACCCTTTTTAGCCCAAGTTACAACCCAAGTGAGGCCCTCTTGATTGTCTTGTGCACATTGTATTTTAGTGGTGGAGAATTTAAGAGTCTTGGCAAGCATATGGTAGATTGCATCTTTGGAATGAGTCTTGAGTGAACCTATGTTATATTTCAAACACATGAGTAGGAGTGTTCTACATTTTTCAAAAATGAGGTTCTACCAGTCCTTTTGGCTCTATTCAAATCCATGGGCTTGCAAGACAAGCTTTGTGGTTCTTTAGGGGTGATCAAGTTTGATATCAAGCTTGTGGTCTTATACTTTTTCGAAAACTTTCTCCTCCTTCTAACTTTGAAATCTCTTGTGCACTATTTGGGGTTTTCATTAAATGTTATTCTTGCTTATGAGATGCCATCACTTGCCTACTTTTAGGAGGTTGTTATGTGTTTGAGTCCTAGATGAATCTCTGCTTGTCGGTTTTCTATAGTGTTTGCTTGAGGACAAGCAACGATTTAAGCATGGGGGATTTTGATAAGCGCTTAACGTGTATATCATTTTAGGGTTATTTTTTAGGAAGAATTATGTGCCTTATGTGATAATTTATACTCATTTTCCAGTTTTACGCTCCAGTTTGGTGTTGTTGATAATATTTTGCAGAAATTGGCTAAGAGAACCCGAGTTTGTCCTGAAAATTAATGAAGAATTAAGCAAGGACGTAAGAGCCAACAAAAATTGACCAAAAACCAACGAGAGATATGGTTTACCGGGCTATATATCATGGATAACTCGGGATAGCATACACAATCAACACGAGTTGACCAGAATCAATAGGGCTAAGTGACCAGAGGGCACCACGACCTGCCCATGGTAGATGCCATGGACCGTGGTGGAGGTGTAACTGCTAGCATGTTCGTTTTCTCGCATCCTGTGGCTGAGATTGATTAGGTTTTCCTATAAATAGGGCCATTTTTTGCAGCAGAAGAGACACACATCCCATCATTTCATTCCTTCTCTTCAAGTTTCTTTTTAGATTAGAATTAGATTAGATTAAAGAGAGAGAGAGAGGGAGATAGAGTTGAAGTGAAGATTTTGCAAGGATTCTATCCTGGGTTTGCACGACAGTTCAAGCGCAATCTTGGCTGAGCATTTCTTTTCTCTTCTTTTCTCTTCTCTTTTCTAAATGTAGACTTATGTTTTGTAATTTTGATTATCTTTGTTGTTTGATTTTGAATTTATGCAAACATTTGTTAGTTTCTTGATCTTTTGTTGATGTCATTTGGTACTTTTGGAATTGTTGGATAGTTTTATCGAATTCTAGAAGTTTCTTTTCTTATGAGAAACTTGATAACTTTCTTGCATGTTGTGGGTATTTGGATGAAGGACTAAAAGATGAAATCTCAAATACCAGAATCCTAGGATTTTGCTTGATTGCTTGATTCGAACAGATGAACCTAATTAAACTAGAAGATCGTCATGTTGTTCCTTCATAAGAAATTAGAAGAAAACTGGATAAAAAAAATATGGTAAAATGGCAGCTAATGGTGAAATCAATGAAATTGGAGAAGAACTCAACATAGACAAAATCGACTCCAAACTAGTTAACAATGTTATTCTAAAATCTGAAGAATTTGATGAATCGTCCAGAAGAAATACTCATTTTATGAGACCTAAATCTATTCAAGCAAGATGTATAACTAACTTTTCCTTTGAGTTTATCCCAAAGAAAACCACATCATTTGAAGAGATTAGCCTTACCTCATTTAGCCAACCATGTTACATCCTAAACGTTGATAGAGCTCTTAATAGAGAAGAAATATTTAAACATTGAAAAACGAGTATGAATAGTATTTTGAAATTGAGTGCCACCTGGACTGCTAGAAATTTTCTAAATTATATCCAGCATAGCTTTTCTAACATTGTAGCTAACTGGTATAACTCATTAGATAAGGAAGGTAAAAATATATTAAGAATGATGGAAACACGTTCAAAAAAATATGTAAGGAAATTGAAACTGAATTTATCGGAGCTACACTTGATTTCAAAGAAAAGGCTATAGAGTTGCAAAGAAAAATTAATGCCATAGAATTTTTGGACATGAGATATCTAGAAAAGCATATTACTGGATTCAGTCAATATTATTACAAAATTAGGCATATGAAACCAATCTTGGTATATATTTATGGCTTACTTTATTCGATAAATTTCATAATCAATAAAAAATACATTACATGGTTTAAAAAAACAGATGTCATGGATACTCATGGAACAAGAATGTCTTATTTAAGAAAATGGGCCAATCATCAATGTCTTGATCTCCAAAAACAAAACAAAAGGAAGAAAATAATTTCTAACGTATTGGGATAATCCTCATCAATGGAAAAATGAACCAAAGATAAGAAGAAAGGAAATATTACAAGAAAAAAAGCTTTAATAAGTAAAGGGAGGAAAAATACAAAAGAAAATATTATAACAAGCCAAGTTCCAAAAGATGAAATTTTTTTAGAGAAAGATGCTTATTGTTCTTTTGAGAAAAAAAACTGTAAAGTGTTGGACATGTGGAGAAGCTGGAATTATGCAAATGAAGGTAAAAGTAAGAAGAATAACAAATTTATTGAAACATTAGGTAGTTTAGACAATTTTGAGCTTAGTGAAGAAGCAGCACTAGACCTTGCCATGAAAAACAACAGGGTAGTTATTGAGATAGTAGTGGAAGATGAATACAAAGAAAGTGATATCAAAAAACTAGTCATATGATGAAAGCTGTTCAATTTGTCTTAATGACTGTCAAAGAGAAGAATTTATAGTAGATAATGAGAATGAAGATGTCAAAGGAGATTATGACCATCCTATAATTTAAAAAAGCAAGATCTATGAAAAATTCATCTTCCAATTAAAGAGTATGTACGTAAGTTAAATGATGGAATGAGGTTTGGAGATAAAACATTGTGAATTTGATGTGGGTGAAGTAAATCTCATTAATTGGAAAACGTCCTTAAGCATAACAACGATGAAAAGTATAGGTACATCCATGTTGTGTCCAAATCCAAATTACACCAATATACTACCATGCAAAGATATTGATCATTAAGCTTTGCTCTATAATATTAGACATATCAAATTTGATAATCAAATTATCACATGGATCAAGATCTATTTGTGTAACAGTTCAGTAGGATTTAATTGCTGATGGGGAGATTATGTGAGCCTAAAAGAAGAATTTGCCAAAAACTTTCTATCCCTTAAGATAAAAATAGTTGAGATGGATATGAAAAAAGAATGTTACCCACTATGGATCCAAAGACTACGGTATCAATGATAGAGGCAAAAAATTTTGCAAGTCCTACTCTAACGCAAGAAATTCAGAGGTTAAAATCCAACTTGTAGGAGATAAAGATTGATAGGTCAGGGAATATCTTACTTTACCAATCCCGCAAAAATCAAATAAGAAAAATGTAAAAAAATTACCATTAAACTCCAATTATGAAAAAGCGTGAGTGCAAGATCAGAATGGGGAGAAGGATCTTCAACTACTAAAGAAGAAGTTAAAGAATATGATACAATTTGTATGACCAATGAATTGAGTATGATGAGTTTTGAACAAGCAAGAAACAGTACGCATTGAAGTATGAGTTTAGATATAAAAGTCATCGAGTACAAAACGAGAACCATTAGTGAGCCAATTTATAACGACAAATTAGTCAATTATATGACGATGAATATATGTTATGAAGTGGCCAATACTAACCCTAATAGCATTTAAATCCCAACAAATATATGTTTAGAAAGACATAATAGATATGAATTGTGCACTTACATCGATAATAGTTATTCTATCCATTTCGAAAAAAAGATCTTTATTTCTAGAATTAATCTGGAAAAAAAAAGCCAAGAACTTTTACAAGAAAGAATAGCTTATAATAGCATCATAAGCCACAACAAAGCTATAGAAAGGTTGTTCATAGAAATAAGCAGAGTCCAATGTATTATACCAGTTATATGGGGTACTAATCAAACCTCCCATGACATGATTATTAGAAATAATTTTCAAAGGCTAATTCTCCATGCACATAGGCCATAAGCCAAATCATATTCACAATAAATGGTCACTCAGTTTCTATTGATAAAGTTTTTTTAAAAAAAAACCATATATCCATCAGAAGACTAAGTTTTCGCACAACCAGCATGGTGAGAAGGTAATCCCCGCTCAATAAGAAGTAGCTTTAACAATCTCACTACTTAAGCTATATGTTACAGAATAGCTTGTTGAACAACAAGATGAATTATGCAAAGAACTCTACTGTGATAATACTCTTAAATTTTTGGACAAGCAATTTGCAAAGATTACATTGCTAAACCCTAACACTATTATTCTAGCTAAACAAATAGTGTACACACACCCGGATACCCAATAATTAATAAGCAAATCAAAGAACGTTAGGGTAAAGGGTTAATTAGGAATAGTAAGAGTCTTCACACCAACCCTACTTTCATGGTAAGAAATCATGCTAAAGAAAAAAAGCGAAAAAACTAGAATGTAATTGATCATAAAAAGCTTAATGCTAATACTGTCTTTGATGGTTATTATATTCCTCATAAAATAGTCTTTTCAATAGAACTCAAGGAGCCTCGTAGTTCTTAAAAATGGATTGCAAAAGCGGATATTCATAGATAAAAATGGATGAAGAGAGCATTCTTTTAACTATTTGTAGTGCCCATCAAGGACATTATAAGTGGAAAGTAATATCATTTGGTCTTAAAAATTCGCCTCAAATATTTCAAAGAAGAATAGATAACATCTTCAAAGATCTTAATCAATGTTGTCTAGTTTACATTGATGATATTCTTGTCATTTCCAAGACCATAGAACAACACAAGGATGAAGTGCTAGCCATTAGCTAAAGATGCATTGATTATGTTATTATCATTGGTAGGAGCAAGTGCATTTATGCTAAATACGAAATAGAGTTTTTAGGTTTTGAAATAAAAGTTGGACAAATAATTCTACAAAAGCTTATTTTAGAAAAAGTAGAAAATTTTCCTGAGAAGATTGAAGATATAAAGCAATTAAAAAGGTTTACGGGATATGTCTTGCCGATGTTTCATATTTTATTAAAGATTTAGCTAAATTGAGAAAATCATTACAGTAGAAGCTCAAGAAAGAAGTAAGTTGGACATGGACTCCTAGTGATTCAAAGAGTGTTAAAAACTTCAAAAAGAAGTATAAAAATCTTCATGTTCTTAATTTACTTATTGAAGGAGCTGATTTAGTTATTAAGACAAATGCTAGCAATGAGCATTAGAGTGCAGTACTCAAAATCAGCGAAGAAGAAAAACTCTGCAAAGATTGCAGTGGAAGTTTTAATAAATCATAATGTAACTATCTTTTGATGGAAAAAGAAATCCTTGCGATCATAAGGGCAATTGAAAAGTCATAATTTTTTTAGCCCTGAAACCTTTTCTTATTCAAATTGATTGAAAAGGAATACTTGGTTTCGAAAAAAATTCAAATATGCAAGTGGAAGGAGGGCTCTAGCATTCATAATTATGGTTTAATTAGTTTTTTTTATCTATTGAAAATATACAAGAATCGAAGAATTATCTGGCAGATATCCTAACTTGTGAACTTACCAATGCTGATCATCAAAGCAAAATTCCTCTTGAAAAGGAGGAACTTTGAAATGAAACATCATTACTCCTAGAACAAAGTCTCACATTCTAGTATTATCCTTATGGATATTTTGGAATTTCATACAAAAAAATAGATCTCGCTTTGGTTTGCTATCTTTTGACTATCTAATAGTATAGAGATTCAACCTTTTAGAGTTACAAATGAATTATCAAAGATGTCCATGAGATGAGATGTCCATGAGATGTTTAAGTAAGAATAAGTTCACATCTTCAACAAAGATGGCTCAACAGATGCAGCCTGCATCAACTACTATCATAGTTAATTCTATGATATTTGGGAAGCATGGAGTACTACGATCTTCGTCCCATATAGATCTAGCGCTGGTTATGTTAGACTTTCCCCAAATTTAATCCCTTTAGAAGACCCAATGACAAAGTTATGAGAATATGAGAGATAGCTAAGCTCCTAAAAATCCCTTATCTGAAGTACAGATTCTTCTCAAGTCTAATTAAATTTCAAAGTGTATGTTTAAAAGGCTCCATTGAATCTTACATCTTCTTAAAGTCCAATAAAAAAGCCCATACAATAGAAGTCTGCATATTGAGACACATTGCACAATGATTGAGTAAGAAAATGGAAAGGCAAACTAGTCCCTTATCTTGTTCAATTAATTGATCTAGAAGAACACAATGATCAACAACAAGAATGGTTCCTAAAACAAGAAGAAGTAATCAGTGATCTTGCTTTGGTAAGAGCCATTGGTTTTTTCAACATTTATTATCAAATGTGGGCATTGATTGAACAAGAAAAAATAATCATGCTTTGTAGGAACATTACCTTCACTTATCATAGTGATTTCAGCAAATATGTGAAGGGAGAAGGACCTACTTTAGAAGATGTCTTTGATTGTCTCTTTGATGTTGGAGTTGAAAAATTCCTGTCAGAAAAAGAAAAGAAATATCTACATGAAGTATTTGAAAAATGGGATCCAGAACATATTAAACTTGATGAAAATTTTAATGATTATCTAGACAACAATGGACTGCAAGATATTATTAAAGATGAAGGTATGCGGAATCTTAATATGGATGACTACATTAAGAGTCCTTAAAAGCTGTTGCACCATTATGTGCTATCTTGTTAAGTGTCAAGTCATAAAATAATACAGTCTATTGTAGCCGTGTGACAACGTCCTATAACAATATGTGTATTCTAGTCATTGGGGCATCCTATATAGTCCATCTCCTCCATAAAAAGATAAGTTGAGTGTTTTGAAGGGACACGATCATTTGAGCATACTTGAGCAAAACATAAGTCTGGATTCTCCAATTCTCTACGAATAAGCATCTGTCATGATCTTAGCAGTTTAAGTCTATCTTCAATCTTTCAATTATAATATTTTCATTTTCAAGATTTCAATAAAAGAAGTTTCCCAACAAGGAACATTATGTAATTTAACATTATGTTTTAAGTATTATAACTTCTTGATTAAAGTTTCACTGTCCTTAAAACATAAAAACTTGATTAGTGACCACGATCCGAGGTAGGAAATAAAACGGGTCAGTTTATGCATGATCTAAGGAATGTGTGGTTGAGATTATTAATTTTTGTAAACTAGAAGTTAGAGCAACGCCTGGGTCTAATGCCGACTAAGTTCAGGTAACGGTCAAAACTCTCTAATTAAGCTTTATTATGTTGCTAAGCATGGTGGTAGGAATGCCGGTAGGGGTAAGGTTGTCTACAACTGGATCTTCCTATACCACACGAAAGCGGGACCCACACTGGGAGGTGTTGTTGTTGTTGTTGTATGTTGCTAAGCGTGGTGGTCTTATAATCATAAAAAAAAATATAATATTTATGATATAACTGGTAGATTATGATAACTAATATTAGTAAAGTCATTATAAGATTTCAACCATTTAGAATAAGCATATTTCCTAAAAATAGTTTATTGCATATTCTACCCAAGTCTAAAGTCGTATTATAATTTTCAATCAGTTATGGGTCAAAAGTGCGAAAATGAATAATTCAAAAGGTAGAAAAAAATTTCAAAACTTAAAACCTCAAGGTTAGACCTAGCAAATGGGTCATTCGGTTCGGGTATGGGTCGGGTCAAGTTCGGGTTAAGTGACATTTTAGGTCATTTCGGTTTTGGTCGGGTATGGTTCAGGTCGATTTCAGGTCCACCAATTTTTGGTCAAATACTCTTGTCATACAAAAAAAAAACAACTTTGTAGAAACTTTCGGGTCTGTTATGGTTCAGTTCGGGTCAATTCGGGTTTCGAGTCCACTTTCGGGTGAGTATATTTCGGGTGTCAGATCGGGTATGGGTCCGGTCATTCGGTTCGAGTTTCGGGTCTCAGGTCAATTTTACCAGGTCTACTCAAGGTACTAAAAGATTATGTCAAAAACGTGAGGCCCAAAAAAATTGGTGACACATACGTTAGGGTACTGAAAAGTTAACTACCCGTTCGTTTAATTAGAACCTTCAACAACAACATTTTCATTACGCTCAATCTTTGACTTACTTCTCCTTTGTTTAGCGTGATTTGTTTACATACCTCATCTCTGTGCGACCATATGTTTTCTTGAACCAGACAATTTGTTTAAAAGGTCTTAACTAACAATCAAACTTTGCCCATTAGAGTTTCTCTTTTGCATTAATTCACTTACTTGTAACATTTCTCATATTTGTTTGATTTGGTTCATCATTAAAAATTAGCTTCTTTCCAATGTCATTTAATTTCCCATTTCATTTCAACCATTTGAGGTTTTGTAGATCCTTGAGAGTACTTATACCTCTTTGCTAGCATGATTAGTCATGTCTTTGAATCTTGTCACTTACATTCCTATTCGACCTTAAATGGTTACCGATATTCCTATACTTTGGTTTTCATCATTTCCTTCTCCATTTCACTAGAAGTGTACTTTTATATGTAGCCTACACCTCGTTTGTTCATGTAATAAGCTTATATAGCTTGTTCGAATTACTGATCCAATCTAGCTTCCAGTAATGTTGGTGAATGTTTGATTATTACAGTGCCACCATTCTTCATACTTTTAGATTCCACTCCTCGTAAATGATCTTAACATTTCTCTATTCAATCATGTTGTTTTATTTGTACTTGGTTTATGTAAGCAAGGGCATATTTTTGTAAATTCAACTTATAATAAATCCAGGAAATTCTACCCTTTACCTATCCAAACCCATTCATTGCAGTTATCATATTGATTTTTGGCTAGAAGGGCACCTTGTTGAAACTCAATTGCTGCTATTATGGTTGTAAAATGCTAAATCCAAATGTAACTGAAACACCATTCCCTTCTGAGATGGTTCCAACTTCTTCCTTATAACTCCTTTGGTTGCTATCTATATGCCTCATAGTGGACATATTAATTATTCCATTCTTTACAACACTGATGCTATATGTATGATTTCAACATTTAAGCACACCTTTAATGCTAAGATTACATGAGCGGTTTGTGTAAGCACGGGCATATTTCTGTAAATTCATCTTATAATAAATCTAGGAAATTCTACACTCTACTTATCCAAGCCCATTCATTGCAATTATCTTATTGATTTTTTGCTAAAAGGACACCTTGTTGAAACTGAATTGTTGCTATTATGGTTGCAAAATGCTAAATCTAAATATAACTGAAACACCATTCCCTTCTAAGATAGTTCCAAACTTCTTCCTTTGAACTCCTTTGGTTGTTATCTATGTGCCTTATAGTGGACATCTTATTTATTCCATTCTTTACAACATTGATACTATATGTAAGATTTTGACATTTAACCACACCTTTAATGTGAAGATTACATGAATGATTGTTCTTTTATCCTTGTATGACTCAAATAACCCCACTTCATTCCCACTTATACTACACGTTTCCTTCAATAGCTTGATTGGGGCATGAAAATTCTTAGTAAAAGTAGCATTTAGTATGTAAACAATCTTGTCTTCTCATTTCGGATACTCTAATCTTTTCTTTCTTTGCAAACAACACAATTTGATCTATAATTCCTCCTTCTAACTACCTATCCTAATTGCGATGGTATAGAATGCTAACCTTTGTCATTGATATGGCTTAAGAGATAACGCCTATCTTTCGGTTTTTCTTGTGATATGTATTGGCAAGCCATGATTCTTATGGCCTTCTTTTCTTTACTTTTTTTTTGTATTCTTTATGCACTTGTGGCTATCTTCGTTCTAGCCATCGTATGAAAATTCCTCCTTTATGAATCATTTGTAATTTCATTGTTTATTCCTTTTTGTGAGTAATGACTCACTTATTTATCATGTTCAACTTTCCTATCCTTACACATACTCATCTTTAATGTCGAATTTAGATATAACAAACCTTTAACTAGTCTAATTAGGGAGATTGTGCAAATAATCAAGTTGGAGCTATAAGACATAACACAAAATATCCGTTTATTATTACTCGTAAATGTACTATAGACTCAAGTCACAAGCTGATGTCAAATCTCAAGGCATTGCTAATGATTTGGTCATCATTGAGGTCGTAATATAATTACAAATATAAAATGAGGATGTTTTAAAGAACATTGGAATGTCAAATAATGCCCATCAAAAGTGTATGAGGAGACCATTTCCAAGTGCAGAATAAAGTATTCCTTAGCTATTGCCCTCAAAGATGTCAGGAGGTTCAATGTTATAATGAAATCAAGCCCTAGGTATATTGGGCCCTATGCGATCATTTAAAAGTTAAACTTGGTGGCTTATAGACTACCTTTATCAACAAAACTCGCATGTGTGTATAATGCCTTTCATGTTTCACTACTTAGAAAATATGTTCTATGCCCAAATCATGACATTGTGCTAGACCTAATAGAGGTCACAGAAAATTTGGTGTATGACAAGTGTTTTGTGCAGATACTAGATTATAGAGTGAAACAACTCCACAATAAGAGCATACCTCTGGTTAAAGTTCTATGAACTAACCCCTCGCCTCCCAATTAAAAGCCACTTAGGAGACTACGGAACATATGAGAAACAAGCATCCTTATTTTTTTAGTAAATCAAGTACTTCTTTCAAATTTGTAAGTTCCAAGGATGAAACTTAGTTTAAGGAGGGAAAGTTGTAATAGCTTGAACATAATCCATGTTTATTACTTTGATTAATTTTAGTTTAACAAATTTAAGTGCTGCTTTTCAATTCAACATTTGAAATGTTTATGCATCTGTAGGTTGAGATGATAAAATTACCTCAAAATAAGATTTAATCATGCAAAATCATTCAAAATCCATAAATAAACCAAAAAAAAATGCCCATTTTTAGAAGGGGATAAAAGTTATAATTTTCATGGACTACGCATATACAATTTGCTCACCCATGTTATGTAAATAAGATCATAATGTGAATAAATGAAATATTAATAAATACAAAAGTACATGCTAATCGATATGGGTGAAATTTATAATTTTTGTTAGTAATTTATGAAATGTCTAGAAACAAGGTTACATGGATGTGAAATGAGCAAATTAAATAAATTGAAGGATTTAAGATTTCTTGGCTAAATTAGATGTGGAGTGTGATAGAAGATTTTATTTGTGTGAAATGTTAAAAGAATAGGCCAAAGTGAGAGCTCATTTTTTTAGCATTGAGAGGCAAAGTGAGCTAAAATTGTAAGGGAAAATAAAAAGGAAAACTAGTAATATCAAAAATAATAAATATCTACGGTAGTTTAATTTGAAGAAGCCAAAGCAACACTTGCTTGTTCTTCCTAGCAACACCTCTGCATGACCCCCCTCATTGCCCATGCCTTGCCAGCCCAGTCCAACCACCCAGCTGTTGCACCGCACCGCCACTCTCGCTGCCAACATCGGCCATTGCCCCTACCTAGCTACCGTCCCACCTCCCCCCACTCCTTGTTTCACTTCTTCCTTGAGTGATTGCAAGGTGAATCTTGAGCCACCTAACTTATCTACCATTTTAATTCTTAATTTGAGTCATTAATATGTTTTTCTAGCTTGGATAAATGTTAATTTGTGTGAACCTAGAATTAGTTGTGATGATTTGGAGGATTGGAATGGTTAGGCGTTTGGTGGTATCCAAGGAAGAATGAGATTGGAGTGTGGGTTGTGAATTGAGTTTCCATGTACCTTGAATATGTTGAATTTTGAAGGACTTCGTGATGTTGGAATGAAATTAAAGGTTGATATTGTGTGTGTGGGATTCTTGCCATTAAAGAGTATAGGAAAAGAAGGGGAGGCTTAAGGTTGAAGATAAGGGAAAGGAAGGAAATGAAATGTTTTTTTATTTAAAAAAAGGGTTTGAATATTTTGAAATAGACAAGCACATTGTTGGGTTGTTTTTTAGATGTGAGATTGAGATTGAGATTGAGTATGGGCTATGACATGTGATTTAATGAAATTTTCTAGCTTGACTTGCGGTAATCAAATAAGAGATTGAAAATAATAGGTGAGGATTAGTGTGGGTTATTTATTAAGCACGTTATGTTATCTTTGTTTATCAAGAGAAATGTCAAGGAAGTGGGAACAATCTTCATGAGTGAAGGCAAATATCTCCTATAAGCTTTAATATATAAATAACCAAAATTTATGTAGGATTCTAAAGAAACTATTGTGTATCTCGTGCTTCGCACAGGCTATGTTTGAAATTTTATAATCTCATTATTTTTTTCCTAAATTTTTGCATGCTTTTAGACTTTGAAGTTATTAAAATATCAATAAAATCTTCTAGAAACGTAGCTTGGAATTTAAGAATTAAACTAACTTTGATCACTACATCAGCATAATTGGACTACAGCTACAAAAGAAAAATGAAAACATATTATTATCAGAAGAAATAGTAAACAAATGGAATTTGACTTATTATTATTTAAGAAATAGAAATAACTCCTATTCACTGCTCCTAGTAAAAGAAAAAAGCAGTTACACCTTTACATGCATAAATTAATACTATCTTTGTATTAATGACCTTTTCAATCTTTTAATATTAGCTAACAACACTTCACAAATTCAAGTCTCAAATTTAGTTTTTCAAAAAAAAAAAAGGAAAGATAGACTACACAGAAGTGTGTAAATTTTGAGAAAGGCATAAATAAGAATGTCGCTTTTGCATTAAGTGAAAACACATATGTTATTGAATTAAATACAACAAAAACTTATAGTAATCTTTGCATAACCAAAAAGGGTGAGAGTCAAGAATATCCTTAGATTATTCTCATCTTTTACTTTAAATTTGTAACAGCTAAAATTATTTATAATTTTGATACTTAATGACTCATCAATTGACATTTGACTAACATGAGTCGTCCACATATATTATTGGGGTCCTTATCTATTAAAAAAAAGTTTTTTTAATACTTGAAATATGTTTAATGTCATTTGCCCTAAGGGGTTGGGGGTGTCTCTTTAAGCATATTACTATATTTGGATACTGAATGATGAGAATTGAAATATCAAGCCATTCAACTTATTATGGGTGTGTTCATTACTTTGTCATAATTAAAATTATCGTTTATAGTTTTAACCGTACTTTATTTTTAATTTGTGACCATTAAACTAATTGAATAAAGAAACAAACATTTAATATTGATACCTGAATATGGGTAGTAAAATAAAGTAGGGTTAATATTTGTTGACATCATTATGTTAAATTTATAAGTATTAAATTAATTGAATAAAGAAAAAAATCATATAGTATTGACGTAAATGTAAGACAATTAATACGGGATAACCAATAGGAAATTGCCACTTGTCAAAATACTATCAATCCATTAAACCCATTCAATTTTATATTATATATATGATATGATGATATGATATGATAATCCTTTCATTCTAAACTTTGAGTTATTATTAAATTCGCTTTAGACAAGGCTAAATATTATATTAATAGATTACCAAATTAAGTAAGGAATTTGAATGTTAATGGCCAAGAAAAAGGGCCAAAAGGAAGGACATTAAACGGTGCTGGCAATAATAATAATAACAATAATAATAATAATAATAATAATAATAATAATAATAATAATAATAATAATAATA
>JACYFF010019584.1:76946196-76982690 GCA_017589665.1 Selenicereus undatus | reverse complement strand
ATTCCTCAAATATTTTGTGTTTTTATATTTTAGGTTGAGCATTTAGAAAGTTTACGCATATGGTGTGGTAAGTGAACCAAGAAGACCATCAATGGAGTCTAGACGGGCTCACAATGACATTTCATAATGTCTTAGATCATATGCATGTATTTCTATGGGTTGTTAGAATGTCATTTGAATTGAAGTATGTATAACTCTAAATTCCTTAATTTATATCTGAAATAAGAGATGTTATGATGTAAGTGTTAAGTGAACTACTTAAGCCTTATCCTCTTGGGATGGCAGTAACGTCCGAAACTTAAGTTCTTTGCAATAAGAATCTCTAGTACTCAATTAACTAAGACCAATTAGGTGATTAAGAGTGGGGTGTTAGAACGTAGTTTGCCATAGTGATGAATTTAATGCTAACATTGATGAATTCGTGCATGTCTTATGAATTTTATGGCATATTGATGAATTCATCGACTAATGTACATTTCCTTGACAACATTAAAATTGATTTACTCTTAACTACACTTTTCTATCAATTTTACTTTTGCTTTATCTAAAATACAATATATAGTGATGAATCGCTATGTTTTATTGATAAATATATAGTTTAATAATAGTCATAATAATCATATTTAATAATGATCAATAACAATTCATATAAACACTCTATAGTTCTATTTAACTTAAATTATAATACTCTATTTGTTATTAATTAACACCTGTAACAGGGAAACAAAAATGAATTGATGATCAATTTTTTTCATATAAATAGATACCAAAAAAATTAAGCACATCCAATATTTTGCACACATTCATCTTCAATAGATGGAATTCATCATGTTCATCACCAAGAAAATACATCAATACTAGTTGATAAACATCAATTAATATGGATATTCACCATTCTTATGTGTATGTGATGACTATGTATATTAATTTGTATAGATCTTTTTCTTCTAAATCTATTGCTTGCTGCTCCTTTTGGTGGCCAAATTCCCTAACTCTTTTGCAAAATCCATCCCTCCATTTCAATGGCTTGGCTTTCTCATTTTCTCCAAAACTTTTCTCATCCGTTGATCTGTTATCAATCCTAATAAGCATTCATTACAAAAAAACAATTAATTAAAAAGACATATCCATCAACATATAAAACAAATTCATTAAAAAAAAGATATATTTACTACATATGAGAGATATTTATCATTTATAATTCCATGCTTATGAGAAAGAGAAACATATATTCATCATAATAATAAGACATTTTCATCATAAACAAAGTACTTCTAATTTTTGATACAAATTCACTATAAAGAGATGAAATTTATCTTTCAGAAAGCTTGTCCTCATTCATAGTAAACACATTTTTATGAACAATGATTAACAACTAGTCATCAACATATAGGACAAACTCATCAAATGAAATAACAAATCCAATTGCCAATTGTTCAAATACATTAGAAAAACATGTATTCATCATTAAAAAATCCAAATTCGTCAAAAAACTTAAATTGTTATTGTCTTTTGATAAGAACAACATATGACTCAATATGAACAGAAAATGTTTAGTATTTATCGAAATGAAGAAAAATGAAGTGTTGATTGAAAGCACTCATCAACATATAGAAAAAATTCATAAAAGAAAATACCATATCCAATATTCAACTGTGGCCAGTCTAAATACATCAAGAAAAATATGTATTCAATATAAGAAAGTGCATATTTGGAAAATAAACTATAGAACATTAAAGATGAATATAATTAGGAAAAAAGATTAAAGATAAAATAAAATTATATATTCAACTCTAACTATTCTAAATACATAAAGGAAAATGTGTTCATCGATAGAAATCATAAGTATGTAAAACAAATTTTAGAACATTAAAGCTGAGGATAATTGGGGAAAATTGAATGTTTACAACAAAAAACCACTAGATTGAACATTAAACACAAAAAAAATAAAATGACAGAGCAATCTCAAATATCAACTCCAAATCATCAGCAACAAATCATCAACAACAAAAACATTGTATCGCGCATCGAAACAAGAAACCTAAAAAGAATCATCATATAATTTAAATTCTTAGCGCCATTGATGAGATCAACACACTTATAGCCATGTATTTCTTATGTGTCCCGGGAGCACATACTCTCATTATCCACCTATATATATATATTTTACGCGTGTATTTGTCATATATTTATTTTCTTAATATATATTTGATGATGTGGTTTGTGGGAGCATTTGCTCCCAGGAGTATGATAGACATATTGCTTGTAGCCTAATCGAAGACAAAATCTTCAGTACCGGTCGAAATTGAAGAAAAAGAAACACATGACATAGAAAATTTCATATCTAAAACTGAGAAACTTTGAACTATAGAACAAAAAATTGACCAAAGCCAAATTCAACATTGATAATTGTGAATGACACTTCAATGCCATAAACAATAACAAAATTGTGAGTAGATGAACGATTCGAAGCAAAAATTGATTAGATCAAAGACTCAAACCCAAAAATTGAACCAAAAAAAAAGTGGATCAAGAAAGATAAAGAGAGCAGAATTTTAAGGATAGAAAGTGAGAACCTGCAATACTGAAAATGAATAAGAAGCTTATAAATTTCATATTAAAATAATTAAAGATGATGTTGTAAACTTTTTTTTTTAATAAAAAAGAGGTAAAAGCATTGGAATAGGTTCTCCAAGGTCTAAAAGATTAAAATAATCACATATTTTTTAAAATGATAATACTATTTGCTTTTTCATTATATATTAAAATAATTATAGATTTTTATTTGGTGCACTTTTCGACATATCAAACGTCACGACAATAACGACAACTATTCTCATTGCAGGTCCCACTTACGCGGTGTCTAGGGAGATCTAAATGCAAGCGGTCTTGCCTTTGTCAATATAATTAGAATTTTTTATATGTGTTCCACCTCTTCATTGATTTGTCTTGTTTAGCCCCAAAACAAAAAAAGAAAAATCTTTTGCACCAAAGGATTTTGTCCTTTTTAATTACTAGACATAAAAATTTAAAGAGAAATTAGAGAATTACAACCTTGTAATGTAATAGCATAATCCCAAGTTATTTCTTAGTTGAAATTAAAAAAAAAAAAAACTACCCCCCCTAAAAAAACAACAAAAAAACAAAATTTGGTTACGTGTCAACTAACCAACCAAACTTCCATCCCGTACATTTAGGCAATTTTGTTAACTAACAATAAAAAATGATCCCAACGAAACCAAAAGAACACTTATTAAAGTAATATCAAAGTTTCGTTATTGATCCTCTCAATAATTCTTAATCTGATGCAATCAGCTTCAAAACACACTGATTGTTGTAAATTTCCACACGAATCAAATCCTTGATGCGGTAATTACAATTGTTAACATCGAATGCCATGAAGCGGCGGCGGTTATCAATAGATCGACCATGCCAAGCAGCAGTAGTAGGAGTGGTGGTCATGATAGCGATGATAGTACTCATTGGTAACTTTAATACTGTCATAAATACCACCTTCTTTTGTCAAACCCCAATAGCGGAAGAACATGACAAGGTGCCCATTCAGCTTCTTGCCATCCTTCAGTATGCAACGACCCAAGACCTGCCCCAACAATCCCCCAAAGAAATTCGGGTCACATTTGATGTCCTCTTCTCCGTTTACCCTTGCAACTTCTTGGTGTTTGGGTTAGGCCACGAGCTCATGTGGGCCTCTCTTAACCCAAATGGGTTCACCATGTTCCTTGAGGAGAGTCCGCATTGGGTCAATATGATGTATAATGAGTCCCCGAATATCAGGGTTCATGCGATCCAATATAAGACCCATCTTTATGAGGCTAGGGACTTGTTGGCCCATTACAAGTTCGAACCCAATTGCTTGCCCCCTAAAGTGCACTTTAAGCATAATGCCAAATGCAGGTCAGTTTAATACTTTTCTAATTGAAAGTTGAGTGATGTCTGTGATTTTTATTTTAATTTTAATTTGTAACTAATTAGTTAATCTCATGGGTAATAGGAATACAAGAAACGAACAACATAGACAATCTGCCTATTTGATTGATTTGTTGTCTTGTATATGTGATGTTTTCGAATGTGAAAAAGAAAACTGCTTTTATCATACTTTTTGTTAAGTGGGACTTCATAGATTGGCTAACTTATGTAAATAGTCAATTCAATCAATTTGTAATATAGGTGTCACTATTAAAACATGCGGCAGTGGATAAATATCAAAAGTTTTTTATGGGCCGAAAAACTGAAAACTTCACATAGATTGAGGACTCACTTAGCTTAATAATAATCATCATATAAGTTGTGTCATATTTAGGTATCATCATTGATAGCAAATAATGTTCCTTTTTGTATCAATCCAAAAATGCAAATGTCCATGACAAATTAATACTTCCAAGCGAAACCATATATAATTGACTAGTGAAACGATTAATGAAAAAGAAGAACACACACACCGAGAGAGAGAGAGAGAAAAGGGCTTCTTGTTGGTACCCCAAATCATGCCTTTATTATTGACACTTGGTGACATTAGTTGTACCATCCCATGAAATAATTAAGAATGTACAATTTACAATTTAGTAATTATTTATAGCGCGTGATGAGGGCCGCATGTCATTCATTATGTTCAATGCCAGGAGAGTTGCTAGAGTAGTACGTAGTGCATTGTTAGAAATTTGATACGGAACTTTCGGCAAGATGCTATTAAACGTACAGTAAATCTACGAATGACATGAACATAATTCAGTAAATACAGCCCCCCCCCCCCCCCGGTTCCCCCAAGAACAAGATACCAAGTAGAATTTTTCATTAAAAAAGCAGAAATTATATTTGCATTGATAAAAGTAGATGGAAAATATACCAACGTAATGTGAGTGGTTTATTTTAATTTTTATTCTTGAAATTCCCCTATTTTTATGGTAATATTTTTATCTGATTGCACAACATCTTGTTGGTTTATATTTAATATATATTTTATCAGTGTACTTAGAATGATTGTAGATGGGCAAAAAAATTCAACTCTGGACTTATATATAGAGTTCCATGTCTAAGAAAGGTGTGGATGATTTATGTGTGGCAATCTTACCTACAAAATATAAAGAGGTGGTTGGTTTCTATCAAACATTCAAAAACTCTATTCCTTTTGAGAAAACATATATTCAGTACATGGAATATTATGCTTGGTTGTTTTTAGTTTTTATTATCAGAATTCTCCTATTTTCAAGGTGATATTTTCCATGTAATTATATCATATTGCATTATTATAAATTAAGTATTCATTTTCTTAGTGTATTTAGGGTTGTTGTCCTAGAGTAGGCAAGTCCTTTTAACAGTCATATACTTTCAAAAGAAAGTACATCATAATTTTGGAAGGAATTTTGACAGAATCTATTAAATTCAATCTTAAAAACAACCATAAATTACTTCTCCAAATATCTAAAAAGATTACTTCTAGTTCTCCTTTTTTTTGGTCCCCATTTTCTAAACCCGATGTATACCTTAAGAAAAAGTGCGCATGCTTCCTTTTTTCGTTAATGTTCTTCCTCTTTCATCACTGTTATAGACCCCCCCCGGGGGGTCTGCAAGGTAATACAGAGAGACAAAGGCCTACCTTATGCGTCCACTTTTTGCTTGAATAGCCAAGCGATGTGCTTTTCGTACGTTAGTCTTGCTTAAATTCTAACTATACAACAGTTGAAACATTTCCTGAAGCTAATGCACTTGTCTATCAAAGCTGAGATTTAAATCAGAAGGTTCCCTTTGTCATGCAGGCTCTGAACCATGACCAAACTGTGTCTAAATTTACAATTCCCTCCAACCCTTCACGGTGCTAACTAGAGCGCCTTTTCCAAAGTGAATGACTATGCTGTTAAAGCAAACTAATATGATAGTGGTTCTTGCCACCATGCAAGCTTTACATAATTGTAGAATGTCATTACATTGATTCCACGTCGACATCCCTTTGGATTCCACGACCCATCTAATCGGATAATAACACCGTTATCTAGCCTAAGATGACCTAACATAACAATTCTATCTTCGGTCTCCTTCCTTCGAAGTCGCTGCAATGTTAGAGTTGAGCCCTTCAAAAAGCGCTGAGCATCTAGGTGCTTGTTAGATACCCCCTTTAAACTCATCCATAATCTAGTGGGAATTTTCAATGCCCATAATATTTTTCACGTCTTTGCAAAGTTGACGTCCTCATTAGACCGACTTTTTATGCAAGGCAGACATAGCCGGCTTCATATTATGTTCCTCATTCTTAGTCAATGCACCATACATCCGATCAAGTTCCAACGATGGCCAATCAACTTGTGAAAGTATTGAGAGTAGCTGATTCGACTGAAAATAAATTCCTTACCTTAGAGACACCCCAGTCTATTCGTCCAACAGCTTGTAAGTCTAAGACTTCTAGCTAGTCCATTGTGTAGCATCCACATAGGGATGTTATTAAAACATTGCCTGAGAGCACCACTTATCTTCCAAGCTTCTCATAGTTTGACCATTACGAATTTTCCATCCAAGAGCTTCTCTAGATTTTCTAGCTGCTATTACGACGCCTAAAGTACCCCAAGTGATTTCCTATCCTTGCACTCGTAATAGGCAGCATCAATAGGGTAGGAAATGCCATACTTGCCTCAATATACTTGTGAGATTAGCATATCTGCTCTATTGTTTATAGGCCGTATGTGCTTTATCATAAGTGCATCATTTAGATGCTGTACCTTGTACTTCTAAACCTCCTACCCCCTTAGCTTACTCATGTGTTTCTTGCTTTATCCAGTACACGGACTCTAGTCGATAAGAATTTGCCCAGAAGAAATTCATATATTGAGGGAGTTATTTATAGTATTCATCTCAGCAACCGAAAGAGGGAAAAGTACATGTTAACATTATGCTCCAATCTCATTCTTTATGAGATTACGACGATTTGCTGGGAAATGATTCTAGTTTTCCAACCTTGTAGTTTTCCTTGTATCTTCTCTACCAAGAATATAAGTCATTCACTTTTTGATCAACGAAACACCATTGGGACCTCAAGTTACTTCCCAAAAGAATCCCGAGTGCTCATGCCAACTACCTTCCTAATAAGATATTTATGCTCCTCCCTAGTGTTCAGAGGAAAACCATTATAGTTGTATTTATAATTTCCCCAGAGTTAGGGCATAAATTATCGATAAGTTGTTTTCGTGTGCAACACTAATCATAATTGTTTATTGTAAAAAATATTTACTCACCGGTGAAAACAAATTATTCATAGTGGTGCTTCCCATTGTGACTTTATTTTTCAATACACTCCCGCCACTCGTGTGACTGTAGTAAATGACTTGATGGTGCCTCCATGCATAGAATAAAAATATAAGATGAGAGGAGATCTCCTTGACAGATACCCATGGACGGCCGAAAAGGTGGGTTTGTGATGCCTTTAACTACGATGGAGTCAATCATAGTAGTGATGCTCTTCATAATGAGCGAGATCCAAGTCCCAGGGAACCCACCCCACCACAACACGGCCTTACTCTTTAGAATGTTAAGGAGCTCATGAACAGGTAAACAACTATCACCCATTACTCTCCCCAGCGCAAAAGCATTACGATTCGGGCCAATTAACAAAGGCTTAACCTTTTTGAGCATATTGGTCAAACACTTAGGAACACATTTGTAGTTAACATCACACAAACTCATAGGTTGGAATTGGTTGAGAGAGCCAGGATTGAGTACTTTACGAATAAACGAGATGAATTATGGTCTATTTTATTCAGAATATGCCTAGATTGCAAAGCTTCTAACACAGCATTAGTGACATCTGAGCTAATGAGGTTTGAAAAATTTAGAAAACAATGCAGGAATACAACATCTAGCATTGCAGATTTCCAACCATTCATGCCAAAAAAAAAGCTTCCCCAACTTCCTACTCAGCAAAAAGTCGAGAGAGCCAGTGGATATCATTTGGTGAAAGACATTTACGAAAGAAGATAGAAAGCTTTTTCACTTGTTGGGGTTGTGCAAGGGCTAGCTTGCATCGGTTAAATTTATATAACTCTCAAAAGAAAGATAACGCCATGTTAGTGAGTCCCTCCTGATCTGAGGCCTAATTACTAGCCCCGTCATAACATCTGCTCGTACAGTTAGAGATATGTTAGAGTATAAACCTATTCCTGGACCTTCAACCATCAGCTTAAACTTTTAGCAGATAAGGTTCTTGAACATGATATCAAAGCCTTCTTGAGTGAGAGGTCATAGGTTCGAATCTCAGCAGTCCCCATATTGATTTATTGCGCAAGGTAAGGCGGACTTTTGCAGCATCCACGCTTCAAGACCAAAGGGTATTCGCGTGAGGGGGCGTTTTGGAGTGTAAACCTATTCCTGGACCTTCAACTATTAGCTAAACTTTTTGTTGAGATGGTTCTTGAACATGTTAAAGTATAAACCCCCAGGACTAGGTTTATACTCTAATAAGATACGGGATTCACAGGCATAATTACAAAGAATTTACTACATAAAACATAAAGGACATGTAAAATTAGTAAGAAAAATACCTTTCGAGGATAAGGTGAATGCCACTATCTCACATGTATTTGAAACTCTTAGGAAACTGTCTCTGAGTACCTCATGTTAGAGTTGACAATTAGTAAGCTACATGGAGATTAGGTTCTTGTCTCGTAGTCTAAGTTCACTCGCAATTTATTACATACAATCGAGTGGTCAATTCAATTGCCCACCTGGGCCCACCAGCAGCAACAAATTATACAGAAGGTGCTCCAGTTCAACATTAATTATAATCAGCATTAATAACAAGAATAGGTGAGTAGTGGAGTGGCAAGGGTGGTTTACTCAAATTGGTGAGGTCATGGATTCAATTCGTGGTAAAAGCAAAGCCTATTTTTTTAATTATTATTCTTTTCGTCCTAAAAGTCTTTTAAGCACCTTTTTAAAAAAATCCTAATTTTTTTTAATTCTTCCATTGAAATATTAAGGCATACACTTGTATTTACATTATGGATCTGCGTTCACTAATTTTGTATAAAAATCCTAATTTTAAGATAAATATTAATTAAAAATTTGTATATTTATTATCCGTATTTTTACTCAATAGAAGCATATAGTATGATACAAATATAATCCAACTCACTAAAAGTATGTTATAGCTCACTAAATATAAGTTATAGCTCACTAAACGACGAATATATCATACCTTAGAATATGAACAAAAAAGTATATGTATGTGCTAACTAAAATTGTGTACTATATTGTTTGTTCATTAATTTTTATTATGATAGTATTCCCCGCTAAATCATATTAGTCACAAAATACATTTTATAGCTCACCAAATATCTATCATAACTCACTAAATAAATAGCATAGCTCACTAAAAACAATAGTATAGATAGCCAACAAATAATACTGTCAAGTTCTTAAGTTATGTTACTGCTCAATCATTTTTTACTATGACATAAGAGTGTTTGTATTATATTTTGTGAGTATAATAGAAATGCAGTGAATTAATTAAATATAGTCCAACTCACTAAATATATGTCATAACTCACTGAATATATGTCATAGCTCACTAAAAAAATATAGACAACTAGAATATAGTTTAGTGAGTTTCAGATGTACAATTATATTATCTTTTATTATAACATAAGCGCATTCATATTATACATATTTAGTTAGTATAATACAAATATAATCCAATTCACTAAAAGTATGTCATAGCTCACTAAATATAAGTCATAACTCACTAAAAGACGAATATATCATACCTTAGAATATGAGCAAAAAAGTATATATACTAACTAAAATTGTGTACTATATTGTTTGTTCACTCATTTTTTATCATGAATGATTAGTATTCCACGTTAAATCATATTGGTCACAAAATACATTTTATAGTGATCACCAAATATCTATTATAACTAACTAAATAAATAGCATAGTTCACTAAAAAGAATAGTATAGATAGCCAACAAATAATATTATCAAATTCTTGGGTTATGTTACTACTCAATTATTTTTTTTACTATGACATAAGGGTGTTTGTATTATATTTTGTGAGTATAATAGAAATGTAGTAAATTAATTAAATATAGTCCAACTCACTAAATATATGTCATAGCTCACCAAATATATGTCACATCTCACTTAAAAAATATAGAGCACTAGAATATAGTTTAGTGAGCTTCAGATGCACAATAACATTTTTTTTAGTACAATAGCACATTTTAATATATTATATAGTATTTTTACTAAGTGAAACTTAGGGTACATAAGATGCAATGGTTTGATCTATCCGCTTACTACAAGTATGTATTAGCTCACTAAAATAATGTCTCAGCTCACTAAGTATTGTAGTGAGCTATACATTTTTAGTGAAATGAAATTCGATTGTACAATTGCTTCTGTACAACAGATTGTGTGATATAACAACTCAGTAAATAAATATTATAGCTCACTAAAAAAATATAGACAACTAGAATATAGTTTAGTGAGTTTTAGATTCACAATAATATTTTTTTTAGTACAATTAGTACATTTAATAAGTTATATAGTATTTTTACTAAGTGAAACTTGGGTACATAAGATACATTTGTTTCTGCATGTCTGCTCACTAAAATTGTGTCTCAGCTCACTAAAATTGTGTCTCATACACTAAAACATTTTAGTGAGCTATACATTATTTTTAGTGAGCGAAACTGAATGCACAGCAGCACATTTTAGTAAGCTATAGGGTATTTCTAGTGAGCCAAAATCTGGCAATTTTCTTTATTTTTTGTACGTGGCATACCATATCGACAATTTGTGGGTCCGATTGTACAATTGCATTTGTACAACCGGGTGGACCATATACCAACTAAAGTTCACTCCATACAATTACAATAGTATTCATTATGCGTAGATCTTATCTTAATAGGATTTGGAGAAATTTAGATATAACAAGCATTTTTCTAAAAATAGAACCTAAATTAACTCCATGACACAGTGAATTCTGTTATTTTTTGCTTGGAAATCACCTATCATTTTTTAGTGGCTTGATTCCTTTATTTTGAGCATATCCATTAAGCTAGTGGTTTTCTTTGTTTTTAATGATAGCATGGTGGATTTTTTTTATTACTTTTTGAATTGCGTTTTGTACTCTTGTAGCCTCTTTAGTCCCAATTAATAATCCCACACAAACAAAATAGAAATCTAAAAAAGAAAAAATTACTTTGAGTTGTTTTAGACGACAAATAAAAATTGGTATAATACTATAGAGGGGAACTGAATGTATTATTTGATGTAATTAAAATTTTACTTTAAACAGTATGATGAACCCTTGTTAGCAGTAACAAAAGAATATATATAAATTTTTTTGGCACAAAACATGGACAAAATTACCTAAATGATTATATTAGCAAACAATATGTAATCCGGCCACACCATAATTGTAGCATCAATGTTAGCTAAAACATGAGCACCTCTATTAGTGAACATTTTTTATATGGGGAGAATTAAAATAGTCTCAAGCTTATAAACTGTAATTGTAGCAGTTATCGGTGTTTCCATAAGGACATGGAGAATGTAGCTAAACAATTATCCTAGCCCATGTTAAGCTAAGTTACTAGCCAAAGCAATAAACAACAAAAATACGCTTAGTCTCATAATTAAATCCTAATCCCATCTAAACATGATTAACGTCGATTAACACAATAGAGGAACAACTAATGAAACTAAACAGATACATAAACCTATCATCAATTAACAAACATAATCAAAAAATTAACCCAAAAAAGAGATTTAAACTAAATAAGAGAGAGGAGAGAAAGTGAATTACCCATAAAGCTTGACCCAAAATTGGGACATGAGGAGTTGATTTCAGTCAAGTTCTTTACTTATTAATCCTAATCTAATCTAGTCCACTAAGAAGTTAACCTATAAATAAAGAATTTTTCAACTTTATATTAAATTTTTAGCGCCCAAACTTAAATGGCAAGAAGAGAGTAAAAAAAACAGAGATCTAATATAAGAAAGAGAGAGATTAAGAGTAGAAACAATGAGAAAAGCACGAGTTAAAAGCAATGCATTAGCATTTGAGCAAAATTAGCATCAAAAGAAGCAATTTAAAGCATGAACTTTTTTACGCAATGAAAACAAAGCAAGAAAGTTGAGAATAAAATTAAATAATGAATAAATTTGAGAGAGAAAACAAGTAGAACACCAAAAATTAAAGTGATGATTAAATTAAAGAGAGTATTTTGGGAGGCTGAAAGAAAGAGTCAACCCAAACATAACCCTAAAACTAAGCCTGACTTGTCCACAACCAAAAAAAGGGGGGGGGGGGAAGAGGCTCTTTTATAGGTACGAACTACAAAGATTACTTATCCATGTCAAAGAGCATGGGTTGGCCACATCACTATTGTTTAGGGAAAAAATGAACAACGGGAGAAAACCCCTTAAAAGCCTTAGAACTTGAAGATGAATCCAAAATGTTGAAGATGAACAAGAACCCACAAGAATAGCAATTAGATAATCAAGAACTTGTAAAACAAAAGTAACTAAAATAAGACCAAATCACCATTGAACCCTACATTACATAAGCACCAGGGATTGAAATAAAGACAAGACTCACATTCACCACCCTCCAAGAGAGAGAAAGAAAATGAGATTTTTTCATGAGTATTCGTTCAATATTCCAAATTTGAAAATTATACAAGGGATCAAGCCATTATATAGTGGTGCACCCTCATCGCCAAGCTTTGTAACAATCAATAGAAGAATAAGAAAAACAACCAATGAAATTCTAACTAATTGTACAATTAAAACAAAATAGGGGGAACCACTAATTAAAATGCAAGGCTAAAATTTTTGCATTTGCACTTGTTTGGTAGCATCCTCAACCATGCCAAATGGAAGAATTTGGGGGGTATCTTCAATACCGAATTTGTTGGAGATGTCCACCAATTATCCATAAAAACTTTACTCTTAAATCACCATTTGATTGTCCAATTAAGCTTATGATTAAAATCATGCATCCCCAAACCTGTAACGACTCTTGCTTAGTTTAAGCTTCATAACTTGCTAGACACATGGAATTTAAAGGCAAACAATAGATTGTTGAAAACTATACAAGAGGTTTATCTATTCATGTAAAGTTTGCAAAATTAGAACTCATTTCTACATTCAAAATAAGCTAGTAGTTAGGGAAAATTTCTACCCAGAGTTCGGAACAGTAAAACGTAGTGGCTATGGAGAGAAATTTGCTAAGGTCCTTATTTAGAGCTCCTAATTGTCTTGTCATTTACCTAGACTTACATACACTCTTTTGAAGGCCTCAAGTCAACAATGGCCTTGGAAGACCAACTCCTTCAGCCCCACCTTCGATAGTCATCATTGCACGTACTTAAATTAAGGTCGTCATTTGGAGGAGTAGATTGAACTTGATCAATTGCTCCATATCAATCTCCCCATCTTGTGGAGGATTTGCACTAAAATATTTGTTATAGTCAACCTCTTATCAATACAAGAAGCAAGATCCCTAAAATTAAGGGTGGCAGGCATATTCATATCTCTCGAAAGCTCTATCTTTTAGGCATTCTCTCCCACGCTTTGCACAACTTTGTAAGGACTATCTCCCCTAGCCATGAGGTTGTTCTTTCTTCTTGAAGGAACATTTCTTTCCTCAAGTGTAACCATACAAGATATCCAGTTTTGAACTCAAGATAAGTTTGGTTCTTGTTGGCTAATGCTTGTATTCACTCATTCACTTTCTCAATTTATGCCTTTACTTGCTTATGTGACTTCGTCATCTCATTAGCTCTTGCTCAGGCCTTAAAATTGACCTTGGACTTTTAAGGAATGGGAATAATATTAATGGGGTTGAGAGGATTAAGGCATGTCATAGCACACCTTAAAGGGATAATGAAAGGTAGCATAGGAAGGAGCTCGATTGTAGGTAAACTCACATGGAAGTGCTTGACATCCCAAACTTTTAAGCTCCCAGCCATCATTCCCCTTAGTAAGGTAGTAATAGACTAATAGCTCACTTTATCACCTCTATTTGTCCATTGGGTTGGGGGTGGTAAGTGGTGCTAAAGAGCAACTTAGCAACCAACTATCTCCATAGGCATCTCCATAAAAGTGATAAAAACTTGGTGTCCCTATCTGGAACAAAAAAGTTATTGAAATAGTAGGAAGCCTCACAATCTCTTGGAAGAAGAGATTCACAATATAAGTAGCATGATCACACTTGTGGTAAGCAATAAAGTGAGCCATCTTAGAGAACCTTTGCATAACCACCATAATAGCATCTTTCCCCCTATGAGTCCTTGGGAAAACAAAAATTAAGTTTATGATGATATCATCGCAAGGCCTTATAGGAATTGGTATAGAGGCCTTGATGGAACTCTTGGCCATATGGCAAGTTACACGCCTGGTAATCCCCTTGTGGACTTCTGCATGTATATTATGCCAATAAAAGTTCTCCTTGAGAATCTCATTTTGTTGATACCAAAGTGGTTAGGGTTCCTTTACCTCCTTTTGATAATCATGTCCCTTAGAAGACTTTCAGGGATGTAGTGTCTGTTGCCATTGAAGAGGAAACCATCTTGCAATGTGAAATGGCCAAAATCAAACAACGTGTTCTTTCCCACCCTTATTTTCGAAAGAGAAGATGAAAGATTCAAGATATTCAACTTACTTAGCAAGTGTTCTGTTCAACTTATGATGGCCATTATTGTACAACAAAGCTTTTGATCCAAATCAAGCATAACAGGCTTGGGTTTGAGATAACTATTCCAATGCTCTAAGGCCCTAAACATAGCATGGAACTCCTTGTCATATGTGGCGTAGTTGAATCTTCAGTCATTCAACTTCTCACTAACATAGGTTAAAGCACCCATGGCTTGAGTGAGAACCACTTCAATCCAACCCCCACTAGCATCACACTTAACTTCAAAGAGGAGCTCAAAGTTGAGTACTACCAAGATAGGTGATAAGCATAACTTGTCCTCAATCAACTCAAAGGCCTTTAGAGTTGCCTTTGTCCATACAAAATTTCTCTTCTTCATGCCATACCATGCAATCTAATGATAATAATTAGAATAGGCTAGCTCTTGATAGCTTCAAGCTTAGATTCATCTACTTGAATACCCTTTCCGGAAATAACATAGCAAAGAAAAACAACTTCGGCTAAGAAAAGTCCATACTTCTTAAGCTTCGCAGATAATGCTTGTTGCACTCAAGACACGAAACACTTAATAACGATGTTCAACATTGGACGTTTCATCACAACAATATACTAAGATATCTTAAAAGGACAACACAACGAATTTCCTAATGAAAGCCTTAGAACTTCATTCCTATGCCTCATGAAGGTGGTAGGAACATGAGATAGATCAAAAGGCATAACAAGACATTCATTCATACTTGGTCTTAAAGGTAGTCTTCCATTCATCTCCTTTTTTCATCCTAATTTGGTGGTAACCACTTCTTGCTCAATCTTGGAGAAGACCTTGGACCCATACAATTCATCAACCATATCATCCAATCGAGGAATGGAAAATCTACACTTGGTGACAATGTTTTTGTGTCCCTAGAATCAATACATATATACCAAGTCCTATCTTTCTTAGTTACTAAAAAAGGGCGAAAAGCAGCTAAGAACTCAAACTCTCCCTAATGCACCCACAATCAAGTAAATCTTAGACTTGCCTTTGGAGCTCTTTTGATTCGATTAGGATTGCACCTATAGGTTGGCTTGTTTGGCAATGGTGCACCACAATAGGAGATCAATTTTACGTTTAATTTCTCTTAATGAAAGGAGTATCGTAGATAAATCACTAGGGAATATAGCCTTAAACTCTTTCAGGAGTGATTGAGTTATAGAATGCAAGGTTTCACTTCCTCAACTGTATTTGACTTCACCATCAGCAAAGCGAATAAAAGTTTGCTCTTACTAATTGCTCTCTCTACCCATATTTCACTTATGTAGAGGTTTTCCTCAGTTCCCTTCTGTTGTTTGTTGTGAGATTCGAGTGGAGGTAATTTGGCCAACATAAGAGTATGACCTTTATGCTTGAGTACGTATGTGTTAGCACACCCCTTATAAATCACTTGACTATCATGTAACCAATGCCTAGCAAGTAGTATATGGCACGCATCCGTAGGGAGGATATCACATACAACTTTCCACAATATGGACTAACCAAAAAGCAAATAAGAGCTTGTTTAGAAACAGTTATCTTATTATCTTTCTTGAGTCATTCTAGAGTGTAAGGAGTTGATTCACCTCGGCTGGAGTTGAAGCTTGTCAATTAGTGTTATTTATGCTATATTGGTACAACTTCCTCCATCTATAATCAACTCATGTGCCTTGCCTTTGATTGTGCACCTTGAGTAGAAGATTTGCTCACATTAGTTTTCATATAAGCAACCTCTTTAACATGGATTTCCCTTCTAATTACCCATGGCTCACCTAAATCCAGAGTGATCTAGGTAGTTTCATTGATCTTTCCTTCTTCTCACTTGTTTCATCCTCAATAGCTTGGATTTTCGCCACATCTCTAATAATGAGAGTTCTCTTATGGGACAATCCGCTTGGAAGTACCCATATCCATGGCATTTTGAAGCACTCATTACCCTTCAAACTCTTAGGTGGCTCACTCATAATCCTGTTACCCTTATAAAGGGCCTTAATGGGCATAGGGATAGTATCAACTCTAGTGTGGTTGGAGAAAAACTATGGTGGTTCTTTATGGATGATTGGATGAAGTGTTTTGGAAGTGTTTTCTACCCTTAACCTACCTTTTGATCTTAACAGTAAGGTTGAAAGCATCATCAAAGGATAAACAAGGCTGCAAGTCCACTTTGTTGACAATGCTAGGCGATAACCCCTTAATGAACCTAGTAATGGTAAATTTGTCTTGTTTATTCAATCCAAACCTCATTTGGAGTTGTTCAAACTCCCCAGTATACTCTTCTACCTTAAGATTCCTTTGGTTAAGAGTGATCCTTAGGTAGAGCTTTTGTTTGTATCAGGAAGGTAGGAACCTCTTGTCTATGTGCTTCTTAAGCTGGAAGTTGAGGGCAAGAACGAAACCGAGTCGGCTCTTCTAGCTGTCGAGTTCGGATCGGTCAAAGCTGGATTTGAGCGTCGGTCAAAGCAAGCTCAAGTCGAGCCCGAGCTGGCTCGAAAGCAAACCTAACCGAACCCGAGTCCCGTAAGCTCAACTCGGCTTGGCTCGATTTAACTTAATTAGTTCATTTTTTATTATGCTTTATATTGAAAGTATGAGATAACCTTTAGAATCACCAAAATTTTATTCTGATCCTTATTTCTTGAGTCCAATGTAAAAATCTAGAATCTATATTCGACTTTAGAGTTAAATTTGGAAACTTTTAATAAAAAACAAATATTAAAAAAAAAAGAATACCTAGTTGAGCCCGAGTAAAGCATTGCGCATTCGAGCCCAAGACCGAGCCTGAGCCATGACTTTTCAGGCTCAGCGAGCTCCGAGCTGAGCCTGAGGCTTGCGGCTCGTTTTCACCTGTAGCTGGGACCATGTCTTGATGTTAGATTTAGCTTCTCTTCCTCTATTCTTCTTCAAATTCTCATACCAAAGGGTTAAAGTCGATTAAAACTAGTTAATCAAAATTTTAGTTGATTGAAAGCATAGTTTGTAAAAAATGTGAATCGAAATGTTTCGTTAACTAGTTTTTGCTTAACCGATTTTTTTGGTTCAATATTTTTGCCGAATCATGACCAAACTGAAAAATCAGTTACGGTTCGCGTAATTGATTTTTCGATTCGATTACGACTTAACCATTAATATGAAATGTAAAATTTTCAATGTTCACTCCTTTTTTTAATTTAATTTAACTATTTAAGACATAAAATATTAATTTCACAATGTTTGTGTTTAGTCTTATCTTTTTATAATTTTAATATTTACATTTGACTAATATACAATTTAGTATTTGTTAGAAAACATTGAAGTTTTAGGCCATGTTTGGACTTACGAAAATAGTTGGAAAGAAAATTCAAAGGATTAAATGAGGAGGGAAAAAAAGAGTAAGAAAGTTTTTTTGCCGCTTTTGTTTACATTAGCAAAAGAATACAAGGGAAAAAAATTGAATCTTTTGGGAAACAGTCGGGACCAATCTTTAGGAAAAAAATAATGATTCCAACTTGCCTGGAATTTTTTAAAAATCTAATTAGCAAATAACTCAGATCTTGTCTAGAGCATTCATAATAGCCTATTGGAACTTGGAAACACCTCTCTGATCACTGAGCATCCTTCTAGGATTGCTAAATGAAATCAACATATAGTGCTAGTAGGTTTGCATCATTTGGGCTCACTAATATTGCTCTTCCATGATGCTCGCATGTTAACATTTTCCTTCCACTTTCCTCTCAGTTTTGGGAGGAAAGCATTATTGATCAAATCAACTAAATTTTCCTTGATATTTTCCTCCACAATTTCTTTTCCTTCTTATTTTCTTTAATCCAAACAAAAAAAAAGTAGTTTTCCTGAAAATTTTTTCCTTCCATGCTATTTTTAAAGCTCCAAACATACCCTTAGTTTCGATTAACCATGGGTTAACCATGCGGCTAATCAAATTTCAAACGACTGAATCGAATCGATAAATTTATTTGATTAACCGGTTTTTTGGTTCGATTTCTCAATTTAGTTTTTCGGTTTTGGAATTTTTTGCTCACCCCTAATAAAGATGCATACCTTTTCCTATTGAGAATAGACAACTTGAAACACTTATCTTCATTATACTTAGACCTAAGTCTGGTCTAGCACAATGAAGAATCGATCGTCGTGGTTAACTAGCTTTCTTTAAACCCCTGGAAGGTGTGCCCAATTTTCTTCTTTCCTAAGAAAAAGATTCGAGAAAACTCTCTTGTTTCCTATAAGAACACAATGATTTTTGTACAGCTCATCCATGCTGCCACAAACTTAAAAGGTCTTCATTAAGAATTAGCATAAGTTGCTAAGTGAGCTCAAAGGAGGAAAGTGCTCAAACTCATTTTGCAATAGGTGGCAAGCAGTAGTTTCCTCTTACGACATTCTCCATTGTTGATTACACAGGGGATAATCCAGACAACAATATTTCATTGTTTCTAGGTTGTGTCCCAAACTCTAGGTTAAAATTAACCCACCATCACAATTATGTGGTTCTTCCATAGATCAAGTCGCATTAAAATCACCTACAACTAGCCAAGGTGGGTAGACTAAGGATGTCAACTTAGGAAGTTTAGGCCCAAGAGAATCCCTACATCAACCTCTAAGGGCTAGCGTAGATTGCTAAAATAAACCACCTTGGTTCTCTTCTTTTATGGAGTTCTATAGTGAGGTACTACTGATGAAGATCCATCACTTGAAGTTGAATAAACTCAAGCTACCAGAGCATCGAAATCCCTCTACCAAGACCTTAGGCCTTAACTTAGTGAATACCTCTAAATCCTATTTGAGCACAAACTACATCAATCGTCTGACCACTAATCTTAGTCTCCATAAGAGCAATTGAAAGGCCCGCAAGCGCACGATAGTGTTGTAGCAAATCAAGGTTGATCCCCATAGAGACTAGGTTGATCTATTGGGCTATATGCCCTCAAGATATGCTAAGTGAATCCAAGTTTGAGAATGAATGTTGATAATAAACTATCTAATGTAATCGATAAAAATCAAGGAATTAAACAATTCCTGCAATTTCCTAATCCAAAATATCAAAGAGACACTTTTTCCTCTAATGGTTATTTTAAAACCGATAATCAAAGTATGACAACCCTCTTTCGAGGTGAAGTGAAAGATCTAAATCTGACCAATCACCATTTATCGAGGACTCTTGATTCGTTTAGGTTCATTAAGCATGCGACTCTCAAATCAATGGTTTCTCAATCGGTATGACTTTCTCAAGACTCCGCACAATCAAGTCAGATCCTAGGATTCTAGTATTAGATTTTACCTCTCAGTTCATCACCCAACACCCACAACATGCAAAAAAATGATCAAGTTTCTCACAAGGCAATAAGCATCTACGATTCGATAAAACAATCCAACAAATTCAAAAGTACCAAAACTAACAATGCAAGATTGGGAAATAAACTAGAATTTGCATAAATCTAAGATCAAAACTACAAATTTAAATCATAATTGCAAAAAATGAATTCTAAAATAAGGGGAGAAAAGAAAGGAAGATAGAAGAATTGCTCAACCAAAATTCACGCTAGAATATGTCGATCGCAAACCCGACATGGAATCCTTCCAAGATCTCACTTCGATCCTCTTTCTCTCCCTCTAACTAATCTAAACTAATCTTTGATGGTGGATGAGGTGATGGGTGATGAAATAGGATATTGAATGTCTTCTTTCCACCAAAAAAACAACCCTTTTAAGTAGCAAATGGAGCATCCTCAGCCGCGTCGCGAAGGAAGATGAAGAGATTAGCAGCTACATGCTCACCACGGGCATGTCAGCCACCACTGGTAGATCGTGGTGCTTGCTAGATCCGAAATCTTCTACTCTTCTCTTACTCCACGGGCATGGCAACTTAGGGGCACCTGTGAGGGGTCAACATACACTTAAATGATGGTTAAATGCCAGGTCAAATGACCTAAAATCTTGCAATAATCATCAAAGAGCCATACCCAAGCACAAAACGAGAATAGAAGTATAAATTATGACATTAAGCTCATATATTCCCGAATAAGTGCTAAAAAACGTCCTAAAAATGATGTATACAAAAGCACTTATCAAACTCCCTTATGCTTGAACCATTGCTTGTCTTCAAGCAAATACTAGATAAGACCGACAACGGGAGGTGCATTTAGGACTCAGAACATGACAACCTTTTTAAAGTAGGTAGGTCATAGTGTATCACAAGCAAGAATATCAATCAATAGCAATCTCAAATAGTGTGCAAAACATTTCAAAATTAGAAGAAGGAGAAGGTTTTTAAAAAAGTACGAGACCACAAGCTTGATATCAAACTTGATCACCCCTAAAGTACCATAAACCATGTTATGCAAGCACATGGAATTGATTAGAGTCAAATGGACCAGTAGAGCCTCACTTTTGGGAAATATGGATCACTCTCGCTCATGTTTTCAGAACATAACATAGGTTCACTCAAGACTCATTCCAAAGATGCAATCTACCATATGCTGGACAAGACTCTCAAATTCTCTACCACTAAGAATGCAATGCACACAAGACAATCAAGAGGACTTTATTTGGGTTGTAATGTAGGCTAGAAGGGTTAAGGGAAAGGAGGTGGACAAATGAATTTGGGACAATATGGAGCTACTAGCCAAATGACTAGGGAGCAACCAACAAGGTACCAAGCAACTTGGAAGTTCCCAACACTCCAAACCCCGACAATACAATGAACATATCCCAATCAAGTAAGTAGGAAATGAGTTGACAAATAAGGAACACAAGCTTTTTACATATCCAATGCCAATCATTTAGTCATTTTTTTTCTTCTTTTGCCTTCTTCTTTTTCTTTTTCTTTTTTTGTTTCTTTGTTTTTTTCTTTTTTTTTCTTTTTCTTTAACATGACTTTTCTTCTTTCTTTCTTTTTTGGGAAATGAAACAAAAATTGTAATTATTGAAAGGCATAGGATCACTAATGATCAACTCACAACCGAATATATATATATACACACACAACCCAAATAAGAGGAAAACACAACTAAATGCTCAATATCATCAATCCCTCAACAAACCAACATACCAAAGCCATCTTAAGCTCAATTATCCCCAAAACCACCCGCTACATAGATGAAGTGATACTCCATAGACTTGGCTTAAAGGTAGGAATATGTGTTTGGCCGAGGGCTAATATGAAGGGATCACAACAAAGACGGATATAAGCTCAAAGGGGCTAGCAAAGGGGGAAAATGTGTAATACAAGGGTAAGCTATTTGGCTTTGTGGCTAAAATAACTTGAAAGAATGCCTCTATCATACCATCAACGATCCACATCCTAATGTGGTTTGAACAAGAATCTAGGCAAATTCTAGAGATGCAACAATGCAAGAATCACTCACACGAAAGAAACATGAGACGAAACAAAATGAATTAGTCCAAATAAGGCTCAAAGTCTCACGGGACATCTACCAAAGTTGCATTAAGCTCATAAAACAACTATCATGTGCAAACATTAATGCTAACACTCCAAGAGATAAAATAATTCTCAATCAAGACAAGGGTCAAAATAAGAAATATTCACAAAACGTACAAAATTTTTGCAACAAAAGGGATTACACATCAAAAGTTACTCAAGCTCATGAAAGCTATTATGCCTAAACAAAAGTATCATTAGAGGTTATCTCAAACCAATCCAAACCATTGCTCCATGCAATCCTATATGCAATCTAAAAATCAACTAAATGCAAATCACTAATGCAAACAAAAAGAAACCTAAAACTATATGCTCTAACAAATATGCAAACTAATAACCAAAATGGAAGACACGAAACTACCCTTCCCCCATGCTTAAATAGAGTATTATTATTCAAAGTAAGGAAACTTAGAGAAGGAGAACAGAAGAAAACAATCTCACCAAGTTAGGTGCAGAGTGCACCTAAGCTATGCGGCCTCGTAATAACCGGGCACAAAAGTATCGGCTACTCCATCATGATGTCAAGACTTGGCCCTTTAAATCAAACATCGTTAAGGCACGCAGAAGCTTGTCAAACTCCTGAGCATAGAGTTTCCAAGCATGGCAATAAGAGAGCATGAAAATAATCACAGCAGTGCTCTCTTCAACAAAGCAAAACCAATAGAAAAATCAAAAGAAAAAGCAAAGAAAGTGTTCCACATGATTTTTCTAGGTTTATCCACCAGGTACATGCAATATAGGTCAAGGGAGGCATCATACCCACAAAAATATCCTAGGGAAAGAAAATTATCAACATTTCCACCAAGCATATTAAACATTTTGCCCGCATGTCCCAAATCAACATTAGAATCACAAATCTTAGGATTATCAATGGGCGTGTCAATGTAATACTCAAGGGACTAAGAGGGTAATAAACAAAGAGGGGAAGTATGAGAATGATCAAGAGGATTAGGTAGAACATTATTATAACCAAGGCTAGGAAAGTCCTTATGCACAAACACATCACATGACCCCTTATGGAGCCTCAACTAGATCATACACCTCCTCTAAAGTATCTTCTGACTTAAAACATATATCAACAGCAACAAACCTAGCAACAAACCCAAAAGGATCATCGACCTCAAGCCCCGTGCACTGAGCTAAAGGGAAAGATGAATCAGGTAAGGTCAGGACATCACTAGTATTGTCCATGGGTGATGTAAATTCATATTGAGCATAGCATGCATAATAAGGACATAAATTTATATTATGGTTAGAAGAATTAGACAAGTCACATCAAAAAGAAGCATAATAAGACCTAGCATAAAATGCACAAGGATCAGGGAATAAATGTCTAAAAACACAACTAGGCTCCTCCAATTCAAACGAATCCCAAGCAAACACCATGCATCATCAATATTTTTACCGCAAAAATCCCAGTACTCTAAAAGAATTCAAGTTTTACTATTCACACCCTCATCAACAATGTCCAAAATTTCTCATTTACCCACGCAATAATCATATTGAGCAAGACAAACATTTAATTGCTTAAAATACCTCAAAAATAATTCATGCTCGAATTGGAAAAATGGAAAATTGCCATTGTTTTTTTTTTCTTTCAAAAATTTTTTTTAATGTCTTAATTTTCAAAAAAAATTTGGTTTTTTTTTTCAAAGAAAAACAAAATGCTTAGTCAAACTTATTTAGAAAAAAGCAATATCCAACACTAATCCCCGGTAATAGTGCCAAAAACTTGATAGGCCCACAAGCACACGGTGGCATTGTAGCAAATCAAGGTTAATCCTACAAAGACTAGCTTGATCTTACAAAGACTAGCTTGATCTATTGGTCTATATTCCCTCAAGATATGCTAAGTGAATCCAAGTTTGCGATTAAAATGTTAATAATAAACTATCTAATGTAATGGATAAAAATCAAGGCATTAAACAATTCCCGCAATTTCCCAATCCAAAATATCAAATAGACACTTTTTCCTCTAATGGTTGTTTTAAAATCGATAATCGAAGTATGACAACTCTCTTTCAAGGTAAAGTAAAATACCTAAATCTAACCAATTACCGTTTCTCAAGGGCTCTCAATTCGTTTAGGTTTATTAAGCATGCGATTATCAAATCAATGGTTTCTCAGTTGGTGTGACTTTCTCAAGACTCCACACAATCAAGTCAAATCCTAGGATTCCGGTATTAGATTTCACCTCTCAGTTCATCACCCAATACCCGCAAGATGCAAGAAAGCAATCAAGTTTCTCACAAGGCGATAAGCATCTACGATTCGATAAAACAATCTAACAAATTCAAAAGCACCAAAGTTAACAATGCAGGATTGGGAAATAAACTAGAATTTGCATAAATCCAAGATCAAAACTACAAATCTAAATCAAAATTGCAAAACATGAATTTTAAAATAAGGGGAGAAAAGAAAGGAAGAGAAAAGAATTGCTCAGCCAAAAATCACGCTTGAATCTATAGATCGCAAACCCGACATGGAATCCTTGTAAGATCTCACTTCGATCCTCTTTCTCTCCCTCTATCTAATCTAAACTGATCTCTAATGGTGGATGAGGTGATGGGTGATGGAATGGGATGTTGAATGTCTTCTTTCAGCCGAAAAACAACCCTTTTAAATAGCAAATGGAGCATCCTCAGTTGCACAACGAGGAAGATGAAGAGATTAGCAGTTATAGGCTCACCACGGGCATGACAGACCGTGGTGCTTGCTGGATCCAAAATCTTCTACTCTTCTCTTGCTCCACGGGCATGGCAACTCAAGGGCATATATGAGGAGTCAACATACACTCAAATGAGTGTCAGATGTCGAGTCAAATGTCCTAGAGTCCTGCAATAATCATCAAAGAACCATAACCAAGTATAAAAGGAAAATAGGAGTATAAATTGAGACATTAAGCTCATATATTCCCAAAAAATTGCTACAAAATGTCCTAAAAATGATGTGTACAAAAGCACTTATCAGCAATGAGTTGGGATCATTAATGAATCAATTCTTTTAGATAATGTTTGGTGGGGAGAAAAATGGTTTTCCTGAAAAAAGAAAATCCCAATTGAGTCGTCATAGTGGAGATAAATGTTGACAAGGAATGTTGAGTTTAATATTATGATTTGAGCTTCTTTTAATATTTCTTATTAGATAATACAGCTTTGATTCAATCCATTGAAATTGTTTTAGTGCCAAAAAAGTCGACTAAATTGTGTAGTGGTGAAAATGACTACTAAATTGTCGTGCAAAGAAAAATGTTGGTCAAATGAAAGAATTTCAAGCTCAAAGTCTAAGCTCAAAATCTAAGATTTGAGCTTCTTTTAATTTTTCTTATCGAATGATCAAGTTTCGATCCAAACAGTAGAAATTGTATCAATGGCAAATAATGTCAACTGAATGGTTATAGTAGCGAAAAATATCAACTAAATTATCATGGCAAGTTGACCAAATATAGGAAGTTGAGCTCAAACTATGGATATAAGCTCTGTTTAATATTTCCAACCCTATAATCAAATTTCGATCCAAACTGTTGAAAAATTTTTGTAGCAAAAAAAGGTTAACTGAATTGTATAATGGTGAAAAATGTCCATTGGATTGTCATGGGGAAGATATGTTGACCAAATGAATAAAGGATGTGTTCAAAATCTAGATTTGACCTTATTTTAATCTTTTTCACCAAATAGTCAAGTTTCAATCCAACCGGTTGAAATTGGATCTTGCACTTAAATTTTAGTTGACCATATCATCAAAAGAGTTAAAAAACAAAATCAACTTTTTTTCTTCTTAAAATGGAAATCATTTCCTCTATTGGAGGAAAAATCATTTTCTTTGGAAAATAGATTTTTGTCTTTTACTATGTGAAACAATGGAAAGTTGAAAAATCATTTTCCCAAAAAAAAAAAATCATTTTTTCCCCAACAAAACACTTACTTATACTAAAAAGGAAACCTTGAATACCCACTTCTTGCACATTCCATACTAAAATAGAAATATTTGTTGATTTATTTGTTTGATTATTCACCAAATCATTTATTGATGATGAAGAAGTACAAAAAGCTTAGGAAACAAGCTCAAAGATCAGTCCCCTTTCCACCTACACAAAAGTTCAACGCTAGGTACCCTATTGACCTAATAAATCCATTTGGTTGTATGATTCCATGGGAGGAGTAAGGAACTTCAGTATCATCTTAAATGATGGGTTCTTCAAGACTATAAAATTCAAGCATGGGCCATTCTTGGACAGGCTGATGCATTTAGACTCTAAGGCTTAATGAAACACTAGAGTGTAATGGTCATAAACAATCGGGGGTTCATATGGGGGGAAGCATGCAATAATATGTTTGATGGTGCACTAGACATTGACACTTTGAGAGACATGTTTTTTTGGGGACCAAGTGGGATTCTTACTTAATCTTGTATAAGTTGGTTGGGACGAGTTTGAGAATCTTCTTAATTAGATATTAAAAATTTGTCCTTATGAGGGACATGGTCTTGTTAGGATTCTCGATAATTTATACTGCTTGACCTGCCACACAATTAAGGCTAACTTCCAAATACATAATGACATTATTGTCCTCCTTCTTATAATTATCACCAAATTTGCATCTTGAGGGTCTTATCCCATATCATCACCCAAAACCTCATATCTAGATACCCTTTTATGTGCTCAAGATTACTTGCTTTATTATTACCCTCTTTCTGGCCCAAGATATTGGATCTATTTCTGTGACTTTTCTTACCAACCTAATGGCTTGAACTTGACCCTGAAATTTTCAAATTGCTCTGGATTCTTCATCGTTTCTCTTTTGTTGATGTTTTAACCAACATCTAAAAATCATGATCCTGCAGACATATAGGCCAATGATTTGTTATAATGGAGGTAAGATCAATCATAGTTTTACCTTGATTCAATTTACCAGCACACTGTAGGGCAACAAAGGGTGATGTTCATCCTTGTGTCCACTCTTCCTAAATTTCAAACAAATAAGGAACAACTCTTCTTATTAAATTCACCAAACAGTCAAAACCAATCAATCTAACAATGAGCTGGTTGAAACTTTCCATGCAATCCAAAATTAGGTAATAAGGGCTTATAAAGACCAACCTCAATGAAAAGACATATAAATTGACCTCTTTCAATTTTAATTGTACATCCATCTTAATCACCTTTTCTAATTCTCCCCTACCAATAGGGAATTCCTTATCAAAATATTCGACACCGGAGTGTGGAATACGATCCGAAGATATTAAGAATCGAGCTGATTCCTTATTCGGGATGAAATTCATAATATGCTCCCTACTAATGAGATAAGTGTCTCCAATCAACCAAGGACCTTATATCAGAACATGATTGCAATCTCCCACATTGATAAATCGAACCATACAATAGTCATATCCTATATCCATCAAAGAAAAATCACTCTTAAGAGCCCATTTAGAAGCAAGACCTCTCTTCACTTAAAGATATCCCATTCCTCACTCAAAAAGGTTGAATATCAAGGGTTTTCTTTGGGGCTTCCTTAAGTATAGCTTCACTTCCTTAGAAATTTTTATAGTTGGGCATCAAGGATCTTCATGAATCTTAATATTTGAAATATTATCCTTAGTATAACAATATTTATCATCTGACCTGCAAGTATGGTTCTGACAGTTTAAGAAGCGATTGAGGAAGAAATTCGGGTCATTGACCATAAGTTTTCTCTCCAAATGATATGTTGTATGATTTCCCCTTGTTAGAGGATAAAATAAATTTGTCATAATCCAGCTTAGACGTTTAGAGGATGAGGAAATGTAGCAATGAACATAGCAAGGAGGAACATTCTTGGAGAGAGGAAATCACATCTTAGTGTGAGAAAATGTATATTCAGAATGAGCTAAATACAAGCATTTTAAGTTTATATACTTACCACCAGCTCATAACAGAATTTCCCTAGTTATGCATAAGTGTAACACACTCAAGGTGAGGTGGCATCTAAGGTGTCTGAGTTAACACCCCCCTTAAGCTGGAATGGGTATTGATCATTCCCAGCTTACTAAGCAGATATTGATGTTGAGCTGAGGGAAAAACCTTTATGAAGACATCAAACAATTGATGAGTAGTAAGGAGATAGCTTAGCTCTAACAGCCCCTTTAGAACTTTGCCATGAGTGAAGTGACAATCTATTTCAATGTGTTTTGTCCTCTCATGGAACATGGGATTCTTCTCAATTTGTATTGACTGATTATCAAAGTGTAGTGTCACAGTGCCTTGTTTTTTGCTCTTCGAGCAACCTAACTAACCATGTAACCTCTGAGGCAGCCTGTGACATTGCTCTATACTCTGCCTCCGAAGAAGACTTTGGCACAGTGCCCTGCTTTTTGCTCTTCCAACTCAGGGGAGAAGATCTTAACAGGATCACATAACCTGTAGCTGACTTTCTAGAACAATGGCATGCTGCACAATCTAAGTCTGAAAAAGCCTTAAGGTAGAGCTTATCTGAGCCTTTCAACAATATACCTTGGCCAAGTGATCCTAGAATGTACCTTAGTGTGTGGTGTAATGCTTGCAAATGACTGATTCATGGATGCTGCATAAATTGACTGAGGGTTTGCACAACAAAACTCAAGTTTGGTCTAGTATTAGATAGGAAGTTTAGCTTTTCCGTCAAGGTTCTATAATGAGTAGGATCATAAAGTAGTTATCTTTTATCTAGCAGTAACTTGCAGTTTAGAGGGAGAGGTGTGGCTGTGGGTTTTGAGTCTTGTAAGTTACAGTCCTTTAACGGCTCAGTGGTAAACATTTTTTTACTGAGCACGACTCCTTCAGGCAAGTAAGATACTTCCAATATAAGGAAATAGTGTAACTACCAAGATCCTTAATGCCAAAATAGCTGTTAAGATGATGCTTCATATGTTGAATCTCCATCTTATCTGAACCGGTTATCAAAATATCATCAACATAAAGAGCGATGATGGTGATAGAAGTGCTAGACTTATTCAAGAAAAGTGAATAATCATTCTTTGACTGTTAGTGACCAGGCCAACCAAGGTCAAGGTTAATTTGGCAAACCAGCCTGCTTGCTTGTTTAAGTCCATATAAGGACTTTCTCAACCTGCATACTTTGTTGGAGGGATTTAGTATCCCATTTGGCACCTCCATGTAAACCTCTTCAACTAGCTCTCCATGTAAAAAAGCATTGTTAACATCTAACTAGAAAAGATCTCAACCTCGACAAGCATCCAAAGCAATCACACTTCTTATGATTGCTATTTTCACTACGGGAGAAAAAACTTCTTGATAATCTACTCCATACTACTGTGTAAAACCCCTAATAACCAATCTTGCCTCGAACCTCTCAAGTGTGCGATCAGAGTGTAATTTAACCTTGTCACTACAAAAAAAAAAGGCTATATAGAGATGGAATTAGTGACAAAAAATAACATCTCAGCGAAGGAAATTTTAATTCAACGACGGAAGTGGCGATGAACATCAAGAGTTACAATATGGCTTGTTGCCTTGAATTCAGCGACGGAATTTTAGGATCCGTCACTTGGTGACGACAGGCAGATTAGTTTGGCGGGAACAGAACCTATGTATGGTAGCAATGGAATTGAGGATCCGTCGCCATCAGCAATAGAATTAGCGACCGAAATTCCATCGCTAATGGCGATGGATCCTCAATTCCGTCGCCACACACTATATTTTCTTTTAAAAAAACTCTTGTCCATCACCTATCCGTCACTAATTTTTGGTTTTTTTTTAAATAAAAAATTTGTTTTTTCAAGTACCCCAAATATAATAAATTAGATTTCATGTAAGAAAATACATTGAGGGTATTCAACAACCCATTCAATACAACTGCTTCACTTGAAGCATTCTCAACAATTTCCAATTCACAAACGACTCAAACATCACATTCAAACCAAAGTAATGCAAGTGTGCCATCACCATATATCACATACAAACCAATTCATAAAACAAAGTTCAATTAGTTCTCAACATCGTCACACATGGCCAACAAAAAAGTAGAGGCAAATATATGCACATATGGAAGCAAGAAATAGAGAGAAGAAGAAACAACCAACTCATGAGGGGTCAATTATCGAGATCATACTCCTCATCCTCGTCATGGTCCTTGTCCTCATTCTCTTCATCATGCTAGGGATGGGTAGCAACGACATGTTGCGATCCTGAATCGGATGGTTGTTGTATTTGTAAGAAGGCCTGCATTTGCTGATTCATACTCAGCACGGTTTGGCTCAGCATTTGGTTGGACTCCTCTAGACTCCTATATCTCTCCATCATCCGATATATCTCAGCTTATGTGATGAGCTCACTCCCCATAATGGTCACCCTCTCTCTTAAATCATGCAGCTCCTGCTGAGATGTAATCGAACCTGTACTTGCTAAAACCCACACATATATAATAAGAATATAGTGAGAATAACGTTACCTAACATCAACTGATGTTGCGGACAATTTTCACATTAACGACTGAAATTGAGGAAAGTTAAAGTTTAGTATACTGGCTCGCTGAGACAAACTAAAGTGGTTGAGATGGATCCTGAAAGTTGTCCTGCGAGGTCCCTTGAGAGTTGATTTTTTGTAATTCTTGCTCAAAGGACTCCTACAATATCACAACATTTGCAAAACATCAAATATGTTAGACTTTATAAAAATATATGAATCACAACGTAAGATTAATTATCGAGAATAACTTCCGTAGGTTTGTTTTGATTTCCTATCAACCAAAGGTTCATCTAGTTTGCCTCGAAATCTATGAGTGCGTACGAACAACTCAATAATTGTGGAATTCGTCCGAAGTTCTTCCCTCTACATGCGAATTAAACAAATTCAGGAAACACGTTAAATACCACAATGAAGCAAATAAGCAAAATAACGTTGTAAGATATACAGTTTGTTACCAGATGCCTTCTATGCTCATGCATAGGGATCGAGTTGCAAGTATGGAGAGATGGTCCAAGACTATGTCGATCACCAAGCTAATTTTTTTGGGCTTTTTCACATAATTTTTTGTATGCTTCATTCGCCCAATGATCTTGGAATCCTTTTCGTTGATCATCACCGAGCCACTGAGGCTTCTTGTTGTGCTCCCTTGCTTTGACATGGAAGTCCCTCAAACGTGCATTGCCTCTGTTTTCAAAATTCTTCTTGATACGGTCCTCATAGATGGGATCCTAAGTAAACCACTTCTGCAAATTAGAAAATGATAAACACATCAAATAATGCCTTACAAATGAACCAGAACCTTGTAAGAAGTCTTAATATGTAGTCACTTTACTTACCTTGGACTCTCCAAACCACAAATCTCAAACATGTCTAGGCATTTTAGCCCAAGTAGGCCAAAGTGCATCATATTCACCTTGAAAGATGTGAGAAATCCTACTAACAATACCGCCATTTGAAATGAACCTAATGGAGCACAAAACATCAAATTAACCAGGCACTATGCTAAATAATTTCAATTACAAACACATAACAGCATTTCACTTACCCGTTACCGTCCGACACAATAACTGTTTTTGTTCGGGTGCTTCCCTGACTAAGTTGCGCTTCAACATCTCCAGTTCCGACGTTTTGTTGGGACTGGTAAAAGTTACGATTGACGGGTTGGGGAGTAGGGGTGCTAGTGATGGCAAAAGATGTGTTGGTTGCAATGTTATGTGCAAGTTGTTGGACAAGGAATGGCTAGTTAGAGATATATGGCATACGAGGAGGTACCTGGCCTATAAGAACATTCCTAAATTGAGTTGGGATCGTTCCTAATGAACCTGACATGTGAGGGGTTTGGGAGGAAGGTGAACCAATATCCATTACACTAAGATGTTCGCTAGAACTCCTACGTCCTCTTCCTCAAACTCAAGTGGAGGACTTACCTCGACATGGGGTGGAATCCATACCTGAAATGGTTCATAATAAACACAAACACAAATAACTATTGTACGTAGCAACAATTTAATTACAGAACACAATAGGTAGAACAGCAAATACATTCGTACACATATAATATAAGTACATGAGTACACATGTGGGTTACAAAACTAAGTACTAAAGTATATAACATTTCGTAAGCATTCAATTGTCTGTTTCGTCTTCATCAGCATCCTCATCCCCTTCTGCCTCATCTATGTCGCCATTCACTTGAATAAATGAAAAACCCAAATCATCATTAACTTCTTCTGCTGGTGCACTTTCATCCACTAATGACGTAGGGATAACATTATTCATAGGTTCACCAAGTGTCGTCATCCTCGTTTGTTGGTAAGCAATAGGTAGAGTGTACTGCACATCCACCCTGGCTCTTGGTTTGATTGGTATGATGACATGACAATTGACTCTATCCCTTGAGCGATCTAAATATGGCATAAAGCATATTTGTGATGCCGTATTGAGGAAGAAGAATAGATAGTACTTTCTGTACCTCCTTATGTGATGAACCTCAACAAATTTGCTTAGTTTGTGAGGTCATGTCCAACGATTCAATATGGGATCAAACCATTCACAACTGAATAGCATACATCTTTTAAGTGGTTCACCCACACACTCTAGTTCGATAATATCTTTCAATACGCCATAATAATCATTTTCAATATCACCTTTCTCGGTCCCGCATACACCAACACCACAGTTATACGTTTTATTCCTAACACTGCGGGCTTTTGTGTGGAATTTAAAAACATTAACTCTATATGTTGTCCACGTTGACACATTTCTGTTAGGGTTCACAGCTAATTTTGTCAAATACCAATGTTTACGACTGTCGAATAGTTGAATGCAATGCACCTAAGATGACACACAATGTGTACACTACGTTAGTACAATGATCTCAATTGTGTCGTAACATTTATTGCTAAAGAAGTGCAGTTACCTACATTCTGACTGAACCAATCTATAAAATGAGTTTCACATAATTACTCTTACAAATCACTCACTACAACTCCCACAAATTTTCAGATAATTACTTCACATAAATTTTCACTTCCATCAAATCTTCTCTTATAAATAAAGCTACTAATCTAATACAATCCTAAACCGTCAATTACATTAATGCATAATTTCAACCAAATTGAAGCAATTAATCAATACACATCTAACAATTCAACATAAATATAAACTAAGAACACATTTTTAACTACGAAAATCATAATTGTAGTAGTTAAAACTAAATCTAGAGTTAGAAAGTTCACCCAAGTGAAACTAGAGTTTAGTAAAGGAGGCGACAAGCCGCAGAGGTGGTGGCAGCACCTGATCAGCGACAGCATTGACGGCAGTGAAGGGCCTGAATGGAAGTAGCAGTGGCGGGCTGGCGGTGTCGGTCCTCGGAAGCTCCCTCGCGCACGCTCTCTCTCTCTCTCTCTCTCTTCTCGGGTGTGGTCGCGAAAATGGAATGAATTGAAGCCAGATCTGATTTCTTTAAAGTAGGAAGCAATCGACATGGTGACGGCAATTCCGTTGCCATCTATTAAAAAAAAAATTCCTATGTGGTGATGGAATTTCCGTCACCATCTATCAAAACAGGAAGCTGAGTGAACAGTGCTCAGCGACGGATTTTCCGTTGCCACTTATCTCCAGATTTTGAAAATTGTTTTCCTCCACTACCCATCACCATTCCGTCGCAATTAACGACGGATTCATATTTGATCGCCTTATTTCGTCATTATTTTGCTCTTTTTTAGTAGTGTGTAAACCCATTTGCAAAAGATAGCCTTCATTCCTGCAGGTAAATCTGCCAAATCCCAGATATTGTTTGCAGCAAGTTCATCATTCTCTTTCTTTATAGCCCAATTGATATTAAAAATTTAACATGGTCTTAGAGTGGGTTGCTCAATCTTGATCTACCACCATCCCCATTTGATTAAAATTGTGTGCATATGCTGGACCTTGTTAGTAGCTCACACATGAGGAGGCGTGTTGGAGTATGAAAGTAGGTATTGTCCCACGTTGATAAAATTCAAAAGAATATGATAGTGGGTTTTGTCACACATTGATGAAATTAAAGGTTTAGAGCATGTATATAAACTTGTGAGTTACTCCACCCATTACCAATTAATTTTGGATTAAAATCTCATTTGAGGTTATATGAATGACTCTTTGTTAAAAAGACTCTATTGATATATATATATATATATATATATATATATATATATATATATATATAAAATTAACAGAATTCATGGGCCTTCAATCATTAGTTTAAACTTTTGATTGAGTTAGTTTATGAATACTTCCCATAACAGGTACAATCCTGCAACAAATGATCTGGTAAAAGGTCAGCATCTTCCATTTCATAATTAGGCGCCTTAAAGCTTAGAGCTCCCTACTAATTTTCTTCCTACATTTGTTCACCAAATCCCGCTCCTCAATTAAGGGTTCTGTAGTCACCGGGCTTTCCACAGCTATATGTATTTGTTAACTTAGCTCTACTTTTTTTTTTTTAATATAAACTCTTAGTGGATCTGGATGACAAGTTAAGGCAGAGTGACAGGCTGGAGAATTGAGGCCAAAAGATCAACCAAATGGAGGATTGATGCGTAAATTAAACTTCAAAAAATAAAAACTGCTATATGATGCCATAGATTTATCTAATTCACTGCACTTAGTAATATTGTTTTTTTAACCAAATTATACCATACTTTGGAAGTTCGGATTTGTAAACCTGTTGCCCTAGTATTCATTTCTTTTCCTTTTTAACTTGTTAATACTAGTATGGACCCATGCTATGCACAGTTGCTGCCAATATAGACCTTTGAAAACTAAACTATATGATTCAACTATGTTGTATATGTTGTATGCAATGGATCTGTAAATAAGTTAAAATTGATTATCATAGAAGAGTGTTTTTTTTTTTAATCATTATTCCCTATTTTATGTTCGCCATCTCAAGAAAGGCTTTGAGGGGTCTTTTATACAAAATCTATTTTATGTTGAAATGAAAATTTTAAAAAATGTAGAAAGCATTTCTAGAAAAAATATAACTAATAACAATTAAGTCAAAAATTTATTAAATATTACTTTATGAAAAAAAAAAACATGTTGCTAATAGAGCAGAGCTTCGTCAATGGAATGGTAGAACCAATAAGTAAATAGATAAATTAACAAAGGCAATACATAGCACTTCTTCCCTTAACCAATTGGTCAAGGGTTCGATCATTGACCTTTGGGAATGAAGCACAATTCTTAGCCAGCCCTTTACCCTTAAGTGGAGCTCGCAGGGCGATGGAATTATTCACTGCAATCGGTAGTAAATATCTTTGTTTAAACCAAAAAAATAATATTATAAAAGCATTTAGCAAAAGTTTCTATAAAACTATAAGTAAATTTATTCATTGATGATCACAACTTTTTCCTTTCAAATTATATATTAGACAACCATTTGGAATTGCACTTTCATTTGAAATTTAATGCTTGTCCATTTCTATTCCATAACCTTTCATTATATGTTGGTAAAAAAAATCTTTGAGTATTCAAAGTACTTGGTTTTTCCTTTTCTACAAATACTGCATAATGTAGAATTTTTTTCTGGTATACCTATGATAATGAGCACAAATAACAAATGTAGCTAATGTCCAAGAAACAGGAGACATAAAGCTAATATCTCTGTTAAAGATAATTGCATAGATGGATATCTGTTGGTCCTGTACTTCACAATCCTGCATGTACTGATTCACATCTAAATGTAATTACAATAGACCAACAGAACAATTTTCAAAGTCCATACATAGCTTTCTCGTCTAAGTGGCAATCCTCCACTACAAAAAATAAAAATAAAAATAAATAACAAATGCATCCCATAGGACAGTTGGCCAATGATGGATCTCTAAAGATCATTCAAATCCAACATGAAATTTTGAAATCGAACACTTAAACCATAGCCCCTGAAAATTTGAAGGTGGAATTTTTTCCCTTGCGGGGGGGACGAGGGTTGGAGGGGATGAGCAATCTACAATATACATCAAGACATAAGCATGACCAATATCATGGAATATGTAATGCTAGAAACCATCATTACTCAGCAGCAAGAAACTGTCTAGGATATCTTGTTAAGCACCTTCCAAGAAAGTTGAACCATAGCTCATCTAGCCAGCAATTTGTGGGAAAAATTCTTCCAACCTCACCCAAGATAGGGTAATAGGGACAAAATCCACTACAGTCTTAAATATCTCTATTACTATAACTCCAACTTGAGGGCGGGATCCGCTGGTTAAGCTAGAAAAACCTTCTCCTAATTATCACTTTTGGTAAATAATGTCGGAGCCTATCACTACGACCCCCTTTTTTTTTTGGGGGGGGGGGGGGGGGGGGGGGGCGACCCCCATAACCAAAAAGATTATTTGGAAAAGGCTATTCTAGCTTAACCATCGGATCCCGCCCGCAAGTTGGAGTTATA
>JACYFF010019584.1:76841737-76876594 GCA_017589665.1 Selenicereus undatus | reverse complement strand
TTTTAATAATTATTTATCTAACAATTTTTTAGGATGGTGGCAATGTAGGGGTGTTCAAAAATATCCGTAACCAATAACCCAAACCGAAAACCCGCTACCCGATCCGAAATCTCGGGTACCCAAACCAAAATATTTGAAAATTTTGGTTCGGGTACCCGAACCAATATTTTTTTTCAGTTATTGGTTCAGGTACGGTTCGGACATTTTGAAGATTCGGGTACCCGAAAACCCGAAACTTTTTTTAAAACCTTTTCGAAACTTTTTTTATACCATCCCTTCTCTAAAAACTTTGTAAATCAAGTATTCACAAACTTGAAGAAGACAAGTACTTTGACTTCATTGCATTATTTTATTTGAATGCGTTGGGCATGAATATGATGTTAACAAGCTTATGGCTTATGGAAGTGTTGATTAATTGAAATGTGAATGGTGAAAAGATATTCGGTGATATTGTGGTATTGTGTAATAATTTAAAGTGTAACTTGGCCCAATACGACAACTTTTTATAGCATAAATAGAAATAATTATATTATGGGTACAACAAAATTATTAGGCAAAGTAGGAAAAAATACTTTAGAAAAAATGGGTTATTGGGTAACCAAAAACCCGAACCGAAATTTTCGGGTACCTGAATTTCGGTTACCCGAAAGTTTTGGTTCGGATACGGTTCACCATTTTGGCGACCTGAAATTTCAGGTACCTGAATCGAAATCTCCTTTGGTTCGGGTACCCAAACCATGAACACCCCTATGGCAATGTATGATTGTGATGGCAATCGCTAGCTTAACAATCTTTATTCATTAAGGGAAAAGTGGTGCCCTGATTTTTCAAAGAACTTTTCAAGAGGGGTATTGTCTTCGCAAAGGAGCGAGAGCATAAACAACTCAATAAAAAGGTGGTTGCATGCAACTGCTAACTTGTGTGACTTCTACAACATATTTTGTGATGTTGTGTCAGAGTGGAGGGAAAAGGACAATGGTGAAAATCACAAATGTTCCGATGGTAATGTAGAGATGGCCTTTTCATTGATAAGTTTGTTGAAACATGCTAGGTCCATTTATACTATTAAAGCTTATCGATTGTTTGAAAAGAGTTCGTTAAAGGGGCTTCCTATGATTAAGATGAGTTTTATAACGATACATCTGATAGGGTGTTTCGTGTATCCGAGGTAAGTTGTTTAGAGAATCCTGGGTCAGGATTAGACGGATATACTTTTAAGCATAATGTTATTTTGAACATAGAGAAAAGCTTCACTTATTGCACTTGCCAAAAGTTCACTAAGGTTGGACGTGTGTGTTCACATTGTTTGCAAGTTATGCGTACTTGTTGTGTTCAAAAAGTGCTAGATGGGTACATTATAAAGAGACATAGCAAAGGCATTAAAGAAATCCAAAGTAATGAACTTATTATTGAAGATGGTATGAACGACATTGCGATGTGTTCTTCGATGTGGACAATGCAAATGGATAGAAAAATGAATACACTGCTCACTGCTAGCCAATGAATAGAGAGGCAAGACTCCTCTGTGAGCACTACTTTAGTAAATTAAAGGAGTTAATTGAAGTAGAAGTAGGTTCAGTTTATGTGGAGGGTGATGTTCAACAAGATGGTCCGAGTTTGGCAAAGAGCATTTTGAATCCTCCTGGATCTCGAGAAAAAGGTCAATAGAATCAGAGATTGAAGAGTACCAGTGAGAAGAAGTGTAATCAAGCAAAAGCAAGAAAAAATAAGAAGTTTTCGACACATAGTATCACAAATGAAAAGGGATTACCCAAGGTATGACAAGTTCAATCATCTACTTCAAAGAATTTTATTCTTCAATGAATAATTGTCAATACAAAATTTGAACAATTAATTACTATATTGTGGATAGTTTATCATAAGTAATTTTTCTTTTAGATATTATTATTTTTTCTAGGCAACTAATTTGGAAAGTAGGAAAATAGCAGAGGTCATAGCAGAAAACGTCACAAGTGTTCAAGAATCATCCAAGGTATCATTACTTTAATCATACATAATGAATAGCTATATTTCTTGGGCAACACTTCTTAATATAGACTTTGTACAATATATTATTATATTTTTATAGATTCTAATGATTTAGTTTTAATTTCGATACTGTTAATTTTAATAGCTGCCTAATTTGGAAGTTCAAATATCTACAAAGGTTGCACCACAAAATGCAGATGTCGTTTTAGTACATGTTGATAAAAAGAATTGTATAATTATTATATTTGTTTTTAAATTGATCTATGTTGTGAAATTACTTATATTGATTGAACTTTGAAGTTTGTTGCAGAATTTTACTTCATTTCCTATGAATATACTTTATTACGGATCAAGAGAGGCCCCAGCTAAAGATCCCAATGGTGTTCCTTTGCCTCAGGTTGATAATGAACACTTCTAAGTGTATTTATTTGTCATTTGATACATGTAGTGAATTTATTTATATTGTTCGCTTTTTGGAGTATGTTGTAGAATTTTGCTCCATTCCCTATGAATATGCCTTTTTTATGGATCAAGAGGGTCGTTAGCTAAAGATCCAAGTGGTGGTATTTTGCTTTAGGTTCACAATGAATGATTCTATAATTCGGTTTGCACAATAACTATCTTAATTATGAACAATGTTACACATTGATATGTCATTGTGGCTTTTACAACTTTACTTCAAAATGGTGTTCCTTTGTGCATGAACGTACCTTATGATAGATCAAGTTCTCAAGGCAGTGTTGTGCCTACATTGAACTTGTTGTCCAATTCCAATCCAAATGATCAAAGTCTTCGTCAAGTGAGTTCATCTAGTTATATGGTCCAAATGGGGATTTACTTGTTATTGTTCTATGTATAATATTTTCATCTTTTTAAAATTTCTCCTATGTTGTAGAGTACAATTGTTGCAGTTGGATATTGTCCCCCATTTTATTTTGATCCAAGAACTGCGAGAGGTTTAACACCGATGATGTTTCAATCATTTATTGGTCAAATGCCAATAAATAGAGCATGTAATTAGTCTTGTAATAATGATGCATAATTGGTTGATAAATATTAGTCACACTACGGTTGTAATAAAGTTTTTCCTAGACTAGATCCCATTTGATATATGGTTTGCATATGTAGCTGATGCATATTGATTTTTATTTTTTTTTTTAAATTCTATTGTTAGAAATATTAGTATATCTTGGAAACTATATGTCGTAGTATTTCACTTGATTTATAATGAAAGGGCTTATGTTTCTTGCTAAAATAAGTTTAGTAAACAATTCTAACTTTGTTCGTGAACAAGGCCTCACTAGAAAATGAACAATACTAAAATGGTGAATGACGTGCTATATTTTTATTGTAGCAAATATTCATTTCTTATTGTGAATAAATTTTTTAAAAGTGTTTAGTGTTCAGGATTTAGGTTTTTGGGTAAAGGTTTAGGATTAGGGTTTATGGTTTAGGATTTAGGGTTTAGGTTAGGGGTCAGGGTTTAGGGTTTAGGGTTTTGGTTAGGGTTTAGGGTTTAGGGTTAGGGTTTAGGGTTTAGGGTTTAGGGTTTAGGGTAGGGGTTAGGGTTTAGGGTTTAGGGTTTAGGTTAGGGGTTAGGGTTTAGGGTTTAGGGTTTAGGATTTAGGGTTTAGGGTTTAGTTTAGGGTTTAGGTTAGGGTTTAGGGTTTAGGGTTTAGGGTTTAGGATTTGGTTTAGGGTTTAGGGTTTAGGGTTTAGGGTTTAGGGTTTAGGGTTTAGGTTAGGGTTTATGGATTAGGGTTCAGGGTTTAGGGTCTAGGGTTAAGGTTAGGGTTTAGGGTTTGGGGTTTGGGGTTTAGGGTTGGGGTTTACACTTTAGGGTTTAGGGTTTAGGGTTTAGGGTTTGGGGTTTGGGGTTTACACTTTAGGGTTTAGGGTTTAGGGTTTAGGGGTTAGAGTGTAGCTTTTGGTGTTTAGAGTTTAGGGTTTATGGTTTCATGATATATCGAACAATAATATAATGGTAACTGAACAAAGTAGTATTTCTTATTATAAATATTACTTCCTTTTTAAATGGTATTGTATTTAGGGTTTAGAGTTTTTGAGTTAAGTTTTAAGGTTTAGAGTTAAGGGTTTAGGTAAGGTGTTTATGGTTTATTCGGTTTTAAGGTTTAGGATTCTAGGGGTTAGGTTTGTTTGGTAACAACACCTCATACTTATAGGTTAATGAACACTGTTATATTAAGATTGTGAACATACGGCTAGGTAAATGAACAAAATCATATATTTTAATGAACAATGTTTATTTGGTCAATGAACAAATTCATATTTGAAGAAGTTGTGCACTTTGTAATAGTGTGGAAAATCAAAACAAAACACTCCACTTGCCAACTTCTAATACGGCTGCTATTGTTGCCTTGCCTTTGCTTCCAACTTCGCCTTACGTAGTGTATTGTCTCTCAACATGTTGTCTAAGTGTCGTGAAATTCATGTGACATACTTTGCTCCTAGTGTCCTTAACAATGGTTCCTGAAAATTAATTAGATGTTAAAATACTTACAAATGTTGCAAATTTTTTTAGATATATTTAAAAAGATAAGCACCTTCTCTTTTTGAAACCGATGGTCCCATAATTGTAAATCACCATAATATGTCTCCATGTGGTGCATGGTATAGATTTCACAATCATGAAGATTTATATTATCTGGTAGTAAGTTTTGACATAGACTGTTCAAAAGTTTTTAACTTCTTCTGCTTTTGTTCAGCCACGTTGGATTAGATACTGTGAGAAGAAGTGTTTCTACATTTGGTAAAAGTGATGTTTGTTAATTTCTAATTCTATATAAATGTATTTTAAGTATATGTTTAGGGAGACGTGCCAGTAGGTTGTCACAATCACCATATCTTGCATTAGGGTTTTCTGGCAACGTTAGATTGTCTATTATATTCACTGTCTTATCAGCAAATTAGAATACAATGAGGAAGAAATGTTCGCTTCTCAGAATGGGGAAGAACACCTATAGAGTGGTTTAATGAACAATAGTAACTAATTAAAATGAATAAAAAAATGTAATATAATGAACAATTGGATAAGTGAGCTCATCTAGTACAAACAAAATGAACAAAAACATATAATTTAATATACATGTGGATTGGTGACCACATATGACAGAATATAGAGAAGCTTACTAAATCTATTGTGTTCAAGTTAAGCCATTTGGTTCTTTAGGTTTCAAGTTACATGACTTTGTAGAACTCCTGGTACTTAAAGGATGCTTTTTCTGCATGTAGGATAGTAGTCTACAAATCAATTAAAAGTCAAATGAACCCAATAATAAGGCTTGATTTTGACAAACATTTAATGCTACAATGAACATACATCAACAAGTGTGACTTACATAGACATATGTGGTGAACAAAAATCTACCCGGACACATTGTTTCCCCTGATAATTGGTTCTTATTCATTATAATAGACCACACATCCAAAATGCTATTTTTCGAATGGTTGTCTGCAGCTGTCATTGAAGTTATTGCCTCTTTATCTATCCACAATCTATGTGCTTTGTCATGAGCATTCAACTTATATAGCTCCTCACTGTTGATACATATGTAGGTGCAATTATAGCATTAGACACCTCCTATATAATAAAACCTAGAAACATTAAATTATATAGATACTTACGTTTTGGGATGGTCTACATCGAAAGGCAGGAATGCATAATCGAACACAACCTTCTCACCATAGGTTAGCTTATCTTTGATGATGACCCTATAATGTCTTAGATATGGTGATCGACATATGAATGGAAGTAGTTTTATTACTCTTCTCTCCCTATGAGGTGCATTTTGCAGAGGTTGTTCAACACCGCCTTCTGGCTTTTGGAGTACTTCATCTTCAACCTATTGTTTGCTAGTATGCTTCTCTTGCTACGTTTTGTGGCGTGCCGATTTAGAATATTACAAAGCAATGTTTGTTATATCATGCATTGATATATGTCGGCTTTCAGATTCACCTAGAGACACTTGTTCATCATTGTATGCAGCTGAACTGCTTATTGTATGAGTTCTGTTAATAGGGGAGCCGATTACAATATGAATTCTATGCTTAGGTAAACTGGGATGCCAAGATTGAAAGTCGGCGGAGTGTAGGCTATGGAGTTCTACGTTGGTAATGCTTTAACATTACAGCTTCCATTTTCAAACAGGCATCGAAGAATTCAGGATCATTGAAAAAATGCTCATCCTGAGTCAAGCCATGAGTTTCAACTTCATTAGGACATTTCTAAACATTTTGTGATTCCATGTGCAATGTGTGATATCACATGTTGTATAGGAAACCTTTGTCCAAAGGTTGCTATAACTTCAAAAAATTTCCCTAGATAATAGTCTAGCCAATCAACATGTACCTATTTTATACTCACATTGATTAATGAACAACACAAATGAAGTAAATGCAATATTATTTTCACTACAGCATGCATAACATTTACATAAATGGCAGCCCAGTGTACAAGCATCCCGCTTTCACGCAGGGTCCAGGGAAGGGCCCCACCCCAAGGAACATACAATGACATTCTAGTGAACAAGCACAATACATTATGGTCTACAACAATAAACATGTGTTCATATGAATAAAATAGCACTTAATGATGTACTATTGAACAAGTATAATGCATTACTTTTATAATAGGATGTCAAGCATATATATAACTCAAAGTAGATGTATATTATCATACCTCAATTGGATCATTGGGCCTGGCCATTGGAGGTTCTCTTTCACTTCAACATTCAGAACATATTGGTTGAGGAGCTAGAGGAGGGCCATGGGCTGATACAGCAGGGTTGGTGTGCTTTTGGTTTTCTTGTGCCACGCTTGTGAATTCCTCTTGTAAGTCAATTTCACCTTCACGAATAATTGACTGATAGTCTATTCTGTCAATTATCTTGCCTCTTCCATACCCTCTCGGGAACTCCTTTTCATCTTTATTTCTTTGTTCAACTGCATCAGTTGTCCAATGTATTGCCATGGGAAACCATCGATCTTTGCATCTCTTTCCTCTAAACTCAACTCTTTCCTCTAAACTCAACTCTATCTGAATAAAAGATTTGTAACTCATGGCAAGGATAAATCTTAGTTTGTACATCTTAGAATGAATGACATAGCAGATATTAGCCATTAAGTATATATCGGGTAATGAACAAATACATCTGAATTAATGAACAATGTTATTTAGGTGGGATTCCACTAACCCTGAGAAACATGAGTGGTCTTCTGAAATATCTAGTGCGATTTTGTTTCCATTCCACTACTGTGTCATTCAAATATTGTAGAAGAAATGCAAACCAATTGTACTTAACTATTTGCTTAACATCCACCAACGACTTCAATATTCTGAAGAAACTGTCGACATTCATACTCCCAAATATATATGTTGAAATTAAATGTAACACAAAGCCTCGTTTGCATTCTTTTCCATGGTCTCCTCTTTGCAGAATTTGGTCAACCAGTTTTACAACCTTTGGTGTCCCTGTTCTACCAAGATTCCACCTTCTTCTCCATTGTTCAAGGAGTTTAGTGTATTCATTTTTTGGTTTGCATGCCGAGACTATTTGAACTTCTGATTGACCCATTCGTAATGCTAATGTTGCATGAACATCTTCCTCAGTTATCGCCAGTACTCTATTGTCATAAAGCTTCAATGCATTACTTGCTGGATCAAACTTTTGAAACAACCATGTTGTAAGATCTTTGGGGATGGTTGATGTTCTAACAGATAGGAACCCTCCAAAACCAATTTCCATTGTAGTTGTCCATTGTTCATAATCAAGCCTCCTATTAGGAATAATAGTTTATTACAGGCCATCCTATGGTTTAGATTGCCATCCCAAACTTGTTTTTGTTTCTCAGCCTTCTTAGAATGATTCTTTGCAACCTTCCTATAGTGAGATTGTTCATTTGAGATTCTAATTTGCAACCTAGATACAGAATGATGATAAGGCAATTCAAACCTAACACGCTTTTCAACTTGAGCAAGTTTATCATTTGTGGCGTTTACAACTTTCCTTTTGCGAATGAGTAATTCTTTTCGAGCTTCTAGAGTTTGTTCATCCTCGGAATCTTCAACAATATCTGATTCTTGAAATAGTTACTGAAAGACACATGCCTCATTGTTTTCTTTTGACCTATCAACCCTACTAAAAAGCTCACTTATTTAGTCAGAAGATTCCCAATTACGGTCTGTATATATTTACAAAAAAGATCCACATTGACTATAACATATCACCAACTGAATGCCATCTTTCACACTATCCTCTCATGCACATTTAGAAAGTGATACATATCAATATAAATTTAATGGATAAAGAGAAGTGTAAATAAGACAAGAACACAGGTTCAACGAAATGCATAAAAAGAACTAAATATGAAACTTTGAATAAATCAACGCGAAAAAGTGAACAATTCTACCTGAACTAATGAATCACTATATTATTAGCTATTAATTATACATCAAACAGAAGGTTTGTTCTCATTAGTTGACTATCTTTAACATTGAATAAAGAGATTTAATAATATTCTAACTTTAAAATTTTTCCCACAACCTCCATAACATGTAACCGACCAAATATGCATTACATTCATACTCGTCTAACAATTAAACATATAGATGTGAACACTTCTAATATGAAAAAATGCAAGAAATAAAATCTACTCAATACAGGTTGCAAATTAACAACTCTTTGAAGTAAATAGGTAAGAATAAACCTCACATTTAAAATGAACAAACATAACCATGAACAATATTGAAACCATGAACAATATTGTGGGTATGGTAAAAAGGCAAGGTAATTGAACAAAAGTCCAATATATTAGTAAAAAATATTTATTTCGCCCATGACCAAATAAAATCATCCTTTCTCAAACAAAGAATTAGCAACCACATGAATAATTGGTAACCACAGGAATCATTCTATTGAGTTAACGTATCATAATTAGCCATCATATGAGAAGCTATCCAGGTGGGGGAGCTGATGGGGTGCCATAGCAGTCAGTCATGGCTCATGCACTAGACAAGGAAGAAGTTAGGGCTGCTTATGTAGAAGACTCTTACTGCACATTTGTTTGTGTACAACTATAGAAGATACTTTGGTATAATCACACAATAAAAATATTGAGAAGGCTTTCCCTTGATTCGTACTTGGCTAACTGTCTCTTTTGTGGTGTCCCTGAATATGTTTGAAGCTACTGAAATTTATGTGTTGTGAAACTGACTTGGGGTTGAGGAAGCTTTTTTGCATTTCTGTGTGCACCTTATTTTTCCCTTCCTTTTTAACTAGTGTGGGATAGGCAAGTCTTAAAAAATGCATCATTTTGAGTTGGCAAATATTTGTGTGTCACCTGGCATCAAAGACTTTTGCATCTAATATTTGTTCCTTTGGAATTTACAGGGATATTTCCCCATCCATTCTTATGCAAAAGTTTGACATGATCTTGGAGTATGGAGGGCCTAGTGGCATATCCAAAATGTCAACCCCTTCTTTTGATAGCATAGTCAAGTTCACCTTATGCGAAAAAATTTATTTATTGTGGGTACATGAACAGATAAAACCATGAACAATATTGTAGGTATAGTAAAAAGGCAAGGTAATTGAACAAAAGTCCAATATATTAGTAAGCAATATTTATTTCGCCTATGAACAGATAAAATCAACCCTTCTCCAATAAAGAATTAGTAACCCCAAACATTATTGAAATTTTTTCCAATTGCTTAAAGAAAATGCTTTTGCAATTAGACATATAGATGTAAACAATTCTAATATGAAAAAAAAAATGCAAGAAATAAAATCTACTCAATGCAGGTTGGACATTAACAATTCTTTGAAGTAAATAGACAAGAATAAACCTCACATTTAAAATGAACAAACATAACCATGAACAATATTGTGGGTACAAGAACGGATACAACCATGAGCAATATTGTGGGTACAATAAAAAGACAAGGTAATTGAACAAAAGTTCAATATATTAGTGAACAATATTTATTTCGCCCATGAACAGATAAAATCATCCCTTCTCAAATAAAGAATTAGCAACTCCAAACATCATTGAAATTTTTTGCAATTACACATATAGATGTGAAGAATTCCAATATGAAAAATCTAAGAAATAAAATCTACTCAATACAAGTTGAACATTAACAATTCTTTGACGTAAATAGGCAAAAATAAACCTTACATTTAAAATGAATAAACATAACCCTGAACAATATTGTGGGTACATAACAGATAAAACCATTTTAAATGAATATTCAAACAAGTAAATGAACCAAAAATTAATATTTTCATAAGAAAAGTAAATGATGCCATATGACTATCAACAAGCCCAATTCATGAATACTATTTCTTAGGTTTACGGACAAGCTTATGTCAAATATAAGCCCAACCCTTGCTACCAATTACAACTCATTCTCCGTCTCTCTAGGAGCCTCTTTCTCTCTCTAAAAGTCTCTCTCTCCCTTCAAATGTAGCAATGTAGCATGCCCCTCTATTTTTGGGTGCCCATCTACCATGCTTGTTTTGACTCAATATTTATAAAAAAAAAAAAGAAGCTTGCAATCAGTGAAACATTCACGACGACAGTGATGAATCTCTGGCTGAATCATTCACACAACAATATCTCCAATACTGTCCCCAATCAAGAACTCAGATGCATGTACGCCCACCATAATTGACTCTTGCTTTCTCTCTCCCCTTCATTGCAACAACAACGAAAACAATAAAATGAATGTTCTAATAATTCTCCGTTCACTATTGCTTTCTCTCTCCTCTCCATATCATTAATTTAAGGTTTTCGAACCTTAATTGAGTCTAGATTTGATCAATTTTTTAGATTCTGAAGTGAAAATTTTGGGTTTGTTCTTTTGGTTGGTAAATTATGGGGTCATTCTAGGAGATTTACTTGTGGATTCAATTCTAAGTTTGCTTTTTATTCCTTGGGTTAGTCAATAGCAATGTAATTGTAAAAGCAAGCATCACTCAAAAGTTTGTATATTGTGCATGTGTTTCCCCTTGGAAGTCAGTAGCTCTCTCTTGTTCTGTTCATCCATCTGTCCAAATTGAATGAGATCGCCAGAAATTGGTACTGTGAACACTCGCCGAAGTTAGGCTTCAATGAACAACCCAAAACTACCAGGAAATCCCTCGAATTTGGTTTAATTGGTTGGTGCGAAAAGAACTAATGCCTAAATTCACCATTGTTGTCATTAAAAAGATAAATATAGAGAGAGGAAGTTAAATCATGGATGGAACTGCAGGTAGTGTTCGAGGCGGAGTAAGAGACGCTGCAATTGAAGTTTAGATGGGGTTTGATTTGTATTTTATTTTATTTTATTTTTATCCAGAATAATTTGCCAGTGTGTTAAAACTGTACAGCTCAGCCTGGGAGCATATGCTCCCAGGTCTACTTAGGGATGGGCGTGGGGCGGGTTCGGGGCGGGTTGAGCTATACCCGCACCCATACCCATTTTCAAAAGTCATACCCATACCCATACCCATACCCATCGGGTTTTGGATGGTTGTACCCATACCCATACCCATCGGGTTTTTCAGATTTACGGGTTTTATTCGGGTATATGTAGAGTGCGCAAAGTGTCACCCATATTAAACCCATATTTGCATACACGGTATGTTTGATTGGCAATTTCAAGCGATGCTACTAAAATTTATGTCGGATAAACTCATAAAAGTTAAAAATGTAAAAAAACTTAATTTTTCAATTCTACATAAATAAATAATATACACTTAGAGTTTCATGCCAAATATTTATTTTTGAATTTTACCGTATTTTGGTCCCGTTTTACTAGCAAATCGGGTACACAATCGGGTACGGGTTTTAAGAATCCATACCCATACCCATACCCATTTTCAAACGCAATCCCCATACCCGCCCCATACCCATTTTTTCCCAAAATTTCGTACCCATACCCGCTATAAATGGGGCGGGTTCGGGGCGGATTTTTCGGGTTCGGGTGCAACTCCCATCCCTAGGTCTACTATATACATACTGGGTCCAAACCAATCTCAGTTCAGTTGGCATGTGGAGCCCAATGACAAACTTTGTACCGATTTTCACAAGCAACCTCTTAAAAAGAGGGGGAATAGAGGCAATGTAAAGAGCATAATTTCAACCTACTCCCTTTTGAATCAATACAAATTTTATATGAGATGGTCTCACAAAAAGTCATTGCAAGACCATCTACATAGCAAAATATTTTTCTTTTGGATTTATGTGACAGTTAACGAGAGTGTAAAACATCTCACATTATAAATCATCATATGATGATCTCACACAAAATTTACTGTTGTATCAGAACCCTAATCTAATTCCATAGACCAAGTCGGCCATCTCCACCTCATGTCGTATGAATCTAAATAATTCACAAAATTTGGGTGATTGGCCAAGTTTATCATGCTCCATCCATTCGTGCAACTTCATTCAAAAAACAATTACCAAACATATGAGGAAGAAGAAAATAAAATTGGTGAGGACGATCCACAAACTCCATTAATGTCATGTTTCAACAAAATTAGCTATTCAAATAATGGATTGCAATTTAGGCATCGGAAAGCAATTTAAGTAACGGATAACATTTCTAATTTAACTGTTAGCGAATAACTGTTTAGATGAGTAGCTGAACTAATTGTGTTCTGTAAATTTAGCTATTGGATTAGTTGATTAATTTAAATTGACATAAAAGGGTATAGATTATTTCTAAAGATAAAATTTTCAAAGCGTATTTTTGGCCAAAAAATATAAAATGCTACTTTTGATTGTCGAAAACTAATGTTATTAACTTTTCAAAAAACGTTGCTTGAAACATTAAACACTACTTGAAACACTAATCCAAATATTAGGTTATCGAACACTAAAAATTGATTGATTAATATATTGACTTAACCAAAACACTAAGACTCTATTTGGACCTTGGAAAATTTGATGGAAAGAAAAAAAATTGGAAAAGTTACTTTTTTTTCTTGTGCTTGGTTTAGAGAAAATCACCAAGAATAGAAAAATATGGAGGAAAGTTAGGTGGAAAAATTGTTAGAAATAAGTGATAAAATTTTTCTCATAAAATTGTGAGGAAATTTTGAGAAAAATTTTCAACCTCCTCCAACCTCGCATTACTTAGATAACATCAACATGATTCAAGTAGTTCATCAACATTCAAATTTCTCATCCAAATTCTTATATTTTTTCCTCAATTCAAACAAGAGAAAAAAATTCATTTTCTCCCTACTTTTTTTCTTTAACTTTTTTTTCCTTTAATTTTTTTTATCAAATTTTTTAAGGACCAAACAGAACCTAAATATTACTTTAAATATTATTGCCAAATATGGCCTACATGAAAACACAAATTAACTTGTCTCAAATGATACGGGAAACGCAACATTCAATAGGACCCAAAGTTTTGAGTTTGGGACTGGGAGGGGGCATACTCCTTGTAGAGGGCGGTGTGCCATTCAATAGGTCCCAACTTAGCGCTACAACCCTTCTGAGTCGGCCTTGTACGCCTGAGAGAACTAGATTGTAGGTACATCGTTCCACAACCGTAGTTGACAAAGCCCAAACTTAGGGTGGCAATGAGGCGAGTATGGGGCAGGTTTAGTCGTACACCCACCCATACCCATTTTCAAAATTAATACTCATACCCATACCCATACCCATATCCATACTCATCGGGTATTGTAAAGTTATACCCATATCCATACCCACAAGGTATAGCGAGTATGCGAGTTTTATTCGAGTATATTTAGATAGAAAAGAATTAAACTCATTTTGTACCCATATTTGATATTAAATAGCCAATATGTCACATTAACACCAAGCTTCCAATTACATATCACATCAAATACAAATAAAAGTTTGTTAATTAAAGTAATAAATCAGCACTTGACAATAACAGTTTTAAACAAAATATTTCGCCGAAGTCTTGAATATCATACAACTCAAAGCGACTAGCAAAATATTCAAGTACAAGTAACAAATTAGAACTTTAAACAAATGGGTATCGGTTTTATATGGGGCGGGTATGAGACGCGTACTAGACGGGTATTGATAAAATTGGTATGAGGCGAGTAGGACCTATAACCATACTCATACCCATTTTAGCAATACTAGCTCCATACCATTTTCTTTCTATTTTCACCACTCATATTCATATCCATTATGACAAATTTTACCGATTTTAGACAGGTATAAGTTTTTTTACCAGCCGTACCCCGGACTCATGACAACATGAAGCCCTCAGAAAGCGTGAATATAAGCACGAATTGTTGGAAAATTTTTAAGCTGATTACCCCAAAGCGCAACACAACAAAGATGGCCTACTAATAAAGACATGACATTCTCCTAGATACAGAAACCCTATTACTACAGGACTTGTCATAGGCCTGTAACGTGTTCACATCCTCTACTCCAATTTAAATTTCCAATCTGACGGTCCTGGAAAATTCCTAAAACTCGGAAAAGAGAGAGAACTAGCGTCTGAAATTTTCCAAGAAGGTCGTATGAGCTAAACCCAATACGAGCAGAACAACTTCATCAAGAGAAGAATAGAGCCGGGTGCCAGAAGCAGCACATGGAATAAGAATGAGACAACAAGCACAAAAGTACAAAACCCCATATTCAAGTTCTACTTCTCAGTGCAAGAACAATATAAGCATCACAAGATGCATTCTTGCAGAAGGTAACTGGTCACGTCGACAATATTACTCATCTTAAAAGGACTAGGAAAAAATGTAGATGTTTTGTACTCACTGCTTATATAGTGGTTCTACTCAAATCTAATGAAACCAAAAGACTTATGATAGAAGGTAGCTATTTCCATCAGGCCCTTGAGTGGAATACAGGAGGACAGAACCTGAAGAACGAACTTTGTGTTGTGGATGACACGTCATGCTCCTCACTACCTTCATTGACAAACCAGTTCTAACTTGACTTCACAAACACCCTGGGCCCACAATCACTCAGTAAGTCCATTAGCAATAACATATATTGCTGGCAGAAGAGTGTGAACTCGTTTCATAGTTGATCTGCCTCTTCGAGACTCATGTATAGAGAAGCATAAGGTAAGGATAAAGGGGCACAGGCAGATAAGAGAAACTAACCAAAACTCACCTACAGAATTTCTCCTGTTCGGATATTGCTGTTGTCTCAGCAACAGCTTCTTGCAGGATTCCAAATTACATGTTCATTGAACTAAGAGCCAGATACACACCTACTATCACTTTGTAGATAATTGTTAGAATAATGGCAACAAGATAAACTTTTCTTCCCCCTCTCTCTCTTTCCCACTTGTCCCACATGGAACTTTTGGATGGTAATTTGAGGGGTTCATGTATCTCATTCTCCTTACCCATGTTGAATAACTTGAGACTAGGCTCTATAGGGGTTAGGGCATTTGAGGCCAACACATGTGTGTGCCAAACATCATTCTTGCTCTTAATGCCCAAATCTTTTGCCTCAACTCACACCATTTTAATGGCTGTGTAACAGGCTCTTTTCCCCCTATAAATAGAGGCTTCATCAATAGGGCTAACACACACCAGCTCTCACATTTCTCTCCTCTTTTCTTCTTCTTCTCTACATTCTGAGTTTTCGTGTGCTGCATACTCCAAACTCTTGCCCGCGAAGTCCACGCATTCAAGAGTGTGCTGAGTTAACCTTGGGAAGCAATCGGCTGAATCGATTTGCCGTAATTACTTTCAAGGCAGTGGTTTATCCACAACTCAGTTTATTCTGTTTGTCTTCCAGCCATTGTTCTTATTTTTACTAACAATAATTACTTTTTGAACTTCGTAAAAACGCCTTTCCATATGCAGTCGTCTGCTTTTTACTTCCTTTTCTTACCATGTAAAGAAGAATAAGATGGCTTGCCAAAGGGCCCGACCACTCATAATGGCACCTTTATCTTGTTTTGCAGGGGAGTGTGGAGGGTGCTTTGGAGGGGAGGGGGGTACTTGCAGTTTGAAATCGCACTCATTGGTAGGAAAAAGTACTGAATAACGCTAGACCACCTTGTAGCGGTTACATAGCACCCTGAGTTCCCACTTAAGGCAAACTGTAGGGCTCAATTGAATCGTCTATGTCTACAAAATTCAGCACCCTGTCACAGGTGGACTTGACCATGGTAAGGCAAGACCTTCCTACGTATGATTTGCGGACACCAGAATTCTACATGCACTTAACTGAAGTCATAAGCTCCTATGTTGTCCTTGCACATAAGAATTCGGATAGAGATCCCTAGTGATTGATTACGATTACAACACATCAAACAGAGGGCATTCCTGAAAGGCATACAACAATGGAGACGAAACAATGCAGCATTTGGATACATCAAGTCAGAAGAAATAAGAAACAAAGAAAACATACTTAGACACCAAGCCATAACCAGTGCATCATCAAATCCTGGTCTCTCTTATTTATCAGTCGCCCTTTCCCAGGCAAGCCAGGATCTGCTAGACACCAGAAGAATCCCGATACTCCTTTCAATTCAAATGACAAGTACACATTACATGATTTCACAGCTCCTCACCCCTACAATTGCAGAGGAGCCATAGCCATTAGACCCTCAATTGGAGCAACCTTTAATAGAATACCACACATTGGCTTGCTAATGCGCAACAAAGACATAATAAAGGTCTATGTAGTGCGACATTGTTTAGGTCATAAGAGGCAACGTTGAAAATCTGAGCAATCTTTCTGATGCTAAGATAACAAAGCACGCTGTAGATTGCCACAGCAAGCATGTATTCTGATTTGACTCCAAAAACGCCAACAAATTCATTGTGGTACCCCATTGTCTAGAACAAAAGGATCAATATCCTGTATAGTAGAAAAGTGAAAACTCATCAACACAGTTAATCAGTCCCATGGAGATTCATGTATAGAGAAGTGTAAATCAAAGACTGTTCTCTTGAACGGTAATCACCATAGCAACGAGTTCCTGCAGAACTCTTAACATTTTCATTCAATTGAGCCAAATACTTCCATAGAATCAGCGTAAACCAGGACAACCACCGTGATGAAGCTGAACATGACAAGCCTTGTAAAACAGTCAAATTACCCAGGCAAACCAAAACAAATCCAATACCTTGAAGCTGCACTAACAGCAGAATAACCAGAAAGTTAAATTATTCAAGCCATTGAGATTCAGCACCGTGACATGTGGAAGATACCTGAACTTATTTTGCCCCCACATACCTGACAAGCTGGTGACAAAAAACCTATCCAAGAACCTTCTCTCTGAGGTGCATGCTCTAACTATCTGAAGATTGTAGGTCGGTAGGTGACCATGACATTAACATACTGCAGACACCAGATTTATAAAAACATGGCAGCAAACAAGTGCACATTATGTTGGCATGCTCTAGCATCACACAAGTAGACTCAAAAGCACTTCAAACTCCATTAAGTCACATGTCAAGGGGATGCTTTCAATTATTTCCAATTTGTTATATGACCTCCGTTGCCCTTTCCTGCCTTGACATCCAAGATTCTCAATGCAAAATCATATAAACCATAAAAAAATCCACAAACAGAAAAGAGAAAAGTGCAAAAACAGACAAACACTAAAGTATAGCAATTCACAAGTAATTCAGTCAGGGAAATCACAAATCAGCAACTGTATACATTTTGGTACGGAAATTACAATGAACAAGTGCAGGAAACCTGAATATAAAATTAGTTAAACTTTTATTCAGAGAAACTCAGTAATGTGCTACATCGGCAGCAGCAATAACATGTAGAACATCAGATTATTCTAACCCACAAATTAAACAGCAAAAAGGGAAGAAAACCCATTCCTCCCAAATGAAGAGGGAAAATGGGGCAACCTTAAGGATACTCATCCAATTTGAACTTTTTATATTGAGCTCCATGCCGAGCCCACACTAGACTTAACAATGGTCAGGCAACTGCTTCCTGTTTATGTACTGCAGTGCCAGAATTCTTGATCCACTAAACTAAAACTGTACAGGTCTTAGCACAAAAGATATGAAAGGGAAGTCCATTTTGCGTCCTTTAGCAAGGTACTATGATGTACTTGTATAACTCTGCTAAAGATCCCTGTTAGCTTGAGCTAGATGCTTACAGTTACACCATGTCCACTGGAGTGCATTCCTGAAGCATTTACAACATTTAAAGGTAGCACAGAATCTGGGAGTGGCAAGTCAGAGCAACCTGCCAAACAAAGAAAAAGGAATGCATCTTCAGCAACAGATCCATAATTAACAAATCCCTGTCAGTCTTGTATACTTCATTCACTTTTTCCCAGGCAAATCAGGATCTGCCATACACCACAAGAATTACCATAATCCTATTAATTCAAGAATAGTCATTTAATTTCATATGGCAGCAACAGAAATCGTCAAAGATAAAGCAACTGAATGAGAGTGAGTGAAGGAGGAAATACATGATCTAAAATTAGTTGGGTTTTCTATGTTGCATTCAACCATAAACTAAAATAAAACCAAACTACATACCCAAATTCAGATTATAGTCGTGTGTGCAAAAATATACGAGAAGCATTATGCTCACAACTAGCAGTGTTCCAAAATGGAACTGGTAATTATCAAGTAGTTCATGCTTCTTGAACATGATTGCAAAACATGGATTTAGCAAAGTTAGCTCCTGGTAACAAATGGTTGATGGTTCAGAACAAGTCCAATGAAATGTAAAGATTTTCACAGCACAACTAAACCAACATTCACCCAAACACCTGGGCATCAGCTAGGAAACATAAAGTAGCCATATAAGAAGAGCTTACTCCAACTTGACCATAGCTCACCAAGATCATATCATATTTAGGCATACAAATTCCTCTTATGAGGCTCCTGACACCCTGCAATTGCAAAGCAGCCATCACAATTAGACCCTTGATTAGAATGGAACATATTGACATTTGAGGTGCCAATTGACAAATTGGCAGCAAAGGTCAATTTAATGAGATGTTTTATTCAGTTCAGTGAAATTCAAACCTACGATTTCAACCAGCGGTGGATCTTCTGACACTTGAGAAAACACAGGAGTTTGTAATGTGGTCTGATTTGACATCACAAATGCAGACGTTCATCCTGATCAAGAACAAAGGAACAATATGTGTTCCTAGAAGTATGAGACATCATCAAGACAGTTAATCCATGCCCTTGAGATTCATGTATCAAGAATGAGTTAGCAAGTAGAAAGAAAATAGCAAAGAAACTAGCCAACATCCATCTCCAAGAATATCTTCTATTGAATTGTAATTGCTGGCTGCCTGCAGAACTGAAGGGGATTTTCAACTAACAGAGACAAGGATATCCATAGTATCTGTTAGGGTTGAATCGAATCGCAATTCGATATCACAGCAGAAGTAATTAGGATGAATAGATAAACAGAAATTCTAAAACAATAACAAGAACAAATCACACACCAAGAATTACGTGGAAAACCCCAATGTGGGTAAAAACCACGGACGGCGACAAGCCAGGAACAATTCGCTATGAGAATCTGAAGTACAAAGATTGCAATCACAATACGTGATTCAATCTGGATGTTACAATCCCTCAATTTGCACTCAATCTCACCAATTGTGTTTGGGAATAGGGTTTGGACTTCTCAAGATCGCCACTCGCACTATTTCGCCGCGGCACACCCTCTATTTTTGCTCTTCTGCAAAACCTAGGTCACAAAACCCGAGAAAACTCGGTTTCATTAAAGTAGCACGGTCGTGCCATGTGGCACGGTCTGACCGTGCCAAATCTCTGCCTTCTGAACTCTACGTCTCTCTTCAACCCAGCGCCAACTGGTGACCATGCCACCCAGCAGCCCGACCGTGCCTCAGCCCATGCCGCCCAGATGACTCAGATTTTGGGCCACAAACCCAACAATCTCCACCTTGGGCCAAAATCTCCAACAACCCAAAAACATCCAACAATCGAACCCAATGCAAAGTCGCCATCATACGCCCTCACACCGAGGGGAATGCCCCGCAGGGCCATCAGTAAGAGCCAACACCTACCAAGTTCAAGCAAAGCTCAAACTTGGCTACAGGAAGGGATTTGGTAAGCATATCAGCAGGATTTTCATAAATGTGTACCTTCTTGACTACAATATCCCCTGCTGCCACTGTGTCTCTCACATAATGATACTTGACACTAATATGCTTCGTCCTAGAATGATAAGCATCATTCTTAGTCAGATGTATTGCACTCTGACTATCAGAATACACCACCGTGGTATCCTGATGAACTCCAAGCTCCATGACTAGCCCCCTCAACCAGGTGGCCTCCTTCACTCCTTCTGATGCAGCTATGTACTCAGCCTCAGTTGTAGACAAGGTTGTAACCGACTGCAAGGATGCCCTCCAAGAGACGGCACCAGCACAAAGAGCAAAGATATACCCAGAAGTCGACCTCCTTCTATCGAGGTCCCCAACATAGTCTGAGTCCACAAAGCCTACCACATTACAGGTAGCAGCTTTGGACTTGTCAAATACCAATCTCTTACCAACAGTTCCCTTCACATATCGAAGGATCCATTTCACTGTCTCCCAGTGATCCTTCCCAGGATTGTGCATGTACCTACTGACCACACTCACCGCATATGCCAGGTCAGGTCTAGTGCAGACCATGGCATATATCAGACTGCCAACTGCACTAGAGTAGGGTACATGAGACATACTCTCGATGTCCTCCTCACTTGTTGGGCAACAATCAGCAGACAGTTTACAATGTGCAGCAGAGGGAGTAGAAACTAACTTACAGTTTTGCATATTGAAACGATCCAACACTTTCTCAAGATAGCGACCTTGAGATAGAAACAATCTACCTCCCTTTCGATCCCTCTGGATCTCCATCCCCAAGATCTTCTTAGCTGCACCAAGATCTTTCATCTCAAACTCCTCGCAAAGTTGAGATTTCAATTTGCTGATCAAGGAACGATCCTTGGAGGCAATCAGCATATCATCCACATACAGTAATAAGTATATGCAAGACCCATTCTCATATTGTCTGTAATACACACAATTGTCAAATTTGCTACGTGTGTACCCGTGCCCAACCATAAAGGTGTCAAACCTTTTATACCACTGCCTGGGAGCCTGTTTTAGTCCATATAATGACTTTTTCAACCGACACACCATGTGTTCCTTCCCAGAAACCACAAACCCCTCAGGCTGTTTCATATATATCTCTTCCTCCAAATCCCCATGGAGGAAGGCAGTTTTGACATCCAACTGCTCAAGTTCCAAATCGTACATAGCCACAAAGGAAAGCAACACCCTAATAGATGTGTGTCTTACCACAGGAGAAAATACCTCATTGTAGTCAACTCCCTCTTTTTGGTTGCATCCTCGAACAACCAACCTCGCTTTCCATCTGGCAGCCTCTACACCAAGAATACCTTCTTTCCTTTTGTAGATCCACTTGGCAGTTAAGACCCTCTGGCCTTTAGGTAGCTGACAAAGATCCCAGGTCCCGTTCTTGTGGAGACTATCCATCTCCTCTTGCATAGCACATTCCCAATGTTGGGAATTAGAACACGAGACAACTTCTCTATAGGTGGAGGGATCTTCCCCTTCAGGCACCTCCTCAGCAATGGAGAGTGCATATGCTAGCAAGCTTTCCTCATCAGTGTATCGGGCCGGCCTCCGGATCTCCCTCCGAGGACGATCACGACCAATGGAGTTATTGACCTCCTCCACCTGAGGCTGGTCCTCTCTAGCAGCAGTAGACGCAGCAGTATCATTCTGCTGGGCTGACTGATCATAAGCTCCACCTTGAGCTGAAACACGCTCCACCTCAATCTCCACCTCCTTGTTGATGCTCGTCGAGTTTCGAGCACCAACCCCAGACAATTCCGAGTCTGCTGTAGGTGACAGCATGGCAGACTCGTTGAAGGTCACATCGCGACTCTGGATGACCTTCTTCAATTCAGGACACCACATCCTATATCCCTTGGATTCTGTAGCATACCCAAGTAACATACACTTGACTGCTCGAGGTGCTAACTTCCCATTGGTCACATGGGCATACACCGGGCACCCAAAGACTTTCAATATAGAGTAGTCTACTGGATAACCCGACCACACCTCCTCTGGAATCTGGAAGTCAAGGGACGTGTGTGGCGACCGGTTCACCAGGTAGCATGCCGTGGAGATATCCTCAGCCCAAAACCCCTTGCGGTCCCAAAGCCCCGCATTAGAAAGCATACACTTTGCTTTCTCCAGAAGTGTCCGATTAACGCGCTCTGCAACCCCATTCTGCTGGGGTTTCCCGACCAGAGTCTTGTGTCGTGCTATGCCATTGATGGCACAAAACTCATTGAACTCTGACTCGACAAACTCAAACCCATTATCTGTCCTGAGTTTCTTAACCTTTCGCCCAGTCTGATTTTCAACTAGGGCCCTGAACTTCTTGAACATAGTGAAGGTTTCATTTTTCTGCCTCAAGAAGTATACCCATACCTTGCGCGAAAAATCATTCACGAAGGTAAGCATGTAGCGTTTGCCTCCCATTGAAGGCACTCAGGATGGACCCCAAAGGTCCGAGTGAATATAGTCAAGCACTCCTTGAGTGCGATGTTGCGCTGTAAAGAAGCTCACCCTTTTCTGCTTCCCTAGCACACAATGGTCACATAAGCTCAACTTGCTAGTCCCAACGCTACCCAGACGACCCTTCTTGCTAAGGAGGGTCATCCCCTTCTCGCTCATGTGCCCCAGACGCATATGCCACAAGCGAGTCTCATCAGCATCAGATGACACTGAACCAACTATAGCCACCCCTGCAGCTGTCGTCCCATCCAGGATGTACAGGCTTCCCATGCGAAACCCCTTCATTACTACCATGGCACCCTTCATTACCTTCAGTACGCCATGTTCCATGATGATGCGACATCCATTCGTCTCCAACGTCCCTGAGGATATGAGGCAACGTGTCATATCCGGGACATGACGAACATTGGATAGCGACCGAATGATCCCATCATGAGTCCGTATCTGCACAGTACCTCTGCCTGCAATGTTGCACCGTGTGTCATTGCCCATGAGAACCACTCCAGAGTTCATTAGCTCATAGGAAGTAAACCACTCCCTATAGGGGCACATATGAAAGGTGCAGCCAGAATCAAGCATCCATTCATCGCCCATACTCCTGCCTGTGGTGGTGGCTAAGGACATGCGGGTTGCCACCAACACATCTCCATCGGACCCCGACTCGATCACACACTCAGCTGAAGCAGGCTTCTCAGATCCTTCCCTCTTCTCCTTATTCTTCAGCTTCCAGCAACTAGCTTGAATGTGGCCCAACTTGCCACAATAGCGACAGGTCTTGTTTGCGTGAGGATTGCGGGATTTGGAGCGACTCTTTTTCCCCTTGTCATTCCCCTTCTTCTTAGGTCTACCACAAACTATCAGCCCCTCCGCGGAGTCTGTATGAACATCCTGATCAAATTTCTCCTTGGAGAGCAAATTTGACTTCACATCCTCGAACGATGTCGTGTCCGAGTTACTGTACAACATTATCTCCTTGAAATGCTTGTACGATGGTGGTAGAGACACAACTAATAGGATGGCCTTGTCCTCATCCTCGATCTTGAGATCCAGGCTCTCAAGATCAACTAGTATTGAATTGAAATCGTTCAGGTGCCTCTGAACAGGAGTACCTTCAGCCATTCGAATGGTGTACAGTTTCTCCTTCAGGCGAATTTTGTTGGCAAGACTCTTCTGCATGTAGAGCTCTTCCAACCTCGACCACAGTTCCACCGCAGTTGTGCGATCAAGCACCTCCCTCAGTACATGAGGCGCTAAGCACAGTTGTATGGCGGAGACTGCCTTCAATTCCAATTCCTCCCAATCCTCATCCGTTGATTTTCCACGACGCTTCTTCTGGTGTTCAGCCCATTGTTCATCAGTCATTGTTGAAAGTTTCGTGTGAGGCCCCTGCAGGACCTTCCACAACCCATGTTGAATCAGTACAGCTCTCATCTGTACTTTCCAGAGATTGAAACTCATCTCCCCATCGAATTTCTGGATATCAACCTTCATGATTGAAGACATCCTGACAACCCTAATTCGCTCTGATACCACTTGTTAGGGTTGAATCGAATCGCAATTCGATATCACAGCGGAAGTAATTAGGATGAATAGATAAACAGAAATTCTAAAACAATAACAAGAACAAATCACACACCAAGAATTACGTGGAAAACCCCAATGTGGGTAAAAACCACGGACGGCGACAAGTCAGGAACAATTCACTATGAGAATCTGAAGTACAAAGATTGCAATCACAATACGTGATTCAATTTGGATGTTACAATCCCTCAATTTGCACTCAATCTCACCAATTGTGTTTGGGAATAGGGTTTGGACCTCTCAAGATCGCCACTCGCACTATTTCGCCGCGGCACACCCTCTATTTTTGCTCTTCTGCAAAACCTAGGTCGCGAAACCCGAGAAAACTCGGTTTCACTAAAGTGGCACGGTCGTGCCATGTGGCACGGTCTGACCGTGCCAAATCTCTGCCTTCTGAACTCTGCGTCTCTCTTCGACCCAGCGCCAACTGGTGACCATGCCACCCAGCAGCCCGATCGTGCCTCAGCCCATGCCGCCCAGATGACTCAGATTTTGGGCCACAAACCCAACAGTATCAGTATACACTACGATAAGTCAATAACCAGTGATGAAATAGACTATAACAGCTATCAAGTCTCATTCAAAAAAAAAATTAAAAAAAATCATTCAGACAAACCAAACCCAACAGAATAATTTGAAACTTCATCCACAATAGAGGGCAGGAAAGGGCAGGAAAAAATATCAACTTATCCAGGCAAATAGGTAACCGAAATTCAGCACAACAAGCTGGATATGCAAACATTTTTCTCTCCCACACAAGAAGCTGAAGAGAGACTCTACACAAGAAACTTCCATTAATGTATGTGCTCCAGGCATGCTGAGATTACAAGACAGCATGATATCTGCACATTGGAGGCACCAGATGTATCCGCTTATGGCACAACCAAAAGCACATTTTGTGAACATATATGCTAGTCTCATCCAACAAGTAGATTCAAAAGCAGTTCTAATCCATAAGAACCATAAGTAACTGGTAACATGGAAAACACGACACCTTCAATTGCTGCCAATTTGTTAATACCGCCTTTTCTTTTTTCTCCCGTCCCATTCATGACTTTCATTAACATGTAAAGAACAAGACATGAGGGAGTATTATTTTGCATTGACAACAGCAATAACATGTAAAGAAACATCGAACTCACCAAACGCACAAATTAAGAGGATAACAAACCTCGAAAAGTATGAAATTAGTTTAATGAAACAAGGGGCAGTAATATTTTACATTGACAGCAGCAGCAACATGTAAACAACATCAAACTATTCTAACCCACAATCAAATAAAAATAATTAAAAAAAAAAGAACCCCACCATTCGTCCCAGAGCACAGAGGCAAAAGGGAGGACAAAAGTTAAAAATCTTCATCCAACTTGAAAACATGGGCATCCCCATTACCGTTCAAGCTAGACATAACAGCAGCCTTCTGATACTCCCCAACTCTTTTCTCAAAGAAATTAGTCTTCCCCTGGAGAGAGATCAACTCCATCCAATCAAAGGGATTTGCCACACTGTAGACCTTACCACACCCAAGCGCACCCAACAGCCTGTCAGCCACAAACTCAATGTACTGACTCATCAAATCCTTGTTCATCCCCACCAACGCGCAGGGGAGCGCGTCGCACACAAACTCCCTTTCAATTTCCACTGCGTCCTTCACAATGTCCTTCACACGCTCCTCACTCAGCTTCTTCTTCAACAACCCATACAACAAACACGCGAAATCACAGTGAAGCCCTTCATCTCGCGAGATCAACTCGTTCGAGAAGGTCAACCCCGGCATTAACCCGCGCTTTTTCAGCCAAAATATCGCGCAGAAGCTTCCAGAAAAGAAGATGCCTTCAACACAAGCAAACGCAAGCAATCGTTCCGCGAACGATTCTGAGCCGTTGATCCAGCGTAGGGCCCACTGCGCCTTCTTCTTCACACAAGGGACGGTCTCGATTGCGCGGAAAAGTCGAGATTTCTCAGCGGAATCCTTGATGTAAGTCTCAAGAAGGAGACTGTACATCTCAGAGTGGATGTTTTCAATGGCGATCTGGAAGCCGTAGAATGCCCGGGCCTCGGCGACTTGGACCTCCTTCATGAAACGGGCGGCGAGGTTTTCGAGGACAATACCGTCCGACGCGGCAAAGAAAGCGAGGACGTGGCTGATGAAGTGGCGCTCGTCGGGGTTGAGAGAGTCTTGCCAATGGCGGAGGTCTTGTGAGAGGTCTACTTCTTCTGCCGTCCAGAATGATGCTTCCGCCTTCTTGTACATTTCCCAGATCTCTGGGTACTGGATTGGGAACATGCAGAATCGTTCTGGGTTCTCGGCTAAAAGAGGCTCTGTAACTGCTTCCTCCATCATTGCAGGCATTTTCGAGCTTGAAATGACAGAATGAGAGGATGAAAAAATAGCGGGGCTAGCTTATCGAGATTTGGAGGGTATTTGACAGTGATTTCGATGATTTGTCAGAGAAGGAGGAGGGAGAAATATTAATTTATAGAGAGAGATTGAAGAGACGGAATTTTTGGGGGGAAGAGAGCGAGAGCGGGGGCGTTTGAAATTTGAGATAGGAAGCTTGCGGGAGAATGAATTGAAAAAAAGGCATTGAAGAAAAAGTCGAGGGCAGAATTGGTCATTTGATGTAAAGTTTACCGGTTTCACACTTTCACTGCTTTAGCGATGGACGAATACTCGTGCGATTATTTCAACGGCCTTTTGAATTTCCCAGAATGCCCTCGTGCGAAATTTGAAGGAGAAGCTTGCGCAGGAAGGGTGAAATTTGAAATGGGAATTTTTATTTTTTGTATTTGGCGGCCCCGGATGAAAAATGTGGGCGAAAGAGAGCAGCGTGTTTTTAGTTTTTGGTTGGTGGCATCTTTTGAATTTGAGATTTGCGCGGGAGCTTGTTTTGGCGCCATGTTTTGTGCGTTTGGATTGGGAGTATCTCCAATACAATCATGCACTACCAATTTTAGATTTTTGATTCAGACGTTCTACTGTCACTCGGTCACTTATTATTTCAAATCGTTGTCATTTCTACATTTCACATAGATTTTTTCACCTTCTGGAATTTCGAATATCAAGTTATCTTCATAATAAATGAAATTTATTTGTTTTTTGAGAGAAAATTAATGTGTTATTATGAGGAAGAGTTGTTTAGGATAAACACATTTTTTGGGTAATTTTGAATATTTTGGCTAGTCAAGCAACCAATTCTAGTGTTTAATAAATAGTTCTATGAAATAGCTGCTTTGGCACAACTCTTTTTGAAAGGATTATTTCAAACTTTCTAAATATTTTTCATAGAAATGACCAAATTGCCCTAGATTTAAAGAAATTGTATATGTACATTAAATCTTATGTACCTATTACAATAACCTTGGAGAAAAATTATCATATAATCAGCTTATATAATATTATGATAATTATGTTACTTATATTTTACTTGTTTTTGGTTATTTGTTCAGATGAGTTGTTTTATTCATTTTACTTTACCGATGCCTTTATAACCACTGCAAAAAATATACTTTTCAAAAATTCCTTACATTGGATATCGTTGACTATTGGCTACTGGTAACTCTAATTATAGGTAAAATAAGCTTATCTAAGTGCGTAAATAGGGTCCAGAACTATATTTAGTTAGTTTTTTCATTTTATAGAGTAATTTTAAGTGAAAATATTAGTTTGGATTAATAGAAGGTTGAGATTATAGGATAATATAATAATCAATGGTCTTAATTGATTATATCATGGTGGTTATCACTAAATAGCAGTCACTGTAGAAAAAATTCATGGCCCAGTTGAAATAATGTAAATTTCAATTTGGAAGAAAGAAAAAATCATGTCTAATAAATAACACAAGAAGACTATAAGAAATAGATATCATGTAAATAGATAGTAATTGAAAAAAAATTTGAATAATTAAACAATAAATACAAATAATATAGAATAAGTTGGAAAGTTAGGGGTTTTTTGGGTTGGTGCTTAGGAAAATTAGGTTTCAAGAATAAAGGTAATTTGTACATATGACATAAACTTAATTATTGTTAAAAAGAAAATTAGATGATCAATAATAAAAAAAATTGCATTCAATTAGATAGTAAATTAGGGAATGGACATACGTGAGATTATTGCCCTATTCGGCTGAATTAGCAGTTCAGGTAGCAAATAACTGTTTAGGCGGATAGTATTTCTAATTTGGGTCATGTTTGGTAACAACGTTTTGGTAGCGTTTAGCATTTTAACCAGATCAATACACTAATTAGTTAATTTTTATTGTTCGCTAAACTAGTATTTTGACTAGCATTTCAAGTAGCATTTAGCATTTTAAACAACGTTTTTTATAAGCTAATAGTATTAATGTTTGACATTTAAAATTAGCGTTTCATATTTTTTAGCCAAAAAATATCTTTTAAAAATTTTATTTTTGAAAATTATCTATATCTTTTTATGTCAATTTACATTAATCAACTGACATAATAGTTAAATTTAACGAACACATTAGTTTCAACCGCTAGTCTGAATAGCTATCTGCTAACAGCTAAATTAGAAACATTATTCGCTATCTAAACACATATCCGCTACCTGAACCGCTATCCACTACCTAAACAGCTAATTTTGCCAAACAGGGCATTAGCTGTTAGCGGATAGCTATTTAGATGAGTGGTTGAAACAAATGTGTTCCATAAATTTAGCTGTTGGGTTAGCTGATTAACGTAAATTAATATAAAAAGATATAGATAATTTCCAAAGATAAAATTTTCAAATGATATTTTTGGTCAAAAAATATGAAACACTACTTTTGATTGCAAAAAGTCAATGCTAGTAGTTTTAACGAAACGCTGCTTAAAACGCTAAATACTAATTGAAATGTTACTCAGAACACTAGGTTACCGAACAATAAAAAATTATCTGATTAGCGTATTGACTTTGGGCTCTGTTCGGAAAAATTAGCTGTTTATGTAGCGGATAGCGGTTCAAGTAGCAGATAGTTGTTTAGATAGTGGATAGCGTTCCTAATTTAACTGTTAGCGAATAGCTGTTTAAATTAACGGTTGAAATTAATGTGTTCGGTAAATTTAGCTATTGTGCTAGCTGATTAATGTAAATTGACATAAAATGATATAGATAATTTCCAAAGAAAAAAATTTTAAAGGATATTTTTTGAATAAGGATTATGAAACGCTACTCTTAAATGTCCAACATTAATACTATTGGCTTTTCAAAAATGTTGTTTAAAACGCTAAACGCTATTTGAAATATCGGTCAAAGCATTAGTTTAACGAACCTTGAAAATTAATTAGTTAGTGTATTAACTTGATCAAAACAGTAAACGCTACCCAAAACGCTATTGCCGAACACGACCTAGTCCCTGTTCGGTAAAATTAGTTGTTTAGTTGGCGAATAACTATTCAAGTAGCGGATAACTTTTCTAATTTAGTTATTAGCGAATATCTGTTTAGATGAGCGGTTGAAATTAAAGTGTTCGGTAAATTTCGCTGTTATGCTAGCTGATTAATGTAAATTAATATAAAATATAAATAATTTTCAAATATAAAATTTTTAAAGGATATTTTTTAGCTAAAAAATATAAAACGATGTTTTTAAATGTCAAGCGTTAATACTATTAGCTTTTCAAAAACGCTGCTTAAAACGTTAAACGCTATTTGAAATACTAGTCAAAACACTAGTTTACCGAGCACTAAAAATTGACTAATTAGTGTATTGACTTTGTCAAAACACTAAACTCAACCCAAAACGTTGTTGCCAAACACAGCCCATGATCAAAATTCTAAACGCTATCCAAAACGTTGTTATCGAACATGCCCCACACCAAACATATTTTTTTCAGAAACAGCTAATTTTAACAAACACTTTTTTGAAAAACAATTGATCCAAACAGGCAAATAGCAATACAAATAGTTAATTCAAATAGCTAACAACTATTTGCCAAATAGGGCATTGTTTATTTTTGAAGACATTTTAACGGAATACAGACTACAACCTTTAACTAGCGATGGGCAAGGTTCTCGAGTACCCTAGTATTAATTAAACAGTTCTAGATGTTGTTCCCAAAAAAACAGAGGAACAAAGGTCCAAACGGTTTCGATTCCGATTCTTAAAACAGAAGAATTTTTGGATTTCCCCTACATTTTCTTTTGTTTTTCCTTTTTTTAAAAAAATTGATAATGACAACTCTTCAAATAATGGACATAAGTCAATCTTAACTACTTTTCTACTACAATTGAAGAATGAATTATTATATTTTATAAGTTACGAAGATCAAAAAAATACATACATACTAAAAGAACTTTCCGTTGTTTGAAAAAATAGAAGAGGAAGGTAGGAAAAGATCAAACATCCCTCTTTGCCTCCAAATCTTTATACTATAAATACTAACATGTGTAAGGGCTTTAGAATGATTCCCTCCCTCAATTCTTGCATGAGAGTGAATTAAGAAGTTTAATATGAAAACTACCTATTTTCTCTCTCCTTAATGCGAAAACTACCCAATTAGTTTAATATTTATCTAAAATTATTTTGTTTACACATGATCCCCCCCCCCCCCCCTCTCTCTCTACTGCTTTATCTCTCCCTAATGTGAAAATCACCCAATTATTTTTTTAATGTTTGACAAAGTTATCTAATTCTTTTTGTTAGATTTTCATCATATTAATTAATGACTATACCCAATGAAAATTAATAACAATCCATTAATGGGAAGACAAATATTAGGTAATTTAACTAATTATACTAAACTCTATATCTTTAACTTCATATTACAAAAAATAACAATATATGTGGTTGTCCATCACTCCCTCCTCTAATCTATGGTACTTTTAATCTCATGCAACTCTAAACTTTAGGTTTGTTGATGGTTGTAACACCCAGGATTTTATTCCCTTCGTTAAGCTGATTTTATATCGTCAGAAATTGAAATAACATCGACGCGCCTGCTTAGGTGCTGTTTTTATTGAAAAGAATATTCTTTCTATTTTATTGTTATGGAGGATTATATCGGGCATTACATTGCGTAGATTTTCGAATATAATTGGACTGACGAACCTTGGAATTAGCCCTGCAATTTATTAAATCAAACCTTAATATAATCAAAAGGCGAATAAACCGGCCGAGGATTATATTAATGGTTACGGTGTAAGATTTGAAGGTTGAGAATTGAATTTATGGTACAGCAGGTTGGTGTTTTATCAGTGGCTGATTAGAGACAAAACAAAACAAAACAAAAATTTAAAAGGGGCCGCAACCCCTTCTTGCTTTGGGGATGAAGGCTCGCGAAGAGGGGAACTGGGGGGGGATTCGAAGACCCAGCCCCAGCGTCACCCCCCCCCCACAGACCGGTAGAGAGAGGGGGGAGGTGGGGGGGCCGTCGGTGACCGATTGGCACGCGTGCCTGACCGTCCCCCACACCGGTTGGCGTCCAAATCAAGCCAAAAAGAGGAGGCAGATGCAAGAAAGCGGAGAAGGAAGTTCAGGGGGGGAGGTTGCCGTGAGCCTCGGCGGCTCCTCCACGGCCACCGCCGGCAGGGGGACTGGTGGCTCGAGTCTGATGACCGTAGTGGCAGACTCGCGAACCAAGTGTTCGAGAGGTAGGGTTTCGAGTTTCAAGAGTTCGAGTCCTACTACAAAAATCAAGCCCTAGAACAGGTCTTTTAGCTTGGATTCGAGGTGGGTTTCCTCTTCCTCCTATTTATTGTTAAATTGTGAATTTCGATAAAGCTTATTGATTATTGATTATAGTTCGTTCAGGTTGAATTCGAACCAATTATCAGTGATTTGAGAATATTGTAGCGTAAATTGAACGATACCATATATATATATATATATATATATATATATATATATATGTTAGTCGTAATGAACTAAAGTTTATCGTTTATATATATATATATAGTTTATTGATTATATGTCGTTTGTCGATTATGTGAAGTTATCGAATTTATATACAGTTATCGATTATATGAAATTTATACATAAGTTTATCGAATATGTATATGGATAAATTATCGATGCTAAGAAATTTATTGATTATATGAGGGCTTCGGTTTTATAACGTTTAACGATTATATATATATATGTTATCGATCAAGTTCATCGAATATATAATGTTCATCAATTATACATACGTACTGTTTCTATAAAGTTTATTGATTATATAACGCTCATTGATTATGCATGTTTATCGATTATATAAAGTTTATCAAGTATACGATGTTTATTGTTTGTATAATGGTTATCGATTTTATGAAATTCTTGATTATACATAGTTATTGATTATATTAAGTCTATTGCCTTCATATGTTTATCGATTGTATGCAGCGTATCGATTATATAGTTTATCGATTACATAGTTCATCGATTTTATGAAAAATCGACTATATAGTTCATCGATTATATTCTATGACGTTTATCAATTTATTCGTAATCCATGGATTATATGAAGTGTATTGAGTATATTTATATCGTATGTTGATTATATGAAGTTTGTCAATTGTATATAGTTTATTGATTATAGTCAAGGTTCATAAATGCGTATTTAAATTATTGCTAAGTGTTCCTAATTGTCTTATTGGTCGCCCGTTTCCATCAACAAGTCATTGGTAACGAAATAACCTTAAACCATCGAATTGATCAACCGAATGAGTCAGGTGACCAGTAAATAGGTCGAGGGATAAGGGATCTTTAAAGGTTATTTGCATTTTTAGCTTAATCAACCTAGTACCTCCCTAGGAGTTTACATGTAAATTCAACTTATATGTTTCAAAGCTCATTATTTGGCAGAGAATACAAAACTCAGTATTTCATTTCTCTGCTAAAAGGCAGAGAATTCAAAGTTCAGTATTTCATTTCTCTGTCAGTAGGCAGAGGATTCAAAGCTCAGTATTTCATTTCTCTGCCAGTAGGCAGAGAATACAAAACTCAATATTTCATTCCTCTGCTAGAAGGCAGAGAATTCAAAATTCAGTATTTCATTTCTCTGCCAGTAGACAGAGGATTCAAAGCTCAATATTTCATTTCTCTGCCAGTAGGCAGAGAATACAAAACTCAGTATTTTATTTCTGTGCTAGAAGGCAGAGAATTCAAAGTTCAGTATTTCATTTCTCTGCCAATAGGTAGAGGATTCAAAGCTCAATATTTCATTTCTCTGTCAGTAGGCAGAGAATACAAAACTCAGTATTTCATTATCTACTAGAAGGCAGAGAATTCAAAGTTCAGTATTTCATTTCTCTGCTAGTAAGGAGAGGATTCAAAGTTCAATATTTCATAATTTTGTCAGTAGGCATAAGTTAAAGTTACATGTTTCATATCTCTGTTAATATGTAATAGAGTCTTGCGTTATAAAGCCCCGCAGAAGGGTAGAGAAACGTGGTCAAAGGAGTCTCCCAGTTCCTATGATGGTTTACAAAACGTTATACTTTTAATAAACAAGCATGTGAAATTCAAAGGTCATTTTGCTACATTATTAGTAAATAGTTTACTAATCACATGACGTAGTTATATGCCTCATTTTATGGTTATCGTTCTATGTTTTCTCACAGAAATCTATTCTTGCATATGACCAGCTACTGTGTGGTATAGTAAGGATTGTATCGCATTGAACATGATGGTTGTTTTAGAGGCATTGCTAAATTGATATAGCCTACTACCTTACAGCATCTTTAACGACATCTTAACGAGTATGTACGATTTACATTATATGAACCAAAACCGGTTTCGCTAATGTATTGAGCATCACGTAAAAGGTTTTAGCAATGGAGGAGTCTGTTGTAACAGAGATTTCAGCGAGGGTGTTCCCGGGTTCAACCCCATTGTTTTATTAAGTTTATGAGTTCATATGAGTGACTTATGGAAAGTTCATCGAGTATAGCTATTCTTAAGTTTAATCTGTTGGTGCAAATGTTCATTTCTCTCGCATTGTGAGGGGGAAACATACTGTACGATAGGTGAGCCTTTCAAAAGGGGAGAAATTACGAACGACGGTCGTAAGTTATTATTGTATTGGAAATATTGTTTTAGGGGAGGGGGTTATCCATTGTATGATTATCGCTCATTCCATCTGTCACTGTTGCCCTCCAGGTTTCTGAAGTAAGCTGAAAAGAAGTCATTGCTACCCTAGAAGTAAAGTGATGTGCTTGTATGTGAGCTGCAAAGTGTTTTATAATGTAATGATTGTAAATTAAGTTCTTGTGTGCTTGGTTTACATATCATTTAGAGTCGCTCTGTATGGCCGTATGAGAAACCATCTAAGTTGCCAGGGCTGTACTCTTCATTGTTCATTTGTTTAAACACTGAACTGCATTGATTGTGGTGCTCTGGGTGGATAGCCCGTAGAACTGTGAACTCCGGCGGGTGGCCGTTGAGTTAGTTTTTACTATTATTTTCCGTGCAGAGAATTAATTGTAGGGCTTTAAGCCTGAGGAAATGGTCAATTATTAGGGGAAACTCTGTCCGTTTTGTCCCAAGATTTAAAGAAAATGGTAACACTCTTGGCTTTAGGGTTGGGGGGCGTTACAATTGTAGTAAATTATTTATATTTTGCATATATTTTTCTTCTTTCTATTAGGTATAACTTTTTTCTAATGGTCTTTTTAAGTTTATTTACTTAATTTTGTTGATACCCATCTATATGTATTATATTTGATATCTAACATTTGCAATGTTATATATATATATATATATATATATATATATATATATATATATATATATATTCATATATATATATATATATACA
>JACYFF010019584.1:76830938-76841337 GCA_017589665.1 Selenicereus undatus | reverse complement strand
TTCTCTACGATGCAAACATTGAATCGAAATTTTGAACATATTTGGGCACTATAATCATTAATGCTTGACGTTAATTTTGCAAGTTCCAACAAATCAAGGGGGCGATATGTAAATAAAATGCATCAACCTTTGAAAATGGTTTAGCAGTAAGGTACATATATATTTTACGTCTATATAATTAAGATTCAATTTTTCTTTCAGTGTGTACGTAAATTTATCAACTCCCCCCCCCCGACAATAAAAAACACAGAAGTCAATACTACAGAACTGAGAAGTTTAATTAAGTGATTAATTAAAAAACTTATCCTACTTACACTAAGATTATATATTATATGAATTCAACTTCTTAGTTTTCTTGTCCAATCAAAAAATTCTTAGTTTTCTTACATATATCGAATGACATATTTAGAGTATTGTTTGTAGAAAATTTTTATTTTTATTTTGATTTTGTTCAACATTATCCACTTTGTTTATAATATTAATATATATTTATATTAAATTTCTACTATTTAGATACACTGTGCAAACGCACCGGTACAAACTAGTAAATAAACAAAATTAATTTATCAAATGTTAAAATTTTGATATTAGGCGTAGTAGGCACCTTAAAATCGGAACCAAAACTGGAACTGACTCCCAAAAAGTTGTGAACCAGATCCAACTTCAATTCCGATTTGCAGTTTTTTATATGGGTGCCTAGAACTGTTACGTCCCACCTTTAACTATAAATTGATAAATTTTCAAATTGATTAAAATCAAATCTCTATTTGTTTCTTCTCCGGTGGAGAGACATTTTGGTCACTTAATAGGATCTTTTTCTCCTTGAACATGTGAAGAATTCACATTATTTACGTGCTTTAAATGAGGATGTTTTTATGGAATTCACAAATTATTTAGTCTTCAAACTACTCTTCGACTGGGTTCAATTCGCTTCTTACCATTCATTAACATCAGTTTGCAACCGCCTCTTCTTCCTCTTCTTCCTCTCTAACTTCTCTCCCTTCTCTCCACCATTGTCAACACTAAGAGGGGTAGTTTTCTTCTTGAATTGAAGGTGAAGGAGGGGATGGCCGGTTCTCTGGCAATTTTCAACTTTTCCTTGCTTTCATATTAGTATTATTTATAAGTTTAGTTGTAGTCTCTCCAATTGGGAGATTAACCAATCTCTCTTTTTGTGAGAGTTGTTTATGTCTCTCCAATTGTGAGAGTTTTATTATATGATTGTTCTTATCTTGTTGTGTGTCTTTCTAAATTTGGAAGGAATTGGTCAATTATATATGTTGAAGCGGTGCTTTCATGGATTTTGGTCTTTCACCTATAATCTTTGGTGTTGGAAGAATATCTCGCTCAAGAGTACTACAATCGATCAGCAGATCGACATCAGTCAAGAAATTGTACTAGATCTGTGGGTTTCTTCTCCAGGCTGTATCAAGAAACAGCGAACGTGGGAAGACAAGCGATCAGTGTGTTTCAAGTTAGTATTTTTGATGTTGGGATATGATTTTGATATTAAAGATTGTATTTTCATTAGTCGAAAATGCATTGTAAGTGCCGTATGGCGTATTATGGATGATTAATGAATTATTCCTTTCCTTGCAAAAAACTACTCTTCGACTGATGTGCTTGTATAAGTTTTCATGAATTAATAATTTTTTTATTTATTCATTTTAAATATTGAATATCAAGTTGTATTCATGATAAATGAAATTTTTTAATCTTATTAGAGAAGATATATATTTGCGATTGAGAAAGATATATTGTTTACAGTTTTCAGGAGAATTTAAGAAAAAATTATCATCTATGACGATCATGATCTTCAACTTTAAGTTTATAAATTTCCCGCTTCGTTAAAATATTGAAAAACAAAAAATCGGAGTTATTTTTGTTTCCTCTCCAGTGAAGAGGCATTCTTGTCACTTACTGCTCCATATGTCATCTAGCGACACAATTAATTGTCGATCTATTTTCTTCCTTGTATATTTTTCTTTCTCCTATCTAAATGCATTCTTTTTTTTAAGGAGGGGGGGGGGCTCAGATCAAGTGAAAACATTGGATCTTCTCTAGTCTACCATTTGAAGAATTACATTATTATACCTATTATGAATGATATGCTCTAATGGAATGCACTCCTCAAATTAGTTTGTGCTCAATTCTTGCACAGATGTTTAGTTATAAAAGTAGTATGATAACAAAGTAATTAATCGTTAAAATTTTATAATTGAAATACTCATTTAAATAATAACTAAGGTTAGGGACTCATATGATGTATGAGATCTATATATGCAACTATTTTTTATTTCAAATTGAGTATTATATTCTTTAATTGAGAAAAATAATTCTCATTATCATAAATACATTAAAATTTGATAAAAACATAGACCACAAATATAATGCCATGATTTGTACACGTCATAATAATTGAATTTTTATTAATAACTGTAACTATATTGAAAATATTAATGTCATTAGATTTGGAATTAAGAGTGTACATAACTCTAAAATTCCTAACCTCTTAGAATTTTACAGGTAGCGGGACCTACTTTTCACATACCACAGTACATGAACCCAAAAATTATAAAGAGATCAATAAGAAGATGTGCTAAAGGAGAATAATATTACTTATATAGTATGAATGTCGACAAATATAACTAATAGAAGGGGATGACAAGTGGTTGGACATTTATGCCATGAAAATTGGCAACAATTTTGATATCTTTGATGACAATATGCAAGTAGTATTTTCTTATACTAGTATGGGCCCGTGCAAAAGTACGGAGCATGTTTAAATAGATAATTCATAGACATATTATCAACAAAATAAATGGATAGTTTGTGTAGAAACAATTAATACTATAAGTAAGTAAAGAGAAGGAAAAAACCCAACAAAAAAAATTAAATATATAGTAACTGCTTGCATAAACATTACGATTAACAATAGAAAACTATATCATTGTGGAATAAGTCTATATAAGAAAGTCTAACACATTAGGTAGTGAACTCGGTACAAAGTACGCTAAATTAGATGATGATAAGTTAAGTTATGACACCAGTAATGAAGAATCCACCTTCGCCTCTTGTACCTAAACCAAAAATAAAGATTTAGCGATAATTTGATTATCATTTATGGAAGAGAATTTTATACATACACATTATATACCTGGTATACCTAACATTAGTACGTCGTATGTAATGGACCTCTTCCTCCCAATTGACTGGCACAATAAGAGCAACACAAGCTTCTACTTCATGCCGGCGTAGAGGCTTTATAACGAAAACCCAAGGTTTTCCGATGTAATCATCTATAATCGAATAGAGCGATAGATGACCTCATGGCTATGAACAATAGTAACACAGGTTAGGCAACAGTAGAATAATAATTTGGGTGAACATGATAATCAGCAGCAATAAGAATACCTGCGCTGCATACATATCAAACTGTGTAGCGGTCGTATGTAAAAGAATTCGAGTATCATCATGAAGAACAGTGAATTCTCTACAACCAGTAACATCTTGTAACACAACTCTGAATATGAACCTATATTTTTGAAATAGAAAGGGATTGTTACACTAACGCAAACATAAATTTTGGAAAGCACAACACACTATGAAACAATAGGGAATCATATATGCAAACCAGTTCCGAGTCAAACTCGGGGATCGGCATGTGCAGTACGGTACATTAAGGGCGAATACATAAGTGTTGACACTTTTGTTGCAATTAGTGCAAGCGTCGTAAAGCAGCGGATGGATTTCAGCAATATATGCAAAAATCCGAAAATATCTAACCTGCAGACATATAAAATATGCAAATTATGTGATACTGAGTAAATGTATGTGAGCATAAGGAACATTTGATGAATAAAAGCTTAGCTTACATTTGGCGCAGAAGCATATTCATATAATCTAATCCGTCTAGCTACAAACAGTTTCTCTAGATGGCACATGCGTAATGTTCTCAGACGCATGAAATCGAAATGCTTCATCACACCTGAAGTGCCAGAGTACCTAATACATATATAGAAAGTAACACGTGTGAGGTTAGATGTATATAAGTTGTATGGAATTAGAAAACCTAAATTAATGTTACATGTTACGTATACCATCCTTCAAAGTCTTCTGTTGCTTCAATATCTGGGTTTATCAGCAATCTACTAACGGGCAAAGTCGAAACTGATACTCCTACAATTATATTGCAATAGTGAAAACATATTACTCAAATATACAATCAGAATAATTGAAATTAGTGAGTTCCGTGGACGTAAAGCTACCTTCATAATGTCTAATGTGTACTCTGGAAGCAAGGAGTATATTCTCATCAGTCAAATGTTGCTGAATATAGGTGCCCTCAACTTCCGCAAAATCTCCCCATAAAGTCAGTCTCAATGGATGCATCTTGCACAAAGGTATCATATATACTAATCTTTATATAATTGAGATATAACAATCAATATGAACAAATCTTTATATAAAAACAATACGTACTGCATGTCACAAAGTAATAATTCCCGCCGTGCAGTGCCTCTATCTCTGGTCCTCTCCAAATGATATATAGCTACTACCATCCCTATGATGTCTATAGAACAACAGGGAATGAGAACGTTGTAAATAATACAGAAGAAATGCATGCATAAATTTAGATAGCAAACTTGATTGTGTGAACAATACGTACCAACAACATTATCAGGTGTCCGAAGACATAGAGGGATATCGATGAATGACAAGAAAGAAGGTCGATGCTGGTAGGGAATATCCTGACATTCTTCAATGACACCAAGAAGTGTTGTTCGCGGCGTGAAAACCAATTTGTAAAGGTTGGTCACCACATTTCGTTCGCCATCTGTAGCGGCATCAACCGAGAGTCCGGATATATGATAAACCTTGCCAGCACTGAGTATGGAACTCCATCGAGTAATATCAGCATTGCCTTCTATGATGCCGAATATCTCATCACACTATAAAAAAATGAAATGCATAGGTATGCATTATACATGTATACGATGATGACTCTATTCAACACACTAATCCAATAGCTGGTAGTCCATAAATATAACTTTCCATATTGTTCGTTACCCATAGACTCGAACGGACAATGCTCGCATGAGGTGAACTGTCAATGTTACAGATCTATTGCACGGGTTGATGGCACATATAGGCATAAATGTAGGTGCTGAAGATGCCATGTCTGTAATCTTAAAAAAATTAAAAGTATATAGTATGATATGGTAATAAAGAAATTACCACAAAGTATTTATCCAGTGAGGTATATTACTGTACATAACACCAGAATGTTATGATTGAAAATATGATAATCAAACAGACAGAATGTAATAGGCAAAATGAATAAACTGTACGATATAATTATAAGCTACAAATTGTTCAATACATCCCTATAGACAACATTTTTTTTAATGTCTACTGGAACTCCCCTCTTATTACAGAGCAGTACTTTTAATCCAGAAGGGGATGAAACACGTGACAGTGCAACATAAAGTTGACCATGGCTGAACACAGGCCTTGGAAGGTATATGCCAACTCTATTTAAAGTTTGCCCTTGACTTTCGTTGATTGTCATTGCAAACGCCAATTTTAGAGGGAACTGCCTTCTTCTAATCTGTAGATCTGGAAGATTGGATGGTGTTAAATCAATTCTGGGTATTAGAACAGTCTCCCCAACTTTTGAGCCAATTATTACTTTGCCCTCAATCGCTCTATCACCTAGCTTACTGATAATTAATTGAGTACCATTGCACAACCCTATTGACTGATTCAAATTTCTCAATAATATAACTGGCGCACCGACTTTAAGATCTAAAGAATGATTTGGCAACCCAGAGATCTTTAAGGAATGCAATAATTCAGGGGTTCCATATCACCGAAAGGACCACAATCGTTGGCGTTTGAAATAGTGTCACAACTCAAATAGCTTTTCACATCTCCAGGAAGCATGGATAACATGACTGTGTTTATTTCATCGACATCATCATTCGTTGGTGCAAGAATCCCTCGTTCACGAAGATATGACCAATCTGCATAGTTAGTATCAAAATCAGGATAAATTGATGCGATCAAATTATGCAAACCGTTGTTTTCATTCCGTATTAGGAATTCTTCCGGTATCTTAATCCAATTAGGCTCGCCGTCATCTGAAATAGCAATTCCTTGCACTTGACCGTCTCCAACTTCTAATATCCATCGAGCAAATTCTTCGACATTGGGCACGGTCTCATTAGGTTCATCGATTCGTTGCAGTCGCATGTTTATACGCAAGTGCAGGACACTGCATTCATTCCAGAATGTTGCTAGATGGATTGTAGCTGCAATGATTGATTCACGACTTCCGTGTGTAATCACAGGAAGTATCTGTCTGAAATCTCCCCCGAGAAGGACCAGTTTCCCGCCAAAAGCATTCTGATTATCACATATGTCCTGGAGGTGACGATGAACGACTTCAAACGCTAAGCGATTCATCATTAGTGCTTCATCCCATACAATCAACCTTGTCTCACAGATGAGATCCGCACGCTCAGACCTCTTATCAAAGTAACAAACGGATGTCTCATCAGGTTGTAAAGGTATTTTAAATATCGAGTGGGCAGTTTTCCCTCCGGGTAGCAGTAATGAAGCAATTCCGGACGATGTCACGGTAAGAACAATATGCTTTTCAGATCAGAACTTGGAGATTAATGTATTCCATATATATGTCTTTCCCGTGCCCCCACTACCATATATGAAAAACAACCCCCCTTCACATCTGTTATGAGTATCGAGTACTGATCTGTACGCATGATACTGATCTGAGTTCAACCCCCTTACCAAACTTTCGAATCTTGATGTTTCCATAGTTGTATCATAATCAAGTTCGTCAATAGTAAGCCGATTAGTTGCATAGACTGCAGCTTCAATGGAAGGGAGTGGCATTGGAGGGAAATTACGTAGTGATCGTCCGTTTCTGTTCAAGATACGTTCAATCTCAAGTAGTCCAAGATTCCGGATCTCGGTGCATGGTAAATCCATATCCGACATTCTTGTCTGGCGTCGTATGGTATGTAACAGGTCATCTGTTATATGAACCCAATGTGTGTCCCACAACTTTACCGGGTCAGCAATCTCAGAGAACATCAACATGGAGTAAAACATATTTCGTAGTTGCACACTAGAAGCCCATGTTGATGCTTCAGTCAAGGCAACATGCCATTCACCATCATCATCAAGCAAACCCAATGCCATGCATGCTGACTTAAATGTTGGATGTAGGACACCACTTATGGTACGAATATCCTCAAAAGAAGTTGCTCCACATATCTTTGTAAGAAGCAATCTCAAATAGTATCGTTCACCACAATTTGGATGTGCAAATGGAAGTCGACCAATTGAATAACCTTTTTGACGGACGGTCCAACTTTTAGAAGAATGATTCCATACCCATTGCGCAGGGAAGTTCAGATACGTGGTCTGTCGAGCGTGTGGGTACTTCTTATTTGCATCAAACCACATTGTTAACATTGTTCTATGCGCTTCTGGCTCATTAACAATGCTAATGAGGTCATCATTGTCACTGAACACGACGAATTGTTCTCCTGGCAAATGGTATTGAAGTTTTTGCACAGAAGGGTATTGATGCTACAAGTTGAACTCAAAAATCCGCCAGCATGACTCAATGGCAGATATGTAGTGACAATCTAAATATTCCCGGATTTCATTCCCTTCTCTACATGGCCGAGATTGCTCATTGTCACGATGTGTCGTATTACCCTCAATGATAATAGTAGCACGATCATGTCCCTTATGTACATACTTATACAGGTACTTGATCACACTACGGACAGCAACGCACTCGACATTGATGTGAGCATCATATTTTACACATAGTTCTCTATTGTATGGGACCACCCATTGGTTATCAATCTCTCGTCCATTCATGACCACTTGTTGGGGAGTGCGCCGACGACGGTATTGAGCGAATCCATGCTCATCAAATTGTGGTTTGATCACAAAATCTTTTTGGGTAATGTTTTGAGCATGTTCCGTCAACCAAACATGAAACACATGGGCCATGTATCATGAATCGTGTGACAGTGTCATATGCTAGAGGGTACGTAGCTTGATCAGGGATTTCTGCACTAATGAGCCTATCGACATCTTCCGGGCATGTGGGCTTATCTTCCGGTGCCACTGTTAAGAGAATATGAGCATGGGGAAGGCCACGCTTCTGAAATTCAACAACATATTCTTCTGCAAAATATAAAGTGGAGGTAATAAGTACAATGAAAGTATTTATAAGGTAAAATACTGTGTTCGACAATGCCAGAAACTTACCAGCAATGACTGTCCTGAAGATTTTTTTTTGTTTTAAAATCATCGAGCAGTTATCGTAACTTAATTCTGAACACCCGAGCTAGTAGATCGGGTCTGTCCTCTGACCGTTGACTAGGTAATCGCTCAATAGTGATTTCAGGCCATCTTGGATTACATGTGAATGTGACAAAGAAATCAGGAGGCCCCAGCACGCGGCAAATTGGAATTGCATCCTGATAATGCTGAATCATATAACATGGCGCTCCGGTGAAAGAAGATGGTAGAATATATCTCCTCCCTATTGATTCTGCGTTAACGTCACCTGCGTTTAGTGCATCTTGAATGCCACTGTACAATTCAGTCCGCAGGTGACCTTGGTGGTTTTCGAACCATGTTAGCCTATATTGCTCACTGGCAGCCCATACATCTACGTAGAATTGTCGGCCCAATCGAAAACTCTGTTTAATAACCATGGACTCACCAAGTCGATCCTGGATGCGAAATGCATAAAATTCCCTCATTGATGCCGTTGACCTTGAGGTACTGGAGTTAGCCATTCGTGGGATGTCTGCACTCCATCCATCAGTGTCGTACGGAAACAAAAGAGGATAGTGTAAGGGCATGTAGGATGGTTGATGCTCATCTATCCTCTGTAAGCATCTATCCCTTGTTTGGAGTATGACATCTCGTGGTCCAAAGTGTTCAGTTCCATCCCCAACTATTAGTCCCGCGACTTCTTCTGCAGTGGGTTTAATATATTGTCGGCCTTATCTAGCCTGGATTATTCGAATTCGTAAATCAGGAACCTCGCTATGGTCACTTAACATGTCTCTGGCTCTTCTGAACACAACGACATAAAGATTAACCGAATCCAACATTTGTTGCAACCCTTCCACAATGTCAAATTTAATGGCAGAACGACCAGATGCCCTAAGTGCAGTCACTCGGTTTGACACTTCATTGCTAGTGTCGTAAATGTACAACTGCGCAAATGCTGGATGTAATCCAGATCGAGGGAGCAAGGACCCAATTTTGTGGTGGTTGCTACCATTTATCCGGAAAACATATGGGCTTCTACCATCATTGACACTGTTATCAATTCTTCCCCCCATTTAAGTAAATGAGAACATGGAGTTATAGACTCTAATATTGTCCAGGAAATGTTGGTTTGGCAACAATGATTCAAGGAATTGAGGTGTTGGTGGAAGTAAGGGAAGACTAACTTGTCCATTTTGGCAACACAAATTGAATCTGGGATTTGTGATACTACTGTTTCTAACCCTTTCCTCAATCCACATAATAGCTCTCCAATTTGGACATGTTGCCGTTCGCATTCCAAAGTCCCATCGATTTGAGAATGACTGTCTCAGACGGGGACGTCTCCGTTCTGCAATGGTATTAGCAGGGTCAGTATGTAACTTATGTGAGGTTGAGGTACATAAACGTAAGGAAGTTTCATGAGATTACCCGTCAAGGTGGATGAGATAGTCACGTGTTCTGTGGGCATAGGTCTTATAGAATGAGCAATGTTGGATCAGAGGGTTTCATCATGATCACCTCCTTCATCTGATGTTGGGAATAAATCTTTATATAGTGAGAATGAAGTATTAAGTATATGGTAATGATTAGCACCTCAAGAAGGGCACTATATTAGATAAGTCAAAGCCAACATTACCAAGGGTGTCCATGCTATGAATTGAGACAAGATTTTGTTGATGACCCTGCTGTTCAAGATGCGTTGATTCCAAGTGTTCCAAACGCATTAACGTCGACCTCACTTGGCGTTCCTGCCTCGCAAGCAAGCGACTACGGTGTGCTACCATGTCATACCGTTCAATATGTCAACGCTCGAACAATAATCGCCGCCTAGCATTCAATCTGGCATTTTTTTGTTGCAATTTTCGTCGTGTTGTTGAAAATGACGATGATGGACCCATTCTTTTTTTAGGAAACCATGCCAAAACATAGGTAAATCCTTCTTTCATTTATTTGTATGAGATAGAAAAAGTTCGAATATGTGTATGGATATATGCAATACATAATGTGTGTGTGTGTGTGTATACACACACACACACACACACACACACACACACACACACACACA
>JACYFF010019584.1:76813620-76830538 GCA_017589665.1 Selenicereus undatus | reverse complement strand
TGGAACATTTCCGTCAATCAATTGTGCACGAATCAAAATAGAAATTAAGAACAGAGCCCACATAACTGAACTAAAACTTGAAGCGAAATAGAGCAACAGGGGAGGGGGAACAGAACCGAAAACAGAGCAAAAATCAAATAAGAAATTGAACCAACCTAAAACTATAGAGAATGAGTTAGCAACCAAACCAAAATAACGTGAAGATGAATGAGATGTGATATAGTTTTTATACGTTATAGTATTCTGTTTCAGTATTTTTATACTTTATAATCAGTTGTTAAATGGTTGTTGGATAGGTGATGAGGTGGATGATATATTATTCTAGAAGGAGATAAGGGGGCTGGTTTGTTATGAAAGTAGGGAGTATAAGTAGACATGCGGGTGGCCAAATCCAGGACACTCAATTTTACTGCCAACTATTTCTCTCTCTTAATTTCTCTTTCTCTGCTCAACAAACTTCTCCTAAATTTGCTCAACTCCTAACATTCAATTCTCAGTGCTTCCCTAGATTGAATATTCCACGTCACCCTCCATTTATTTCTTCCATCCCAAATACTAATCCACCTCTATCATTGGTATCAGAGCACACAATCCTCCGACCTGACTGTGTCGACCATGCCGAAAACCCGACATTCCTATGAAATTTCACAACAAATTGCTGAGAATAATGCACTTGTCAGTCAACACTTCGATGAAAAGTTAAAGAGAATGAGTGAAGAATGGCGAGAGCTGATGGTTAACACCATTAAATCTTGCATGCCCGAAAAAACGAATGAATCACACCCCAACAAAGGTGAAAATCGTCAAGGCGAACCAAATTTTGTGTTGGTTAATGAAGCCAATGATGACCTTGGAGGGTCTGGAGGGCGAGATGGGGGAAGAACTGGGTCAGATGGGTCCACAAATGGCGGAGGTTCACTCTCTACTCGATTGGCAAAGGTGGAATTTCCCAAGTTCAATGACACTCAACTTCGGGAATGGATGTACAAATGTGAGCAGTTTTTTGCATTGGATAGAACTCCTCCAGAGGCTAAGGTACGACTAGCAAGTATTCATTTGGAAGGAAAGGCACTTCAATGGCATCACTCTTACATGCTTAATCGTTTTCATCAAATTCCATTATGGCCCGAATATATTATCGATATTTCTGCCCGATTTGGGGACTTGTTTTCGGATCCTATGTCTGAACTTGTAAGTTTGAAGCAAATGGGGAGTGTCCAAGAGTATTTAGATGCATTTGAGTCCTTATTGTGTAGGGTGTCAATGCCTCGTGAACATGTTATTAGTATATTTTTGGCGAGACTCAATTACGCAACTCAAGTTCATGTAAGAATGTTTAATCCCACCTCCTTACAACAAGCCTTTCACCTGGCCAAGCTTCATGAAGCTACCCAACAAAACTTAACCCAAACACCCGAAATCCACCGAAAAACTAGCCCACTTCCACCTACAGCCCAAACACATCCCAAGTTCCACAAAAAACCTTTAGCTCACCCAGTACGACCAATCCAACTTTTAACCCTCCACAAAAACCCTTGATTAATAAACCCCCTAGGCGCCTCACTCCGGATGAGATTGAAGACAAAAAATCCAAAAATTTGTGTTTCATTTGTGATGCTCCGTATACCCCTGCACACCATCTACTCCACAAAAAAGCCCAATTATATATCATAGGAGTGGAAGAGGAAGAAGAAGAAGATGTTAGTGAGGTGATGGGGGAGGAGGTGAGTGAAGACCCCAGTGATTCCCATGATACACCCTTGATTCCTATCCAAGCCATGTCAGGAGCTTCTAATTTTCAGACCATGTGAGTTACAGGGTCCCTTAACAAACGACCCATACATATACTAATTGACAGTGGGAGCACGCATAATTTTTTGGATGAGGAGATAGCTGTCAAGTTGAGGTGCCCTTTAATTCCTACTAAACCAATTGCGGTTTTTGTGGCTGATGGGAGTGCGTTGATCACCAAGGCCGAATGCCGACAGATATGTTGGCAGCTCCATAACAGTACTTTTGTTGGTGATTTCAAAGTCCTTCCATTGGGATACTGTGATATGGTATTGGGCATACAATGGTTACAATGCCTTGGTCCTATCATCTGGGATTTTAAAGCTTTGGAGATGACTTTTACTTTTAATGGTAAAAGACATGTTCTAAGAGGAACAAAGAAGTCCGTGGTAAAGAAGGTGTGGGGGGGGGGGAAAGGCCATTGATAAAGCTGTGTGTTATAATTTATAGCTAGCAATGCTCCAAATTTGGTAGCTCTAGACCCAAACCCACCAAATTAGTTTTTGGCTCTACAAATGGGGAAGGAGTCAGCGTTTCCTGGGGAAATTCACAAGCTCCTAACTCAATATGAGGACCTCTTCGAAGAGTTATTACCTCCTTTGAGGGAGGGTTTTGATCATCGAATTAGTTTGTAGAAAGGGGTTATTGAAAGGTTGGTTGATGAAATGTTGAAGCAAGGAATAATCCAACCAAGTATTAGTCCTTTTGCGGCACCGGTGGTGTTGGTGGGTAAAAAGCATGGCACATGGCGACTCTGTGTTGACTATCAAGACTTAAATAGGAAAACAATCAAACATAAATTTCCCATCCCAATTGTGGAGGATCTCTTGGATGAGCTAGGGGCAGCCACGATTTTCTCAAAGCTTGATCTACGATCTGGTTAGCATCAATTGTGAATGTATCCTCCGAATGTGGCCAAAACAGCATTTCGAACGCATATAGGTCACTACGAAAATCTTGTCATGCCTTTTGGGTTATCAAACGCCCCTTCTTCATTTCAAACTCTGATGAATGAGCTATTCAGGGTCTTCCTAAGGAAATTCGTCTTGGTCTTTTTTGACGATATCCTTGTTTATAGAAGCAATATCTCTCAGCATATTGATCACTTGACACAAGTGTTCACATTATTGAGGCAACATTGATTTTTTCTCAAAAAGAGTAAATGTGCTTTCGAGGTTGATAAAGTGGAATATCTTGGTCACATTATATCGGCAGGGAAAGTGGCAACAGATCCTAGTAAAATTGTCGCTGTTCAAGCATGGCCTCAACCTACGAACCTCAAACAGCTAAGTGGGTTCTTGAGTTTAGCAAGCTATTACAGACACTTCATTAAAGGCTTTGGGAGTATTGCCAAACCATTAACTGACCTGCTGAAAAAGAATAATTTCAGCTGGATTGATGATGCCACACGAGCCTTTGAGTTGTTGAGAAAGGCTCTTGTTCAAGCACCAGTGTTGGCTTTGCCTGATTTTGGGAAGCCGTTCATTCTGGAGACGGATGCCTCGGGTGTTGGAATTGGTGTAGTTTTAATGCAAGATCACCATCCACTTGCTTATATTAGCAAGACTTTAAGTCCAAAGTTATAAGCTCTTTCAGTTTATGAACGGGAATTGCTCGCCATTCTCTTCGCCGTAAAAAAATAGGAACAGTATTTTCTGGGCAATAAATTCATAATCAAGACCGATCAACAAAGCTTGGTTGGCAAAACTAATGTGCTTTGACTTTGAAATCCAATATAAGAAAGGGAAGGACAACATCGCAGCTGATGCTCTCTCTAGTCATTCGGGTAGGGAGGTTCTCTATTTGGCCCTACATCCTATTCATTTTGATATGCTGAATCAGATCAAAGGAAGTTGGCAGCAAGATCCTCATATACAAAGGTTGATTGAGGAGCTTGAAAATAACCCCCAATCCCATCCTCACTATCAGTGGAGCAATCAATTGTTGAGAAGGAAAAGGAAGCTTGTTTGGCGACCAACTTGATGTGCCAAAACATATCCTCATGTGGTTCCATAATTCTGCTACAAGGGGACATTCGGGTCGAGATGTTTCAACTAAGAGGGTCAAGGCTTTATTTTATTGGCGGGGATTGAACAAAGATATCAAGGAGGACATATGCCACTGTATAACTTGTCAACGGTGCAAATCTGATAATACGGCTAGCCCCGGGCTGCTCCAAGCATTACCAATCCCACATGCTCCATTGAGGAGTATCTCAATGGATTTCATTAAGGGTTTACCACCTTCTTATGGTAAAACAACGATCTATGTGGTGGTTGATCGTTTAAGTAAGTATGCCCACTTCCTTGCTCTTAAACACCCGTATACGGCTCTCGATGTGGCACAATTATTTTTGGATCATATTTTCAAGCTCCACAGTTTACCTGAAAATATGATTAGTGATCGACATCCTGTATTTGTGAGTGATTTTTGGTCCACACTTTTTAAAAGCTTGGGTGTTGATCTTCTCAAGTCTACCGCTTATCATCCACAAACACACGACCAAACTGAGGTGGTAAATAGGGGGCTTGAGACTTACTTGCAGTGCATGGCTCATGAAACCCCTCACACTTGGTATAGATGGCTTCCCTTAGCCGAATTGTGGTATAATACATCCCACCATAGCTCTATCAACACCTCTCCTTTTGAGGCTTTGTATGGGTATGCTCCTCCGCTTCATTTACCTTACTTGCTCGGGGAAACGTGTAATGATACGGTGGATAGAAGTTTGCAGAAAAGGGAGGAAATGTTGAAGTTACTTAAGTGGCACCTCCAACGAGCTCAACACCGTATGACACAATATGGTAATCAGAAGCGTAGTGACCGAGAATTTGCTATGGGAGACTATGTTTTTGTCAAATTACAGCCTTATAGGCAAGCTTCTGTGGGTCATCGCACTAATGAAAAGCTAGTTCCCAAGTTTTATGGCCCGTATCGGGTGAGTGATTGAATTGGCAAAGTTGCATACACGTTGGAGCTCCCTTTATCATCCAAGATACACCCACCCTTCCATGTCTCGCAACTCAAAAAAATGTCATGGCCATATCAACCCTCCTGCTGCCCTGCCAGAAATGTTGACTAATGTTGGTGCAAAAAGGGAGCCAGAGGCGATTGCTAACAGAAAAATGGTTCAGCGGGGTCGAAAGGCAGTCACTATGGTCTTAATCAAGTAGAAAAATAGGCCCGTCAAAGATAATTCCTGGGAATATTATCGTGAGTTGGCGCAATAATTTCCAGACCTTGATCCTTGAGGTCAAGGATCTTCGGATGGGGAACACCTGATACAGTTTTTATACGTTATAGTATTCTATTTCAGTATTTTTATACTTTATAATAAGTTGTTAAATGGTTGTTAGATAGGTGATGAGGTGGCTGATATATTATTCTAGAAGGAGATGACGTTCTAGAAGGAGATGAGGTGGCTGGCTTGTTATGAAAGCAGGGAGTATAAGTAGACATGTGGGTGGCTAAATCCAGGACACTCAATTTTACTGCCCTGTATCAATTGGTATCAGAGCCACCATCATGTGTCCGCACCTTGAGTCACGAAAAGGGCTACCTAAGGAGAAAGCTACCTGTGCAATAGAGTGAAGCCGTCTCAAAAGGAGAAAAGGGCTACCTAATTGCAAGAGTGAAGCTACCTAGAGTGAAGCCGTCGGGACGACGGTTGCGGAGCGTGGTGGATTGTTACGATTCAATTGCAAGGTATGGGACTTGAGTCCCACATCGATCATATGGGGGGTTGATGTGGGGTTTATATAGGCTTTGAGTTCTTCCAATTCTTGAGCTAGCTTTTGGGATGGGCTCTTCCAAAGTCCTGTATCAAGATGAAGTCAAGCTCCAGTAATGGTGCTGAACTAGAATCACAAAAACAGAACAATGAAATCAGATGACCCAGATCGAGAACCTCTGAAATTCAACTCAAAACTTGAAGATCTTGTATCAAATTACAACAATTGATGATTCTAGACCTTGAATTGAACTTAAAATATCGAAAACTAGCAAGGAAAAACAAAAACAAAACTGAGAAATTAAAACCCTAAATCACTAAAATTGAACCAAAACTAAAACTATTAATTCAAAACCCTAAAGTGAAACCTAGATACCTTGAATCGCGCTGCAAGCCTTCGATTTGCAGCTCTTCTCTCCTCTTCTTGGCCGTCGAATTGAAGGTTGATGTGGATGGCGGAGATGATGGTGCTGTGCTGGAGTGTGGCATGATGTTGGCGCTGATTCGCGAGGATGGCGGATGCAAGGATTGTGGTGGAGATGGTGGGAGACGGTGGTGCGTGGTGTTGGCGATGAAGAAGACAGAAAAGCCAAAGAGGGGGTGGTATGGGGTTTTGATAAGGGAGAGAAGGGAGAGAGAATTAGAAATAAGGGGCTGTAGGGGTCACGCGAGGTCTGTGTTTGGGGTGGGGGGGGAGGGGCCTAGGTAGGTTTTATGTTTTCTTTTATTTTTATTTTTTAACGTCTTTTTCATTTGGGCTGAGGAGAGAGAGATAGGTTTAGTTTAGCATTCAAGGTAGCAGACCCAAATTATTCATTTCAATCTTTTTCTTCATCTTTTTTACCTTTTTTTTGGAATTTTTCAACATCTACAAAACAAAACAAATTCAAATAAAAATCCCAATCTCTTATTTATTTCAAGTATAAATTAAATATAAGGGTATCGTAAAAAGATCATAATTTTGGTGCGAACACTTTGGGTGAGATAATCTTGCAAGTAGGCTTGTCAGTTTGGGAGGGCGGATTAAATATGGATTAGGTGTATTTGGGTTCGTGTAAAATATGAGTCCAGTGTATTTCAGGTTTGGATAAAATACTGGCGGGCGTATTTCAATTATATGGAGCGCTTCTTTTGTGAGTTATTTCTCTTTTTTGGTAAAAATTAAAGGTTTGGCATATTTAAAACTAAAATTTTTCGTAGTTAATGAAAAAATATTGTAATTGTAATTTCTTAAAACAATATTAAAGATATTCAAACTTTTCATTATGATATATGTATGTCATGTACGAGTGGCCAAATAGTCGAGCTCCATGAGTCCACCCATGGATTGAAATAAGGTTAATAATGAGTCAGGTCCTTATAGGTCAGCAAGCATATTAACTGGTCGAAGTGGTTCAACTTGCTAAAAACCTATTTAATAATTTGATATTTTTGTTAATTAACTTACCACTGTCTAGTTAGGTACACTTTATTAAGTGGGTCAATTTTAACACAAACTCGGGTTGGCCTATTGCCAACCACTAGTATCATAGTCTGGGAACAATTAGAATAGAAACCAAATGAAAGGATATTGCAGAAGCGAAAGATATTATAATTATCATTAAATTATATTATCAAAATTTTAGATTATTATAGATTGACTAACATCATTTAAAATATGATGAGACATATTCATTTCACTTAGCATATAATAGTATGACTTACACGTATTTAACAGTTGTCTTATTCTAAATTAGTCTTCTTAAGATAGTTATTTCACGCTATTTCATAACCATCTTTTAAAGTTGTCTCATTTATAAATTGCGTATGATGTTATTGTATAAGAAGAAGTTAGAAAAAGAAAGGTACTATTGTTTAATTTATGAAGGGAAGCGATAATTATATAACATCTATCTAAACCCACTGATATAATGAACAACAATTATTGTAAGAGGAATAAGTTAAAAAAAAAAAATCAAAAAACACAAATATAATATTCAAGTCAAGCGGGCTGGTTCGGGTTCAGGTTCGGATTTGACTTGCAAATTTATGAATTTTTCAGGTGCGGTTAATTTCGGGATTCGGATCGAGAAAATTGCATTCAAAATCCAAAATTGTCAAATAGGTTCAAGCTAGGTCAGTTCTTCTTAGGTCTGCTTGCAACACAAAATACTATACTTGACAGGGTGAAATTTATTAAACGGTCACTTCAAAATATATAGCTATTCATCCTTTCCAAATTCATGAAACCACTCAAAAAAGCAAAGAACAAATCATAACATAAACTCCCACAATGGGAGAGAGAGACACACTATTCTTACAAAAAATAGATTTATTTCTAGTTCTGCAGACAAAGTGTCACCAAATGTTTCTAAAAATGTTATCTCACCATTGAACTATTTTTTTAATTTAAATTTGCCACTAATTTATGTTAGGGCTCCAAAATTGCCACCCCATTTCATTTGGTGAGAACAAAATGTCATTAATTACAACTCCAAAAACGCCACTATAGTGACATGTTTGAAGCCATATCATAAACTAGTGGTGCATTTAAATAAAAAATCGTTCAGGATCAAAAGTGCATTTTTTGAAAAGTTTAGTGGCATTTTATTTGCAAAACTTGATCTATTTCTCTTCAAATTGGAGAGGCAACCACTAAACTACTAATTATATCAATATTAACTAAAAAGAAAGATTGGTAATGGTCGGAGAAGTATTTTATGTTTATAAAGAGAAAATAATAATAGAATCAACAATATTTTGTTGCTTGGTAATGACTATGTCTTTACAATAAATAAGACCTGTAAATGTCATCATGCTGTATCTAAGGAGTCCTCAGCTAAAATTGCCCATTAACCGTCCAACTTGGTTAAAGATGGCATTGACTTATTTTTCAACATGTTCATGTCATTAAATTTTTAATGAAGCTGAAAAATGTAATGAAGACCGGGTTACACAAGTAAACAAATACAAAAAGATAATATTAATTGGTAACAACCCCATGAATTTAGGGTTGGGTCAAATTAAAAATTATTAAATAAACCCCAAAGGTAACCTCAAAAATTCCTTTCAAAGTCAATTTAGATTTTATAGTTTTATGTTTCAAGTGGATAAATTGAAGTAGTTAACTTCAATTAATTGGGTTACAATGAGTTGAAGGCAAGTGTGATGTTAATAAGGCATTAGAGAGAAGATTCAGCTAGATATTGACTTGAATGTACAGGTGAGTATGAATACTTGTGTCTTGGCCATGTTGTAATGGAGTTAAGAAATTGTTAGATTGAATTATTTATAATTGAGTTACGTAATTATTGCTTTGAATTGTGTTATGATTGAGTTATGTAATTATTGGTTTGAGTTGTGTTATGATTAGGTTATGCAATCGTTTGGTTGTATTGTTTTATAATTGAGTTATGTAATTGATTGGTGAATAATGAAACACAAATGATGTTATTGGTGATGTATTATAATGGGAATTGGAGTGAGAAAGTGGTTATTGAGTGATATGGGGTTACAAATGCAAACGAGTGTTGCTCTTCGATTATATTCTAAGTGAGATCTGATGATTATTGGCTTGAATTTCTCGAGGAGGTGAGCTACTTAAAATGGTGACATCTTCATGAATTACAAACCCAGGTGCTTTTCCCACCAATATCTCCTCCCTGATCTGCTCGAGTTGGGGGTCCGTAGCCTGGGCTACTCGGATCTCCTCGATGAGTGTCGGCTGCACTTCCAAGGTGCATAGCATAGGTTTTACCCTTGGGGTGATCACGTTGAGTTCTAACTTCTGAAATTCTTCACACAAATAATTCAGAAGTGCTAGCAAGCAACTCAGTGCTAGGTACGGTTGGCGACTCAACACATCTGCCACTATGTTGGCTTTTCCCGGATGATCTTGGAAATGAACATCATAATCCTTTAGGAACTCTAACCACCTTGTGTGTCTCAATTTTAGATCCTTTTGTGAGAAGAGGTATTTCAAACTCTGGTGATCAGTGAAAACCTCACAACATACCCCGTATAGGTAATGCCTCCAGATCTTAAGCGCAAACACGACAGCTGATAACTCCAGATCGTAAGTCGGGTAGTTTCGCTGATGTGTCTTTAGTTGTCGCGAGGCATAAGCTATAACACGACCCTGTTGTATTAGCACTTACCCCAACCCACTCCTAGAAGCATCGCTATACACCACAAAATCCTTATCAGTGGTAGGTGAGACCAGTATCGGTGCACTTGTCAGTCTCTTCTTAAGCTCTTGTAACGCTTCTTTACACCGTTCCATCTATTCATACCTAGTGACCTTCCTGGTCAAGTTGGTGAGCGGGGTGGCAATCTTCTAGAAATTTTGTACAAATCTGCGATAGTACTCGGCCAAACCCAAGAAACTCCTCACTTCCGTCGGGTTCTTAGGTCTGGGCCAGTTTGTCACGGCCTCTATCTTTCGGGGGTCCATCGACACTCCATCGTTGGACACTACATGTCCCAACAATGCCACATTTCTCAATCAAAACTCACACTTCAATAATTTGGCGTACAACTCATTTTCCCTCAATACTTTTAGGGCTGTTCGTAGGTGGTGGGTATGCTCCTCTACGGTTCTCGAGTAAATTAGGATGTCGTCTATGAATACCACTACGAATTGATCCAAGTAGGGTTTGAAGATCCTATTCATGAGAACTATAAATGCCGTCGGGGCCTTAGTGAGGCTAAAGGGCATCACCATAAATTCATAGTATCTGTACCGGGTACGAAAGGCAGTCTTGGGTATATCCTCATCCTTGATTCGAAGTTGAATGTACCTCGAACAAAAGTCTATTTTGGAAAAAGTCCCCACGCCTTTTTAACTGATCAAAAAGGTCATCTATCAGGGGCAGAGGATAACGGTTCTTGACCGTTATCTTGTTCAACTCATGGTAGTCTATACACAATCTTAGGGTTCCATCATTCTTCTTCACAAACAACACCGGGGCTCCTCATAGGGATGTACTAGGCCGGATATACCCCTTCTCCAAGAGTTCCTCCAGCTGTGTCTTTAATTCTTCAAATTCTGCCGGTGCCATCCAATAAGGTGCCCAAGAGATAAGTGTGACTCCAAGGGTTAGGTCGATACAAAACTCCACTTCTCTAAGGGGTGGCATACTAGGAATCTCATCTGGAAACACATCTGGGAACTCCCTCACTACTGGGACGTCCTCAAGGGAGGATCCTGCACCATCGGTTTTCACTACGTTACACAGGAATCCCTCGCATCATCTACCTAACAACCAGCAGGCTTTAATCACAAAAATCAATTTCACTCCCGTTCCCGATCTTTGGCCCTTATGCACTACCTTCTCCCCATTGGGTCCCTTTAGGGTGATTTTTCGTCTTGAACAGTCTATTTAAACCTGATGCTTAGCTAACCAGTCCATTCCCAAGATAACCCCGAAGTCAGTTAGCTCAAACCCATATAAGTTTGCTAAGAACTCATACTCATACATTCTAAAAGGGCAATCCTCGTATAGCTCCTCACACGTCACGGTCTTTCCATCAGGGAGAATCACTGACAACAATGGAGATTTACGGGTGGGAACTAGTCCTAATGACTCAACTAGTTTAACGAAAATAAAGGAGTTCGTGGCATCCAAATCAAACAAAACATCTATTGGATGAGTTAGGATAGAGAAAGTACCCGTTGCAACATTGGGAGCATCCTCTGCTTCCTCCTTATGCATCACATAAACTCTGCCCCCATTGTTTTGAGGCGATTGGTTGGGAGGTCAGCCCTGAATTTGCTGAGGTGCCCGGTTTTGCTGGTTGGGGTTGGCCGCCTGCCCACCCCTGTTTTGATATGGTTGCTGGGGTTGTTGTCGTTGTCCTTGTCCCTGGACTTGTCCCTGTCCTTGACCGGTAGGAGGTGGAGGAAGCGGGCAGTCCCGAACCTGGTGTTGACGGCTTTCACAGCGAAAACATCTCTTGACCGATCGACATTCCCTAGCATAGTGCCCTAACTTTCCACAGGCATTGTAGGTTACCTTAAGCTGTGCGTTGGGGTGCTGGCCTCCATGAGTATTATTATTCACGTACTGATTCCCGGCAGGTCAAAGATGTTGCTCATGCGGTTGAAGTTGCCTTGCTTATCCCCCTTCCTCTTAGTTCCCCGTTGTTTGTTGAAATAGTTATTCTGCTCCTTCATCGCCCTTTCTACGTTGATCGCCGTGTCATATAGGTCAACATAGGAGGTATACTGACGTACCGACATCCTCTCCTTAATGGTGAGGTTCAGCCCGCCCTCGAATTGGACCATCTCCAGCCTTTCATCAGCTACGAAGGCTGGGGTAAATCGCCGGAGCTCCATAAATTTCGAGGCGTACTTCAGTACCCTCATGCTCCCCTGCTGCAGTTGCATGAACTCGCCCTCCTTGGCGTTTTGGGGGGAGATAGGGTAGCAATGATCCTTGATCATTTCTGATGTATCCGCCGAGGGTCTAAGCTAGGACTCAATTTAAGAGTGAAAGCTTACAAACCAAGGGAGAATACAATCATGAGAAAACTAAGGAAAATGGCACGTAATATGTTGGTTGTGAGGCAACAGACACGTGAGGTAGGAATGGAATTTAGAATCAAGGGATTCTAAATGAGAAACAAAAGAGAACTTGATGTACTCTAATGTATATCTCAAGGAAGGATGAAACCAAGCTAATAGCCACCAAGAACACAAAGCAACAAGTGAAAACAACACGAAAGTGGGGAGGCATGGTCGTGCTTCATGGCATGGGGTGGCCGTGCCACTTTGCTACCTAGCACGCCTAGCTTTGTGATGTTTCACGGTTTGAAGTAGGCTTTGTGTTTGGGTTGGAAGCTAGACCAAAGGGGATAGCCTTAGCCTTGGTTAAGCATGGACATGGATGTATGAAGGGTTATGAAAGTATGGAATGGTAAGAGAATCAAAGTTATGATTCACTAACTCAAAATTAAAGCTAGCAAACCTTCCTTTACTCTCTTTGAATCCTTGAGAATCAACACTGAATTGGATAGAACTAAACTTAATGTTTGGATATAGAAACACCACCAAACACAAGTTTAGGGCCCTTAAATTATGATTAAGATACAGAAACACCATTTAATCAAGTTTAATACTACACTTGAACACCACCTTAACCGGCCTAGTTAAGGATAAGCAAGTTTAGTATTTGAGAGGAAACAAGAGCAAAGCTCTCAATTCTGATTTTCATTCAAAGTTGGATGTGATTCTTTGCCTTGGCCGTGCACTCCCTTTTGTACAAGTAAGCAAGCAAGCTAGCAAGCATACATACACCTCTAGCCTTCCTTACTAGGAAAGAAAGGTGTTAATTAAGCTAATACAACCGGTTAGAGCTAATTGAATACAAAGCTTGCTTAAACTAACCTAAATACATCCAAAGCATAAAGTAAAGTAATACTAATGCTTATTATACATTAATCTACTCATAATCAAAGCTTAAACATTCAGAATGCTAGCTAAAATGTGATTGGCCAACCGTAAAGTAAGTTTCCCTTTTCGGCTAACCAATAGCATCCAAGAGACAACTTCTTTTGCAGCTATCTTCCCATTGGTTGTTCTTCTGTCCTTCTTCCTTATTGGTTTGTGTTCAACCAAACATTATGATATTTTATGCCCCTTTATTATCTAATTTTTTGGTCGAAATAAATTATTAATTTAAGATTTTAATATTGGTTTTATTTATTTTGTAGGAATTTGAGACATTTGAAGAATAAATAAATTGCTTGGAGAAAAAGAGAGAAAATTGAATCAAAATTAGATTGAGTTATAACAAGCAATTGATTGAGAAAAGAAGAAGAAGAATCGGTCCAATTTCTTGAACCCATCAGACCAGCCCACACGCTTCCCCTTCTTCTTTCTCTCTCTCTCGACCCAGCAGCGAGACCAATCTTTTGCCCAGCCCGGTCTCCTCCTTCATCTTTTCTTTTTCTCTCTTTCTTTCTCTTTTGGGCATGGCCCGTTTGTTCCCCTATTTGCCTCCCTCATTTCCTCAGCCTGCTTCTCTTCTCTTTCTTTCCTTCTTTTCCTTTCTTTTCTTCCCTTGGGCCGATCCTCTTTCTTTTCCTTTGCTCTAGCCCAGTTTCATTGCCCAGCTCTCTCTTTCTCCCATTTCCCTTAAGTGGGGCGTGCTTGGCACGTGATAGCCCCATTCGCCCCCTTCTTCTTCCTTAGTTCTTCGTGCAGCCTCAGAGAACAAGAACAGAGCATGGCGCCCTTTCATCTTCCCCTCTCAACCATTTTACCTCTTCTCTCTACTCATTAACTCCATCATTATTCATCATCTTCAATGGGTCCGTTTCAAGTATTCAAAGGGGCAATTATGTGGGGGCAGCGAACGAGTTCATCAGCAGCTTTAATGGAGGGTCGAAGGGTAGAGCATGGAGACGAGGAGAGTTAGCTTAGTTCATTTTGCAATTTTTTTTTCGTTTTTACAATTCCGAATTCATCTATAGTCATTGAACATTTATGTAATTGACTCAGTTTTGTTTGAATTGAAAGAGTAATCTAATTTTGGAGATAAAATTGTGAGTTGGTTGGTTCAAATTTGAGTTTGCAACAAAAGAAAACCATGGCTGGACTCCGGTTATTTCTGGGCACAAGTTCGTGAGTGTCGTTTGCTTTGCTGCTGGGTTCGATTGCTCTGCTGGGCTCATTCGTTCATTGTATTTTGGTTCCTTGTCTTTGCTGGGTTCCTTCGTTCTCTTTCTTCTGCTTCAATTGTTCAAGATTTCTGAAATAATTGTGGCTAAGTGTTGATAGGGTAAAAATGTTTGCAGTTTGGTCCCTCTTACTTTAGCTAGATTTACACATCACCCATTGGACCATAGTTTCATGGACTTATCCTGATTCATTTAGCATTTAGTTTTAATTTAGATTAGAGTTTTTGGTAATCTAATTTCATAAGCCATCCCTGAGGACAATACCCGTAATTGTTACGGCGATAAACCATGTTCTTGCAGAAAATCACAACAGTTTGCTGGTTGGTTACTCAATGATCATGTCCAATTGCATCCTAGAAGCATGCTCATGCAACTAGACAAGGATTGGACGTGATTAAGGCATGCAACCTCCCATTGCACCAATAAGCTATCAACTGGGCAATGGCTGGCAGTTTCAGGCTGTGATTGAAGGCCTTGTGTCTCATGCAAAACGTGGTCATAGGCTGGCTTGTCACATATGGATGGAAATCGCTAGAAGTCTTCTAACTCCTCCAAGTGGAATTACTCAATTTGGAGCTCATTTTCCTAGTGAAAAGATCAAAATGGCCGGACTGGTCTGAACCGATCTCAGTCTGCACGGTTTGGAAGATTGATATGGTTCTTCATCTTCCACTTGACTTAACTTGATTTTATCACTTGGCCCAGGTGCTAACATCTTGAGGACCCAAATTATGTAAAAATTCAAGACTTAAGCCATAACATAGCTCAAGTTATGAAGTAAACAAAATCGTGTATATTCTGGTCCTGCTGGGCAGTTTGGACACCTTGGGTTTATTTGCTAATTTGAATGGGCAAATGAAGTCCAAGTGGGATGAAACTTGATTTGATGTAAACCTGACTTCTTGAACTTCAATCCCAATGAAAAATATTAGACTTAAACCTTGAGGATGCTTGAGTAATTAGGCACACAAAAATGGGTTAGCTGCTTGAATCAACCCTTGCCCTGCAGTTTCAATACTTAAATAAAATTTGGATGATTTATTCATCCTTTAACCAGCATATTGAGATTACCTAGTTGATTTGCTTCCTTTTAAATCAAGGGCATGGAGGGATCTCTATCAATTTCTTTGAACTTGTTCCAACCAAACCTAGGCTCGTATTGCCTTTCCCTCACCGTGGCCCACCATAAGTCGGCTTTGTCCTTCAAGTAGAACACAACAAAACCCACTTTCCACTCCTCAGGGCATTGGAGTGCATCAAACAGTTTCTCCATGCCCCTAATCCAATCTTCAAAAGTCTTAGGGTCGGGGCTGCCATCATAGATGGGTGGGTGATGGCTCGCGAATCTTTTAAACATGTAGGAGTTATCCTCCTCGACCCTTTTCTCCCAAGCCTCCATTAGCCTCTGCAGTTGCTTGTTCTGAAGTCGCAACTGCTCCCCTTGCTTCTGTAGCATCTCCAGTAGTAACAGGTTGGTGAGTTCAGCTCCCGTGGGTGGGTTAGTCTCATCCACCTGGCTGTGAGACTCATTCCCATTCCTAGGACATAGGGCCTCTAGTCGTTCCATGAAGCTCGTCATGGGAACTTCCGGAGTTGCAGGGACCCTTGTAATAGGGTAAGGTCTAGTTTGAGATTCATTGTTGCTGTTTCTCGCCATTCCTGGATACCGTACAAAGTTACGGGCTCGATTACCATTTCGAATTTACTACTCCTCACCTTGACGTAAATTCGGGATAGAAACAATTTGAACGTCGTACTCTTTGTGCTTTAAATCACCAAGAGGGAGAGAGGAGGCAAAGGGTGGCTTTGTTGGTGGCTGGTGGCAGCAGTGGTGGCCTGCGGTGGTCCGGCAGGGGTGGTGCTTAGGGGGGGTAGCAGCGGAGAGAGAGAGAGAGAGAAGTCTAGGGTTGACAGAGAGGGATAGTGGGCTAGAGAGAGGAAGGAGGGGGGGTTATGCGTGGGTTTATCAGGGGGAAAAGAGAGGAGAAGTAAAGTTTAAAAAAAAGTTGGGGGGGGGGGGGATAACCGGCCTAGGGTTCTCTCTTTTTTAAAAAAAATCTTTTTTTTTCTTGTATGTTTTGATAAAAGAAATATTTTGTGAAAAAGGAAGGAACGAAAAACAAAATAATTACCATTTTAACTTGGATTGACAAGGAGGGAAAAATAGGTCGGTCCATATCAAATATGAATTTCTAGGGTTTCACATATTAGGTATATTATGATAATAGTTATGATATTATTTGCAATAAATACACTATCTTAAGAATTGGCAAATTTTTTTTGATTTTTGTTATTGTTGTTACTACTACTACTACTACTACTACTACTACTACTACTACTACTACACCCATGTAATCTTGCCACAAATGATTTATTATATAAATAATAAATAATTATTAAGTAACATAAAACTGTTGTACCTAGTTAACTTTTGAAAACTTCAGTGAAAGATCAGTAATTAGTCTAAGATGTTATAAATTGCTTTCTTTTCCCATCACAAATAATTATGAGAGTGGGGTTTTTCACTTAACTTTAAAAAAATCTATAAGGTCAAATAATTTTTTTGCAAATTGTGTGACTTACAAATATAATTTAATATACCTTTTGCATATAGTTACTCCAATGAGAAAAGCTCAAAATTCTTCCATGCATCACATGGGTATAGGAAAACAAAACAAAACCCTCTAGACCCTAATCATTTTACACATTGTACTCTAACATAATTCATCTTTTTTT
>JACYFF010019584.1:76774177-76803620 GCA_017589665.1 Selenicereus undatus | reverse complement strand
AAGTGGGTTGAAGTTGGTATTTTTTTTTCAAGTGGGTTGAAGTAGGTTGAAATGGGTTGAAGTAGGTTGAAGTGGGTAAAAACGGATTGACCCGGGAAAAGAACAGGCCCTAATTATTGTAAAGTGATACACATTTGCCAGAGCTGAAACCGGTATGGGGCCACATGTGCATGCGCCACGTCAAATCTGGCTCAGGCCGGCAGTCAGCGGATCACAGGAGCGTCGGCCCGCCCTGTTTTTTTCCTTGCAGTGTGGCGTGGGTTTAAGATCAAACAAACTTTAGAGCATTTTCAGCCGTGAGTAATTTTTTTGCTCATCCGTGGGGATTTATATCTGCCACTTCAGCTTGTGATTCAATTTTTTGACTCACAATCCTCCCTCCTTTCAATAAAAGACTTACCACTTTGGCTCACCGAATAAAATAATACTTATGGACCCACTCTACAATAGACAACTTTATTGTTATAATTAAAAAAAAGAAAAACTAATTAAAAATATTAAAAAAATAAAAAATTGAGTAAAGCTACAACTCGAGTTTGCTCGGATAGGCGAGACTGTGCGTGAGGCATGAGGCAAAAAGCAGCTGCTGAAGCAGCTCTACCGCCTCACCCTCTTTCTCTCTCCTCTGTTTTGGCTCACGAGGGAGCCGTTGCACATGCTCTTAATGGTATTACAGTGTAATTAAAATAGTTAATCCGTTGAACCCGCTACCTGCCCCTGCCTCTAGGGCTGTTCATTAAATGGTCCAGGATCAGACCGAACCGGACCGAGGCTTTTCGATCCGGTCATCGGTCCTTTCCTTTCCTATTTTCGGTCTTCGGTCCAGTCCGGTCCTGGACCGGACTGATCGGGTTTTCTTTCTTTTTTTTTAAAATTTCCTGCTAATTGGCTAAATCTCCAAAACTTTTCGAGGCTTCGAGGACAGTCTGCTTCTAGTTTTACTCCTCCTCCTTCGCATTCGTTCCCTTCTCTTCTGCTGCCCCTCTCGGTTCTCGGTGCTCAGCGCTCACTGGCCAGCGGCAGCTGCAGTGAGGCGGTTCCCTTCTCGTCTCCTTCTTCCTTGGCTCCTTGCTGCCTTGTTGGACAGACTACTTCTGGCCTTCTTCTCGCTCAGTCGCGCTCATCTGCTGTCTTCGTTGTTCTTCTACTTCTGAATCCTGATCTTCTCTCGGTCTTTGTTCAGTTGGTGGAGGTAAGCTTCAGCTTCATGCTTGGATTCGTTGATTGTGTTAGTTAGGGTTTTAATTTGCAAAACTAGCGTTTTCTAATTTTGTGAATTTGTTCTAGGGTTTTGTGAATTTGATTTGGTGAATGACTTTCTCTCCTCTTTCTCTTTTATTCGTTCGTGTGTTTGTTGGATAGGGTTCTTGTGTTTGTTGGATTTATGGTTTAGGGGTTGATTGTGAATTTGTGAATTGTGATATTGTGTTGGAAATTTGGTCAACCATGGCTGCTTGGTTGCCTGATTATGAATTGCCAAATTTGCCAATCTGACCTCCATAAGCGACATGGGCTCAGCATTGTAAGCACAGTCCTTAGTGCTTATTTCTTTTCAAAATGATTACCCTGGTTCTAAGGTTTCAATTGGGAATATTGTTATGTAAATAATGTATTAAGTGTAACTTTGGTCATTAGTGTTGTGTAACTTTGGTTATGTAATTCACTTTTAAGTGTAGTTGGTCATGTATTAAAGTTTATTAGTTTTGGTGTAAGTGAGCAGGTTTATTGGTTCAATCAGCAGGTTGTGGCGCAGTGTTGCCTGAGGATTGGTCCGGTCCAGGACTGACTCCAGACCGGTCCGGTCTAGGACCGACTCCAGACCGGTCTGGTCCTTGGTCCAAGGTCTGGCAAATTTTTAGTCCTCGGTTCAATCGGTCAGGTTTGGTCCGATCTGGTCCGCTTTGTTATGTCGAATAAAATAGATGATCTAGTTCCGCAAGTTTTGACCTGTTAGCCCACGCTTCAATGGGATGGGTTGTCTCAGGCCTGGCCCGTATCCCACTTCTACCTATTGCTATAAGACATTTCTTAGGTATCTTATATTGACTTAAAATTTATATTATCATGTATTAGATTGAAAAAAGAAATGGTGTGATTGAATAGGGAAGGTGTTTACCATTTATAAGTTGAGTAAAAACCATCTATCAATAATTTTTCATAATTATGAAATTACACATATCATACATTTTCGTGGATAGAGTTAATTATATTAGGGTAGCCGACAAATACTAAAAATTCACAATTGTTAACTAATAACAGCCAGTGAATATTTGGATATTTTAGATAATATAATGTACGATTTAGACCAAGGCAAGACACTTAAAAAATATCCTACTAAAAGACATATATCATCATCGGTAATTAATTCTCACAAGAATTACGATAAGTAATTAGTTCAGAGTGTTTATAAGTGTGGACATGGCAAGCCATGTCCATCAAATTGTTCGTTTTAGAAGAATTCTTATTCTTGTATGACCAATTTATATTGGTAGGAGTATATAATTGGTATTCATGTGTGTTATTATTCTTTTAAAAAAAATAATAGATAACATTATTCTCTGTCCCAACATGATGATGTTTTATGAAGTATTGTCAGGATGATTTTTGAGTTTTTAATAGATCGATGAAATAAATGATTTGTTGCTAAGAACTTTAAAGTTAAAGAAGAATTTTTGAATTTTGTGTTTGTTTATATTTCTCAATTATTAGCCGAATGTATATGTTTAAGTCTCCCCAAAACATGTACATCTATACTATATTAATAGCAATCATTGAAAAACCCTAGTATGTTGCAACGAAAGTGATTTGTGGGATTTTGTGTAATCTTAGCCATAAAAATTGTTCATGCATTAAATCTAAGCCCTTGATTTTATAGTTAAGATATCTTTATTTTATTTGAAAAAACCACCATGATTTCAGATATACATGATAAAAGACAGATGATAATTCAATTATCTAGAAAAAAATTAGGAAGTTATATTTATTCATTAAATCTAAATCGTAGATTTTAGTTTTAAAAAACTACCTTATCTAAGTAAAATACCTATTAATAACAATCTTCAGGAAACCCTAGAATGCTACAATAAGAGTGATTTGTAGCATTTGGTGTAATCTTAGCCATAAAATTATTTATTCATTAAATCTAAGCCTTCGATTAATTAAATCTAAATCGTAGATTTTAGTTTTAAAAATCTACCTTATCTAAGTAAAATACTCATTTATAATTTTATCTTTTTTAAAAAATTGCTCATAATTTCGGTTATATCTGATAAAGGATACATGATAATTCTATTATCTAAAAAAAAATTCAAGTAGTTAAAAAAAGTGATAATTATTGAAAAAAACTAAAATGTCACCCACAATGGGAGTAATTTTCAGAATTTGATGTAATCTTAGCCATAAAAATTAGCCATCTATTAAATCTAAGCCTTTGATTTTGTATCTAATCTATATATCTATCTACACTATATTAATAGTAATATTTGAAAAACCCTAAAACACTAACACGAGAGTGATTTGCAGGACTTGGTATAATCTTAGATACAAATATTATCAACTCATTAAACCTAACCCTTGATTTTAAAGTTTAAAAAAATTAGTATGTAACTGTCATCTATTTCCAAGCAAAATACTGTTTTATTTTTATTCATTTTTTAAAAACAAAACTTATGAGAGTTAACTGCCTACTCCCCATATTTTCGATTATACGTGATACGTGAACGTCGGAGCTTTAAATAGTTTCGGTTGTTAATTCTGTGCAAGTCTCTTTCTCTCATCAAAGCACTCTCTCTCTCTCTCTCTCTCACAGTAATTTTAAGATACATACCTATGTATCATGCTCAGGTACATATCTACATAAGAGACATTATATAATTGGGCTAAGCCCTATTTCATTTCCCCCATCCCAACAAACATTTTCATAATTTTCGCAACCCAACCAACTAAAAAAAGATCTATTACAGGGAACAAAAGGTACATTGCAGACAAGAAAACATACACTATAGGTAAGAAAAGATACATTGTAGAAAACGAAGGGTACACCGCAGGAAGGAAAAAGATACATTGTAGAATAGAAAAGATATACTATTGCGAGAAAAAAAGATACATTGCAACATATTGAGCGCGTGTCCACTATACGATTCCAGGGTGTGTACCATGCTAGATACATACGTTTGTATCTAAGAATTTTCCTCTCTCTCTCTCTCTCTCTCTCTCTCTCTCTCTCTCTCTAGAATGTTGTATTAATAGCGATCTTTGAAAAACCCTAGAATGCTGCAACGAGAGTGTTAATTATTTATACATTAAATCTAAACCCTCAATTTTAAAGTTAAAATATCTTTATTTTATTTAAAAGCCCCACATGATTCCGCATATACATGATTAAATATAGATGATAATCCAATTATCTAGAAAAAATTAGGAAGTTATATTTATTCATTAAATCTAAATCGTAGATTTTAGTTTAAAAAAAACTACCTTATCTAAGTAAAATACCCATTTATAATTTTATCTTTTTAAAAAAACTGCTCATAATTTCGGTTATATTTGATAAAAGATACATTTATCTAAAAAATTCAAGCAGTTAAAAAAAGTTATAATCTTTGAAAAAACATAAAACGCTAGTCACAACGGGAGCGATTTGCAAGATTTGATGTAATCTCAGTCATAAAAATTAATCATCTATTAAATCTCAACCTTTGATTTTGTATCTAATCGATCTATCTATCTACACTATATTAATAGGAATTTGAAAAACCCTAAAATACTAACACGAGAGTGATTTGCGGGACTTGGTGTAATCTTAGGCACAAATATGATCAATTCATTAAATCTAAACCCTTGATTTTAAGTTTAAAAAAATTAGTTTGTAACTATCGTCTATCACCAAGCAAAATACTGCTTTATTTTTATTTATTTTTTAAAAACAAAACTTGGGAAATTTAACTATCTACTCTCCATATTTTCGATTATATATGATACGTGAATGTCGGGGCTTTAGATACTTTCAGTTGTTGATTCTATGCATGTCTCTTTCTCTCATCAAAGTGCACCTTCTCTCTCTCTCTCTCTCTCTCTCTCTCTCTCTCTCTCTCTCTCTCTCTCTTCGGGAAGTTGATTTCTTCGATTTATTTTGGAAATCGCTTATCTAATATTTCTTCTAACCTAATATTCTATGATAGTCACCCTTTAATTATTTACTAGATGAATATTTGAATATCTTTTGGTTAATTTGTTTAGGGATTTGTGTGATACATAGGTGCAAGGAAATGGAAAAACACAATCAATACTGATGAAGCCATGGAGGTGCGCAAAGACTAGAAGAACACATGAAAATCTCCTTCTTTATCTTTTGCTTTTAGTTGCTGGGATTGAATTTTCGAGCATCGTGTGATGGTGTGACTGCTTCTACTTTAGTTCATTTATTACTTTCAGTTTTGTGTTTGCTGGATTTTCTTTACTATTAGGAGTTCCTTTCTGGTTGTATGTTATCATGGTTTTCGATTTTTTTAACTTCTTTTTATTTTTTAAGGTGTAAGAATGACAAATAGGATGTCAAGATAATGAAATTTTGGAGGATAGTTGATTTGTAAAGTTATAGATTTTGACAAAAGGGATGATACTATGGTGTATTGATTTAGAAGGGAGCAATCAACTTCAGAAAATTTGATTTTAGTTAGAGAGTATTTTGACCCTGAGGGGGGTATAGCTAGATTCATTCCGGGCAAGTTTTGGGCTCCATTTTGTCTTTTCTTTTAGGGGGAACAAATGGTAGATCATGTTTAACATGATGAGCTCTGAATTAATTTTGGGAGTTAATAGGGATGATAATGGGGTGGGTTGGGGACGGGGGGCATATTCCCCATCCCCGTCTCCGCCTAGCTCCCCACCCCCCGTCCCCGCCTCGTTCCCCATTGCGGGGAAAAACGTCCTCCCCATCCTCATCCCTAAAGGGGATTCAATTCCCGATGGGGCACAACGGGGATTTTTACCTGCAAATCTTTTTCTTTCCTATGTGAAAATTATATTACAAGTTAAATCTTGGGTGATAGGCCAAGCTGTCTAGCAGACTTAGCTCAATTAATTGTACAAAATTCTTGTAGGATCCATGCAACGCAAGTTTAACAAACTTCATCAAAGTTTATAATTCAACCCAAATTAGTACATGCTACACAACCAAACCAAAGTCTAAGAAGTCAAACACAACCCAATCAAAGTCTAAGAAGAAAATGGGGATTATGTAGCTAGGGTTTTTTCAAATAAATTTACCTATCTAACCTTAATCTTATGTTAATAAATAAAGGATTTATATATAATTTTAATTATAAATAGGGACGAGGATATGTTTTTTTTTTCCCTAAACAAGAATGGAGAAGCAAAGATGGGGACGGGGTAAAATTCCGCCTCGTCCCCCTCCCCACTCGGGGATTGAATCTCACCTTTGTCCCCATCCCGTCCCCATCAGGGACGAGGATTTTTCCTCAATGTGGGGCGCGGGGACGGAGATTCCCCGTTCCACTGCCATCCCTAGGAGTTAATACTTGTGGAAGGACTTGGAGTCTTGCATTACTGTCTAGTAGGAACCTTAGGTACAAATAAGTGTCATTCAAGATTTATCAACTGGGAAGGAAAAAAAAGACAAATAAAGGAATATAATCTATTTTTTTGAAAGTGATGCCTTCACCTTAGCATAAATTGCTATATCTTTTAAAATATTTTTGTGAAAAAACTAAAATAATGAATTTTAAAGGCACATACAATTTAATATTTGATGAAAGAGAACAAATTTTATACTATGAATCTATGATTCTTCCTATTGCCGACAAATTTTCAAGAGATATTACATTTGATATCGCTATATTTAAAAAAAATTTATTTCACACACAACATAAAAATGAATATGTTATGGAAAAAGTTCATCACGATGCCCTCCCAAAAAAAAACTTGAAATATGTTTAGCAAAAAGTTTGTATTTTCAGTAACACAAAAATATGGAGGTTAGGGTATAGCAATATTGTCAAAATTCAATTCTTAAATAGAGAATAGCAATGGAATAGGATATATCTGCACCAATAAGAGCATAATTGAACGAAGTATTTGAAGTGGTTGCTTAATCAAAGTAATTTAGGGATTGTAAATTCCACCATTGACGAAGAACTTTAAGTTTATTAATTATTTAATCCATTACTAAAAATTAGTGGGGAAGAATTAATTTTAAGTACCTTTATTGTACTAATTAGATATTGTGCCAAAAATTCATTAGGGAAGGCAGTAAGATGTCTGTATTTTTTTTAGGTGGATTAATTTTTTCTCAATTTTTTCACTCTTTTAGTTAAAAATATAGAATATTTACTGAATGTTAGAACTCCTATTTTGTTATTGTTTTCTTTCATATGCCCTTATAGAATATTAATCCTTCCTTACGTCCTACTATGTGCCTTTTGTCTACCATAGGTTCTTTATGTACTTTGACGCTAACTTTAGGTCCTTATTGGATTGTAATTAAAGACATTAGGTACTTTCAAAGCACTTAACTCTGGATTTTAGTAGAGTGGGATTTGACTGAGAAGGGGGGTAATTTCATTTTTTGATTTGTTTGTAGATTTATTTTGTTTGTTTAGATTTCGTTTCACCGTAAGTGGTTTGTGGTTTTGGTTCATACGTTTTGTTTTTATTTTAAGTTCATAGTTAGATATCAAATTTTCCCCTGATGAGTGGTTTCTTGTTGATATTGCTGTTGTTCCTCAGTGTTTGACTCCTTGCAAAACTCAAAGGATTTTCTCTAAGACGGGTGCATGTTATCACATGGATTTTAACCTCCAAGAGGATGTAGTAATATGCTGGTAATTTCTTTGACTTAATTCAAAATGTCATTGCATGATTGGGATAATTAATTTGATTAATTATTTATTGTGCTTCCTTGATGTTTACTATATGCCTTCAAGGTCTATAATTATGGAACTCGGTTTAGAGAATGTAATGTAATTGTGTAACATGAGAAATGAACAACCATAAAATTTACTGCTATTTTTCGATCAGATTTGAAGGTCTTACAACACTGCCATTCTTTGTAGATATTACAAAGGGGGATGCTAATTAACAAGAAGGGGAAAGCAAAACAACTCATTAGAAGAAACAAATGGGTTGTTCAGTATAGAGGAGTGGAGCTTGAACTTTACATAGGAATTTATGTATAATTTTATATGTTTATAGCTAGCTGAAGGTGTCTAATATATGTTATATTTTTTTATTCATATTTTTTTATGGGCTATCATAGGGAGTAGCAGATCTTAGATACATTGTGGTGTAAAATTTACAATCCATAAAGATTGATATATAATGCATAAATGTAGGAGTTAAAAGGAGGAAATGACTTTGTTTTGAAAGAGACTTGGAGATCTAATTATTCTTGAAGATGGTGTCATCTAATGTAAAGGAAGGGATATCTTCGCTTATAACTGAGTGAAATTATTTTATACGTAAGTGATACGTGGTACTAACTATCTCATGCTATGTGTTCATTATTTCATGAATCAAGACCAACTTTTAATGGGTTAGTTTTCCCAGATATAATTCACTTTACAACTGAACTTAGTGAGATTTGAGACTACTAACACTTTAGAGGTAGGGGAGAAGGATTTGATTCACCAGTTAAAGTTTCCCTTGATTGAAAAAGCCAATTTGGCTAATTATATGATCAAGTAAATCAGATAATGTTTTATCTTAATGTTCATAAAATATTTATGAGATAAATTATTTTATAAAATGAATACTCTATAGTTTCTAAATTAAAATTTAATTTAAAATATATTCCATTCATTACACGAGTCTATACTAGTTGAGTTATAAAGACCAACTCAAATTGCTATTGTCAGAAAAAAAGGAATATATAGTTCAGTTAATTAGCATGTGGGTGCAAAATAAATAAAACATGTTTATGTAATGATATTACGAATACAATGAGCAAGAACTAAATAGTGTTAGACCAAACTATGCTTTGATCCCCCCAAAAAAGAGAGTATATGTTAGTTAATGAATACTATTTTACATTCCCAAAAAGAAATAGGGGGTGTTTGGTTGCAAGAGTTGTTTGGAGAAAAAGAACTTTTTGGGGGGTTTTAGCAATTTTGACTAGTCAAAAGAGTTAAATTAGTGTTTGGTGGAAGAGTTGTGAAGAGATGGTTCGACCAAAATAGCTTTTTCTCAAAAGACTATTTTCATTAGCCTTTTGAGAATAGCTGTTTGTGAAAATGACATAATTACCTAAGAGTTTGAAAAAATTTCACCATATGTCATTACTCTTTTGTAGTGATATTTGATGTTGTATATTATTTAAATTTAATCTATCCAAGATTAAATCATTTGAATATATAAATTTCAATTCATAATAATAAAATATGTAGCAAATAACAAAATAATATTTTAAGACATAATTATAATGTAGATAGATACACACAAGTTGAAAAGAAAAAAAGATTAATAAGAATATAAATTATGTACAACTAGTAAGAAATTAAGATTTTATCAATAAAGTTAATTTGTACATGTGACATCAATTTCATTCTTTTTGGAAAGAAAATAAGATAACTAGTAAATGAAAAAATTATTTTTAGTTAAAAAGTAATTTAAAGATAAGTGCACAAATGAAATTTTACTGAATATCTTTTTAAAAACAGCTAATTTTACCAAATACTTCTTTTATAAATAGTTAACTCAAATAGCTAATATAAACATCTAATTCAAACATCTAACAGCTAATAGCTAAGACAAACAACTAACAGGGTCATATTTGATGAAATAATAATGATGACGATGACGATATAATATCTCGTCAGAAGCAACCCAAAAATGGGGAACACTAATGATAGCATACAAAGGTCAATTTTAAAAAAATAGAAGTAGAAAGAAAATGAATTGCCTTTTATGATTTTTAAATTGACCTTTGTATACTTATGGCCTACTAATAGAAGTAGAAAAAAATAGTGAACACGAATTATGGGAACACCCAACTTTTTGCTTTTGGCTTATTTGTATTCTTTTTCAGCCAATTCATAGCCTACTAATCGAAAAAAAATAAATGAATATCATTCAAATGGTAAACAAAAATGAAATATTCTCAAGGAAATCACTCAATTTTACATTGTTTTTGAAAACATTTTGGCGCCAAGCGCATCAAATCTAAGTCTCTAGTAATAATTATCAAAGACTTTACCAATTTAATTAATTGATACCCACTCATGAAAAATTAATTAAAATCATCTCGACTAAATTTTAATTCAATGGTTGAACGTTCAAGAAATGTTTTGTAATACCCTAGATATACCTTATATCACCAATGGTGCACCTTCCTTTTTGAGAAGTTAACTCTTAAGAACTCCACAGTTAAGCGTGCTTATTGGGGACAAATTTTATGATGGATGACCTCATGGGAAGTTTCACAGACAATGTGTGAGCGAGGACGAAGCACACTGAAAAGACTTGCGGTGATTTGTTGGGCCAGTTAGCGATCGTTAAAGTTATTCCTGGTAATTGCTTGCCACCCGAGAGGGATCGGGGTGAATTGTGAGGGGTCAGGGCATTACATGTTTATACTTTAACATGTCCACTAACACAGATGTGCTTTGGGCTTGGAGCGTGGATTCTGTATAAGATCCCCTTACCTTATACAATAGTTCAATATGAGATTGTTGAAATTCAAATTTAAAACTTCTTGCTTGAAAAAACTCTGATTATATATTTAAGAACGGCATCCTTATCCTTTAAAACCTAATAAGCTTCTTCTACTCTTGACGACATTATCGTCATTTCAATGATGATATGCTGGAATTTTAATTTACACAAAGCGCTCATAATCAGTAGTCAAGTGGAGATATAATGGTAACTTTAAGGGTCAAGAAGTGTCCATATAAGATGAATACATTCTTCCTATGAAGTATGAAATAAGGGTTTCCAGTCGAGCTGTATAAAATAAGCAAGAACAAAGCTGTGGAGAGGCCAAGAAAATTGTAGTTCACGGCTCCATTCCCATCCGCCCCAACTAGGGCACATTATATACACGGAGTATTTACATGAGACTCAGATTCTGTGCCTACCATGCTACTAAACCCTAGCTTGGAGAATAAGTAAGGAAATATTAATAAAACAATATTACAATATTACAATTCCTCAATAAACTGCACAATTTTGGAGGGTGATTTCCTCTTTTCAATTGGGGGACAGTTTACGTTTTCATTTATGTCATGCTTTGCTTTTTAGAATTTCAACCCTCCTATTCCACTTACTACCAAAGACCAAAAAAAAAAAGATGTAGGTGGCGCTATTACCCAAAAAAAAGATGTAGATACTTACTGACAAAGAATACCATTCAAATCATGAAAAAAGAAATAGGCAAGGAAACTCGCTCAACTTTAAATTTTCTTGAAAAATTATTCAAGAATCATCCTAAATAAAGCTTTAATGTCATGATTGAAAGTTCAAAATATATTTAACACTCTAACATGTTGCGTCATGTAAATGTCCTTGAGACTTAGAGCATGGACTCTATATACAAGCCCCTTACCGTGTACAATAGGTTAATATGGGAATGTTAAGATTAAATTTCAAACTTCTTATTTAGAAAGACTTTAATTTCATATTTAAAAACTATGTCCTTGCATATAAACAACCAATAAGGGGTTTTTGTTTTAATTATTGAGGAAATTTTAGGCTCTATTCTATTTCGCGTTTTTTAGGATTTAGCTAAGAGCTTATATTTCCTTACAGCTTCTTACATCTCCTTACAACTCCTTACATCCTTCACATAATTCTTACATCTTCTTACATCTCCTTATATCTCATTACATCTTCTTAAATATTCTTACATCCCATATAGATTTTCTATAACATTCAACAATTCCTTACATTTATATTTACAGCTCCTTACATCTCCTTGCAGTTCTTTATATCTCCTTACAGCTCCTTATATCTTCTTACAACTCCTTATAATTTCTTACAACTCCTTACAACTTCTTACAACTCCTTATATCTCCTTACATCTATTAGCTGGATCTAAACGCGAAATAGAACAGACATTTTAAGGGTATATGCGGAACTTTATTTTGCATTTTAGTCAGTTGAAGAGTATGCGTGGAGTTTTGATTTGCACAAAAGCTCTCACAAATAATACTCTAGTGGGGGGAATAGTGCTAATTTTAAAGGCTAAGAAATCTATATCTATAATAAAAGGAGAACGAGTTTGACTCTTCTCTTCTTAATTTAGGTGCAAATCTCCTTGACAGTCGTTGATCTTAGATGCAATTACATCTCAACTGTTTAACATTGCACAAATTTTGAAAAAAAAGAAAAAGAAAATTAGGTATTGACTTTAGCCACGTTTCTCTACCTCTCTCATATTAACTGCTAACTAGCCCACTCTCCCCCTCCATCTTTCATGAAAAATACTACCTGACAAACGTATGTACCTTACTAGGTACATATGCTGCGCGTGCAGTGCACAGCCTCAGACCTATAGCGATTAAAAGCAATTTAATTTTACTTATTGGCACAAAAGATTCACTGCAATTGGGGAAAGATTCCCTACAGTTGGGAAAAGATTCACTAAATTGCATAAAAAATTCATTGGATCAAAATTAAGATGTAAAACTGTAGAGTAAATGTTGGTATTACGTTGTCCATATTTCACCATTGCCATTGTCGCGCCATAATCGCAATGTGGCTTACATGTGCTTATATAGCTTAATGGTGTACATATGCTTCTATAGTTGTGTTGATATGCAGATATTCTTTCCAATGTTTCAGAATGGATATTACTTTGTTGTGTGATTCAATTTCTTGGGAAAGAATGTGGAGATTGTCCATTCTGTTAGTCATAACAATGTAGACAATTGTGCTTTTTTGTTTGTGTCAGCCTCTTGGTAATTTTCTATATTACCTTTTCGTCTTTTTGATATGATGTCTTTTAATATTTGAAGTTACCTATCTACAATGTCTTATCTTCCAGCAATCCTCAGAGCTTTCCCTGTCATAGCAATCACAACATTCTCATACAAAGCCTCAAAAGAAAGGAGATTAACGGTCAATCTGCCTTAAAAAAGGATTTAAATTTGCTTCGTAGTCCAAAAGGTTCACTGCAATTGAGGAAAGGTTTCCTACAGTTCGAAAAATATTCACTGAATTGCATAAAACATCTCGATTTTGCTTCTTGGCACAAAAGATTCACTGCAATTGAGGAAAGGTTCCATGCAGTTGGGAAAAGATTCACTGCATTGCATAAAAGATTCATTCGATCAAAATTAACGATTTCGTTATTACAATCGTCCCTTTGGGGAATTTCATCGAACACCTTACGTGCAACGATTTCTGAATTTAAAAATCGCTCTAGGTAGATATACTTTGTATTGAAGAGATGATAAATAATTGATTCGATGAAGATCTTTGTTCGGATAATCATTCTCGAGGTTTTGTGTTTTTTTGATTTTTTTTTTTGGTAGTTTTGGTTGAATTTCACAATAGGACATGATTATTTGTTAGGTCCAATTAAACACCTCTTTATATAGGTGTGTATATTACCATGGTACATGGGTATGTACCATAGACTAATTGATCTTTCATGTGTTTCTCCCTCTTTGTAATTGCTTGCTCTTTCTCCCTCTCCCACGGTAGTTCAGTCATTCCATTTATTTGAAGAACAAACCAAGTACATATAATCCATTTTGCTCATTTACTCTACGAAGCCCATAGTCCATTTCTCTTTCTTCAAATTCATTATTTAACGAATAACCGCAGTGGTAGTGGATAATGACTTTGGAAGGCGACTGGGAGATAACTCATTCATCAAGAATCACCCCTTTGAGAGTTGAGAGTTGAGAGCTGAGAGTTGAGACATGACATGTTTCTGGTATGTAAATTAGTTCATCCTTCCTGTTATTGGAGAAATTGTCCATCTAATCTTGGCCTTTTCCGCCCTTTTTTTACCTATCTATTTTTGCTTCGGTTGTCGCCGCTGGGGCACTCTGCATTCGCGTTATTCCTACTGTTCTACTACACTACTACTTCGCATCATCTAAATTGCTTATCAACATTTGTGTAGTTTTGGGTGATTCCCATTCATTTTTTTGTATTTAGACAGGAAAAAGCAGACAATATTATCTCTCTGTTAACAATTGATTAATGACACCGTCAAAGTTTTCCATGCCCAGCTCTGAATATTGTCTGAAAAATATTGAAATCGTGCGTAGAGTGTATCCTACATGCAATACTGGAATAAGTCACTATTATGTTGTTGATATTTCTTGTTAGTGGCCAACGTCCACTAAGCTGAAATAAAGGAAAGTTGAGGGTTTTTAGAAAGCTATTTTTAGTAAATAGTTATGGCTAAGTGCCATATAAAAACCCCAAGCCATTTGACAGAAAATAACAAGAACAACATATAGCTTTTCCTCGGTGATTCCCTACTCCCATTACTCTCTGTCAAAATGTGTGTGTGTGTGTCACTTGGTTGGGTTTGGGTCGTAACCACATTGCCGGAACTCTAGTAGCCACCGGGGTACAGTTCGTGAAGCAAAAGGCATCAAACAGATCAGTTTGCTCCCACTGTTTTAGGCACGTCCTAAAACCCTAAGTTTTTATAACAGTGGTATCAGAGCCAGGTTTTGATGGTTTTTGCTCTCGATCGATAGAATATGCATGCCTAAATTTATTTGTTGAATTTGTGCATCTTAGTCGTTTAATATGCTCTCTGTTTTCGTTCCAGACCCTCGACCTCTATTTTTTTTTTTATCGAATTTGATAATAAAAAAAAGGGGGAAATGGTGGTTTTAAACATACCATCAGTCGCCGCCATAGCCGACCCAGAGGGGTGGCGCGTGGGTTGCACGCGCCGCCAAGAGAGGCTTGGTTTTCTCTATTTCCTCTTCACTTTGCCCTCCAAAAACCCTGATCTGTCGCCCGATGTGACCAAAACGAATGACCGCCTAGACATGGCGGCGCGTGAGTAGCACACGCCATCGCCTGAGTGGCGCGTTGCGCGCGTGCCACCTACCCACGAGACCACCGCTGGTCGATCTATGTGATGGTGCCGGTGGTTTGGATGTAGGGCGACCAGAGAGAGAGATCGAAGGGTTTTTTTCAGAAAAGGGGGCGGCGGCGGTTTCCTCATGTGGTTTTTTTTAGGGGCGGGGGTACCGGAAAGTGACCGGGAAGACCAGCAGGCCGGCGAACACCGGGCTTGGTGCCCGGAATCCATGGCGGCCGGGCCTTCCCAGGCCTTTTTCCGGCATCAGCCTAAATCGAAGAGTCGAGGAACAGAGAGCAGAGACCCCATTAAAAAAAAAAGGGAAACCGAAAAGGAACATGGGCTGGGTGCTCGGTTCCCATGGCAGCCGACCAAGACTCATGAGGAAAATGGTCTAGAGAGGAAGGAGGAGGAAGAGGGAAGGTGAGAGGTTAAATTATGAGGCTTCAACCGACCCTCTCACTAAGTCCCCTCCCCTCTCACACCCCTGCTTTAACCGACCCTTTTTAAAATGAACCCTTTTTTCTTTTTTTCTCTTCCTAATAATAAAAAAAAAGAAAAAAAGGGGGGGTCTCGTTTCTTTAAAATTTGTTTTTAAAATTTGTTTAAAATCATGCTCAGCCTCGGAAAATTATAATAATGTTTTTATTTTTATTTTATTTTTTTCTGGGCAAGAGCTGTTTGGTTGTCTGATTGTATCATTCTAAACATGCATGTTTAAATGTTTTAACACATGAATGGGTTTCATGTATGTGAACTTGTAAAGATAGTTTTGTGTGAATTTTTGGCATATAGACTGATACGTATATATATATATCGCTATGTGTTCGATTAATATATGAAAGATTAGTTCTTTCCCATTTAAACATAAATAAATGTGTTTTATGTTGTGTTCGTGCAAATATGCTTTGCATAAAATTCTAAAACATCTATGTGATGATAAAGTATGGAATGTTAATGTGATTAAACATTGTATCCATGAGAATGTGTTTATTGTGGAATATTAATAATCAAAGTATCTCATTTTTTTTTTATTCATGGAATATGTGATGATTATGAGCTTAGCGAAATTTTCGAACATATAACATGAATTATAATCTTGAGTTTTCTTTGATTACATACAAGATATGCTTGATGTCCATTTTCTTAAAATTGTAGATATGGCTTCTAAGACCTCCATGATTGGTGAGTTGACCACCAATGAAATGCGCCGGAAGATTCAGTTTCTTCTGGAAGAATGTGAGGTGTTAGAGCACCTCACAACCACAATGTCCGCACCCTTGACTAGAGACGAGGACGACAAGGATATTATTCATATTGATGAGTATAGAGCCAGCTTGGTTGCGTACCAAGATTGGTGCAAAAAGGACCGTAAGGCATAGGGCTGTTCATCGGTCCAGGACCGGACCGGCCTGGACCGAAAATCGAAAAAGGCATTGTGGGCGGACCGAAGACCGGACCGAGCCCTTGTCGGTCCTGGACCGGACCGGACCGGTAGGAACCATGACCGGACCGCTTGGGGACCGAAATCAATTTGGCCTTCCTGGCTTCCTGCCCTTCCATTTTATTCCAAGTTCACTGACTGCTTTGGTGCTGTTTCATGAATGAGCAGTTGAGCACATTATCTTATGCACACAAATGACAAAAATCTAGAGCAAGTAAGCAACTTTGAAAGGAAAAAAGTTTAATACAATAATACATCACCAACTAAACCTAAAAATTAATTACATATTTACATTACATGACCAAACTTTTAAAAGTTCAACATAATGTTCTTCAATTCTGTAGTCTTTAATCAAAGTCTCAAAGTGAGTCAATCAAGTGACCTAATCTTCAAATCAATGCCGATGCAATTCCATATTTGAAACCATCGTCTTGGACTTGTTCCTTGCAAGAATATGCCGCGCTCTCAAATGTTCAACTAATTATTGAAGTAGTGTATGAAATAAAATAAAAATCGAGTTAGTATATGCAAACCAACAATTAATTTAGCAACGAAAAATAACAAAGACACTAAGATAGTAGTATAATGTAAAATAAACACAATTAAAAGAAAATTACCTCCATATTAATTGTTCAAGGTATCGCCCACATCAATAACATTATCCTTAACACTCAATTTACCAAGATCTGAAATAAATAATTGAAAGAACAAAAAATTAAAAGTTAAAACATGTAATCGTATAAAATGCTTAAACCAAATTAAAAAAGAAATAAAAAATTGAATATTACCCTTGTCCAACTCCCGCAATTCATCAAAGTAGTCCTCAATATCTAATCTACTGCTTGGCCTAAGCCAATCCTGTGCACATATGAGAGCTTGAACCATCTTTACAATCAAACCAAACAAACTTCATAAGTTAGCAAAAGATAAAAAGAGTTATAAATTTAAAATATGATACAAAGAAACATACTAATTAATTAATTACCTTTGGAGTTAAAGAAGTTCTAAATGAATCAAGAGTACGTCCTCCTGCACTAAATGCCGACTTCGATGCGACCGTAGAAACAGGCACGGCTAGTACATCACGAGCCATACGGGCAACCACAGGATATCGAGGACCATGTATTTTCCACCATCCCAACACATCATCCCCTACTTCATCCTCTTCAAGTCCCTTATTTAGATACTTTTGAAACTCGGTCTTGATGATTCCTCTTCCTCCATGTGAGCCCTTTAACTTCTTTCTTAATTGTTGTGCATAAAAGGAAGATGCACTAGATGCTTTACCCTTCTCAACCTCAAATTATGTCTCACTACTTTGCCCACTTTGAGGAGTCAATGGTTTGTACAATTGCCAATACTCATCAAACAAAGCTTCTAATTTCTCTTTCACTTTCAAAACCATTTCACTACCTTGTACTTCACCAAATAAATCACAAAGAGAAACCTCAAGACCCGCCAACTTGTACCTAGGATCAAAGAAAGGAGCCATATACGCCAAAGGGTTCATTTTCTCAGTTGTGCCATAATACTTATCATATTTCATCCTCATCCTCTTGGCCATTTCTTTAAAGTTTGTGACTCTAGATCCAATTTCCTCACTCTCTTCATCATTAGCATCAATGGTCTCCACAACTTGCTCCAACTGATTTAACATATCATGAATAACCACAATCTCAAAGAAAAGCAAGTTGGATGTCACATATGAAGCACCAGACAAACGCAAAGTAACATTATAAAAAACCTCCAAAAAAACTAACAAGTGTTTAACTTGTTTCCAATCATTAGAGTTCGGAGGTCTATCAACATCATCATCCTTCGCCAACTCTGTATTATAATAAGGGTCTCTTTTGCTATACTTCGTGAATGCATGTTCATAGATTAAAGCAGTGCTAAGCATCTTATAAGTGGAGTTCCATCTAGTGGGAACATCAAGAGACAAAGAAGCCTTGCACTCAATTTTTTCCGCAGCTATACATTCTTGAAATCTTTGCAACCTACTAGGAGATTGCCTAATAAACCTCACAGCAGCTCGAACACGCTTGACTGACTTTCCAACAACCTTCAACCCATCCCATACAACCAAATTAAGTATATGAGCAACACATCTAACATGTAAGAATTCTCCACCAGAGAAAAGAAAATGACCTTGTTGCTGGAACTCACTAATAAGGGCATTACAAGTAGTACTATTACTCCTAACATTATCAACAGTAATAGTATAAAGTTTAGGTGCTAAACCCCAATCTTCTAAACACTTTCCAAGCACAAGAGCAATATCATCACCCTTATGACTAGAAATTGCACAAAAATTTAATATTTTCTTATGCAATTTCCAATCATTATCAATAAAGTGGGCAGTTATAACCATGTAGTTAATCCTTTGAAGTGAAGTCCATGTGTCCGTGGTCACACACACCCTTTGACATGAATGCAAAAGATATTCTTTCAACTTCACCCTTTCATCGACATATATTTGATAAATGTCTCTTGCAATGGTAATGCGTGAAGGCATATTGAGTGAAGGATAACAAACAGACATCATTAGCCTAAATCCCACATTTTTAACAAATCTAAAGGGCAATTAATCAATTATGATCATTTTAGCTATAGACTCCCGTGCCTCTTGAGGATTCAATACCCATGACTTCAATGTAACTTCTCCCTCATTGTTTGGATCCTTTTGAAAAATCAAGTGACTTTGTCTATGTGTGCTTTCATTGTTTGGGTTTTTAGGACACTTTGGAAAATGATTTTTCAAGTTTTTCGTTCCATTCTTACTAGGGTCGGCCTTATATATAATGCCACAATACTTGCACTTACCCGCCACTCTTTTACCATTCTCTTTGATCTCTTCGAAATGGTTCCAACATTCTACCCTCTGGGTACACTTTCTAGCCACTTGTTTACCCTTACTTTTATTTTGTGTTGCACCTTGACTTGCCTCTTCCTCCTCTTCAATTTCAATAGGGTCATCCGGTTGGTGCTCACTTGGAATATTGGCGTCCAAGTCAACTGATTCTTCCACTTCCAAACTGCCCCTTTTTTTGGATTTAGAGCTCGACATCTTGCATTGACAAGTAATTAAAAAAAATACATAAGTAGTAAACAATATACATTATACATAACTCATGTTACTTTGGAAATTTTAAAAATACAAATACAAAAGTAACAAAGCTTACATTTCGAGAACAAGCCGTAAAGGACTCCGTGATGAAAATCAAATGTTGAACTTAAATATTACACCTGAAAAAACCAAAGTTTCATAAGCTTAAAATTTAGGACTTGTAGCATTGAGCATTTTGTATTGAAACGCTACCAAGTACCAAGTGATCAAGCATGGTAATAGGACAGAAAAATGTACAAGTAGGGCTTGTTCAAGAAAATGTAGAAATTTCTCACCGAAGTTAGTTATTCCATTCAAATTTATAGATTACTCAAACCATCCGTTGAGAAAATCAGCAAAGAAAGCAGTCTCTGGGGCAACAAGCTAAGAAGTAACACATCAGTGCCTTGTTAGTGTCATGAAGAGTGCTCTAATTTGCTATTTGCTAACAACCTAACATGCTAGAATGCCTAGAATGACACAGTCACACAGGGTTTTAGACACGAGGTTTGTTTCACATTTCAAGGCTAATTAACTAATTTAATAAATAACCCCATAAAATTTAAGACCTAAACTTACTCCCACCTCAGATTCGGGAATACTTGATGTAATTTGTGAGCAGCACTTCGATCAGAAGTTCAGAACGAGAAGTCGACTAGGGTCTACGATCTTGGCTTGCTTTCATTCCTTCACCCCTCAATAGATGGGCTATGTTTTGTTTTTGCATTTGGCAATCTTTAACCATGGAAGATGTAGGTGTCGGTGCATTCATGGTTCAAAAACAGAGAAGATCTAGGTTTCTCTTTTTTTTCGGGGGTAGGGGTGAGCCGGTGAGGGGAGGATAAGGTGCGAAGGTTGACATGAGACATCAGTTGTCCATTCATGAATTCGAAACAGAGAATAGAAGAATAGAAAGGGTCAAAGGGATACCTGAGGATAGAGACTACCGACTGCCAAGAGAGGGATGCCTGAAGGGGTGGTTGTCGCCTGTCGGAAACCCGTTCACAATGAGTCGAGGAGGAGTGAGGCGACTGGGGAAGGAGATGAGGTCTGCCGTGTCTGCGAGTCAGGGCCTCAGGGGAAGAGCCGAAGAGGGCAGAGGCGACTGGAGAAGGAGAGGAAAGCAAAGCAGAGCTGGAGGCTAGAGCCTGGAGCTGCAAAGTGCCAGAGCCAGAGAGCCGAGAGGAAGAGGAGAGTGCAGAGCCAACAGCCAGCAAAGTCCACTGTCGACTGCGAGGTCGAGGGCAGAGGCAGGGCAGTAAGCAACTGGGAGTCTGGGAGGTGGGAAGTCTGTCTGGGATTTCTCATTTGGCTGAATGGCTCAAGCTCAATTCATCAAAATTGAAATTAGGGGGGGAAACCCTAAGTCCCTAAAAAATCGGTCCACTGGTCTGGACCGGGACCGGACCGAAGACCGAAACTGGAATCGAACAGGACCGTGACCCGGACCGATTTAGCTCGGTCTGGTCCGGTCCGGTCCGGTCCAACTCGGTCTTCGGTCCGGTCCCGGTCCAGACCGAGTAATGAACAGCCCTAGTAAGGCACGTTATAATATGCTTTTCTGCATGCATAACGACCTTATAAGTGAGTTTGAAGTTTATCCCACTGCTAAGGAAATGTGAGATAATACCCGCTTCAGGTATGGTCAAACTTCGGAAACGAGGCTTCGTGCATTGCATCTTAAGTGGATGATGTACACGATAGACTCGAACCGAAGTATAACCGAGCATGTGCGAACTTTGCAGGCCATGCTACGGGACCTAAAAGCTGCTGGTGTGGACATTTCCGAACGCGAACAACGGACGAATGTGCTCCGCGCACTTCCCGCTGGGGACGAAAAATGGAAACCGTTCATCACCATGATGACTCACAACGAGAGAATCAAGACTTTCGCCGACATCACCAAACACCTTGAGCTGGAAGATGAGCGCCTGAAGGCCTACGCTCCTCCCTCTGTAGCTTTAGTGGCCAGGTTGGACAGGCCTAAGGGCAACAAGTTTAGACGAGGGAACAACAAGAGTCCTCATCCCTCCAATAAACTTGGCCCTAAAGGCGATATTGCTAAAAAGCAATCAAAAGCCAAGGGTAAGGTGACGGATAAAATGGCACGAGTGACGTGCTATAACTGCAGGAAGAAGGGCCATTTTGCTCGGGAGTGTCCCGAGCCTGCTCAGGTACCTTCTTCATTTCCTACTGTTGAACTACTTGTATGTTCCCATGCATTAGTTGCTAAATCCTTTCCTAATTGGATTGTAGATTCGGGAGCAAGCAAGCACGTAGTTCGAGATCGAGTTGGGTTTGTATACTTTCACCCTTGTCCAGTGGGGTTGCAAACTGTGACTCTTAGAAATGGCACTGCAGAGGATGTTCTAGGAGTCGGAACGTATCGACTTAAGTTGCGTGGAGGGAATTCATTACTTTTTCACGACACTCTCTATGCGCCCAGAGTCCGATGTTCCTTAGTGTCTTATGTCTCTTTGATGAAATTAGGTTTTCAGTTTGTTTCTTGTATTGACGGTTTAGACATTTTTTATAGTGGCAATTTGGTTGGCAACGCATCTTTGGTAGATGATTTCCTTGTTTTGGACTTGGATAATGAATATTATAGTAATAATACGTCTTCTGTTTTTGTGTCATCTGTTGATTCAGACCATGATTCTGTTGTTTGGCATGCTAGACTAGGCCATATTGGTCAAGAAAGAATGACTAGACTAGCTAAAGAAGGTCTATTAGGATCGCTTACTAAAGTTAGGCTACCTAAATGTGAACCTTGTTTAGCTGGCAAAGCAACCAAGAAACCTTTTGGTAAGGCTTCTAGGGCGCTTGGTACCTTAGACCTCATTCACTCCGACATTTGCGGACCTATGAATGTAAAGGCACGTAATGGTGCCATTTACTTCCTCACTTTAATTGACGATTACTCAAGATACGGATATGTTTATCTGTTATCACATCGTCATGAAGCTTTAGATGTGTTCAAACGCTTCATATCAGAGGTAGAGACTAATTTGGATCGAAGAGTTAAGACTCGACCGACCGTGGTCGCGAATACCTCTATGATATGTTCAAGGGTTTCTGTGAGGAAAAGGGTATAGTTAGACATCTTACGATTCCTTACACTCCACAACAAAATGGTGTTGCTGAGCGTAGGAATCGTACATTACTTGACATGGTCAGGTCCATGATGGCTCAAGCTAATATCCCAATTAGCTTCTGGGGTGATGCGTTGCTTTAAGCAACTTAGATCTTAAAGCGAGTACCCAGTAAGGGCGTTTCGACTACTCCATATGGGTTGTGGAACGGTAGAAAACCTCTTTTGGACCATCTACGACCATGAGGGTCGGGAGGCTATGTGCATAACCCGACTCATAGATATGGCAAACTTGGTTCAAGAGCCACCAAGATGGTCTTTATTAGACACCCTGAACATTCAAAAGGTTATGTAATGTACGGAGAACATCCTAGTGGCGGCATGAAGGAAATTGATTCCCGAAATGTCGACTTTCTTGAGGATGAGTTCCCAACTATTGGTGAAGTCAAACAGGACTTACAGTTGTATGAGTTACAACCAAACCTACCTCTCGGTGAAGGGGAGGATATGTACACTAACCGTATCACCGAGGATAGGGAATTTATCCCTGATGCTGGAGATAGTGGGAGTGTACCCATTATTCCTACTGAAGGGAGCCTGTCTGCTCAGGATACCCAACTCGAGAACGAGGAAGACCCTCAATCTCCCGTTAACGCAAATGAGGATAGTCCTCGTACTCACCAGCCCAACCCCAAGGGGGTAGTGGGAGTGGTATCTCCCCTATTTGAGGTTCTGTGCCTCGAGGGACTTCTCCTATTTAAGGTTTGGTACCTCGAAAGAAAAGGGGGAGAGAAGAGTCGGAACCTGAACAGACAATGCAACCAGGTCCTAGCAAAACCCGAAGGAGTGAGCGCGGAAGAGTTCCTCGCCGATTTTTCCAAATCGAAGAGAACATTTTCTTCTACATGCCTTTGGAAATAGAAGAGCCCACCTCTTATGTAGAGGCTGTTGACTCACCAAATAAGGAAGAATGGATGGATGCCATGAGGGATGAGTTGGACTCAATGGCTAGGAATGAAGTTTGGGATCTAGTCAACCTTCCTCCTAGACGTAAAGCCATTGGAAACAAGTGGGTTTTCAAAGTAAAACGTCGGGCGGATGGGTCAATTGATAAGTTCAAAGCCCGGTTGGTGGCGAAAGGCTACACCCAAGTTGAGGGAGTAGACTATGAGGAAACCTTTTCTCCTGTGGTGAGATTAGCCTCTATTCGCCTACTTCTAGCACTAGTTGCCCATCTGGACTTAGAATTGTTCCAGATGGATGTGAAGACTGCTTTCCTAAATGGGTCCTTTGAGGAAGAGATATATATGGTACAACCTTTTGGTTTCATATTAAAAGGGCGAGAAGACAAAGTTTGTCGTCTTAAAAAATCCATATATGGCCTCAAACAGTCTTCAAGAGCATGGTACTTCAGATTCCATGAAGCCATTACTGCTTTTGGCTTAACCATGGTCTCAGAAGACCACTGCGTATATGTCAAGAAGACAAAAGTAGGAATTATGTTTCTTACTTTGTATGTCGATGACATTCTACTAGCTGGAAGTGACTTGGAGATGATCAATGCCACCAAGTGGTGGTTGTCCTCTGTGTTTGAGATGAAGGACATGGGTGAAGCTAGGTATATCCTAGGGGTGGAAATAATCAGAGATCGTTCTAGGAAACTTCTCGGTTTATGTCAAAAGGCATATATTGAGAAAGTCTTGGAACGATTTTGGATGCATTATTCCAAACTTGTTGATACTCCGATCGACAAGGGCTTGACCTTGAGTCTAGAACAGTGTCCAACAACAGATGAGGAAAAACAGAAAATGAGTAGTGTCCCTTATGCTAGTGCAGTCGGAAGCCTAATGTATGCCATGTTATGTACGTGGCTTGACATTTGCTTCGCGGTTGGTTTGGTAAGTCGTTACCAAAGCAACCCTGGGAACGCTCATTGGCAAGCCGTCAAGAGGATAATGCGTTATCTTCGAGGAACTACTGACTTGGTACTTTGCTACCAAGGAGGAGACCTAAGATTGAGGGGGTACACTGATGCTGACTGGGGTGGAGACTTGGATGAGTCTAAGTCCACCTCTGGATATGTCTTCACCCTGGGTGGGGGAGCCATATCTTGGTGTAGCAAGAAGCAAGATTGCATAGCTCTATCGACTATGGAAGCAGAATATGTCGCTTGTTGCCTCGCCTCCTGCTCGTCACTCAGGAGGCGGTTTGGCTGAGAAGTTTTCTCCAAGATCTTGATCTTACTCCACGAGTTAATGATCCTGTAGAAATTTGGTGCGACAACACTGCTGCTATCCAATATGCTAAGGATCCTAAATTCCATAGGAAGGCCAAGCATATTAAAAGGTGTTATCATTTTGTAAGAGACGCCATAAAGTCGAAAGAAGTTATTGTAAAATTCTTATCTACTGTTAAGATGATAGCGGATCCATTAACTAAACCTACTCCAAGAGATGTGTTCAAAACTCATATGATGAGTCGTGGTATCCGTAGAGTTTATTTAATTAGGATATCCTGTTTTTGGTTTGGACAAGTATGTAATGAACATTTTATTGGTGTTTCTTTTATATGGTCATTATTTTACTCTGGTTGTTTGATTAGGCATATCTAAATGTCACTAGGCTTTTTGATTATCTTATCACACGGATAATCAATCCTAACGCTTAAGTTGCGGGTAGGATAAGACTTGATCATATCGGCATTAGGTGTGCAATATTGATTATCATCGTACCGTGGGTGGTACGCGTGATGTGGAGAATTAGTCGCCTTAGTAAGTCTAAGATGAGATTCTGAGTGAATCGGATATAACACAACCTTATATCAAAGCCTGAAACCGAATTTTGAGTGTCCAGGTTACGTTAAGTACGTTAACCAAGGAACTCGAGTCAGTTCTGAGGAGGAACTAGACTTGTAATTCGCATGGTATAAATAGTCACAGGCTCACCTCAGTGGGAGTTATACCATGACACACATTTCATACTGTGTGTGCTTAAGTCGACATAGTGGAGTGACAACTGATTCCCTTCCTTGTCACTGTGTGATCCCTGAAACATCGGTGTTTCATATAATGATTCCCTTGGACTTAGGGCTATGACATGAATTCCCAATGAGATGTTGCTACTTTAATGCGTACTCCAAGAACTATAGATTTATGCAGCTCAGCGGAACGCATTAGGAAAGCAATCTTATTGAGATGTGATGTTATGAGTTGCTAAGGTAAACCATTGCATATTCACCATATCAGCCCGGTCAGTTATATTTCGGAATATAACCATGATATATCAGCAGGCATAAAGGGACAGCGTGTGCCTCAGGTGATGTCTTGAATAGTTTAGGGAGTTGTCTGCCTTGAAAGTGTTTTGTTGGACTGTTGGTGTCTTAACAAAAGCACTACTTGTTTTTTTCTGGTCGCACGTCTCATTCCTGGTATGACGCGTTTAAAAGAGGAAACAATGTTTTAGAAACATTGTTACAGCTTGAGTGGCCGAGTGGGAGATGTTAGTGGCCAACGTCCACTAAGCTGAAATAAAGGAAAGTTGAGGGTTTTTAGAAAGCTATTTTTAGTAAATAGTTATGGCTAAGTGCCATATAAAAACCCCAAGCCATTTGACAGAAAATAACAAGAACAACATACAGCTTTTCCTCGGTGATTCCTTACTCCAATTACTCTCTGTCAAAACGTGTGTGTGTGTGTCGCTTGGTCGAGTTTGGGTCATGGCCGCATTGCCGGGACTCTAGTCGACACCGGGGTACAGTTCGTGGAGCAAAAGACATCAAACAGATCAGTTCGCTTCCGCCGTTTTAGGTACGTCCTAAAACCCTAAGTTTTTCTAACATTTCTTATGCGCATTGGTTGAATTGAATCAACATTGTGTATTGCAGAATATTTTGACCAAAAATCGAAGCCATACAGTCAAGATGCATATGAACTCTGGGTAAATTCCCCTTTCACTTAATGCAATTATGGTGGTTCTACATACTCCACTGATTGGGTTGATTACTTCAAGACTATTTGCCTTGATATTTTGTGTGTCATGCATTCTACATGGAGTCATGATCTACAACTATGAGTTTGTCATGATGATTATGCCATTTTAGCTTAATATATCACACCATATGGATTTTTGTTCTATCATTCAGGAGGTATCAGAAATTATTCAACTTAGGAAAATAGGGGTTGACTTTATTTATTACTTTGCTATATGGTTAATGTCTTTGAATCCTATTCATAGCCAAAGCAGTGAATGTGAATTCAATGACAGAGTAACAACTTGAGACATTCGATTTTACTGTCAGACCAGGGTTAATCATGTAGTAAGTGAATGTCCATAATAAATTTACAGTTAATCCTTTTATGTTGTATATATTATGCTCTTATTTTCTTATTAATCTGTTGTAATTTTGTTCATCTCAAGCAGACAACTCAGGCAACTCATCATTTCGAGATTTTATGCCTAACAAAAAAGGGATGTTATGTGCTATACATGTTATGTTTTAGTTTTATCTGTTTTGATTAAGACATGCCATAATATGTCTTTTGCATTCTACTATATCTTTTCACCCCCATGACAATAAGTATCAAAATATATGTCATAACTTTCTGTTTTTGTTAGAGCAAAATTATTCTGGATCTCACCGGAGGACTTTGCGGAGCTTAATTCATCCACAGCCTTTGATATGATTACGAATTAATCCCGGCCATTTAATCGACTTACTTGAATTTTTTTTTTTTAAAAAAAAGTCGACCTCCTCATCCCACGACACTCTCTCTCTCTCTCTCCAAATGATATGATTATACCACTAACTGCCGATTTTGTTCACCGATAAATATGATCCCACCACTTTACGGAACTTCATTATTTCCGATGTTTTGTCTTTCTTGACTGCTCTCCCTCGGCCGTCATTTAGTAATTTATCCCCTTTCACCGTAACTATTTTCACATCTAATCTATCAGTGTTCGTCATTCTCTCCACTATCTCTCCCCCCCCCCCCCACCCCCAAACCAAGACAATCTGCCACGATGTTTAATTTATTTTTCCAATTTTAGGCGAGGATCGATGGTGATTTAGGCTTCGTCCTCTGGGACGTTGGTCACAACAAAAATTGTGATCAAGGAGATTATTCTTGACATTGGCAGATCTAGAATTTAAAATAGGAGTATTCATCTATTAATATAATTACTAATATACACCACGAAAAGAAAAAATCATATGATACATATTACGGTAGACTACTTTATATAAGCATTCCGTCTTGTATTTTTTTTTAACAAATGTTCCGTCTCGCATTTCTACACTACTGAAAGTTGATAAGCAATAATAATATGCCCCCTTTTTTGCCAAGCGAAAAAAACCCCTATGATAGGTCTACCACTATGTTGGTTCTCTGCAGTTTTTCATATTTTAAAGTTGATATATAAATTATGCCGAAATCACACAATGTTATAACTATCTACCCTTTACTAAAGTTGTGCGTTACAGAGCATAAATCATCTGCACCAACTAATAAAACTAAAAATAAAAATCAAGCCATGAAGTGAACATGTTAAACATGAAATAAAACTACAAGTATGCAATCTCCACCATCTATCGCACCAAAACGGGGGAGGAAGGGGGGGGGGGGAGGAGAAATAGCATCAAGTTCAAGTTCCAAGTTAAAGAAAATTCTATCCCAAGAACACATTGCAACTAAACAACCGAAAAAATCAATAATAACAATAAAAGAAAATTGAAGCGATTAGTATTAGATTACATTAAAAGCGTAAACAATGCACACAAGAGAGATGGGGGGAGGGGGGAAGAGATTTGGGTTTGGGTGCATTTAATTTAATTTTGTTTATTTTTTTATCACTGGTATTTTAGAAAATTAAAAATACAAGTATGTGGGTTATGTATACTTAAAAAGTGTTCATAACTTTTTTTGTTCTATTTTGAGAGTGTCCACTTATATTAATATGACATTCTTTAAAATAGCTCATTAAAATTTTTTTGCGGGAGTGGTGTTCGTGGACATGCCTTCCTCAAACATAAATCTGCCCATGATTCTTGAATTGTAAGTTGGATTGATACTCCCTTCCTCGAACTGGTTTTTCCCCCTACCAATTTTCTGTGCGCTAGGTGCTGAGTTTTTGTATCTTGGTTTAAAAGCTTTTTAGTTACTCTTTTTTTTTTTTTTGGGCGGAAGAAAGGACGCAGATATAATAATATGATAAATTGGGGAGACAGGGTTTTGATTTGTTTAGTCTGGAAGTGGGAGTCTTGGAGATTTTGAGGGTGAGTTTCATCTACTTGAAATGAAAGAGGTGACAATGTGTCTTTTATGCGTTATAGTAGCTCTGTAAATGCTCATAAAAGGAGGGCGATTTGGAGATGGTGGACATCCACTTTGATTTCAACTTGATATTGTGCCAGCTGCCATGGCGTTGGTGGTTTCCTGCATTACGTTGTAAGGTGGTAGTTTTCCTAAGATGAGCTTTTGGGTTTTTTTTTTTTTTTTTTTTTTTTTTGTGGCTGCATATAGAAAATGAAAAAAATGTGAAAAGAAAACCTTCAACATTCTGGTCGTGTAGGTTAGTATAATTGGACTTCTTTTTTCTTTTTTTTTTCCCTCTTTCATTTGCTATGTGGGTTACTTTACTCAGTTTAGTGTATAGATGAATTGGTGCGTTGATGTTCATTGCCTTCTTTATCTAGATTTAGTCCATCTTTGTTGCCAACTTCTCTGAATTGAAGAGTCATCAAACAATGTTAAGAGGGAGGACAAGGTGGAAAGCATCAAATCGTCATATATAT
>JACYFF010019584.1:76753070-76764177 GCA_017589665.1 Selenicereus undatus | reverse complement strand
TATATATATATATATATATATATATAAAGAGAGAGAGAGAGAGAGAGCGAGAGAGAGAGAGAGAGATAATGTGCATATTTAATCAAAATTTAAATGATACAAAAAGTACAACTTTATAACCATGAAGTAGTTGTCATCAATTAACTTAAAAAATAATTAGCATTCAACCACATAATGATGAAAAGTACGAGCTGAGATCTATGCATATAACTAATACTAAGTTGGTTCTAACATGCCTATAAAGTATACTCCCACTACATATGTAAAGTAATTGTCATCAATTAAGTTTGTTTACAATACGCGTGTATAAGAGGAAAGTTAAATAGAATGAATGCGATGGTGCGGAACTCCATAGTTCCAAGTAAACACTTCATGAACCCGTACTTTATATCTGATTTTGTGGCATGCTGCCCTTGCTTTTAACCTAAAACCACCAAACACATACATTAGAGTTAAGTAGAATAAAGAAATACTACTGAAAGAAAGAAAGTTCTAATAAGAAGATTGCAAGATGTAATATTAACTAGCATTTACAACTAGGTACTCTCGCTCTACAAACATTATACAACATCCCTACCCCTAAGGTGGTCTTTTTAATTAGTAAATTCCCTGATTTTGAAAAAAATTCGGCAGAGTTCCATCTAAAACTTGTAACTTAAAGTTTTTAAAATAAATAGTTGAACTTACAATGGGCACATTTTTCTGTCTCTCAAGTAGCACCTTGTCAACCATCTCTGGATCTACTTTGTAATCGCATGCATTCAAAACCTATGTAATTATGTTCAACTTGTGAAAGTGTGACTTGAATCAATCGAATTAAAATTGACAAAACATGAAAGATAAGACTATATTTACCACGCCGACAGGATAACAAAGTATCAAAACCTTGTTTTCACCACGAGCATACTTTTTAATTGAATCAGGGTTCTTTTTAGTACTTTTTCTATGATCTTCACCACTTCCTCATAAGTCAATTAGCAAAATGTGTATAGGTTTGTAAGGATTTGCATAGAATATGAAGCGTATACAACATTAAATGAAAAACATGCAACAAGTTTATTCAAAAAAAGAAACATACTGGATGCACCACATTTGGATTTGTTCGTTTGACATTTTCTTGTTCAGTGAACTTGTTGCTCACTCCAATGGTGGTTCTCTAGCAATGAAAATAAATAAATAAAGATTTGATAATCATATATGCAACTAACGGATCATTTAGATTGACAAAAGTTATATTTTAAAAATACCTTCTGATTTAAAGTGCCACCTTGAATTGAAGTGTCATCTAAAGTGGAATTCTCATTTCCTTTCAGCTAAAGATTAGGCCTACCACCCCCATTCATAGGTTGCTCACAAGTAGGAGTCCCTCTAGCTAGAATAAGATGTCCAGTCTTTGTGGGATAATTTGATGGGTTCAACAAACATAACGGATAAAAATTGTGAAATTATCATCCACAATAAAGAATTTATTGAAGTATTTAATTTTCACATACCTGGATATTTTTTGGTGGTTTTTGTTGTTTAATGGGCTCTTTAGTGATATACTTTGACGAACTCGACCTTCTTTGAATGTCGTTCACTACATACGTATAAAAAACAATTTATTGATGGATAACACTATAATGTAACCGAGGCAGTAAACTTTTTACTTCCATTAAAAAAATACACTATTACATGTCTACCTAACGCACATGACACTGAAAGAGCAACTCCAGACATACGTGACGCGTGGCTTCTCTAATCATATGGTATATCATTGACCAAGTTCTGCGATGAACCAATACTCTAAACATAATTCATGTACATTAGACAAGAAAATAAGCCAAAACTTTAGCAGTCAAGACATCCCTTTGATTTTGCAAGGACATCATTTTGTTGAGAACTTTCACGAACGGCTTAGATTCACGCTTCTGATGCTTAGCACGCAAATCTTTTGTAGTCACACCACTACCGAACCATGTAACCTTTCCATGACATTCATCACCCACTAGTTTACGGTAGGCACTTTTCTCCATCTTTAACGTTTCTTGTGAGAACTTAACTTTAGAAGATCTAGTTTTTTCTTTAATTACATTCATCACCGATTCCTTGCAAAAAAAATCAAAATAGGAAGTTTAGGTCACATATAAATTAGTACAATAAGATGAAATAAATTGGGTAGTTCCATTGAAAAAAAACAAATGTTTAAAATAAATAAAGAGAGTGATGGGTAGAATTGCTCCTTGTATTACCCCAAACTTTGTGGTAACAGGCTCATAGAAAGTCTTTCCCTTTGTTTTATGAGTCTCAATAAACCACTCAATTGGCCCAGGTTCCCTATCACGTTCCCTTTCCTGAAACCATGACATCGGTGTACTTATAAATTATTAATAGACAAGTCTATAGTATAAAAGCCTGTGATGAAAAAATCACAAAAACTTATAATACATACAAATTTGTCCCGCTTAACTGCATAACTTTGTGATCCGCTCATGTGAGTATGCAAAAGTTTCCCCCAAGCTTTTTTACCAATCTCAGAATATTTCTAAGTATATAGATTTCATAGTAAGAAGCAAAGGTTTATTAAGGTGGTTGTGTATTCGAATAATGGATTGGCAATGTGAACATAATTGGTAATCAATAATAACTATTACCTTGAATTTATCGGAAAAACAAAGATCCACAAATCCAAACCACATTGGATCGCCAACTCCTTTAAGACGAGCGATCTCCTTCTCTGGTGTGGACTCAGGTAAAGGCAGTGCATACAATTGCTACTTAGTAGTATCTTTCTTAATATATTTCACCCTTAGTGATCATTTGTAACCCCTTAACCTCTATTCAACAGAGCTCAAGACTTGGGAATCAACCAATGCATTCGATATTAGCATAAACTTCTACAATTTGTGGAAAGGAACTGCAAATATAAGCAAAACTGCAAATTCATATATCATATGTCATCACTCAATATAATTTACCTGCACATGTACTATAACTGGATCCTTAACGATTCCAGGAACAAACCTCAACTCCCTATAGTGTAAGGGACACAATTCGGGCCACCTAGCCACATCAGCAAGAAACCTATTGAACACACTTAACTGCCTTTTTCACTGGTTGCAAGAACTTATTCGATGACACCAAAATCTTCTTAGGAGCATCCAAACTCTACACAGTTTTGACGTTGATTCTCCCTCTAAGTTTGATGACGTTACCTTCTCCATCTATAATAAAAAGTAAAATAATTAATGTAAACAAACATGACACTAGATACCCCAAAATTCGTGAAATTAATCAATTCAAAACTGTTCACCGTTAAGGAGAATTACCTATGACCAACACCTCTTCGTCATCATTGAACCCTTTTGGAACATCAACAAGATCTGGATCAAAATACATTTGAGTCACATCATCTTCATCATTGACATCACTGTCATCAATATTCTCATCACTCTCTAAATCTAAAGACAGGAGCTCGGGTACTGCTTCTTCATTTTGTACGGAGTTCAAATACTCTTCATAAGTGTGCCTAGAAAGAAACATGATTGCAAACTATATTTGACCCTTGAACAAGAAACACATGCATTAGGCACTAAAACAGGTCAAAGAAAATCTATAACAAAAATAAAAGGAGCTTAGGTATACCTTTTGTGAAATGAATAACTCGGCCTATATATGTAACTGTTTACAAAATAAAATAAGCATATAAAACACTAAACAAACGTTCCTTCCCAAGCTCCCAAAAAATAAAGTCATTCACAACAAGATTCAATAATAGCAAAGAGAGAAAATGTCTTCCAAACCTACCACAAAAAAAAAAAAAACCCAACATAACAAATGTTCAACCTTTTATAATTATGAGACATAAGCTAATTAACCAACTCGGTTTCAAGAACCCTCACTCAATGATAATATGTTTTGCTTTCAGCTTTCACCATAACCTAAAAATTTTGAGCTTTCTTGGACTCATATCTCTTTTGAGTGTGAAAGCAGTATCTATTGGTGACAAATGTATTCATTCTCTTAACAAGTGGGGGTGAGGACCACGAGCCACGACTCTAAAGGATCTTGATTCCGAGCCATCAACCTCCATGTTTGACACCTAAATGGCACGTTAAAAAAATGAGATCACATTATATAAGGCCAACGAGGTAATATAGATTGTTCAAATTATAGTGTCATTACCCTCTCTTGTAACCAACAAGGAAATTCTTCTAGCAACCACTTCTGCTGAAGTCTATCAGTTGGCTCGCGATGATGAGAAGTCATACGTTCAGTAAAAAACAACCTGAAATTTATTATAATATTTCAATATCTTATGGTATTAAAAGATATATGTATGCCTAAATTAGTTATTCGTACAAACCTATGGTATTCATCAATGTCATCAATGTGGAGGAGTATGTATCGATGAGCTTGTTTATGACTCAATTCATCAAGTTCAGCCATTTCCAATTTTCTTTTTAGTTAACCGGCCGTGGAAAACGGATACATATCCTCATTTCGGTTGGCAGCATCATTTCTTTATGGTCGGTTAAAAACCGTTTCAGCTCCGTGAAAATACATCGAACAAAAAGTTATCCACTCTTGAGCAATATATCCTTCTATCATTGAACCCTCAGGTTGCACCCTATTATGTACAAGTGCTTTCAAGGATGCTAAAAACCTATATCAAACACATACATATGAAGCGCCAATATATGTTCAGAGCTAATATTTAAGTATATGTTTAAAAAATGAATTCTAACCTTTCAATTGGATACATCCACCTATATAAAACTGACCCTCTAAGCTTTGCTTCATTAGTTAAGTGCACCAATTCGATGGACCATAATAGTGAAAAAACTAGGTGGGAATAGTTTCTGCATTCTACATAGTGTCACAACCATATTAGCTCTAGCTTCATCTAGCTTCTCAATAGTAAGCTCTTTGGCACATAACTCCTTCATAGATGTTGATAGAGCTCAAATAATATCTACAAGATCATTGTCCTTTGATGCCCTTAATGTAATCATAAGTAAGTCTTGTGACAATAGTGGCTTTTCAAATTGAACAACTTACAGTCCTTCAAATTAGCACATTGGGATATGTTGCTTGCATACTCGTCTGAGACTCGTAGATGCTTTAAAACACGAAGAAATTGCGTTTTCTCTTCAGATGACAAAGTATAAGGAGCGTTAGGGAGTTTGTATTTGCCTTTTGCTAGTAATGGGATGAAGTTGTGGCATTAATTTCTTAGCTTGAAGATCTTTTTGTGCCTTCAAGTTATCTTTAGATTTTCCCTCAAGGTTCAATAATGTCCCCAATAAATTATCACATACATTCTTGTCAATATGCATCACGTCTAAATTATGTCAAAGAGTGTTGAACTCCCAATATGGCAAATTGGAAAATATACTCCTTTTTTTCCATATTTGTTGATCATCCTTTTCATCGGTGTCCATATGTTGAGTTTCACGCCTACCATATGTCAAAATAGTTCCCTCTAACTCTGCTAAAACAACACTTTTACTGAGAGGCTCTGGAGCACAACCATCCTCCACATTCCCATCAAATCCACCAGCGTCATATTGAAATGGATGGTCTTTAGGGAACCATCGTCTATGACCAATGTAGCAAAACTTATGTCTATTTTCTAACCAAACAGCATGTGTACCTTTTGCACAAGAAGGACTAGCGAAACGCCCCTTTGTACTCCTTCTAGATAAATTAATATATGCGGGAAAATTATTAATAGTCTAATGAAGAGCTTCCTGTAATTAAAATGTGTCTTAGTAAATGCATCAAATGCATCTACCCCTTCCCATTATTGTGACAATTCTTTTATTAATGGTTGAAGGAAAACATCAATATCCATGTCTGGTGCCTTTTTCCTCAGAATGATCATGGAATGATAGAGAGTTCTTTCATGCAAAGCCATGGCGACAAATTATTAGGAATTAACAAGATTGGCCAAGTGCTATGAGTATTACTCGTAACACGAAAAGGATTAAAACCATCACTTGCAAGCCCCAAAATCTAGCATTACGCGGATCTGCCGAAAAGTAGGATTCTTCTCATCAAAATCTTTCCATGCCTTACCATCTGCAGGATGCCTAAGGATGCCATCCTTTGTCCTACGTTTGTGATGCCAAATCATATCCTTAGTTATTTTAGAGGATTTGTACATCCTAAGTAGCCTTGGAATAAGGGGAAAATAATGTAAAACTTCATGCAGCAATTTCTTGTCCTTGTCTCTCCATCGTAAACTGTGATACTTATCACACTCTTCTTGGTTTTCCCTCCCATCCTAAGACAAAATGCAATCATTAGGACAAGTATGAGTTTTTTCACAGTAAAGTCCCAAATCCTTTTTCAGTTGCTTACATTTGCTCCACGACGATGGAAATGGATTAATTTGAGGGAACATAGCAGATAAAAGCTCAAGCAACATATCAAAGGACTTAATTGACAACCCATGCATGGATTTCAAATGAAATAATGAAAAAGGAAGGACAATTTCAAAAATTTAGACCCTACAAATAATTCTTGTTCTACTTGCTCAACTAGCCTTCTATATCTAGCATCTTCAATATGTTCCCTCATTCAGTACATCATTAAAATTAGGCTCATAATCAAATTCAGTATACTCCCCAATGACAAGATCTCCAATGTCAAATGCATTATTATCATTATCATTTTGAATGCATTCTTCCTTATTTATCCCAAAAATATCATTCAACATTCCTACAGTATCTATCCGAACCAACAAATTGGGCTCAGCATTGGTGTCACTATGGCTTACACTACGGGGTTATGAAACAGATGACGTGAAAAATGATTTACCATGATGCACCCATTCTTTGTAGCTTACCAGGAACCCGTTGAACATGAGATGAAGTGTCACAATATCTTTAGTAAACCAACATTTCAATCCAAGCTTGGATTGATTACATGGGCAAACTATCATGTTACTACCCTCGTCATTGGCAAAAGCAAAATCTAGAAACTTATCATTTCCACTTATATATTCCGTAGATCTCCTATCCTCATCAATCCAACTTTTGTTTATTTCTGTCATTAGTAGTAAGAGAAGAAAGTAATTGTTCAATTAGTAAGAAAGTAATTGTTTCAATTAATATCAGGACTCACACAGTTCAAATCCCACTCATGAGGAAAAGAAACCACACATCATGTGAAAGCAAAAAGTCAAAACCATATACTAAATGAACTATAGGCATATGAGAGATTATTAAAAAATAACATAGCATTACGGAGAGAGCAGTTCCTCACTTAGATTGCCTCTTAATTCACACAGAGTTGGTCTATGCTCGCGCATTGCCCAAGAATATTTTACTATTAGATCTTTTTTTAATAAAATCCTTCATAGTTTAACATACTTCATAAAACAAAATAAATCATTTAATATAATTCATCCAACAATTTGTACGCTGACGGCTTGAAGAAGTAAATTTGTTGGAAAAGTGACATAAATTTATCAAATAATTCTGTAAATACAAAAAAAAAGTAACATAAATTTACCGAATAATTCTGTAAATGCAAAAGAATGTGAGCAATTAATCTATGGTATTACATTACATATCAATGACTATAATATTATCCAAACATATGCCAAATTAGATGAGAGAGAGTGATTATTTATAAACACACACCATGCATAAATAATGTATCATTACCTACAGCCCATCCACTACCTTCCCCTTTTAAAATCTCGTTTCCTTCTCTATATTATCCAAACATAGTGAAAAAGAAGGTCTCCAAGAATGTAATATGATCAAAACTTGACCAATAAATTTATAAATATGGCGACTACACCTTACAAATTATTAAATATCAATAAAATAGATCTAGTTAATGACTAATGAAAAAGTAAGAGAAAATCAGGACAAATAAGGAGGGTTAGGAATCAGGGACATACATGTATGCAGGCCTAAAAGAATTTTTACGGCTAAATGGGCTAGGAGGCCGAAACCATACCCCACTTATTTTTTAACTGAAATAGAAATACGAGATTACAAAGTTCTAATGCAGATTCTAGGGAGCAAGTGGAGTTCATTAGAACCAATGCAATGGCAAGAACCAGTGCAATGGCAAGTACAACTGAGAAGAGTCATACCTATAGTAACCAGGCATAAAATATGTATGGCCTTCATAGCTATAATTTACCATGTGTGGGGTGAGAGGAATATGAGAGTGTTTGAGGGGAAACAACACGGTTTTGACGACACTATAAATAGCATTGTTAAGGCAATTCAATAAACGGCAGAGGAATAGGAGTTGATTGTTAGGTGGATGTGTGGTTTTACGAGAATGGACAGAATTAGGAATGGAGTAATCAGGGACTTAGCTAAAGTAGCTCCCATCGAGGATAAGATGAGAGAAACAAGAGTTCGATGGTTTGGCTATGTGAAAAAGAGGAGTGTGGACCCTCCAGTGAGGAGATGTGAGATGATCAACATCCTCGAAGGCAAAAGAAGGAGGGGTCGATCAAATGAGAGTTTGGACGAGGTAATTAGAGAGGACTTAAAAGTTGTAGGTTTGACGGAGGACCTGACTCAAGATAGGAGGCTGTGGCGGGATAGGATTAAGACCTTAGATCGCAGAGAGACAACCTTGTAGTTGTCTTTTGGTAGCAGTGGCTTAGTACTGGTAGGTTTTTTCGTATGTCGTGTGTGTATGTAGGTAGAACTTTCTTTTGGGAAGAGACAACGTTTGCTTACATCTGATTATTAAGGTATACTACCTTCTTCTGTTATACTGTTCTTGCGTTTTATAGCTTCAGCTACTTGTCTTTTTGATTTATCTTAGTCTGGCATTGTTATGCGACCTTTGTTTTTCCCTTTAAATGTTTTATTAAAAGCTTTCTTCTATAAAATATTTTCACAAAATTCTTTTTTGTGGGTCTCTTGGAATCGGTCTCTCTACAGGTAGGAATGCCGGTAGAGGTAAGGTTGCCTACAGCTGAATCTCCCCAGACCCCGCAAAAGCGGGACCCACACTGGGAGGTGCTGTTGTTATTGTTGTTGTAGTCTAGAAAAGACCCACCTAGGCCTAAATACCAAAGCAATATAGCAGAAAAACTCCAAGAAAAGAAACATAAAAATCAAGGACTTATAAACTCTCTAAAACCCTAATATCAAGCAGGACAAGGTCAAAATTTAAGGGATCGCTAATTACCCAGAGAAACTAAAGTAGAGAAACTTCCTCAATTACAAAATAAAAGCTTGAATGGTGTCTAATAACCAGTAAATTCCCAGCTTCAAGGTCTTTGATAAGCCATAACCACCTAAATCAGGAAAGGTCAAAGAAGCAGAGAAGTAATCATATTGAAGTAACAAGGAGGGTGTCACTCTTGCTAAATTTCAATGTCTTTGATAAGCCAAAAATCAACTGAAACTAGTGCAAAAAACACATAAAAGAGGGCACGATGCTAAATTCAAAAGAGGGTGATGCTCTTGCCAAATTTCAATGTTCAAGCCATATAATTTAGAGATTGAGAGGAAAAGGGTGATGATGCGTACTCTGGGCAGAACAATCAGATGAAAACTTCATCGCCGGTAGCTAGGAGACATCGGAACATGTTGAAAAAGATAGGGCACGTTGGCATTGAAGCAAAGGACTTGTGCGAGGAAGATGAGGTCGCTAGCTAGAATCACCACTGTGGAGGGCACGACGATGATCACAACAGCCAAGCAACAGTGCTGGCGAGCATACCAAACGCAAACAATTAGAGTTTTCTAAAGCAGAGAATAGGCGAGGTAGATGAGAGAGGTGGAGACTGCTAGCACGCTTCGAGGGGTTGATGACTAAACTCCCCTCCTTTTCCTTTTTTTTGGGTTCAATGGTAAGTTAATTTGGTCATTTAATTGAAAATACATTTCAAAAATTAAAAAAAGTGGCTACCATGCTTAATATCCATGCTAAATACCTCATATTTATGAGATACAAGTCTCTACGCTTAATATGCATGAACATACCTTAATTACCTTATACTACTCTTATAAGTTTGGTTATATTTTTCATCACTTAATTATGTGTGGGGATAAGTTTGAGTGCTCATTTTTGCTTATTTTTCCCGCTACACTTAGTCATGTGTGGTTAAATAGGAGTGGTAGGATGACCTTTTTTTTGTAGTGTAATTATATTAATAATGATAACTATTATTTTTAATATTATTAACTATAATTTTTATTAATAATAATTATTATTCATATTAGTAATAAGTCATTTTTATTAATATTAATGTTAATATTCAATATTATTATTAACATTAATGATAATAATTATTAATAATATTCATAATAATTAATATCAATATTAATAATTAATAGTAATTGTTAATATTAATTTTCATATTAATTATTACTATTATTAATATTAATAATTATTGTGATTATTATTATTAATATTAATAAGAATTTTTATTATTAATTATTATTTATTATCATTATGATTAATTATTATTTTTGTTATTAATTAGTTATTCTTAATAATTATTATGATGTTACAGAAGTCATTAACATAACTAATATTGATACTCACACTCCATTCCACTCATTTCTACTCCTTCCAACTAATTCCCAGTCCCACTCACTTCTTCACACTCCTTCCTACTCCTTTCCTTTCCACACCTGCAATATACCTATGAAAAGAATAGGGTATCAATATAAGAAATTTTGCATCTATCCACACTTAAAATTGCATTCTTCCACACTTATATCCACGGTTGGGTCTAGTCACTAGGCTTAAGGTAAACACGCATAGGGTATTAGTAGAAAAAAATTCGCCACACTTAATAAGCGTTGCAGACAGTGCAGTACCCATGCTTATATCCATGGAAGATTGCATCATTTACCATGCTTATAAGTGTAGACAGATTCCCCTTGCTTGTATCCGTGGTCATAGAACTCTTTGAGGAAAAAATCAATATGATCACTCCCTCGTTTATAAAATCACTCCCTCCTTTATAAGTGTGGCATTATGCATTCAATAACTAACTTTCAAATGATTTACGGGAATACTAATTTTGGCGGGAAAATTTTTACATAAAATAAATAATAGGCATTGTGATCATTTATATATATATATATATATATATATATATATATATATATATATATATATATAT
>JACYFF010019584.1:76742547-76753060 GCA_017589665.1 Selenicereus undatus | reverse complement strand
TATATATATATATATATATATATATATATATATATATATATATATATGTATGTATGTATGTACATGTGTGTATGTATATATATATGTGTGTATGTATCTATGTATGTATGTATGTATGTACATATATATATATATATATATTTATATATGTATATGTATATATATATATATATATATATATATATGTTTATGTATATGCATGTATGTATGTATGTATGTGTGTGTGTGTGTGTGTGCGCGCGCGCGTGTGTGTATACATACATACATACATATCTATACATAGAGAGAGAGAGAGAGAGAGAGAGATAGAGAGAAAGAGAGAAATAAAGAGAGATAAAACACATATTTAATCAAAATTTAAATGATACAAAAGTACAATTTTATAACCATGAAGTAGTTGTCATTAATTAACTTGAAAAATAATTAGTATTCAATCACATAATGATGAGAAGTATGAGCTGAGATCTATGCAAACAACTAATACTAAGTTGGTTCTAACATGCCTATAAAGTATGCTCCCACTGCATATGTAAAGTAATTGTCATCAATTAAGTTTGTTTGTAATACACATGTATAGGAGCAAACCCAAATAGAATGAATGCGATGGTGCAGAACTCCATAGTTCTATGTGAACGCTTCATGAACTCAAACTTTATATCCGATTTTGTGGTATGTTGCTCTTGGTTTCATCATGAAACCACCAAACACATACTTTAGAGTTAAGTGCAACAAACAAATGCCACTAAAAGAAAAAACCTTCTAATAAGAAGATTGCAAGATGTAGTATCAATTACCATTCATAACTAGGTACTCTCGCTCTACAGATATTATACAACATCGCTACCCATAAGGTAGTCTTTTTAATTAGTAAATTCCCTATTTTAAAAAAAATTCGGCAGAGTTCCACCTAAAACTTGGTTATTTCCATTTTACAACATGCCATAAATACATCAAGAAATAATAGAAACTTTTAATAATCTCAACTGCCACATGCCAGAGCAACTCAACTCAACAAGCCACTTGCCTGGAGTATGCAACACAAATCTAACAATCCATTATCATTAACAAATCCAAGAAATCAATCAAGCCACGATAGGGTATTTCCATCCAGAATACAAATCAAACCCCTAATTACCATCAAAACATGTAACTTAAAGTTTTTAAAATAAATAGTTGAACTTACAATGGTCACATTTTGCAGTCTCTCAAACAACACCTTGTCAACCATATTTGGATAAGCTTTGTAATCGCATGCGTTCAAAACCTGTGTAATTATGTTCAACTTGTGAAAATGTCACTTGAATCAATCGAATTAAAATTGAGAAAATATGAAAGATAGGATCATATTTACCATGCCGACAAGATAACAAAGTATCAAAACCTTCTTTTCACCAAGAATATACTTTTTAATTGAATCAGGGTTCTTTTTTAGTATCTTTTCTATGATCTTCACCACTTCCTAATAAGTCATTTAGCAAAATGTGTATAGGGTTATAAGGATTTGCATAGAACATGAAGAGTGTACAACATTAAACAAAGAACATGCAGGATGTACAACATTAAACAAAGAACATGCAGAAAGTTTATTCAAAAAAAGAAACATACTAGATACACAACATTTGGATTTGTTTGTTTTGCGTTTCCTTGCTCAGTGAACTTGTTGCTCATTCCTATGATCGTTCTCTAGCAAAGAAATTAAATAAATAAAGACTTGATAATCATATATATAACTAACATATCATTTAGAATGACAAAAGTCATATTTGAAAAATACCTTTTGATTTGAAGTGCCACCTTGAATTGAAGTGCCAGCTAAGGTGGAATTCTCATTTCCTTTCAGCTGAAGATTAGGCCTATCACTGCCATTTATAGGTTGCTCACAAGTAGGAGTCCCTCCAGCAGGAATAAGATATCTAGTCTTTGTGGGATAATTTGATGGGTTCAACAAACACTAAGGGATAAAAATTATGAAATTATTATCACACAATAAAGAATTCATTGAAGTATTTAATTTGCACATACCTGGATATTTTTTGGTGGTTTTTGTTGTTTAATGGGCTCTTTAGTGATATACTTTGACGAACTCAACCATCTTTGAATGTCGTTCACTACATACGCATAAAAAACAATTTATTAATGGATAACACGATAATCTGACTGAGGCAGTAAACTTTTTACTTCCATTAAAAAAATACACTGTCACATGTCTATCTAACGCATGCGACATTGAAAGAGCATCTCCAGACATGTGTGACTCGTGGCTTCTTTGATCACATGGTGTATCATTGATGAAGTTCTACGGTGAACTAGTACTCTACACATAATTCATGTACATTAGACAAGAAAATAAGCCAAAACTTGTCAAATTCAACACATATGGTGATGTGCTACGTACTGATTCAGGTTGAGAGTTTGCATCTTGGGTAGCAACTTTAGCAGTCAAGACATCAATTTGATTCTGTGTGGACATCATTTTGTTGAGAACTTTCACTAACAACTTTGATTCACTCTTCTAATGCTTACTGCGCAAATCTTTTATAGTCACGCAACTATCAAACCCTGTAACCTTTCCATGACTTTCATTATCCATTAGCTTACGATAGACACTTTTCTCCATCTTTAAGGTTTCTTCTGTGAACTTAACTTCACAAGATCTAGTTTTTTCTTTAATCATAGTCATATCTGGTTCCTTGTAAACAAAATCAAAATGGGAAGTTTAGGTGACATATAAATTAGTACAACCGATGAAATAAATTAGTTAGTTCTATTGAAAAAAAATCAAATGTTTAAAATAAATAAAGAGAGAGTGATGTGTAGAATTGCCCTTTATATTACCACAAACTTTGTGGTAATAGGCTCATGAAAAGTCTTTCCCTTTGTTTCATGAGTCTCAATATACCACTCAGTTCGCCCGAGTTCCCTATTATGTTCCCTTTCCTGAAACCATGACAATAGTGCACTTATAAATTATTAATAGACAAGTTTATGGTACAAAAGCTTGTGATAAGAAAATTACAAAAACTTAGAATACATACAAATTTGTCCCACTTAACTGCATAACTTTGTGATCTGCTCATATGAGTATGCAAAACTTCCCCCTAGCTCTTTTGCCAATCTTAGAATATTTCTAAGTGTATAGATGTTATAGTAAGAGGCAAAGGTTTATCAAGGTGGTTGCATATTCAAATAATGGATTAGAAATGTAAACATAATGGGCAATCAATAATAATATTACCTTGAATTTATCGGAAAAACAAAGATCCACAAATTCAAACCACATTGGATCGCCAACTCCTTTAGGACTAGCGATCTTGTTCTCTGGTGCAGACTCAGGTAAAGGCAGTGCAGACAATTGCTACTTAGTAGTATCTTTCTTAAAATATTTCACCCTCAATGATCATCTGTAACCCGTTAACCTCTCCCCAACATAACTGAAAATAGCATGAACTTCTTCTACAATTTGGGGAAAAGAATTACAAATATAAGCAAAACTACAAATTCATATATCATATATCTTTACTCAATATCTTACCTGCACATATGCTATAACTTGATCCTTAATGACTCCAGGAACTAACCGCAACTCCCTATAGTGTAAGGGACACAATTCGGGTCACCTAGCCACATCAGCAAGAAACCCATTGAACACACTTCCTACCTTTTTCACTGGTTGCAAGAACTTATTCAATGACACCAGAATCTTCTTAGGAGCATCCAAACTCTGCACAGTTTTGACATTGATTCTCCCTCTAAGTTTGATGACGTTGCCTTCTCCATCTATAATAAAAAATAAAATAATTAATGTAAACAAACATGACACTGGATACCCCAAAATTCGTGAAATTAACCAATTCAAAACTGCTGACTATTGAGGAGAATCACCTATGACCAACACCTCTTCGTCATCATTGAACCCTTCTAGAATATCAACATGATCTTGATCAAAATATATTTGAGCCATATTGTCCTCATCGTTGACATCATTGTCATCAATATTCTCACCACTCTCTAAATCCAAAGACAGGAGCTCGAGTGTTGCTTCTTCATTTTGTACGGAGTTCAAGCACTCTTCATAAGTGCACCTAGAACGAAACATGATTGCAAACTATATTTGACACCTGAACAAGAAACACATGCATTAGGCACTAAAAGAGGTCAAAGAAAATCTATAACAAATAAAAGTAGCTTAGGTATACCTTTTGTGAAATGAATAACTCGGCCTATATATGTAATTGTTTACAAAATAAAACAAGCATATAAAACGCTAAACAAGCATTCCTTTCCAAACTCCCAAAAAACAAAATTATTCACAACAAGATTAAATAATAGTAAAGAGAGAAAATGTCTTCCAAACCTACCACCAAAAACAAAAAACCAACATAACAAATGTTTAATCTTTTATAATTCTACAATATAAGCTAATTAACCAACTTGGTTTCAAGAACCCTCACTTCCATAATATGTTTTGCTTTAAGCTTCTACCATAACCTCGAAATTTTGAGTTTTCTTGGACTCATCTCTCTTTTGAGTGTGAAAGAGGTATCCATTAGTGACAAATGCATTCATTCTCTTAACAAGCGAGTGAGGACCACGAGTCACGACTCTAAAGGATCTTGATTCTAGGTCGTCAACCTCCATGTTTGACACCTAAATTGCACATTAAAAAATAATGAGATCACATTAGATAAGGCCAACGAGGTAATATAGATTGTTCAAATTATAGTGTCATTATCCTCTCTTGTAACTAACCAGGAAATTCTTCTAGCAACCACTTTTGCTTAAGTCTATCAGTTGGGCCACGATGATAAGATGTCATAAGTTCACTAAAAAAACAATATGAAATTTATTATAATATCTCAATATTTTATGGTATTAAAAGACATATGTATGCCTAAAGTAGTTATTTGTAGAAACCTATGATATTCATCAATGTCATCAAGGTGGAGGAGCATATGTCGATAAGCTTGTTTGCGACTTAATTTATGAAGTTCAATCATTTCCACTTTTGCTTTTGTGACCAGCCTTGGGAAATAGATACATATCCTCATTTGGGTTGACAACATCATTTCTTTGTGGTCGGTTAAAACTTTTTCCACTCCTTGAAAATACATCAAACAAAAAGTTATACAATCTTGAGCAATATATCCTTCTGCCATTGAACCCTTAGGTTGCGCCCTATTACGTACAAGTGCCTTTCAAGGATGCCAAAAACCTATATCAAAGACATACATAAGAACACGTCAATATATGTTTAGAGTTAATATTTAGGTGTATATTTAAAAGGTGAATTCTAACCTTTCAATTGGATACATCAACCTATATGAAACTAGTCGGCCCTCCAAGCTTTGCTTCCTCAGTGAAGCGCACAATTAGATGGACCATAATAGTGAAAGAACTAGGCGGGAATAGTTTCTCCATTCTACATAGTGTCACAACCACATTAGCTCCGACTTCATCTAGCTTCTCAGTAGTAAGCTCTTTGGCACATAACTCCTTCATAAATGTTGATAGAGCCTAATAATATCTACAAGATCATTGTCCTTTGCCACCCTTAATGTAATCGGAAGCAATTCTTGCATAAGAATGTGGCAATCGAGGCTTTTCAAATTGAATAACTTACGCTCCTTCAAATTAACACATCGGGATAAGTTGCTTGTATACCCGTCTAGGACTGTTAGATGCTTGAAAATACGAAGAAGTTATGTTTCTTCTTTGGATGACAAAGTATAAGGAGTGTTGAGGAGTTCGTATTTTCCATTTGGTAGTAAAATAGGATGAAGTTCTGGCCTTAATTTCATGGCTTGAAGATCTTTTCGCGCCTTCAAGTTATCTTTAGATTTTCCCTCTAGGTTCAATAATGTCCCCGACAAGTTGTCACATATATTCTTCTCAATATGAATCATGTCTAAATTATGTTGAACAGTGTTGAACTCCCAATATGGCAAAGTGAAAAATATGCTCCTTTTTTCCATATTTGTTGAGCGTCCCTTTCATCGGTGTCAATATGTTATGTTTCACCCTTACCGTATGTAAATGTAGTTCCCTCTAACTCTGCTAACGCAACACTTTCACTAAGAGGCTCTAGAGCGCAACCATACTCCACATTCCCAACAAATCAAACAGCATCATATTGAAATGGATGGTTGTTAGGCAACCATCATCTATGGCCCATGTAACAAAACTTATGTCCATTTTCTAACCAAACAACATGTGTACCTTTTGCACAAGAAGCTTTCCAGATAAAGTAGCGTATAGGGGAAAGTCATCAATAGTCCAATGAAGAGCTCCCCACAATTTAAAATGTGTCTTAGCAAATGCATCAAATGCATCTACCCCTTTCCATAATTGTAACAATTCTTTTATTAGTGGTTGAAGGAAAATATCAATATCCATGCCTCGTGCCTTTTCCCCCGGAATGGTTATGGAAAGAATGATAGAGGGTTGTTTCATACAAAGCCATGGCGGTAAATTATTGGGAATTAACAAGACTGGCTAAGTGCTATGAGCACTACTCATAACATAAGAAGGATTAAAACCACCACTTGCAAGCCCCAATCTAACATTGTGCGGATCTGCCGCAAAAGTAGATTCTTCTCATCAATATCTTTCCACGCCTTACCATCTGCAGGATGCCTAAGGATGCCATCCTTTGTCCTACGTACGTTTGTGATACCAAATCATATCCTCAGCTATTTTAGAGGATTTGTACATCTTAAGTAGCCTTGGAATAAGGGAAAAACAGGGTAAAACTTTATGCGGCAATTTCTTTTCCTTGTCTCTCCATCGTGAAGTGTGACACTTATCGCACTCTTCTTGGTTTTCCCTCCTATCCCAATACAAAATGCAATCATTAGGACAAGCATGAGTGTTTTCATATTAAAGTCCCAAATCCTTTTTCAACTGCTTACATTTGCTCCACGATGACGGAAATGGATTAATTTGAGGAACATGGTAGATAAAAGCTTACACAACATATCAAAGGGCATAATTGACCACCTATGCATGGATTTCAAATGAAATAAATGAAAAAGTAAGGAGAATTTCGAAAATTTAAACCTTGCAAATAATTCTCGTTCTGCTTGCTCAACTAGGCTTCTATATCTAGCATCTTTAATGTGTTCTCCCCTATTCAGTGCATCACTAAAATCAGGTTCATCATCAAATTCAATATACTCTCCAATCACGGGATCTCCAATGTCAAATGCATTATTGTCATTATCATTTTGAATGCATCCTTCCTTATTTATCCTAAAAATATCATTCAACATTCCTATAGTATCAGTATGAGCCAACAAATTAGGCTCAACACTGGTGTCGCTCCGAAATAGACGACATGAAAAATGATTTATCATGATGCACCCATTCTTTGCAGCTTACCAGGAACCCATTGAACATAAGACGATGTGTCACAACATCTCTAATAAACCAACATTTTCATCCAAGCTTGCTTTGAATGCATGGACAAATTATTATGTTACTACCCTCGGCATTGGCAAAAACGAAATCTAGAAACCTTTCAATTCCACTTATATATTCCATATATCTCCTATCCTTATCAATCCAACTTTTATCCATTTATGTCATTAGTAGTAAGAGAAGAAAGTAATTGTTTCAATTAACAAGAAAGTAGTTGTTTCAATTAGTATCAGGACTCATATAGTTCAAATCCCACTTATGAGGAAAAGAAACCACATATCATGTAAAAGCAAAAAGTCAAAACCATATACTAAAGAACTATAGGCATATGAGAGATTATTAAAAAAATAACATAACATTATGGACAGAACAGTTCCTCACTTAGATTGCCTCTTCATTCGTACAAAACTAGTCTATTCCCGTGCATTGCCTGGTAATATTTTACTATTAGATCGTTTTTTAGTAAAATCCTTCATAGTTTAATATACTTCATAAAAACAAAATAAATCATTTAATATACTTCATCTAGCAATTTGTACGTTGATGGCTCCAAGAACTAAATTAGTTGGAAAAGTAACATAAATTTACCCAATAATTCTATAAATGCAAAAAAAATGAAAGCAATTAATCTATAATATTACATTACACATCAATTACTATAATACTATCCAAACATATGCCAAATTAGATGAGAGAGAGTGATTATTTACAAACACACACCATGCATAAGTAATGTGTCATTACCTACAGCCCCCTATTTCCTTTCCCTTTTTTGATCTCGTTTGCTTCTCTATATTATCCAAACATAGTGTAAAAGAAACTCACCAAGAATGCAATATCAAAACTTGACCAATAAATCTATAAACAGAAAATGGCAACTATACCTTACAAAAATCAAGCGAAGAATTGCAATTTTACATTGTAAGAATAAGTAGAGAAAGGAAACAAATATTAGAAACATAAATTTCCATGTCTGTTCGATTGGTGAAGAAAAAAAAAACTGAAAAAATAAAATTAAGGGGAAAAATTATTAAATACCAATAAAATATATCTAGTTAATGACTAATGAAAAACTAAGGGGAAATCTGGACAAGGGGTGTTAGGAACCAGGGACATGCATGTATACAGAAAGAATTATTATGTCTAAAATGGGTTAGGAGGCTGAAACCATACCCCACCTATTTTTTAACTAAAATACAAATACGAGGTTAGAAAGTACTAATGCAGATTCTGGGGAGCAAGTGGAGTTCATCAGAACTAATGCAATGGCAAGTACAAATGAGAAGAGTCACACTTGCAGTAACCAGGCATAAAATATGTATGGCATTCACAGCTATAATTTACCATGTGTAGGATGAGAGGAATATGAGAGTGTTTGGGGGGAAACATCACAGTTTTGAAGACACTGTAAATAGCATTGTTAAGGTAATTCAATACACGATAGAGGAATAGGAGATGATTTTAATTGATGAATCTAGAAAAGACCCACCTAGGCCTAAATACCGAAGCAGTATACTAGAAAAACTCCAAGAAAAGAAACAAAAAAATCAAGGACATATAAACTCACTAAAACCCTGATATCAAGCAGTACGAGATCAAAATTTAAGGGATCACTAATTACCCAGAGAAACTAAAGCAGAGAAACTTCCTCAATTGCAAAGCAGAAGCTTGAATGGTGTCTAATCACCAGGAAATTCCCAGCTTCAGGGTCTCTGATAAGCCATAACCACCCAAATTAGGAAAGGTCAAAGAAGCAGAAAAGTAATCATATTGATGTAACAAGAAGGGTGATACTCTTGCTAAATTTCAATGTCTCTGATAAGCCATAAATGAACTGAAGCAGTGCAAAAGACACATAAAAGAGGGCATGATGCTAAATTCGAAAGAGGGTGATACTCTTTCCAAGTTTCAATGTTCAAGCCATATAATTCAGAGATTGAGAGGAAAAGGGTGATGATGGGTACTCTGGACAGAACAATCGGATGAGACCTTCGTCGCTGGTAGCCAGGAGATAGCGGAACATGCTGAAAAAGACAGGGCACGTTGGCGTCGAAGGAAAGGACTTGTGCGAGGAAGATGAGGTCTTTGACCAGAATCACCATCGTGGAGGGCGCGACGATCACAATAGCTGAGCAGCAGTGCCGACGAGCATACCAAACGTGGACCACTAGGGTTTCTAAAGTAGAGAATATGTGAGGTAGATGCAAGTGATGGAGACTGCTAGCGCGCTTCGAGGGGTTGACGACTAAACTCTCCTCCTTTTTTCTTTGTTTTTTTTTGGGTTTAATGGTACTTTAATTTGGCGGTTTAATTTAAAATACGTTGAAAAAAATTTAAAAAAAATGGCTACACGCTTAATATTCGTGTTGAATATCTCAAATTCATGAGATACAAGTTTATACGCTTAATATTCGTGTTGACTCTTATAAACGTGGTTATATTTTTCATCACTTAATGATGTGTGGAGATAAGTTTGAGAGCTCATTTTTGCTTATTTTCCCGCTACAATTGGTCATGTGTGGTTAAATAAGAGTGGTAGGATGACTTTTTTTTTTTTTTTGGTAGTGGTAGTACTTGGCTACTATATAAGGCATCAAGATTCATTTCTACCTATTTTTGTTATTTTATTTTGTAAATGTAATTAATTGTAAACCAAGGAACGGGAATGAGCCAACTGATATGTATACACTATGCAGTGCCTATGATGCCTATTAAGCAGCTATTGATGGATTATTGTTATATAAAAGACAAGGATTTTAGGTGATATGATTCATGGCTTCTAGGTGTTAATTGTCATTTTCTTTGATGGGATTTAATTTTAATCTTTTATAGGTGACTTAACCAAATATTAAAGCCATACAAGAATTGTGTACAGGAAATCAATTAAACGCCTTTCCAATTAATGCATTTGTCATGGTTCCACATAAACTGTTGGCTGGAGAGACTTTTACTATTCATCTTAAAATTTCACGTACTATGCATTCTAGAGAGTTCTTTACAACTACTAATTTATGCTAAACTGACTGTACCATTTTAGTTGAATATATCAGATTATATGCGGGTTGTATGGTATCACTTGAGAAATATATATATATAT
>JACYFF010019584.1:76730712-76742147 GCA_017589665.1 Selenicereus undatus | reverse complement strand
GCATAAGTGAATGTGTTAGAAATAGGGCACAGGGTAAGGTGTAAGATGTAATGAGTAATGAAACAGAATACCCCATTCTTTTTTGATGAGTTGGATGTGATAGAATAGCTGTGTAGGTTTTGATAGTTGTGCTTATTATGGTAGAGAATTGGTTTTTCTTGTTTTTGTTTTTGTCTGTGTGGGGGGGAGGGGGGTTAAGATTTGCTGCATATTGGGATCAAATAGATGGAGGGTTCAGAAGAGTGGTATTAATACCCATAGAAGGGTACTGAATATTGAAAAGTTTTTTTTTTGGTCTTTTTTAGGGCATGATGTGTTCTCACTTTTGTGTCTTCATTATTATAGTTTATTTGCTTTTGCAACTTTTTGTTGGCAGCCAAATTCTAATGTTCTCTTGAAACTTATTTTCACATGCTTGGTTTTAGAAGCTTTCAAGTCGGCTATAGGATCACCACTAGTTATGAATTACGATCATCTTAAACTTCAGTGTTAAGTGTTGTGTAAGGTGATTCCTTTGTCTTTTGGCTTCCCACATGAATTTTGTCAAGGGCTTACTTAGCTTATAAAAGTTGTATTCAATATTGCAATTACTCATGGTATAAAACTTGTTTATAGAATCCTATGACCTTGATTATGTCTTCAGTTTCAGCATCAACTTACCCCCTACTCTACTTAAGGTCAAGGTTGAGATCAACTAACTCCAGTTTGATTTTTTTTCTCTTTTTTTCTTTTTTCTTCTTATATTTTGTGTGTGGATCACATGTATAAACATACAACAACAACAACAAACTCCCAAAGTGGGTCCCGCTTTCGCGGGGTCTGGGGAGATCCAGCTGTAGGCAACCTTACCTCTATCGGTATTCCTACCCATAGAGAGGTTGATTCCATAAGACCCACAAAACAGTTTTGAGAAAAAGGTTTGAAGAGAAAAAGAATGCAAAACCATTTACCGAAGTAAGAGAAAGGGGAGGAGAAAAGGTTCTGGATAAGCGAATAAAGAGGGGGTGGAGACATACCTCAACACATCGTGGGTGCTTGGTGTCGTGACAGTCCGGAAAAGCATTACCTGCAAACAAACAAACGAAAACCCACCCCACCCCACCCCACCCCACCTAGGCTACCGCCTCCTATGGAGCCGGTCCCCTACAATCGGGGACCTTAATCTTGTCCCGCCACAACCTCCTATCCTGAGCCATGTCCTCCGTGAGACCGACAACTCTCAGGTCCTCTCTAACCACCTCCTCTAGGCTCTTCTTCGGCCTCCCTCTCCCTCTCTTACCACCGGGTGGGTTGATACTCTCCCATCTTCGCACCGGGGCGACCACACTTCTCCTCTTCACGTGGCCGAACCATCTGAGTCTCGATTCCCTCATCTTCTCCTCTATGGGGGCCACTCCAGCTAGGCCCCTAATAACCCCATTCGTGATTCTGTCCAATCTCGTAAAACCACACATCCACCTGACCATCCTCATCTCAGCTACCATCGACCTCTGGACCTGCGCCTTTTTCAGGGGCCAACACTCCGATCCATAGAGAACCGCCGGTCTAACTACCATCCGATAGACTCTGCCTTTCAAACCCATGGGCACTCTCTTGTCACACAGCACCCCTGACGCTGACTTCCACTTTTGCCAGCCCACTCTAATCCGCTGGCTAATATCCTCATCAATGTCCCCATTCTGCTGGATGATGGAGCCCAAATACTTGAATTTGGCGACCTTCGGTATTGCCCTCCCATCCAGTACGATCTCTCCCCCCTCTTCTATCCTCCCGCTGAAACAGCAGTGAAGGTATTCCGTTTTCGATCTACTCAACCGGAAGCCCCTAGCCTCCAGTGTATGCCTCCAACGCTCCAGCCTGTCATTCACCCCCTGCCTGGTCACATCGATAAGGATGATGTCATCTGCAAAAAGCATGCACCAAGGCACCTCGTCTTGGATACCTCTAGTGAGTTCGTCCAAGACTAATGTGAAAAGAAACGGGCTTAAAGCGGAGCCCTGATGCAGGCCCAAACTAACAGCAAAATCATTGGAGACCCCTGCTGGCGTCCTAACCCTCGTCCACCCTCCCTCGTACATATCCTTGATAACACGAATGTACGCGGGCGACACCCTTTTCTCTTCCAAACACCTCCACAATACCTCCCTTGGGACTCTATCATACGCTTTCTCCAGGTCAATGAACACCATATGGAGATCCACCTTTCTATCCCTGAACACACTCATGAGCCCTCTGAGGAGGTAGATTGCCTCAATGGTTGCCCTGCCTGGCATGAAACCAAATTGGTTTTCTGAAATCTCTACTTCCTCTCGCAGCCTTCTCTCAATCACCCTCTCCCATAGCTTCATAGTATGACTGAGCAGCTTGATACCCCTAAAGTTATTACAGTCTTGGATATCCCCTTTGTTTTTGTACAGTGGGATGACTGTGCTGGCCCTCCACTCTCTGGGCATCTTGGCGGTCCTGAGAATAACATTGAAAAGCTCCGTAAGCCACTCTAGTCCCACTTCCCCCAAGTACTTCCAAACTTCCACTGGTATCTGATCCGGACCTACTGCCTTCCCCTTCGCCATCTTCTTCAATGCCTCCCTAATCTCCTCCTTTGTTATCATGGCGCCCGCACGCTGATCATTACACTCTCCGCCCCTACTACGGTCGTCTCCCCCCCTTCCCCATTGAGGAGTTTAGCAAAGAACCTCTGCCATCTCTCCCTAATATCAGCATCCTCAGTCAACACCTTACCATCTTCGTCCTTGATACACCTTACCACACCCAAATCCCTAGTCTTCCTTTCCCTCGCCCTAGCCAGTTTAAGAACCTCCTTCTCCCCTTCTTTCGTCCTTAATTTATGGTACAATATATCAAACGCCTGACTCTTTGCTACTGCCACTGCCCTTTTGGCTACCTTCTTGGCCGCCATGTATCCAATCTTCTTATGAGTCCGCTCGTCTTCTGAACTGCTGCTCATGAACTCCGCGTAAGCCTCTTTTTTTGCCTTGACTTTCTCCTTTACCTCTTCGTTCCACCACCAGGCGCCCTCCATCCTGTTGCCGCTTCCCAAGGAAAGACCTAAGGTTTCCTTAGCCGACCTACGGATGCAATCCGCCATAGCATCCCACATCAAGTCGGCGTCTTCTGCCCTCCTCCAAACTCTCTCCTCAGCTAATCTCTCTGCTATTAACCCTGCCTTTTCCTTTGTGAGAGTCCACCACTTAATTCTGGGTTCTTCTGCTCTCCTCTTTGACCTCTTAGGATACTTGAACTCTGCATCTAAAACCAGCAACCTATGTTGAGTTCCCAGCAACTCGCTAGGAATCACTTTGCAGTCCTTACACGATCTCCGAGTTTCTTTCCTCGTTAGGAAGTAGTCAATCTGGGTCTTGCAAGAATTGCTCTTAAAGGTCACCAAGTGGTCCTCCTTCTTCTTGAAGAAGGAGTTGGCCACCACCAAATCAAAGGCCACCGCAAAGTCCAGCATAGTGACCCCTGCCGCATTTCTCTCTCCGAAACCGAGGCCCCTGTGAACCCCATCGTATCCTGCTGCCTCCGCGCCGATATGGCCGTTAAAATCTCCTCCTATGAACAATTTCTCGCTTTGAGGTACCCCCTGGGTCACCTCATCTAGGTCCTCCCAGAAGAGCTTTTCAGTTTCTTCCGGCAGGCCCACCTGAGGCGCGTACGCACTCACCACGTTCACGAAAACTGAACCCACCAAAACCTTAATGGCCATAATCCGGTCGCTCTTTCGCCTCACTTCGACCACTTGGTCCGCCAAATCCTTCCCGACTAGGATGCCAACTCCATTCTTCGCCTTGGCTGACCCCGAGTACCACAGCTTGTACCCATCAATCTCTCTAGCTTTCGCCCCAACCCACTTCGTCTCCTGGACACACGCTATACTAACCTTACGTCTATGCAGAGACTTAACTAATTCTATCGATTTACCCGTGAGGGTCCCAATGTTCCAGGATGCTAGGCGCACCTTCCGCAACCCTAACCCCCTCCTAACCCCATAACTCCCCGGAGGACAGGCTGAAACAGCTACATGACCCGCCACAGACGTCGGCGTCTACGAGGCCAACGGACACCCTAACAGAGCTACAAACTGAAAGACACCCGAAAAACGCAGGTCAACTACCCTCCAACCACTAAAAAAGAAATAAATAAATATATAAATAAATATATAATAGCAGGACTACTCGTCAAAAAAAAAAAAACTAGGCTACAGGAAAAAGTGAACAGAATCTAATAAAGCCTAACTAGCTATATAGTCAACGATAATACAATACTAATACAGATAAAAACGAACTAAGTAGTAATATTAATGCTAATAGAGGTACCCAGTAGGGAAAATTTTGCAGTAAAGAAGGAAAAAACAACACTGAGATTAAAGGGGAGATCTTAATCGACAGAAATCAAATCAAAGGTGGGCAATACAGGTGCAAACTTTGGATCAAAATTACTAGCTATGAAGAGAGAGAGAGAAAATCGATGAAACCTAAAAGAAAGGAGATGGGCAAAAATGTGTAGCGACAACCTGAATCCAAAAACGCACAATACCACTGGCAAAAGCACAGGCACAACACCCACAACAATAATAATAGAAAACAATAATGACAAGTCTAATAGAAAGCAACAATAGCCCTTACAGATGTAAAGTCAAATAATAGTAATAGAGTCACCGAGACTCTAGAGAAAAGCAAGGGTAGTGTAAAATAACACTAAAGATTCAATAATACTACAGTAATTAAATTAATAAACTAAAGGCAATTCGCAAATAGAAGCACAACAAAAATTTAATGACTCACGCTGACCAAATTAACACCACAGAACCCAAAAGGTGAGACAGAGGGAGGGGGGTCTGCGAAGGGACGGGTCACGGGGGGGGGGTGCAGAGCCACGTCGAGGGAGGTGTGAGGAGCTGAAGGGTCAGCCGATAATGGTTAGGGTGGTCGAATAATCCAGGAATGCCGGTTTCCGGGGCAGAGTTGGCGGTCGCGGGGGAAAGAACTCACCTCACGCAAGTCGTTGCCGCCGTACGGGGAGTTGGAAGGGTAGTCGGCCACAACACTGGGCTTACCAATTCACCGAAAATCACCGATCCAAGTAGAACAGGGCCTCAATGATGACCGATCAAGAACAGGGCCACTGTCGCGCAGTCGAACCGACGGTCGGAGCAAACCGTCGCGAAGTCCTCGAGAACTACTTCGTGGCCTCTTTGTGGACTACTCTGAGCAAGGATCTTATCTTCAAACGGCACCTCCTATGGCGGCAAAGGAGAGAGAAAGCGAGGACCGTTGGCGATGGAGAGAGAGAGAGAGAGAGAGAGAGAGAGAGAGAGAGAGAGATATCCGATCACATGTATAGACATGGTAACAGAAAATATATATGGATAGTGGCTAAGAGAAGGATGGTAGAGAGAATAGCTAAACTATTGGTGTTAGCAGAGGAGGTTAGGGAGAACATAACAGATTTGGGGGGGGGGTATGTGAATCATGAAGATGGAAATAGGGTGTTGTGAAAAAGGTCATAACAAAGGAATGAAGATGTTTTTAGAAGAGTGAAAATGCCATATCAATTTCTATCCAATATGTTATTTTAAAAAGTTTTGTCCAATTTGTGTGTTGCTTTGCCTACAAGGGAAAGATCTTAGTTGTCATCTCTTTTTGAGGTCGTAGGGCATTAAAAAAAAGGATTGAATTCATCTTTTGTAGATTTTATCATTCTAATTTTATTTAAGATACTTCGCGAAGGTGGGTGCTCACTATATGTAAGATAAGTAAACTGAAAATGTGGATTTATACTGCTACCTATCAAATAATGATATATAATCACATTATAGTTCACTAGTATCAAGTAAATTTATAGGAAAGTTTCAGAAAAAATTGCATATGGGTCCATTGAGGTATGAGTTAATATTTTTCTGACCCACTAAATTTGGGTAAATATTTCTGAGCCCATCAAGGTTTGGGTTAGTATTTTAGGACCCAAATCTAGGGAAAATGTTTGAAATCCGAACGAAAAGGTGATGTGGTAGTGAGTTGACATAAATTCCTTTAGCTGAAACTGCTTTTATGTGCTAACTGGATGTAGCCATTACGCTTTCTCCCCACTCTCACTCCCTCTCTCTCTGTTCTTTTATGAAATTAGGGCCCACATGTTGTTTTATATAATCCCTTAAAGCAATCCGCTTTTTCTCTCTCTTAGCCATTATCCTCTCTCCCCACTGTCTCTCTCTCTCTCTTCTTTAACCATTGCCGTTGATTCATAGATTCCATTGAAGGTGAGTGTAAAATTTTTTATCCTTTCACTTTTCTTTATTTTATGAAATGCTTTGTATTTTGAAAATACTGTATTGTGGTGGATTATTATTTCATTATCAGCTTCGTAATTTGTGAATAAATTATTTGTATGTGGTGGTGGGTTATTATTTCAGATTATTTCACTATGAGCATTATATTTTACAAATTACTTATGTGGACAATTATTTACTTTTTCTGATTAATTATTGGGTTCCCTAAATTTGTAGGAAAGTTAATGTAAAGGAAGAATTTTTTTTCAAAAAAATGTATAACTCATCAAGTTGCAGAGTATCAGGAGAAAGTTATTTTCAGTATGATATGGAGGTAAATTGCCCAACCTATGGAAGGCGCACAGAAATCAAATTGTCAAGGTCTCGTGATAATCCCGGGAGGTTATTTTACAAATGCCCTCAATGTGGTAAATTCATAAAGTGGACAATCCTGGTTGATGAGCAAGATAGAGTGGCACATGGAAATGATGCTAATAGGATGATGATGATGACAGATCAACTAAGGGACATCAAAAGAGTGGTCCAAGACATCAATGGGAGAGTCTTAGTATTGATTGTGGTGATGATCGTAATAATTGTAATGCTTGGTTGTAGATGAACTGTTGGTGGATATTGAAATGTTTGCTAGTCATTTTGATCTTAATTAAGTTGGAAGGTGTGACCTTTGATAATCTTTGTTAATGGAAGTCATCTTATGATAATCAAAACTACCAACACCTAAATGAAGAGAAGCATGTACAGTTTCCATCATCAAACAAGTAACAACAAGCATAATTGACAGGCATACAACCAAGTATCATATAACTAGTAACAATGTAAATTACAATGGAATATGTTCTTACGCAACAGCTTCAGAATCAACAGCAAAACAGGGTTCATAGCCAACAGCAAAACAGGATGATGATTGCATTAGTCTAAAAGCACCAAAACCAATCTGTAGCTTATATTCAACAGAGAAGGCAGAGACACCACCTATATCTCCAGCTAGTACACACAACAGCAAAGCACACCATAACATTGCAACAACCTGACTAAAGCATCATAAGAAATAATATGTTAAATATTTATTAAAAAACGCATAACCCATAAAGAAAGAATGAATTTCTGTATCCCTCAGGATGCTGGGGTTTGGAAAATTCCAAGTTGACTGCCTTGCATTGAAGATCTAAGTTGTCTTGTTGGCATTGAAGACCCAGCTGCAGGTGCTTTTTCAAAGGAAGAAGGAACAGTTGATTTGTTTGGGGAGGAAGGTTAACCTGATTTTTTTGAAGATGAAGGCCGAGCTGATTTTTTTGAAGAGGACGGTTGAGAGGCTACCCCTTAAGAGGAAGGTTGGTGGGCTGTCTTTGATTTCTTTACTAGAGGTCCTTCTTTGCTAGGCCTTCTAACCTTCCTTTGTCCTCTTTTCTCTTTATAGCTTGGCCTATCTTTGCCCTTTAATGTCTGAAGCACACCATCCTTTCTGCGGCTCCTTTTGTTATGACCAAACTGTTTGCAGAGGATACATTTGAGGGTGATGCTTCTAGTAAACTCCTTCCTTCTCTCAGTTATATCTCTCCTCTTTTCAGTTTGAGGTCTGCCTCTTTTGATTTCAACAGTGGGTGGTCCTATCTTAGGCAAGTATGTTTCTTCCTAGAAAATGGGGTTAGGGATAGGTTGCATACAAACATCATAAGTTTGCTTGTGCTTTTCAACAGTGTATGCCTCATTCACATAGGACTACATGTCTAGTCTCTCACTTAGAATACGCCTTACAACATGTTTGCAAGGTATGCCAGATATGTCCCAAACCATGCAATCACAATGATGTGTATTGAGGTCAACTGTAAAGTGCGTTGGCCCTTCTGAAACCTGAAAAATCCCTCAACTAAACAGGGTTAATCTACATGCCCTACTTTCTTTCTTGACCTTAACTAAAAGCAGCTTCACCCTGGGAACAACTTTACCCTTCCAGTCCTTAGATATCCTAGACTTGTTTGCAATTGTTTGCATAAACTTCCTTCTAATAGCTTCCAACAATGAGAAGATTGGCTTGTACTTATACTTCTCAATTTTGCCATTAAAATCTACAAAACTAGTAGTATTATTAGGGCATTTCAACTCAGGATCAAAAGTGTACCTAGCCTAGTGTTCAAGTGGTTCATCCAATAGCCACTTATAAGCCTCTTTTGATTCCTTCTTAATGGCTTCCATAGTCTCTTTGTAGACATGCTTTGTGTAAGCATTACAAGTTGTCCAGAAGGGCATGTGCAGTTTTGCACATGCAGCACACCACATACCCTAGTGTTAGATAATTGACATAGGTAAATCACACATGCTATTAAATGCATTGAAGTCTGCATACCTGGATAATCTTTGCTGAAATTTCTATTGTAGTGCACATCACATATTCTCCTCCTGCTTTCTGGGAATATCTCAACCATTCCCTTGATCAAACCCTATTCAAAAATTCGTAGTGAGCATGAGAAATGCATGTTATTCACTAAAGTCAAGCACTGCAATCACTTGGATGATCTTTGCTGAAATGCATGTTATTTACCTTTTGTCTATTTGAAATGAATGTTAGCTTGGACAAATCAACACCATCTAGGCAGATTCTTAGTGCTCTGAAGAAATATCCTGAACTATGAAAACCCTCTTGTTCCACCACTCCATAAGCAAGTGGGAAGTAACCATTATTTTCATCCAAACTCATGGCATTCAGTGGCACTCCTTTATAAGGACCTGTGAGGAAACAACCATCAACTCCTACGAAGGGCCTACACCCTCTTTTGAAACCAGTTATCATGGCCTCAAATGATATAAACAATCTCTTGAATGCAGGTGCATTAGGAGGCCCTTGTGTAATACATGAAGCAACTTTACCAAGATTTTTTTGCTTGATGACCTCAATATACTGAGGAAGTCTTGCATATGATTTCCCTCAATCCATTCTTTCAACCTTTCCTTTGCTCTCTGACATGGGTGTATAGGAATGTCTAAACCATGTCTCTCAATTACTATCTCTTGCATTGCTTCCAGACCCATCGTAGGGTTGGCCTTGAAATCTGTTAGGGGTGTATTAACAACCTAATGATATGAACCTAGGCTATTATGCTGCAATTTAGGAGATGAATGACTGCCCTTCAATGATTTAACTTGCCATGTCACACCATAAACTAGTCAAGTGCAATGCACCTTCCAATCACAGTTTTCATTCTTGCATCTAGCTATATGCCTGCACTTTTCATTCTTTATCCTTTGTAAGCAAAAACCCTCTTGAATAGAAAACTCTCTAATGACATTACTCCACTGGTCTTTGTCAATAAACATATCCCCTACTGCAACTGATATAGACCCATCAGGATTCCTTGCCCACATGTAACCATTTTGATACATCTTACTCCACAAATTGAAGTAAGGATTTCGATCATCATCAACATTACCAGTGTTTAACTGCCTTGGGATCTTATCCTCCACTGTTGGATTATTAACATCCTCTAAGTCACTAGCACCAGATTTATCACACCTCTCAGTGCTTGTATCATCTTCATCAACATCACCAACATTAGCATCATCATAAGCATTTGTTGTTGTTGGTTGACTCAGCCCTCACAGATCACAAGACCTTAGCCCTCCCAAACCAACATCAATGTCATCCAAGGAAGGTTCAACTTTTCCTTAGATTTAGAGAGATTCCCTTTAGTATGGTCAGTTGGGACAGGCTGACAAGGTGAAGGTCAGATGGGTTAAGCTAAGATGAGGAAGGCTGAGATGGTGTAGGATCAGATGGGTTAAGGTGAGGTAAGGAAGGCTGAGATAGTGTAGGATTGGACGGGGTTAGCTGAGATATTAGAGGACGAGATAAGGAAGGCTGAGAGGTTGGAGGGTTAGATGAGGCAGCTTCAGAGGACTTCAAATAGGTAGAGAAATCCATGGTGAGTAGTGAACCTAGTGAATCAAAGATAGGTTTAGGGTTCACCAACTCCTTGATTTTGAAAGTTGAGGTTACTTGGGCAGTAGGTGGGGACTTTGTGGATGGGCTTCTTTGCTGAAAGTTTGTTGACTTCTTCAAAGAGGTTACCTTCAACTTAGTGGGCCTCCTAGGTGACTTAATAGGCTGGGTTGTTGGAATACTTGGTGACTTAATGGGTTGGGTTGTTGGAGTACAAATTAAACTGTCAGCCCATTTTTTAGCTTGTCTAGCAGACAACATACATTCATACCCATCCTCCTTAAGTAAATCAAGCTCATCCTCATCACTACCACTAATAGAAGGAGCATTTTCAAGTGGACCTACAACTTTAGGGTTCGTTCTGTGAGGCCCAGTTTGACTATGGGTTCCTTTTGCACCATCTAACTCATTAATAATTAGTTGGTGTCTAGAATGGACAATGGTGGCTAGCATATATATAGGAATCTCTCCTTTGGCATAATTCCACAAGCTAACCAAATGCAGCCAATCCTTATCACACTATAAGGGCAATTTCCTTTTACTAGCACCAGGAGCAGCAAACATAAAGCCAAAGAACTCAGGTGGTTCATATCTTGCCTTTATCAGTTCAGCCCTAACATCCCTATTAAGGTTAGGTATCTGATACTTATCTAAATCACATGTAAAATCTACCCTGTGTCCTTCCTATATAATACTCAAAATCCTTTTCCCTTCAATGTGCAAATCAAATGTGCAACAAAATCAACATCAAAACCCAAATCGTAAGTTTAGATTTCACTCAACTTTTCTAGACACACACAAAGCAAATGCACCATCATTACTTAAATTAAGTTAATTTAGCCACAACAAAACCCAACTCCCCAAATACCTAAACAATAACCCACCAAGGCATGTTTCACTCTTCACAAAATCTACAGAAATTAAATGCATTAAACGTACCTTTTCCTGTTGAGCTTTCCCGAGTTCCTTCGACATTTCAGCTGCTTTTGGTGAAGTAGAGACCAAGCTCATCAGTCGACCACAACTTTGCTGCCTCAGAGAATATTCATCCACCAACAGCTTCTCAAAGTGGGCCTTAGCTTGTCCAGAAGGGAAATCACACAAATTTTAGGGTTTTGGAGAGAGATCCCTTTCTCCAGCTGAGAGAGAGAGAGAGAGAGAGAGAGAGAGAGAGAGAGAGAGAGAGAG
>JACYFF010019584.1:76644318-76727359 GCA_017589665.1 Selenicereus undatus | reverse complement strand
AAAAAAAAAAAAGAAGAAAAAAGAAAGTATATGTTAGTTAGGGTCTGTTCTTTTTGTAGGTAAATTGAATGTGGGTAAAAGGGTGAAGTGAGTTAAAGTACATTGAGATAAGTTGAAATAGATTGAAGTACATTGAAGTAGGTTGAAGTGAATTGAATTTTTTTTATGTGATAAATTAAACTTGATTAAAATAATAAAAGTGAGTTGAAGTTAGTTGAATTAAATTAAGATAGATATTTTAAAATTGACCTTAAAAAAAAAACCCTTAATTAATATTATTTTACATTTTCAAAAACAGAAATATTTGATCAAATAATAATGATTATGATGACGATATAGTATCGTGTCAGAAGCAGGCCAAAAATGGGAAACACTAATGATTGTATAGAAAGGTCAATTTTGCTACACACTTGGTCACCATAGATGGCGCCCAACCGATTTGAATTTTCCTCTGTCCGGAATCAGGATAAACCGGGTCAAAGGCTGCTGTCCATTCAGAGATTCGCTTGTTCCAAATTGTCACTTCTTAGTCAATTTTTTTTTAAAATTTTTTTGGTGTTCAATGAAGAGGGGTGCAAACTCAATGGCTTATGGGGTGGCTAGATGGATGAATACAAGTTGGTCAGATATGATGGCAACAGGCAGGATATTCCAGCTGCTTTGCCTATGGAAGGAAGTGATTGTTGAGCTAGTGTCTCCTTATTGTTAGTTTAGTTTTTGCCTATTTATTTGTTTGTCTTATTCAGCAAAAAAAAAGAAGAAAAAAGACGCTAAGGATGATTTTTAACCCGTGGATCAAACTTTCTTGCATTATGCTCAAAATGGAGACAAATAGAGCGGATGTAGATGTTGTATTTTAAAAAAAATGACCTAGGTTAGGTACTTACTGACAATGATATCCTTCAAATGGTGAAAAAAGTAAAATATCTTAAGGAAATCACTGAATTCTACATTTTTTTACAAACATTTTGGTGCCGTTGAGGTGTAAAGACCAGAGTAAGCATGTATCGAACCTAAGTCTCTAGTAACAATTATCAGAGACTTTACCAATTTAATTGATTGACACTCACTCATTAAAAATTAATTAAAATCATCTAAACTAAAAACTTAATTCAATGGTTGGACATTCAAGAAATGTTTATACTCTAACTTGTTCATTAAGGCAATCGTTGAGATTCAAATTTGAAAGTTCTTGCTCCGAAAAAACTCTAATTCTATATTTAAGAACCACGTCATTGTCCATTAAAAACTAATAAGCTTCTTCTACTGTTGACGACATTATCGTCGTCCCAATGAGATGTTGAGAATTTTAATTTGCACAAAAGATCTCGGAAACAATAGCCAAGTGGAGATATCATGGTAACTCCCAGGGACAAGAAGTGTTCATATAACATGAACACATTTTTCCAATGAACAGTAACAAGAGTTTCTAGCCAAACAACACAATTTTGGAGGGCGATTTCCTCTTTTCAATTTGGGGAAAGTTTACTTCTTCATTTATGTCATGTTCAACTTTTTAGAATTTCAACCCTCCTATTCCACTTACTAACAAAGAAAAAAAAATTGTAGGCGACAGTTTCAAAAAAAAAAAGAAAAACATATAGATACTAACAAAGAATATCTTTCAAATAGTGAAAAAAGAAATAGGTAAAGGAACTCGCTCAACTTTAAATGTTCTTGAAAAGTTATTCAAGAATAATCTTGAACAAAATTTTATTGTCATGGTCGAAAGCTCAAGATATGTTTAATACTCGAACATGCCCTCGTCATGTAAATTTTCTCAAGACTTAGAGCACGGACTCTATATATGGTCCCCTTACCTAGTACAATGTGTTAACATAGGAATGTTAAGGTTCAGATTTGAAACTTCTTACTCAGAAAGACTTTAATTTCATATTTCACAACCATATCTTACATGTTAAAAAACCAATAAGTTTTTTTTTAAAATTTTTATAACTATTGTGGGCATTTTTAGTCATTTTAAGGGCATATGTGGAACTTTATTTGCATTTTAGTGAGTTAAAAGGTATATGTGGAGTTTTGATTTGCACAAAAGCTCTCAGAAAAAATAGTCTAGTGGGGGAATAGTGATAATTTTGAAGGCCAAGAAGTGTTCATATAATGAATACATTGACGATAACAAAACAGGGGTTTCTTGGTCGAAGTGCACAATCTTCAGGGGCGATTCCCCCAATTAGCCAATGGCTTATTCATAGTCCCAAAAAAAGCTTATTTCCTCATTCATGTCATGTTCAACTTTCTAGAATTTTAGCCCAGCTACTATGTTTTCCCTCTCCTCATGAGTTCCATGATGTCTTTCTCTTTGTTTTTGCATTTCACCTCTCTCTCTCTCTCTCTTAGAAGAATAAGTAGGCAATGGAGGTTGTTCGCAAGTTGGCAAAATTAGTTTTTGGTTGTAGTGATCAAGCTGAGTTTACAAGATATTTTAGTAGCTTCCTCATGTATTAAGCTAAATATATAAGTCCGGTCAGATGTTAGAAGGATGAGTTTTTTAGAATATGATTTTCTCTCTCTAAATATGAGGGATGGAGCTCATGTTTCGTTATATTTTATCTGATTTTCTAATTTAGCTTTTAGCAACATGGTATCAAGGTAGAATAACTACGATCCTAAGTCATAATTTTTTGTTTGTTCTTTGTCAATCAATTGATTAGCTTCATCAATTGATTTCACCTAGATCAAACAAACATATCTAATTCCTTGTTTGTTTGATTGGTTTGAATCATCAATCAATCAAACCTTACATAATCATGATTCAAGTGTCAAACTAGATTTGTTTGTTCTTTGAGATCTTCAAAATGAGTAGTAAAAGATGTTACTGACATTACTTGCAATGATGTGAACATTCTCGTGTTCATTCCTCCTTCTCATGGTCCAACCAATTTGAATCTCAATGAGAAGCTTCCTAGACCAACCAACTACGTATTGTCAAAAAAAATAAATAAATCTAGAGATTGCTTTATCTACCAAGAAAAAACTTGTATATGTACTGGCACAATCGCAAGAAGTATAGTGTTGAGGATCCAACCAAGGCAGAGTAGTGGATGCTTACAACAATATAATAATAGCATAGATTATGAACAACGTGAGTGATTCTATTGTAGATCGATTCCATTTGTTCAGTGTACTGCTGAGTTTTGGAAGCAATTGACCAGACTATTCTCCATAAGTGATGGATCAAGCAAGTATCAATTAAATAAGGAGATTTATATTAGGAAGCAAGATAAGTGATTATTACACCAAAATGAAGGCACAATGCGAAGAACTATATGCTATGAGTGAAATTAAACTGTTTTATCAAAACAACAAGAAGATCAGAAGATTTTTAATTCTTGAATGGACTTGATGAGAACTACGCCACTCAAAGGAGTCAAATTCTCCTTATACATCTCTTGTCAACTGTTAAAATGGTATGTTGTAAGGACCAATGATCTAGGGGAACCTATCCAAGGTCACAATCCCCTATAAATGGTTGGACTTGTTTGCTAGGAGTTTATTATTTTATTATTTATTTTTTTTGAATTCAAAACTATTTTTGTAATATTTTCTTTTTTCTTAAAAAATTAGATTCTGGTAGATCAATGGATTGGACTAGGAAAGAGGACCAAAATTCCAATATAGGAACTCGGACCAGAATCAGATCCAATTCCCTGGTCTGATTTCTAGCAGTATTGACTGGTTGATCCAGGAGCTGGGCCTAAACCTTGGTCTATATAGTGACATCGTCTTTGATCCAAAATCCTTTTGCCTAAAAATAAATAAAAATTAGAAGTAATGAAATTAATTAATAAAGTCGCCAGTGAATTTTAGATAAAACAAGCAAACCAAATTTAGTCTTTGCAGGGAACAACAAACTGCTACGGTCACAGTAAGGGACACCAAAAGAGACAACTAATTTGCTTCAAAAAGGTTTTCGAAAGGCCCCTAAGTATTCTTTGATGTAGGAACCATCTTGATTTCGTAAGCTCGAATCGAGGATCTAGATTCGAGGGCGATGGTACGGTGATATGATGGAGTGCTTCACATCACGATCCATCATCACCGACGGTCTCCACTACTCAATATAAGTAATTAAATCTCAATTATACTATCACACAATCATGCAGTACATAAGCATTAGTCATGTTAAATGATGTACATCAAATGTACAACTTTTAGTCAATAAAGTCCAAAATAAAGTAAACAATTACAGCAAGCGAAGATTTACCTAAAGATTACATCTTTAGCAATTTGAAATCGAAAATTATATAAAGTAAGAAGGGATAGAGAAAGGATGAAAATTATGCCCTCAGAATAATCAATCAACTCTCTCATTCTCCCTGCTCTCAGTATATCATTGGGGATTTTTCCTCTCTAATTTCTAGTGCTATTCTACCAGAAATCTCTCGTAATTTTTCAATGCTCTCTAAGTTCTGTTGCGTAGCTGATGCTGAACTGATGCCTCATACCTACCTAATGGAATCCCCTTAAGCCAAGACATTGAAGAAGGTCCTAAGAGTCTAGTAAGGTCTAATGCAAGCTCCAAAGTTCAAGCAATGACTCACATTCTGGAAAAGAGCCAAACTGATGCAACTAGGTCAAACGGCCAGAATGTTCCCAGTTTTGTTCATATGATTTCCTAAGCTATATTGTGGCTTAAGTGTGATATTTTTGCATTTTGTGATCCTTAAGATGTTAAATTTTAGGTCTAAGCATTTAAAGTCAATCATGCTCAGTTGAGATGAAAAAATCAAGCCATTTTGTTCAACATGTTAGTTTGGGTCCAAAACTGCACGGTAAAATGTTTTAGTGGAAATCTCCCACTTAAACATGATTTAACCTTGGTTTCTCTGCAGGGGGGTTGTACACATCCTAAGGATTCCCCCCATGGCATAAAATTAAAATCATGCTCACTTTTGATTGGTGGAAACAAGGGCACAAAACCGGGCTGAAAACTATTTCTAGAACCCGGTTAAGCTGCTACGTGTCTTTCCTTCTTCTAAGGGTTTCCTCAGCTGATTACTTGCTTGCTTGCTTCAATCATGCCTCAAGGAGACCAGGAACATCATCATTGGCAGTTGAAACAGGTTTTGGGAAGAGCAACCATTGAGAAAATAAAGAGAGATTTTGCACCTAGCAACTGGATTGGTCAGTCGAAAAGCACATCTACTTTACAGCTGCTTTCTCTTCTTTTTCTTCAGTAAGCTAATGTATTAAGCTTAATTACATGTATTAGAATTAATTTTAATCATTTGTCTTGCTTTCCTTTATATTCTGGTTGCAATTAGCTTAGGTTAAGCAAGCATGTAAACTAGGTTAGCCTTAAGCGCTTAGCTAAGCTTGTTTAGATGTTTCCTTCCTAGGGTGGAAACCTCCTTTGCTGCTTTCTATCCTAAGGGTTGTGCGTATAAGGCCTTTAGTGTTTAATTTTTTAATTCATACTTGAATATTGAATACAACTAGAATTGAGAGCATTTTGCTTTCGTTTCCTCTAAATACTTCACGTGCTTATCCTTAATTTGGTCGATTAAGGTGGTGATCAAGTAAGTCTTAACACTTAATTGGGAGGTGTTTCTGCATCCTAGTTAAGGTTAAGGACCCTAAACTCAAGCTTAGTGGTGCTTTTGTATCTAAGCAAGGGTTTAGATTATCCTTCATTCATTCGTGATCTCCCTTAAACTCAACTTTGATTTCAGTTTGCTTAGTTTAGCTTTTGGAATCAGCCTTGAGTATTTGTGATTTGCCTTCATTGTTCCATTATATTTGGTATCAGAGCTTTGGTTTCTCCTAGGCCTAGTATCGCTTCCACCTTCCAAGATTCATTTCTCCATTCAATTCCAAACACATTTCTTATTTGAGCTTAAACATAGTCCAAAGGCAAGATGAGTGTTATCATGAGTTTGGAAGAGAAGTTTGATGCTTTCATAAGGCAGAATGAGATGCTAATCAGGAAAATCCATGAAGATGTTCAACGTGAATCAGAAACTAAGGCTCAGAATGAGTACCTATGAAAACAGCTTGGTGCCTTTTTGAAGCAAAAGCAAAAGTAAACGAAGAACCTCTCCAATCTGAACCAAGAAGGCAAGAACAAGTGTTTTAGTCATAACATTGATTCATCTAGCGAAAATGAACCATTAAGAATGGCTAGACCAGAACCACGGTTTCAAGCCAATACTAATGATTTAAAAGTTAAAATCCCAGAGTTTCAAGGTAAGCTTGATCCTGAGGAGTTTTTAGATTGGTTGCATACTGTTGAGCGTGTTTTTGAGTACAAAGATGTTCTTGAAGATGAAAAGGTCAAGTTAGTGGCCTTGAGACTCAGAAAATATGCTTCACTATGGTGGACTAACCTATGTGCTAAATGGGTTAGAGAGAGGAAGTTGAAGATCAGAGCATGGGAGAAAATGAAATCCAAGCTTAAGGCTGCTTTTCTTCCCCCAAATTATGTTCAAGATTGTTATTCTCAGCTCCAAAATCTTACCTAAGGCAACTTAAATATTGAAGAGTACACACGTGCTTTGAGAAACTTGTAATCAAGTGTGATTTATAAGAATCCGAAGAGCAAACCATTGTTAGGTACTTGGGAGGCCTTGATCCTAGGTATGCTAATGTGGTTGATTTACAAGCTTCCACTACCTTTAATGAAGTTTATGTGCTTGCTCACAAGGTTGAGCAACAAAAGAAAGCTAGATAGCCCCCTAAACCTCAGAATCCTAAACCCTTCACCCAGATCCAACCTTTTAACAAGGGGGGTTCTAATCCTATTTCCAAGCCCCCAAATCCATTCCCTTCCTTTCCACAAAGAACCCTAGCTCCACAAAGAACCAAGCCCCTCAAAATAGACCCAATCTCAATCACATGGGCAATAGAAGGTGCTTTAAATGTTAAGGACTTGGGCATATAGCTTCAGCCTGTCCAAACTGTAAGGTGATTACCTTAGCCAAATGATCAGCTGTAAAAGAGGTGTTTGAAGAGGAGGAAAAGGAGGATGATTGTGAGGATGAGCTTCAGAAAACTCAAGAGGAGGTGGTGGAGGAGGCTGATGAAGGTGATATGTTGGTTTGAGGAGAGTTTTGAGCAACCAGAAAAGAGCAAAGGACGAGAAAAGAGAGGACATATTTCATTCTAGTTGTACGGTTCAAGGGAAGGTATGTTAAGTGATTATTGATGGAGGAAGCTGTGCAAATGTGGTTTCTTTAAGCATGATTGAGAAGCTAGGATTACAAACCATGACTCATCCGCACCTGTACAACATTCAATGGTTGAATCAAAGCAACAGAATCCAAGTGAACTCACGATGCCTTATTTCTTTCTCTATTGGAAAGAACTATCAAGATGAGCTTTGTTGTGATGTAATTCCCATGGATGCTTGTCATATGCTGTTGGGAATGCTATGGTTATATGACTATAGGGTTATGCATAATGGCTACTTGAATACTCACTCTTTTACTAAGGATGGTAAGAAGATTACTTTAGCCCCTTTATCTCCATCTAAGCTCTACGAAATCAAGCCTTAAAACAAGGCAAACCATTATGATTTGCTACTTACAGTTAGTGAACCTTCGTTAAAGGCCTCCCAGTATGAATTTAAGGCTTTTGAGGAGTGGATATTAAGTGTACAAAATGAACCAGAAACTCCCTTACCTACTCATCCCGTAGCCAAAGCACTCATTTGAAACTTTTGTCATTTGTTTCATGAGGAGATACCCATAGGTTTACCTCCTAAAAGAGATATCCAACACCACATTGGTCTCATTCCTGGTTTTGTCCTTCCTAATAGGCCAACTTATAGGATGAATCCTGAGGACACCATGGAGATTCAACAGCAAGTTGAAGAATTGATGTCCAAGGGCTTAGTTCGAGAATCCTTGAGTCCATGTGCTGTGCCTGCTCTTTTAGTTTCTAGAAAGGATGGAGGAATGCATATGTGTGTGGATAGTAGGGCCATTAACAAAATCACAATCAAGTATGGGTATCCCATACCTAGACTTGAAGACATGCTAGATGAATTACATGGCTCTAAGGTGTTTTCAAAGATAGACCTTCGAAGTGGTTACTACTAGATTCGGATTAGAGAAGATGATAAATGGAAGACGACCTTTAAGACTAAAGGAGGCTTTATGAATGGTTGGTTATGCCCTTCAGTCTTTCACATGCACCTGGTACATTCATGAGATTAATGAATCAAGTTTTTAGGCCGTATATAGGCAAGTTTGTGGTAGTTTACTTCGATGATATCTTAATCTATTCCAAGGATGAGCATGAACATCAAGATCATCTTACTCAAGTTATGCTTGTTCTGGAACATGAGAGACTATATGGTGACCTTAAGAAATGTGCCTTTTTCACTCACAAGGTAACATTCTTAGGTTATATTGTCACTGGTGATGGAATCAAGGCAGATGAAAGTAAGGTTGAATCTATTTGGTCATGGCCTATTCTAAGGAGCATTCATGATGTCTGTGCTTTTCATGACTTAGCTTTCTTTAACAGGACGTTTACTCGAAGATTCAGCACTATTATGGCTCCTATGACTGAAGTTATCAAGGGTACATCATTCATTTGGACACCAAAGGCACAATCTGCCTTTGAAGAGATTAAGAAAAGACTTACTCAAGCACCGGTTCTCTCCTTGTCGTGCTTTGATAAAGTCTTTGAAGCTGAATGTGATGACTCTGGAGTTGGTATAGGTGGTGTTCTTACCCAGGAAGGTAAACCATTAGCCTTGTTAATGTATATTTTTGGAGGGGAAAACTCACAAAAACATAAACAATTGACTATCAAAGAAATGAAGATGATGAAACCAAAATGCAAGGATGAAACACATGAAATACTTACTTCCACAAGCTTCAAACTCACAAGGATGATGATGAAAAACCAAAAGCAAGAAAGAAAACAAAAACTTGGATAATCAAGTGAACTTTCAAGGGATAATCCGAGGAGCCACCCTTGGAGAACACTTGGGCAATCCTCTTTAGATCAACTAGTGATTGAATTTAATCACTATCTAGTTGAAATAAAAAGAACCTAGAGACCCACTTGAGTTGCCAAACTCAAGATACAATACTAGGAATTTTAAGGGAGAGAGTTTTCTAACTCACAAAATTTCATATATCTCGAAAGTTGATTGAATTGAAATGATTCTAAACTATGACCTTTATATAGTAGAGGCCTTACACAATGAAAAGACATAGAAAACAAATGAAAAGATGTGAATTAAAACAAGTAAACTTTCAGCATACTACATTCGGATGAACAAAACCGAAGAGGGGTGTCTTTTGGTGTTGTTGGTGTGAAGTGAGTGTGGCAGCAAAAAGGATGCATGTACCCCACCATTATCACACATCCAAGCCTTATTTGAAGAGGAAGGACACACTTTATGAGGAGGTATAAGCAGCAAGAGCCGAAATCATAAGCTTTCACACACCTTCACTCGTTTTGCATTAAATGCATTCACATCAGCAGCAACTCCAACTTCAAACAGGCATAACTCTCTGGTTTTTGATCAAAATTCGATGATTCTTGATTCATTGGAAAAATTTGGATGTATAGTTTCCAGGGAATGTGGTTTAATTGCATTTGAATCATCCTTTAAAAATTTATGGGCCAAATAGTGGAGACTGTCCAAAACTGGCCCGCATTTTGATATCCGATTTTGTGGGCTCAACTTGACCTAGCAAATGACCTCCAAATGACTTGCAAAAGGTCTTGTTGGAAAGCTAAGATCTCAAGCTTTAAGAGGGTGGTGCGTGCAGAAAATTTACCCTTTATTAGCTTGTCCAAAAGGAGTGACGAAACCGGGCCAGTTTCTGGTCGAATCTGCCCACATTCTGTCCAAATGCTCTGTGGTGTTTCTGACCCAAGTATGCATGTTCTTGACTTCCTTGGAGCTTGAATAGATGTGTAGGCTATCTGGTTGCTCATACAAGGCTTGATCTTTGATGGTCCCCATCACCTTTGAGTAAGGCACTTTGAAGTTTGAATAAAACTCCATAAAGTGTCTTTTGTCATGAAATTCAAACAATGGGACCGCATAAGGGCCTTGCCATGCATAAATTTGTTTAAAGCTTGCCCCCAATAAAGTTGAGTTGAAAGAATGAAAATGATATCCTTGGAAATATACATCACTTGTTTAGTGAGAAATTGTGTGATTTAAGAAGAAAGTATTCCACCTATGTCAAAGAGCTTTATGCCATCATGAGGTGTTTAAAGCATTAGAGTCATTATCTGATTGCTAGTGAGTTTATTCTTCATTCTGATCATAAGGCTTTACAGTACATTCAAGGTGAGGATAAGTTGAACTCATGTCATGCCAAATGGGTTGAGTATTTACGGTCATTTCACTTTACAATCAAGCCTAAATATGAAAAACTCAACTAAGGGGCCGATGCTTTATCCCGAAGGTACTTGCTTTTATTTCATTTAGATGCTTATGTTCTTGGCTTTGAGCATCTAAAAGGCCTATATGCTGATGATGAAGACCTTGGCAAGTTGTATTCTGAATGCCAAAAGCACCCCAAGGGGGATTTCTTAGTCAAAGAAGGATTTCTGTTTAAGGGAACATGGCTATGTATCCATAAATGTAGCACTCGTGAGCTTGTGATCAGAGAGGTGCATGGTGGTTCCTTAGCTAGTCATTTCAGGGAATCCAAGACCTTAACTATATTAAGGGAATATTATTACTGGCTTGGAATGGAGAAGGATGTTCAAGACATCCTAAGAAGGTGTGGAACACGCCAAGCTGCCAAGAGTCACACCTTACCCCATAGCTTATACACGCCCCTTCTAGTTCCCACTCTACCTTGGGTTGACGTAAGTATTGACTTCATTTTGGGTTTACCTAGAACCCAAAGGGACAAAGATTCTATATTTGTGGAGGTGGATAGGTTTTCAAAGATGGCACATTTCATTTCATGCAACAAAACCAATGATGCTACACACATTGCAGAGTTATACTTCAAAGAGGTAACTAGATTGCATGGTTTCCTTAAGTCCATAGTTCCTGATAGAGATACAAAGTTTTTAAGTCATTTTTGGGTTACCTTGTGGAAGAAACTTGGCACTAAACTCACGTATAGTACCACTTGTCATCCCCAAACTGATAGGGAAACAGAGGTGACAAATCAAACCCTAGGTACTCTCCTAAGGGCTTTGACTAAACCTCATGCCAAAGGTTGGGATTTACTCTTACCACATGCTGAATTTGCTCATAACAAAGCTCCTAGCAAGGCTACTGATCTATTCCCTTTTAAGGTGGTGTATAGGATTGATCCTTTAAGTCCTATTGATCTTACTCCACGACCATTAGATCAAAAGCATAGTGCAGATACAACAGCTAGAGTGGAAGAGATTCAGAAGCTCCATGAGTTGGTTGAGGCCAAAATTGAGAAGACTAATGCATCCTATGAAGCTTAAGCCAACAAACATAGGAGAAAGATGGTTTTTCAACCTAGAGACCTCGTGTGGATACACCTCAGGAAGGAACGGTTTCCCTCCAAAAGGAAGAACAAGTTAATGCCAGAAGTTGATGGTCCATTCGAGGTATTTGAAAAAATTAATGAAAATGCTTACACGATTGATTTTTCAGGTGACTATGGAGTTTTAGCAACATTCAATGTGGTTGACTTGAGTACCTAGCAAGCCGATGATTACCTTGCTGATTTAAGGAACAAATCTTCTCAATAAGGGGAGGATGATAGAGTCCCCTTAAGCCAAGGCATTGAAGAAGGTCCTAAGAGTCTCATAAGTCCAATGCAACCTCCAAAGTTCAAGCAATGGCTCACATTCTGGAAAAGAGCCAAACTGATGTAACGGGGTTAAACGACCAGAATGTTCCCGATTTTGTTTATCTGATTTCTTAAGCTACATTGTGGCTGAAGTTTAATATTTTTGCATTTTTGGGATCCTTAAGATGTTAACTTTTAGGTCCAAGCATTTAAAGTCAATCATGCCCAGTCGAGATGAAGAAATCAAGCAATTTTGTTCAACCTGTTAGTTTGGGTCCAAAACTGCACGGTAAAATGTTTTAGTGGAAATCTCCCACTTAAACATGATTTAACCTTGGTTTCTTTACAGGGGGGTTTGTACACACCCTAGGGATTTCCCCATGGCCTAAAATTAAAATCATGCTCACTTTTGATTGGTGGAAACAAGGGCACAAAACCGGGCTGAAAACTATTTCTAGAACCCGGTTAAGCTACTACGTGTCTTTCCTCCTTCTAAGGATTTCCTTCGATGATTACTTGTTTGCTTCTTCATTCATGCCTCAAGGAGACCAGGAATATCATCATTGGCAGCTAAAATAGGTTTTAAGAAAAGCAACCAATGAGAAAATAAAGAGAGATTTTGCATCTAGCAACCGGATTGGCCAGCCCAAAAGCACATCTACTTTACGACTTCTTTCTCTTCATTTTCTTTAGTAAAGTGATGTATTAAGCTAAATTATATGTATTATAATTAATTTCAATCATTTGTCTTGCTTTCCTTTGTATTCTGGTTGTAATTAGCTTAGGCTAAGCAAGCATGTAAACTGGGTTAGCCTTAAGTGCTTAGCTAGGCTTGATTGGATGTTTCCTTCCTAGGGAGGAAACCTCCTTTGCTGCTTTCTAGTCTAAGGATCATGTGTATAAGGCCTTTAGTGTTTCATTTTGTAATTCATACTTGAATATTGAATACAACCAGAATTGAGAGCACTTTGCTTTCGTTTCCTCTAAGTACTTCACTTACTTATCCTTAATTTGGTCGATTAAGGTGGTGATCAAGTAAGTTTTAACACTTAATTGGGTGGTGTTTCTGTATCCTAATTAAGGTTAAGGACCCTAAGCTCAAGCTTAGGGGTATTTCTGTATCTAAGCAAGGGTTTAGATTATCCTTCATTCATTCATTCATTCATTCATTCATTCGTGATCTCACTTAAACTCAACTTTGATTTCAATTTGCTTAGTTCAGCTTTTGGAATTAGTCTTGAATATTTGTGATTTTCCTTCATAGTTCCATCACTAACTCTAACCCTTGCGGCTGAAACCCTTTTATAATGGTTGTGGGGATATTTTGAATCGATTTAGGGAGAGGAGACACATTCCTAGTCTCATTAAGCTTGATCTAAATGGGTGCACTAATTCAGTTAGGAATCTAATTATCTAGACATGGTGAACAAATCAGATTAGCATTAGCACTAATTAATCTTGTTCTAAGAGTGTAGGAAAATAAAGGAACCTGGTAGGGTTCCTGTTAAGTGAACCGCTGGATTTCCTGGCTTGAATTAGGCCCATTCGGCCTCTCTCCCCATCCTCTCTTTTATTTTTCTTTTATTATTTATGACTCTATTAATAATCACTTTGTTGAGTCCCTAAGTATATATGTTTGGGTATTATTTTTTTTATCGTGCAGTTTTAAATAAAGTACCATTATTAGGCGTGTAGGGTGAGCCATGGCTACGAAAATCGGCTCGGACCGGCTGGTTGTAATGATCGGACTGAGAACCGGCTAGTGCAACAGGTCGTAAAATGCATAGAACTATTCTGCCAATCGAACCGAGAAAACTGGATCAAACCCGGTTGACCCTGTTGAATCGATCAAACTGGATCGAAGTTTTCATAGTTCTTATGAAAACGCCTTTTTTTTTCTGTTCCATATTTTTCGAAGCACTTGTGAATTGCAAACCTTGAAACCCTAGCTCTTGGTTGAGCTCCCACAGTCCCACTCCCACTGACGCTCTACCGGTCACTGCCACAGTTCTAACACCGGTTGTTGGTGGCAAGCAAGTAAGCTATCTCCTCTGTTGGTTCTCTCCCTTTGCTAAAGCAGGGCTGGAAAATATTCTTGATAGTAGAAGTAGAGACGTTGGGGTCCAAATTGAAGATGACAATGGTTCCCTGATTTGTTCCATCTAGGAACGCGTTAGTTGCTCGAATATTCAACGAGCGACCAAGCTCAGTGCTGGTGGCCACCGCCTTGTTTCTCTCTTCTGTTTCCTACTCATCGACTTTGCAACTTGACCAGGCACTTTGTTACCCGATCCGATTGGTACCCTGACTCTCAGATAGAGGTGCGCTTGATTTGTTTTATTCCCTTTTTTCTCCAAATTGAGTGCACTTAGTTTCATTTTTAATTGGTGTAAGTCTGATTATTGTTGCCCATTTGAGCAACTAAAAAACTAAATGATTATTTTTCAGGCAATTCAGATGTTTCAGTTTCCTCTTTAGGTTAGGCCCTAAGGTATAGCAGGTTTAGTGAGGATCTTATGAGCCACTGGTAGTTGTTTGGTTTTTTAAAATTTAAATTTCAAATTTCAATTAGCTTTGCTTGGTTTGATTGTTTGTTTTCGAGTTGTCTTTCACTAATGGGTTGATTAAGAGTTGATAAAGAATGATATCTATACTGTGGCACTATTGTTGCATGCAGTTGGTTGATTAATTGGCATTTGATTGTGTCAGTGAGTGTGGTTATATGTGTGCTTTATTTCTTTATGATTTATTCAAGTGATTCTGGTTAATGCTTAAAATATTTATGTAAATATATAATCACTTCACTTGTAGGGAAGCATGTAATCTAGTTTAATCCCATCGATTCCAACTCAAGATTCATCAAATATTAGTCCTCTATCAATTCATCATATTTTAGAACTATTTTAAGAGTTTTAGTACTTGAATGTGTTGTAGAGATGTAGCCACATTTGTAAAAAATATACATAAATTTTTTCCGGGTTCAATTGGGTCATGCCTGTTCAATCTGGTTTGACGGTAAACCGGGTCAATCGGCCCAACCTGGTCCAAACGGCTCAACTTGTTGAACCATCCACCTGTTTAGCTGACCGGTTTGATTATTGGGTCGGTTCTCTTAACATTAGAGTTAGCCCCTAGTTTGATCATGCCTAATCAAGGCGAATGTCAAAGTAATGGTCTTCATTTGTAAGTGGCTCTTTGGCTGTGTTAATGCGATACCCGAGCTTGGTCGCTAAGGGTACTGAGACTCGGTGCCCGTCAGCTTTCGCTGTGACGATGGCTGATGATGTGAAATTCAAACCTGGCCACTGAGAATCTAGAGATTTGGTGCTGCCAACTTTCGCTGTAACGATGACCTAATAAAGTGAAATTTGAACCTGGCTGCTAAGGGTCATGAGATTTGGCGTCCACCAACTTTCGCCATAACGGTGGCCGATGAAGTGAAATCCAAACTGGCCGTTGAGGGTCTAGATTTGATGTCTGCCAACTTTGGCTGTGATGGTGACCTGATGATGTGAAATCCAAATCTAGAAGCTGAGGGCCCTGAGATTTGATGTTTGCCAACATGGCGATGACCGATGGTGGCCCATTGTACCGTGAGTCAACAATGTCAAAATGTCCCAGTATATTGAGAGCCAACAACATTGTTAAAATGTCCCATTATCTTGGGAGCCAGCAGTTGTTCCACTGTGCCAGGAGCCAACGATGTTGTTAACATGTCCCATTGTGAGGAGAGTAAGTGGTGTGGAAATGTCACATTGTGCTAAAAGCCAACAGTGTGAAAGTGTCCATTATGCTTGAAGCCAGCGGTTGTGCCATTGTACCAGGAGCCAGCGATATCGAAATGTCCTATTGTGCCCAGAGCCAGCGGTAGTCCCATTGTACATGGAGCCAAAGATATCGAAATGTGCCATTGTGTCGGGAGCCAGTGAATTTTGATGTTAACCTTTCGCCGGTCTAGCGAATCTTAATGTGATGTTAGCCTTTCATCGGTTTAGCTAACCTTTTGTTAGTCTAGTGGTTTTTTATGTTTTGTAGGTCTAGCGAATCTTGATGTTAATATTTCGCATGTTTAGTAGATCTTTTGCCGGTCTAGTGGACGTTTTGCTAGTCTAGAAGATCTTGGCTTTGGAGGCGTAAGAGCCTGAAGACCTATATGCAAGTCCCAATAAACTTGGTGACATCTAAGTCTAAAGACCTATGGCTGCGGATCCCTGTAAACTTGATATCGTAGAAGCTTGAAGACTAAAAGCTAAGTCCATGTGAACTTGGTGGGAGATTTCGTTGAACTTGGTGAGATGTTGAGATGTTCGAATCTTCATTCTTGACTTTTTAGCACTTGTGTGTTAATATCTTGTTCTATTTGCTGAATATTGAAATGTCTTGGACGTTGGGATGTCCAAGGATAAAAAGGATGAGGTGTCCTCTAAGTCTCGTTACCTGATAATCTGAACTTAGGTTGATGTCCTTGCTATAAGGATGTAGGTGAATTGGTCAAGGGTGATGATGATTGTGCACAACCTGCTTTGATAATGGAGCCCCCACTAATTAGACAAGGGTCAAAGTATAAATATCTTTTATAACAGTTGTTGATACGATCTTAAGAACCTTTGACGTAGATTCATGGCTAACCAGGGTTGTGTATCCTTCCTATAGGGTTGCTGTTATGCCTGACTATGAACTTCTTTAATCCAGGGTTCCCAAGTGATTAAGGCATTGGCGATTTAGTGAATAGGCTAAAGACCCATGTATAGAAGCAATTGCAGTTACTAGCCTAAGTGAGACTATGTATGCATGATGACTATGCAGACTTAATTATGCTCTCTACGCAGACATATGACAACCTAACCTCGTATGCATGTAGGTGAAGGTCTTATACTAAGTTTGAGGTCCATTGGATAAGGCCCGATTAAGATACCTAAGACTGATGGATTAGGCAAAATGGTGTGAAGCTACGAAAGATTGTAGGATGGGGGATTCAAAAAGTTGAGTGATTGCTGGGTTAGGCAAACTCATGTGGTATAAGTTACATAGGGTAGAGAATCGTTCTTTTAATAGAGGAGTAAACCTTTAATTTTGCAATAAAGTGCTCCTATTCTGAAGAAGCTCCTAATTTCTGTTTATTTTAATGGAAGCCTAGATATGTAAGGATATTGATTAGGGTTGAGCAAAAAAATGGGGTACCTGAATTTGTACCCATAACTGATTTGGACCCAAATTGGTTGAAGCGAGACAAAGATCGACTACAAAATCTTAGACCCAGTTGTAATCGGTTCTTGGGTTGGGTATTTGAAGTTAGGAACCGGACCCTATCTTGTTAGCAGTTTACCTAGTTGTTTTTTTTTAAAAAAAAATATAAGTGTGTGTGTATATATATAAAATCCAACAATCTTAGCCAAAAACCCTAGTTTGTTTCTTCATACCTCACTCCCTCTATGGTTTTTTCTCATTCCATGTGCTTAACCATCACCACCACTCTGCAGTGAGACACCCACAATCCATAATCCCCTTTAGATCTATCATCTTTTCTGGCTCTTACACTTTGATCTGGAGCTGTCAACGCCTATTGTTCTTTTCGAGAGTCTCTTTATCTCCCTATGTATTTCAATCTCCTCACACTTCGATTTCTCACGATTTGATTTTTGGTTTTAGCCTTTTCCATCGCTCGTCGATCTTTACTAGAGGTTGACCACCAGCTGCCATATAAGGAAAAAAAATTTGATACCTTCAATAAATGGAGTTTATGCTTTCCTTGAATCAACCAAAAGTTATCGTATCCTCATATTCATATTGAGACTAGAAGTTTCATCTGCATATTTAAGTAACGAAACATGATGGGGCCACATCTTACTTCCCCTCAACTTTCAATTTAATCTTTATACAGGCTAGGGCCCGTTTTTTTTCATTGGGAAATATGGGTTGTAAATAGATGAAGTTGGTTGGGATTGCTAGAAGTGGGTTGAAGTAGGTTGAAGTGGCTATTTTTTTGTTGAACTGGATTGAAGTGGGTTGGAGTTGGTTGAAGGGGGTTGAAGTTCGTTGAATTTTTTTTCTTTGATATGACGGGTAAAAGTTGGTTAAAATAGTGGGAAGGAGATTGAAGTTGGTTGAAGTGAGTTTTTTTTTTATTGAAGTTGGTGAAGTGGGTTGAAATGGGTTAAAGTGAGTTGAGGTTGATAAATTGCATTTTACCAACGAAAAGAACAGGAAGCATATTATTTAGGTATGCAAATCAAATTACAAAATATATAGAACCTTTATCTCTCTATTTCTCTTTAGATCTCAATTTAGATCTTCATTTTCTTGAAGTCTATCCCTCTATTTCTCTTTATATTTAGTGTTTGTTGGGAAATTGGCTGCCTGACTTTACCAAAAATGGGAACTTGAATCATTTGTGCTGCGTCATTATTGATTAATCTTGAAACTTTTTTATTCTAACTTGAAGTATTATTTGTCTAATGTTGCAAGGATGATTGGAGCTATCAAGTTGTGTGCTTTGCTCTTGTTTATGGCTTTGTGATTGGAGGCTTGGAGATGCCAATTTCTAGGCTATCAATTATGGTTGTATCCTTGTAGGCTTAAAACTTGTAATTTATTTGAGCCTTGGTTTGTATGATGTACTTGCGTTTATTCCGACTCCCCAAATTCCCTAAACTTTGTTAGATTTTCAATTTCAGGTTGTCAAACTCAAATCTTGGCTTGCTGATTATTGCAACTAAGTGAATGTATTGGCTATAAATTCAATTAGAGTGTTATTTTGGATTTATCCCAAGCTCGAAAGTAAAACAACATAAGACAAAATTAAGAAAAGTAAGGATAAAATTTAGAATTGGGTACCTGGAACTGGACCAAACTTGATCGCTTCTAGTACTTGTTCCAAAAAATTTTAAAACTGGTTGGATCGGGGCTTGGGTTAGTTCTCAGTTCCCTGGACCTGGTTCCGGGGTCTATGAAAATAGACTGGATAGCTGGTCATGCTTAGCCCTAATAGTGATAGTCGAAGATGTAATAGTGATAGCCGAAGATGTTTTTGCTAGTTTTAATTAGATTAGCTCCCATTCTAGTTGAATAAATACGATCCTTCTCGTGTTTGGAAATATTTATTAGTTGGTAAACCCTAGTTGTGTACGGATGTGATAGACAAAAATGTCTTTGTTAGTGCTGGCTATAGCTGCCATTAGTTTAATATAAAGAATATGATTATCTCCTTGTCGAGATATGTGTACCATGATGGAAGCCTAATTTTCTAGGAAAATGTAGTGGAGTTATCTGTCGTGCATAATGAGTGGATGGCCACTTAAAAAGATTGATAATATGAAGTGACTATCTACTCTTGAATTTGCAATCATGGTTGAGTCCAAGAATCCTAAATTTTGGAGTGGAGGTGAGACTATGATGATTGAGAAGTAGTAGTAAAGTTGGTTAATGGTTTCTCCAAGTCTAATTTGATGAGTGCGGGCAATGAAATGCTTCTTTGTCCTAAAAAATCAACGATTTTTGCACTCTTCTTTTGCATGGTCTGCCTTTTTTAAAGTTTTCGGACCATCCGCTGTCTTTGTTTTCTTGTTTTTGAAGACCAAAAGATCTAATGGAAATGAATCTTTACAATCAGACTGCTTTAGAGGTTACCTACATATCCAATATGGAATTAAACTAGTCGTAGTTTGAGAGTAAGAACATGTAGCTCAAAGGAATTAGCGTGAAGCCACAAACAACCCTCATTAAATTTCCAAGTGTGCGTAGCTGATGAGGTTAGTGTAGATTAGTAATTTTCCGTCCTTTATTCTTCTTCTTTTCAGGGTTTCTTTATTTTTTTTCCATCGCTTTTTCTCCTTTTTTGGGACCACTTAGTCCGAAGTCTCTTTCTTTGATTTATGTTGTTGATTTTCATACTAATGTCACTCATGACACATGCCCACTCCTTGGTTAGGTTAGATGTGTCTATGGAAGAAATAGGCTCACTTAAAGGCTCAAAAGGGTTCCAAGTGATAACTTTTCTGATTTAATGAAGGTATTAATATGCCTGTTATCAAAGGATGCCTCCTATCATAGGCACGTCCTTTAAAGTTGCATGACTTATTACACATGAATTTCTGATATGTTCATTCTTGAGATGATGGATTGAAATCCTTAGTCTTCTTTTTTTAAATTTTTATTTCTCTCCTCTTCTTTTGCCCAGCTCGTTTATGAGGTTTTCAAGCTAGGCCCTCTTTTTTTTCCCCCTCCTTTCTTTCTTGTTTTGTCTCGAGATTGGTCATAGGATAAATGCATTCTTGAAAGCGGAGCAAGAGCCTAAATCATATTTCCAATTGACCAGGTTTATAATTTTCTTGTTAGTGGTGGATTGTGTCAAATAAAACTTTTTGTTGAAGCCGTGCAAAATTTTCAGTTCCGTAGGTTAACTTTGAGCTGCTTTTTGGATGACCAAATAAGTTCCAAAAATAGTGTTTTACTTATGGTTGGATAGCCCAAGATGTCTATTTTCTGAAAAGCTATAGATATCCTTCAAATTCTAAATATTGGGCGAGTTATGGAGCTTAAACCAAGCAAGGATCAGTGAAGGTTTGGATGTGCACAGTTATGATTAGGAGTTAATTGGTTCAACAAGTGGATGATTAAGGGGTTCAAATTTTATGGCAAGTTAGTGGATATCTCAAAAAAATCCTCATTGAAATATCTCTCCTAAGGCCCTCTATTTAGGATGGTGGATCATACCACTAAGCAAGTACAACTGCAACAAAATTTCAAGCTTGTATTTAGATAACTCATTACTAGCTTAGAAGCTTCTGGTATCAATTTCCATGTGCTTACATTTTTGTTTGAATGGAATTGCCTAAAGCAGAATGGAATTGCCTAAAGCAGATGCGTGAATCCCATTAGTTCACATTAACGCCACAGGTGCTTAATTTTTATTGGTTTGTATTTGTAGCATGGGGAGAAAGCACTAATTTTATGGCTATAAATTGGCGTCCTTGTATTCATTTAGAGGATAAACTTGATTTGGGAATTTATGAATGAAAGCTAGAATACTTTTCTCTTTTACAAAGAAAATCTATGTCTTTATTTCAAATACGTGTGTATTTGGATGGTTATTAAGTTAACTCTTTAGGTTAATTTTTGGTGCTTTGCTTTAGAGAATTAATTGGTGAATTGTTACTCTAAGTGGTGGCTTGAGCCTGTATCTTAGTCATATCCATTTTATTTGTTTTCTCGTATATTCAAAAATCCACAAAAATTTCATTAATTTTTCTTTTGTTTGCTTGGTTCAAGGGCTTGTTACTTGATGCTTGTTGAAGTTTAATCACTCTTGTGACTGACAACCTTCTCATCTACTTCAACTGGTATCAGAGCAGGTCATTTTGCATCAATTTCAATTTTATAAAAAATAATATAAGAATATGTAAAAAAACTAAGGGAGGAGATGATTTTATCAATAAATCAAGGCTACATCAAACTTGAATTTACGATGCAAAAGAAATTGAGACTCTATCAGTCAACACATGACTATGGGTTTAGGACAAATCACATGTTCTAAACTCGATAGAGCTAAAGAACTCTTGTGTGAAGGCTTTTCTTTATAGTTGCCTCATGGACATACAAGATTATATAGATCTTAGATATGGATCCATCTACTTATTATGTAGATAGACGGGCCCCACTATTCTCTTTGGCGGTTTGAAATGGCCAAAATGCTATAATGAGAATCCAAATAGGTTGTTGTCATTGTCGGGTGTTTGAGCAGCTTTAGTTACTTGGACATGCTTTACAACTTATTCTTGAAACCCCAAAAATCCTTAGTATCATAGGCCTTTGCTCGATGATATTTGCAATACTTGTTCGAATCCTAGTATTAGGCTTCTTTATGTTTTCCGCCTCTGGTTTGATTGAGGTGAAGTTGATCCTATCCTTGGAAGGCAAACATTCTAGTGCTTTAGTATACATGGTACTAATAGGGGTGTATTCGGTGTAGCAGTCTAGAGCATACACCTCTTTGCTTGTGGAGCCATTATCTTTCTTATCCCTATTCTAATAGTTTCCCTTCCATGTGTTGGTGGCTTTGGTGGGTGTTTCTCTGGCTAGCTCTTCTTCCACAAGCATAACAACATCCCTTAATTTTGAAAAATTTTTAAATGGTGTGAATCTTAGATGTTGCTTACATGGGCTATAAGTTCTTGATAAACAACCTTGTTTGATTAGCTTCAGAGGGTCGGTTCACCATGTGGGTGGCTTTGCCCTCCATCGAGAGTCAAAAGAACTTTCCTTTTGCTCTTGCTTGATCAGCTCTAGGTTTCTAAGTGTGATTGGTAGGTTGGTGTTGAATAAATACTAACACAGAAATTATTTACAAAGATAATCCTAATTCATGACCTTTTGTTGGCCAACAACATTATACCACCTTATTACATCATTATCAAATGTCTAAGGAAAGATGATGCAGAAGATATCTTTTCCAATGTCTTTTGGAGTCATTGTACTAACAAAGTTCCTCACATAATAGTAAGTTTCAGTTCTGTGGAACTTGATGTCCGGCATGAACTTTAGAGGTAACTTCCCTTTTGGAATCAAAGTGAATCTTGTGTAATCATTAAATTAATTGTTAAACATTTTGAATTCCTAAGGTCGCAGTTATATGTGATTTATGCATGAATCAATTGGAGGAGTCTCCTTTTCCTCTTCTTTTTCCTTATTCTGATTATGCAACTCGTTATGTCCTTCATCTTCCCTTTTTTTATTGCGAGGTTTCTCACCATATTCATTTAGGGTGCCCTTGATGACGGTTTGGACTATAGCGGTCATCAATTCTATCGTTTTGTCACTCTCTTCAATTATAGTCTACATCTTTTCTAGCATCTTCATAGGTTTACGTGATCCCATTATTGCCAGCCATTGGAATTAGTGAGGGATTGGACTTTGACTTGGATCTCAACCTTGACTTTGACCTAATAGGTGGTGTTTCCTCATATTGCTCTCAAGATAGAAGTATCTCGGTTGATGGGCTCCGCTCGTATATTTTCTTAATTTTTCTTATCCTGATCAATAAGGTGATGATTTGGAGGAGTTGAATGTTGATGTAACTAATGGAAATGAAAGGTCAACAGTATTGGGTATGGGCTAAAGGAAGTAGATAATGACTTTAAGCTAGAATAGGAGTAAATGCGGTTGAGATGTTAGATTTAGGTTGAAATCAGGCCTTATCTTGGATTGAGCTTTAAGCTAGGCTTAGACAATGAAGTTGTAGGCCCAAGTTGGATCAAAGTGTGACTCATATGACTTATGGGCCTAACTATGCCTAAATATGACATTGATTTGGTTTGCCTAGAATGGGCTAGTTTAAGCACATAGATCGATCTAAGTGGATTCTTGTATCAATTCTAAACTTAAGGAATAGATGTATCATCGATGGATCATGAACTTACACATAGATCAAATATATAAGTCTTAGGCACCATCACAGACTTTTGAACTAGATGAACTCATTTCTATGCTTGAAGAGGCCAAATGATGTATGACTCTTTGGACGCAATTATCCTACAATTAATGTACCATGACCGACACCATGTCAACCTATGAATTGAGACCATATGCTGAGAGCCCATGGTCCTAACTTTATACTATGAATGCTAACCTGTAATGGGCTCCAAAGCAAATGGACTGGACTTGACCTATCTTGCAGGACATTGGTTGGGTTCCTTGTTGGGCCACTAAGACCGATATCCTGACCTCTACCCTTTTCGCCTAAGTCCAAACTCAGTTAGTGCAAACAAAATCCCTGGGGTACCAGTTGAGTTTTACATTGGCCTAAACCTGACTCACTCTCTCTTTCCTAAATCCTAACTTAAGCCTAAACTGAAGATAATACTGGCCATGTCCTCTTAAAATAGTCCTAAACTCTACCAGGATATAGACTAGCATGCAAACTCTTTTTCTTTCTTTTTTTAAAACCCAGCCAGACTCTTTGAAGCTCAGCAATCCCTTATTATGACCCCAAACTAGGGGTAGAACTTATTTAGGTTCGCGATCAAGATCCCTTTGAGCTTAGCTGGCCTCAAAGTCCGCTTTGTTTGTGACCCTAGTCACTAAGTTTGAGCTTTTATAACCTAAGGTCTCCTAAAAACTAAAGCATCAATGCATATCTCTTAGGCCTAGAGAAGTTAAATCATTAAAAATAACACATTCAACACACATGTGAGTTCTATCCTAAGCCAAAGTTCAAAGCTATAAGTGTCTCAAGTCAAGTTCAGAACAATCCTTTTATAACCCAAATGCGTCGTATGTCATCCACGGGATGCATGGCAAAATTGGAATAGTTTGATTGCTTCCCTGAGTCATGTGGACTAGAAAATGCGTTGCAAGTGGCAGAAACAGTCATAGGCTTAGTTGTAGGTCTAAGTGGACACACTGAGTTAACCAACTATTTTTTCAAGGGCTAATACCGGGGTTTACCAAGAGGCACTATTAATCCTGTCCGGACAGCTTTCAATACAAGAATCCCTAAAGTAGGTGTAATTAAAACAATTTCCTATATTGAATTTCAAATCTCGCACTTAAAACAAAACTACCCAGTGGAGTTGCCACCGTAAGGACCAACTACCATGGGGAACCTATCCCAAGTCGTAGTCCTCCGTGAATGGTTGGAATTTTTTTGCTAGCTGTTATTATTTTATTCTTGTCGAATTCAAAACTGTTTTTTTTCGAAATATTTTCCTTATTCTCAAAAAATCAAATTCTAGCATATCAATGGGTTGGACTAGAAAACTGAACCAGAATTATGATCTAGTTCATGGCAGTATTGGTTGCTTGATAAAGGAGCTGGATAGCCACCCTAATCCAGGAGCTCGACCGGATTCTTGGGCTAGTGTTGGGCCCAGATCTTGGTCCAAATAGTAATACTATCTCGGATCCAGAATCTTTCTGTATAAATATAAAGTAAAAGTAAATAAAAATTAGAAGTAATGAAGTTAATTAATAGAGTTGTAACTGAATTTTAGGAATCGAAAGGGACAATGGATTCGCTTCAAAAAGGTTTTCGAAAGGCTTCCAAGTAATCCCTGGTGTGGTGGCCATCTTCACTCCATAGGTTTGAACCAAAGATCTAGATTTGAGGGTGATGGTACGATGATATGATAAATTGCATCATATAATTGCCCGTCCTCACTGACGGTTTCCACTCTTCAATATGGTAAATTAAATCTCAATTAAGCTATCACATAATCATGCATTATAGCATCAGTTATTAAATAATGCAAATCAAAAGTACAATTTTTAGTCCAACAAAGTCTAAAAATCAAAAATCATAAAAGAGATAAAGTAAAAAGGATAGAGAAAGGATGGAAATTGCACCATGAGGATAACCCACCTGATTTACCTAAGAACCGATCAAAGTGATGCCTTTTATCGATCAATAAGATCTTTCCTTCTTAATGCTCTCAGTATATCACTAGAGATTTTGTCCCTCTAATTTCTAGTGCTATTATGCCACAAATCTCTCGCAATTTTTCAATTCTCTCTAATTTCTTGTGTATAGCTGACGTTTAACTGATGCCTTGTTTTTTCTCGCAACCCCTAGGGCTGCCCCCCTTTTTATAGTAATGGTGGGGATAGTCTGAATCAGTTTAGAGAAAGGAGACCTATTCCTAGTCTGATGAAGTTTAATCTAAACGGGTGTGCTAGTTAAGCTATGAATCTGATTACCTAGATGCGATGAACAAATCCGATTAGCGTTAGGACTAATTAATCTCGTTCCTAGGGTGCTGGAAAATAAAGGAACCTGGTTGGGTTCCCTGTTAAGTGAATCGGCCGAGTTTCCTAGCTTGGATCAAGCCACTAGGCCTTTCTCCCTATGTGCTATTTTGTTTTTCTTTTAATATTTTGGACTTTATTAATAATCACTTTGTTGAGCCCCTAAGTACACAAGTTGGGATATTATTTTTGTTGTCGAGCGATTTAAAATGAAGCTCCATTTTTAGGCGTCTACATATGTGGAATGTTATAACAAGTAGAACTTCAAAAACAGTTTTAAAAAGTGCCAAAATGGCCATTGAATCAGCACGATTGCTAAGCAAGTATGACGATGGCGATGATAAATGCACTGCTTATGATAACAAAGGACACCCAAGGGAGTAATGTTGGAAAATTGTTGGCTATCCTTCTTGTCATCCTAAAGCTAAGGGGCAGTCTTGATATTTTTTCCCAATATATCTTTTGTTCATCTTGTATTTATTATGAGTGTGAAGTTGAATATAAAATTTTTCCTGATTATTCCTATGAAATTTGAAGTGATGCACTTCTCCTATAGCTCAATTAAATAATCACTAAATATTGAATGGAAAGTGAATAAATAAAATTAACTCATCGGAAAAGTTCAACCGACAGTCTCTCACTACATAGCTTTGTTGATGTTAAATTGCGGAAGACATATAAGTTGCCGGGACAAGAAGTAGTTCTAATTGCTATGGCAATGGGCAACGTCTAGTTGCAATTGGGGTAAGGTTGGACAAGTTTGGGAACTACACCAATGGTGGATGAGTTTTGCTTTATTTCCTATGAATCGAAGGGCGACTTTGTTCTAAGCTCTATCAACGAGCTTAGTTGTGTCGAAAGTGTCTAGCCATACCGTAGCCGCCTTCTGTGGGTCTCTGATTCTCGCCGTCTATTGGCACCTTACCCTCTGTTGGACTTCACCACCTTTGTGGTGATTAAGATGGAGATGGAGAGTTTAAACTTGTTGGTGTTGGTGGCTACGGATCGTCTAATCCTTTAATATGTTTTGGAAATAGAAAGCAAGAGGGGCAACATTTGTAGGTAGCCACCAATGATCTGTGATTTGGAGTTAGCAATGCGGGCTAGCACTCTAATGTCGTGACTAGGGCCTAGGGACGGGGACTTAGTAGTGGGGAAGGGAGGAGGGACAACGGGGTTTTGTTTATTATTGTTGTTGTTGTTGTTGTGAAACTCAAATAAATCATTTTGATAAATAATATAAGGGTATTTTCATCATTTCATGTTATAAAAAATATGTTCTACAAAGCCTTGATGGATTTGTAAATTATTTTCAAATATTATAGGTTCCTGAACTTATTTAACCAAAACTCAATGGATCTATACGTAAATTTGGCCAAAGACTAAGGGTACATTAACATTTGGGGACGCAATTTATAAAATGCTTCCATAGGTGTACAAGTTGTGTTGTACTCGCAATCTATGTTAACCATATTATACACGAATATAATTTCATAAAGTTCACATTGCAAGCAATTCACAAATAAGTGCTGGTTTGGGGGGAGGGGGAGGTTGGATGATATTGGTGAAAGAGCTTTGGTGTTTGATGCCTATGAATTACTATGTCGATGAAAGTGTAGGGGTTATTTTTAGACTGCCTTTTTATCTTTTCTTTTTACATAATTCCTTTTTTTGGTCGTAAGAATAAATTACAATTAGGTGAGTTGGTTATAGTGGATCTTGCCTAAGAAAAAATTGTCCAGGAAAAAAAGCACCGTCTCAAGGATGATGTCAAGGCTAAATCAATTTTGCTCGTAGCTGCCGAGAAGGAAGTTGATAAAAAATCCAAGGTTCTTACTGATCTTGTAGTTGTGTCCAATCTATTACCTAATAACATAGTGGAGGAAGGGAGGCATAAGCATGCTATACTACATATACAATCTTTGCTCATTGATGCTTGCATGGACACCATCTGATTTATTGCTTAGTTTGTTTTGTTCCTTCTTTGTTTTGATGTGTAATGAACTCTTGTGATGAGCTTTATGTTTTCTATCATATGAAACATGTTCGGTCGCCCCTGCGTTCATTTTTTATCTTGTTTTGGCTACACTTGACAATTCTGTTTCCCAAGCTACCTACTTATGAAAACTTGCAATTCCTAATAAGATCAACTCATTTAATAGTTCCACAAAGTATGCTTTAATTATCTGTTTTATTGTTTGCAGTTTATACTTTTGCAGTTGGGAGTATTATACCTTTTTTTGGTTATTTACAGTTATACTCTTGTAGACTAGGAGTATTACAATTTTTTTTGAGTGTGTTTATTTTATTTGTGAACAGTTTAGGCTCTTATTCGGGAGCTGGTTAAGCATTTTTCTCAAGGGAAGTAGTGCTTTGAGAACTTGTCATTTATTAGTCCAACTTGAACCCTTTCCACATCCACTTTTTTATAGGCACCATTTGTGTATACCTCACGGACAACGTAAGGACCTTTCCACTTGGGAGTGAACTTGTTTCCTGTCTTATGAGTCATGATGATTGGCCTCTTAGCACAAGAACTTGATGCCCAACTTGAGACGAGCATGGTTGCAACTTTTGTTAAATGCTCAAGCTAAATGAGCCTGATAGCATTTTAAGTTTTGCTAGGCTTGAAGTCTTTTTTCATTAAGGACTTTAATTTTGCTAAGCAAAACCTGTGGTTTTCATCTTCACTGAAACCTTCTTATATAAGGATGTAATCTGAATTGTTTATGGCAGGATGACTTCTACTCCATATCTTAGAGCATAAGGGGTTGATTGTGCCGCCACCCTACATGCGGTTCAATATGCCTAAAGAACCTCACCTAATTTTTCAAGCTAGCCGTACTTGGATTTCTACACCACCTTTAGTAGGTTGCACTACATTTTGTTGAAAGCTTCTACATAGGCTATTTGTAGGGGCATTGTACATGGATGACTTATGTTGGGTAAACTTGAATTTTTCCCAAGGGCTGGTCATCAACTTGTTCACGATCAATTTATCATTGTCCGTGATAATATCAAGGCACAACATATCAATAGGTGATGTGTGTTCGAATGAAGTTGGCCATATTCTTTTTTTTAGCTTCCTTTAATGCAATCGCCTCTAGGCATATAGAGAAATAGTCAGTGGCATCAAAGATGTACAAGTGACTTGCATAAGATTTAGAGGAGAGCTCTCCCAACATTAATTCCCCATGTCCTAAAAGGCCAAGATGCTACAGTTGGATGGAATGGTTCTGGAGGGTGGTGAACGGAGTTAGCAGGGAACTGACATAGATCATAGCATTTTGCATAGTCAATACAATCACACACCATAATGGGCCAATAATAACCTATTCTTTTGACGCAGTCATGTAACTTGGGTCATAACTGATGTGCACCGTATACATCGATGTGGGCTTCTTTCATTACTTGTTTTCCTTCTTCTACATCTAAAAATTGTAACTAGAGACCAAAGAAAGAGCGCTGGTGCATTATTCCCTTTTAATAGAGAAAGTATGACGCTCTCCGACAAATTTTTGATTTATACCTTAAGTCACTTGGCAGCTTGTCATGTTTCAAGTAATCAATAAGTGGCTGATGCTATTATTTATCTATCTCATTGACAGAGATTGGTTTGACTTTTTCTTCATATTCATCTTTGAGCAACGTAACGACCCATTGACCACAAACTGGAACATTAATCTTCTCTTATACCCCTAGTACCAAAATGGCTGCAACATTTGCAAGCGCATTAGCCATCTTATTAGTAATCCAAGGGACATGCTCTGCCTCAATAGTCTACAACTTATCCAATAGTTGTAGGGCTTGTTTATGATATGGAATAAGATTATTTTCCTTGAGTCTTAATTCTTCTAAAAGTTTATTGATGACCTCTTGTGAGCCACCATAAACATCATGGCCTTTGATTGTCATCTCAATTGTCATTTGAGGCCTAGCATGAGTGCTTGATATTCAACCATATTGTTAGAGCATAGCTGGGTTAGCGCAAATTAATATGGAATCATGTGCTTCTCGGGAGAGCCAAGTATAAGTCCTGTTCCTGCACCATCATTACACGCAACAATGCCAAAGTACATTTTCCCATGTGGAAAGTTATCAACAAAGAATACCTCTTCTCCACCAAGGTCATCATTCAATTTCCTCTCTTCAAGGACTAGATGATCTGCTAAGAAATTTGCCAGTGATTGCCCTTTGATTTTCGTTTGTGGCACATAAACAAGATCATATTGTTATAAGATAATCTCCCATTTTGTGCATCATCCATTTAGAACGTCATCCATTTAGAACAATCCTTAATAAAATGCACTTAATTAGATCAATTTTGAAGTTAACGTATACAGTGTGAGCCAATATTAATGCCTCAACTTTTGAACAACAAACAAGAGAGCCATGCACACCTTTCAATTGGTGAGTAGTTTAGTTTAACCCCAACAAATGTTCGATTTAGGCTGTAAAACGTTCTCTCCTTACCTTTAGGATTTTCCTAGGCACATAATACTCTAACTAAAATTCTTATGCTGGGATATAAAGTATGAGAGGCTTGATAAGGTAGGTGCCCCTAACACTGGAGGATTCAACAAATACCCTTTGTTGCTATCAAAATCCTTCTGACATGAGTCATCCCATTCAAAATATACACCCTTTTTCATGAGGTGGCTGAAAGGGTGACAATGACCAGCATGGTTTGATGTGAACCTTCTGATATATGTCAAATGTCCTTGCAAACCTTGGAGTTTCTTGAGGTTCTTTTGTGGGGGCATGTCTTGAATTACTTCCATTTTGTCTTTGTTAATTTTGATGTCTTTATGTTGAACGACAAAGCCTAGGAGTTTCTTTAATGTGACACCAAATGCAAACTTTAGTGGAATCATCCTTAGTTGGCACTTCCATAGTCTTCAGAAGATGTGGCGGAAAACTTACAAATGATCCGATCTCTTTTTTAGACTTAACCACCAGATCATCCACATAACATTTCACCATTTTGTGTAGCATGATTCCAAGAATAACTTACCTTGCCTATTGGTAGGTTGCTCTTGTATTCTTTAAGCTAAAAGGCATCATCTTATAGCCAAACATGCCCTTCATTGTACGAAAGGCCGTGACCTTTTGATCATCTAGTGTCGTTTAAATTAGGTTATAGCTTGCAGTGCATTCCATGAAGGATAAATCTTCATAACTAGTGGTGGCATCAATCATGAATTTAGTAATCAGAAGTGAAAAATCATCTTTCGAACATGCAACAGTTAGGTCCTGAAAATCCACACAAATGCGGAGTCAACCATTCTCCTTCCTTACTAGGATAATGTTTGCAATCCAGGTCGGGTACTTCACCTCGCATATAAACCTAGCATTAATGATTTTGTTTACCTCCTTTTTAATTTATGGTATTAGGTTGGGGTAAAAGCACCATTGTTGTTGCTTCTTAGGTGAAACAGATTTTTTAGTGAACGAGTGATGAACCTCCACCTTAAGGTCTAATCCAGGCATTTCCTTATAACTCAATGCAAACACATCCTTGTATTTAGAGCACAACTTGAAATACTCTTCTTCTTCATTGGGCTTGAGCAAGGCAGTCGCATAGATAGGGCGAGGTTCTTCCACAGTCCCAAGATGTAATTCTTTTAGTTCATCAACTGCGGCTTACAAAGCATCCTCTAAAGTTTCTAGTGTTTCAGTAAGTTTTATTTCAAAATCCAAGTCATCGACCTCTTGGACTGTGACGTGATGAGACTTGTTCTTCCTTCTTAGTTCTTTCTTTTGAGCTAGAGTGAGTCTCATTACCAGTGAGGACTAGAGCATGCGTCTTTATTTTTGAGGAGCCAATCGCTTTCATGTCCGAAGTGAAAACACACTTCATGCATGAAGGAATGGAACTTTGGACTTCAGATATCTTCCCATGGTGACTGAATATAGAATCGCTCTCTTGTGTGGATGGTGAGCTTGATGATATCTCACCTATGCTGATTCAGTCTTGGTTTAGGCTGCTTATCTCCTTTTAATATATAGAAGACATAAAACTTTGAAGTTTTATCTTTCCCCATCATGTTAAACGGGCCTTGTTGTGATTTAATTTTTGTAACCTATCAAACACCAATAACTTTAGATTACTCGTAGCATTTTCACCTTGACCATTATCAACCTCTTAAGCTTTGATGTATTATGGAAGCAAATATTTATCCTTGTGTCGTCCTGAAATCCTTAACAGTTGGGATGGTATGTAACCAAAGCCAATTTTAGGTGTCATGACTTTGCCGCCTTGATTTTGGATTATCTTTTACATATCGTTAAACCCGTAAGGCTTTGGTTCAATGATGTGACCTAAAGATGTTGGTTTGTAGAAGTTATAACTACACTTCTTTGTTAATTTGCATGCGTTTGGATCAAAGCTATTATTAGTGTGCACCCTTGGTAAGTCACTTCTTTCTTGGAGTGAGCCTTTGGAAGAAGCGATGAAATTGAGAAGATAGGCTTTGGTCAATTTGATGTGGTTTGCCTTATGACCTAGAAGCATACCCTTTTCTTTGAGAACATGCCAATTGACTTCCTTGAACTTGATGTTATCCTTGTTGGTTCTTTTAGGAATTGTATATTACTAAATTGTTACTCACCATCTTTCCTATAGGACTTAAGGATGTATGTAAAGGCTGGGGCCACTGGACTTGCTGTGATAATTGTTTGTTTAACAAGAAAACCTAAAAAGATTTGTTTACTTTCTTCTTACCATTGTTGTTGTGATTTGGCATTGCCATCACCACCATCTTCAAAAGTACATGAGTCTCTTTGCCTTTTTCTATGGAGGTTATAGTAGTTGACATAGTTCCTTTTTGGCGCAACATCTTCCTTGAAAATATTTGCATCATTGAAGTATGATTCAACCACGATAAATGGTTTGACATCATCATCTACCATCCTTGCTCCATCCTAATAGTATTTAAGACATTGGTGTAAGGTTGATGCCACCACTTCATGTTCATGCAGGCAGGGATGCTTAAGCATCAACTTGTAAGAAGTCTTGGATGTTGTCGAGCTGCCAATTGTGAACTCTAACAGAATCATATCCTCACATTGTCTTTGTAGGTTGAAATCTTTTATCATCATTTGTCTCTTATATAATTCCTCAATGTTAATGCCCAAGTCAGTCATAGTAGATTTGTGCATGATGTTGACTGTCGAACCAACATCTACTAGAATTCATCTAACCTTTTGTCTCGAATGTATCTAGTGATAAGTAGTGGGCGATTGTGTTATTTTGACCCTAAAACAAGTCATCATCAATGAATTTCATCGTAGTATTGTAGGTAGCACATTAGATAGGATCCCTTGCAGTTAGTACATCCTTCACCTTGTCAACATATAGCTTTGCATGGTGAACAATAATAACAACTTGTTCACGGATCTCTTCTGGTAGGTGAAAGTTTTGCTTCCATCCCATGTGTGCTGGTAAAGCTTTTAGGATGACGAGGATCTCGTCATCTCTTTTGGAAGAAGAAGTCTTTTTGTATTCCACTCTTTGTTCGTCTCATCATCATCATGAAGTTTAGAACAAGAAGCCATATTGATGACCACTTTGTGCAAGAATCTTTTTCAGAAGAATTTGCTTCAGACAATGGCTTTGATTGTTTCATCCAAGTCTAGTATGATTCTGCCATCCTTAGCCAACTACAGGATGCACTCCTTAACTGTAATGACCTATGGTATTGGTAGTATTGAAGATCCATAGTCCTTCCAGCTTCTTCTAGGTAATTGGTTCAAGTAGTGGAATGAGACCCTTCTCAAGCAAGTCATCTAGCACCCTGACAAATCCGAGTCAAGAAATGGATATTACTCTTCTCAAAGCTCTTTTAGTGTGGGGCGCTTCTTTGTTATGTCTTCAACACCATTCTTTTCTTCTAGTTTAGGCTTTCCTGTAATCTAAATTGGCTAACCTATAGAGACAAACATTGCCTTCTTGGTCATGTTTGTTGACTTCCTTAAAACCCTTGATTTAATTTTGAATGAAAGACACTTTAATTTGATTAATTCATGTTTCTTTATTCATTCTTTTAATATTTGCTTAATTATCTGATTTTGATTATAATTTCTAATATTATGAGATAATATATGCCACATGATTAGGGATATATGCTTAACAAGATTTTAGGGATCATGGATTGATTTAGTAAAAATTGGTGCTTGATACTTGCTTGATTTATGAAGAGCAGTTGCAACTTATTCTCAGAGAATTCAATAATCAACTTCAAAATAGGAACTTAACCATTGTTAAGAGTACTAGCTAGATTTGCTAAACTGTAGAATCCTCAAGATCCTGAACTATTTTTTAAGGCCTTGAAATCGGCTTAAGACACTACTTCCTGACTTGGTGGTAATGACTACTTACCAATGACTCTATTATGTTTGGCTATAAATATTGAAGCAACTTGAAGGCTGAGAAACATAGAAACAATAGAGCACAAGCAAATCTCTTATTCAAGCACTAATTTCCAAACATTAAGCTTTAATTTGCTTCTACTTCATTTGATTTATATTGTTCAAGTTATAATTGGGTCGGATTATAGAGTTGAAAGGTCAACTCTTCCGAGCTTTGTTGAGGGTGTCAACCTGTGACTTGGAACTTAGAGTTGGTGTACTTTAGAGTTGGGTAATTGTATTTCCTAATAAAATTGGGTTAATCTTAGAGTTAAGAAACTCTGGGCGGGGACTAAACCTTTTAAGGCCCAACCTTGTTAAGAAACGCTTGTGTTTTATCTAGCTTTTCTTTGTCATATTTATATTTTAATTATCTTGTGAATTTGATCATTACCCTATTTAACCTCTTCTACAGTGATTTTATAGCCTTTGGATTAACAGTTGGTATCGGAGCTAGACCCACCTGGTTCTGACTTAATCGTCTAGTGGGCAATGATCATGGCCACCACCGGAGAAGCCTATTATAATCAAGGTCGTTCTACTACTATGCCTTGTCTGTGTAAGGGCACTAACTTTTCTTATTAGAAAGTTTAATGTAGATTTTCATCAAGACTGAAGATTATGAGCTGTTGAACATTGTGACCAAGGGACCATATATTCCAATGATTAATGTTGGCAAACATGTTGTGCAGAAAAACTGAGGATCAACACACACAAGAAGATTTTGCAAAAATTTCAAAAAATTATAGAGTTATGAATATTTTATATTGTAATTTAGATGCCAATGAATATGACTGTATTTTTACTTGTGAAATAGCTAAGCAGATTTGGGAGAAGTTGATTGTGACATATGAGGGAACGATTCAAGTGAAAGAAATAAAGATCAACATTCTCGTACACCAATATGAATTGTTCAAGATGCAACCAGACGAGTCCATCAAAGAAATGTTTAATCACTTCATTGATATAACCAACAACTTCATGTCACTAGGCAAGACCTATACAAATGAGGAGATGGTTAGGAAAATTCTCCGATGTCTTCTCAAAAGCAAAAAGGGGTCCTAAAGTCACCACAATTGAAGAAGCTAAAAACCTAAATGCTAGCCTTGGATGACCTACCTGGGAAGCTTTTTGCATATGAAATTCATCTTAAAGAAGATGAAGGAGAAACTCAAACAAAGAAAGGAAGTAGAATTTACAACTACAAGTGAAGACCTTTGCTCCTCTAAAAATAAGTCAAGTGAAGGAGATGAAGATTCCATGGCAATGATTGTTAGAGGATTAAAGAAGACGCTCAAATCAAAATGATTTTACCCCTAGAAGTTCTACAAAAAGGGATCTTTCTCAAAGAAAAATGAGCGATGTTCAAAGGGTAGTAAAACTTCTAAAAACAAAAATGAGTCTAATGTCGGTCCTTGTTTTGGTTATGATTTGCGAGGGCATGTAGTGAAAGATTATCTAGTATTGCAAGTACAAAAACATAAGCAAAAGGCCAAGAAAGAGTTCAAGAAAGCAACGATAGCCGCATGGAGCAATATCAACTCAAGCAATACCGAGGAGGAAAAAGAACAATCAACAAACCTTTGTTTTATGATAAATGGAGATCAAGTTCAAGAAGAAGAAACCAAGTATGAAAGTTTAGATGAGGTAAATTGTTTTGACCTTCTTGAATTTTCTAAAGATGAATTAGCCCAAGCCTTAATCAAATGCATTTGATATGAGCAAGAATATTTTTCCAAAGTAAAGTCCTTAAAAAATGCTATTCATGATTTGTCTTCCGAAAAAGAAGTTTTACAAAAGTCAAATGATGAACTTTACATAAGGATTAAAATGCTTGAAAAAGAGAAGGAAGAGATTCAATGTCAATGTGAAGGACCTGAAAAATCCGTTTAAAAATTTGCTAAAGGACAAGATAACTTGGACAAATTACTTTGATCCCAAAGGAGGCCCTTCAATAAAGAAGGAATTAGCTACGATCAATCTAACAAAAAGAAGGCATACAAAAATTTATTTCTTCAAGAGACATCCAAAAGTAAATCTCACATCATGTGCGATTATTGCTTAAGGAAGTGTCATACTTCTTATTCATATCCACTTAGAAAGCCAAGCAACAAAGTCATTCAAGTTAGGTACCAAAAGGGATAAGACCACATAACATGGTCGCAAATGACATTGGACCCAAATTTGATGCCAAGGTTAGAAAGTTTAATCTCTTGTTTTGTCGGTATGCTTGAAATCTGGGGATGAGCTTTGGTATCTCAATAGTGGATGTTCAAGACACATGAATGGAAATGAATCTCTCCTCACTGAAATCAAGAAAAAGAAATACGGAAGTGTTACCTTCGATGATAGAAAAGTGGGTAAGTTCATAGGAATTAGTAAGATAGGTAAGGATCTCTCTAAATCATTAGAAAATGTTCATCTTGTTGAAGGATTAAAATGTAATCTTTTGAGCATATCTCAACTTTGTGACAACAGTAACCGCGTTGTTTTTATTGCTTCTCATTGCATTATTCAAAATGTGGATGATGACAATGTTCTATATGGTCATAAGAACGATAATGTTTATAACATTAAAATGAATAGCATCCCCTCTAAGAATCTTGCATGCTTTAAAACCTTTCTTGATGACACTTGGTTATGACATTGTAGGGTGGGTTATATAAGTATGCATACCATAGAGAAACTATCTAAGCATGTGGCTTACCCTCATATAAATTTGAGAAAGATCACATTTGTGATGCATGTATAAAAGGGAAGCAAGTTGGCAACTCTTTTAAGCCTAAAAAGTGCATTAGTACATCTCATCCCTTAGAGTTACTTCACATGTATTTATGTGGTCAAATTCCTATTCGTAGTTTCAGAGGTAGCTCATATATACTTGCTATTGTAGATGATTATTCTTGTTTTACTTGGGTTTCATTTTTGAAAGAAAAAAAAATAAAGGATTTAATGAATTTTGAAAATTTTGCAAGCAATTACAAGTGTACAAAAATATACCTATTGTTTCTATACTAAAAGTGATCATGGTAATGAGCTAGATCAAAAAGAATTCATTAAATTTTATAATGATTTTGATATTTTGCATAATTTTTCAATATCTAGAACTCCTCAACAAAATGGTGTGGTTGAAAGAAAAATCGTACCTTAAAGGATATGACTAGGACCATGCTTTATGAAAGCAATTTGCCACCATCCTTTTAGACAGAAGCGGTTAACACCATAAACTATATTTTAAACCATTGTTTAATTTGCCCTATTTTGAAAAGACTCCATACGAACTTTTCGAAGGTCACAGGTCAAACATTGCTTATTTTGTGCCTTTGGTTGCAAATGTTTCTTTCACAACAATGAAAAAAAGAAAGATTAGATATGTTTGATGTTAGAAGCAATGAAGACATTCTTGTTGGTTATTCCATGCATAGCAAAGCTTATCGTGTCTAGAGTAAGCATCCTAAAGTAATTGACGATGGCATTCATATTTTTGATGAGTCTAATGATGGTAGGCTTAGCTCGTCCTCATTCCAAGAGTTCAAATTAAACAAGTATGATGATTATGATGAGGAAAATGAAGCAAGAGCCAAATCACATATAAAGCATAAAGAGCCACCTAAGGAGTCAAATGATGAAGACAATGAGTCTCCTACCAATGAAGAACTAAATCCCACAAATCAAGGAGAACCATCAATTGCTTCAAGGCAAGAGATTATGCGTGAGCCAAGGAAAGGTTACAAATACAAGTTATCTCATCCTCTAGAAAATTTACTTGCTAACATATCCACTGGTATAAAAACTAGATCATCTCTTCAAAATTTTTTTACACTTTCTTCATTTGTGCCAATCCTTAAACCAAAGAATCATTTACAGGCCTTAGATGACCCTCATTGGGTTATTACTATGTGTTAGATGAAATTGAGCAATTTTAGTTGCAGAAGCGATAGGATGAAATAGATATTTAGAAATTTAAAGAACGATAACAAGAACAAAGCAAGAACACACAAGAACTTATGTGGAAACCCAATGCCGGAAAAACCATAGGCGGCAACGAGCACAATTAATCCACTATATGAGCAGGGAGAGTACAAAGTGATCTCAATCACAACAAGTGATTCGATCCAACAGTAGGATTACAATCTCTCTTGTAATCTCTCTTAAAAACACTCTCTACCTCTCAATGTGTTTTGTGTTTACTTGGTTATGGAACTCAAAAGATGATTTTAGATCCTAGGCAAGGTCTCTTTATATAGAGTCTAGAAGTCTGGGGTTTAACCCTTAGAGGAGAACCCTAGCCGTCAAGAGGACTGTACGCCAAAACACAAACCATAGCCGCCAGGAAACCCGCGCCCGAACTGGGAACGCGGCACGACCGTGCTGGGTGGCACGTTCACCCCGTACAATGGTGGCACGACCGTGCCACATGGCATGACCGTGCCACATGGCACGACCTACCCGTGCCAAATTTCTGCCTTTTTCATCGTCGGTTCTTCGGCTTGACACGCCTGTGCCGTCTGACATGGTCCCACCGTGCCGTTTCTTTGATTTTGGGCCAGAAAACCCAACAATCTCGACCTTGGACCGCAATCTCCAATTACCAATTCTTTACCACCGTCACCGCACCCCAAAGGGTGATGCCTCGAAAGGCTCTTAAATACTTTGAATGCCAACTAAGTCCAAGCAATGCTCGAGCTTAGCTATAGGGAGAGGCTTGGTTAGCATATTTGCAGGATTCTCCGATGTATGAACCTTCCTCACAACTATTTCCCCTGCAGCAACTGTATCTCCGACGTAGTGATACTTGACACTGATGTGCTTGGTCTTTGAGTGGTAGGCATCATTCTTAATCAAGTGGATTGCACTCTGACTATCAAAGAATACCACAGTGGTAGCATGTGGAACTCCAAGCTCAATAACAAGGCCCCTCAACCAAGTAGCTTCCTTCACTCCTTCAGTAGCAGCAATATACTCAGCCTCTGTAGTAGATAGAGCTGCAATAGACTAAAGTGATGCTTTCCAAGAGATAGCACCCGGACACATAGTGAAGATATACCTAGATATGGACCTTCTCCTATCAAGATCACCAGCATAGTCAGAATCAACAAAGCCTATAACATCGTATGTAGCAGCTTTGTTTCTATCAGATACCAACCCCTTATTAACAGTACCCTTCACATAGCGAAGGATCTACTTCATAGCTTACCAATGATCCTTTCTAGGATTATGCATATACATACTTACCACACTCACAGCATGTGACAAGTTTGGCCTAGTGCATACCATAGCATACATCAAACTACCAACAGTATTAGAATAATGGACATTAGACATCCGATCAATGTCCTCCTCAGATTGTGGACAACACTCAACAGACAATATGAAATGTGTAGCAAGTGGTGTAGAAACTGCCTTACAGTTACCCATATTAAATCTGCCTAGTGCTTTCTCATGATAGTGTGCCTAAGACAAGTACAGCTTACCAGCCTTTTGATCCCTCTGAATCTCCATGCCTAGAATCTTCTTTGATGCACCCAGGTCCTTCATCTCAAACTCCTCACTGAGTTGAGATTTTAACTTCCTGATCAAGGACTTATCCTTGGAGGCAATCAACATATCATCAACATACAACAACAAGTAAATAAAGGAACCATCAGAATATTGACTAAAATACACACAACTATCATATCGACTGCGTGTGTATCCTTGTGCAACCATAAAGGTGTCAAACCTTTTGTACCACTGCCTAGGAGCCTGCTTAAGTCCATACAAGGACTTCTTCATTCTACAAACCAGTTGTTCCTTCCTAGGAACAACAAAACCTTCAGGTTGCTTCATGTAGATATCCTCATCCAACTCCCCATGAAGGAATGCAATCTTCACATCAAGTTGCTCCAACTCCACATCAAACAAGGCAACAAATGTAAGAAGCACACTAATGGAGGTATGTTTAACAGCTGGTGAAAATACCTTAGTGTAATCAATACCTTCCTTCTGGTTGCAACCACAAACAACCAGGCGTGCTTTCCACCTTGCATCTTCAACTCTAGGAATGCCCTCCTTTCTCTTGTAGATCTATCTGGCAGTTAAGGCTCTTCGGCCTTTAGGTAGCTCACACAGTTTCCAAGTCCGATTCTTTTGCAGACTCTCCATTTCCGCTTGCATAGCTAGGATCCAATTAGGTGAACTTGGGCTAGAGATTACTTCTGAATAGGTTGAAGGTTCCACACCTTTAGGTACCTCCTCTGCAACTAAAAGTGCATATGCTATCAGTCCCTCATCATCATTGTAGCGAGTAGGCCTCCTGATCTCTCTCCAAGGACGATCACGAGCTGTAGAGTGATCAACCTCCACCTGAGGCTGATCAAAATTGATAGTGCCAGGTTCAGTAACCTAAGCCTCCTAGTTGGGCTGATTAGTAGCTCCACCTTTAGCTACAATGGTCTCCACTTCTATCTCCATACTCCCACTGGCATCCTCCTGCTCACCTGCACGAGTAGAAGAAATAGCAGGATTCTTTCCAGAAGATAACAAAACAATCTCATTGAAAGTGACATCCCTACTCTGAATACCTTTCTTAGACTTAGGACACCACACGCGATATCCTTTAGACTCAGATGCATAACCAAGAAACATGTATTTGACAACCCTAGGGGCTAACTTCCCATTATTCACATGGGCATACACAAGACATCCAAAATATTCTCAAAATAGAATAATCAACAAGATTACCTGACCATACTTCTTCTAGAATCTAAAAATCAATGGAGGTGTGTGGTGAACAATTTACCAAATAGTAGGCTGTAGAAATAGCCTCAACCCAGAAAGCTTTGCGACCCCAAAGCCCTGCATTGAAAAGCATACAGTGAACTTTCTCCAGTAGAGTCATATTGATTCATTCTGCAACTCCATTCTGTTGTGGTTTCCCAACCAAAGTCTTGTGCCTAGCTATGCCATTCATCGCGCAAAACTCATGAAATTCTGACTCAACAAACTCAAGACCATTGTCAATCCTAAGCTTCTTGATATTTCTCCCAGTCTGGTTTTCAACTACAGCCTTGAACTTCTTGAACATGGAGAATGTCTCATTTTTTTTTTGTCTCAAGAAGTAAACCCAAACTTTGCGCGAGAAATCATCAACAAAATTTAACATGTAGCTCTTACCTTGAAGAGAAGGAACATTCGAAGGACCCCACAGATCAGAATGAATGTAATCAAGGATCCCTTGAGTACGATGCTGCGCTTTAGAGAAACTCACCCCGTTCTATTTTTCAAATATACAGTGATCATAATAATCAAGCTGACCCGTACCAGCGCTACCCAGACAACCTTTCTTACTTAGAATGGTCATCCCTTTCTCACTCATATGGCCCAATCTCACGTGTCATAACCTTGTACCAACTCCAGCTACTCCTGTAACTGTAGTTCCTTGTAAGATGTAGAGACTTCCCTACCGCAATCCCTTCATTACTACCATGGCCCCCTTTATCACCTTTGGGACACCATTCTCTATAGTAATCCTGCAACCATTAGTCTCAAGAGTACCCAAAGAGATCAAACAACGAGTCATATCAGGTATGTGACGAACTTTAGACAAGGTTCTAACAATACCATCATGGGTTTTAATTTGCACAATACCTATTCCTACAACCTTGCACTCAGCATCGTTACCCATAAGTACAACCCAGTATCAACAGGCTCATAAGTGGCAAACCAGTCCCTACGAGGACACATGTGATACGTACAACCAGAATCTAAAACCCAATCATCACCTAACCCCTTCTCAGAGGTGGTGGCCAAATACATGGTAGCAAGCAACACATCACCATTAGACTCTGACTCTACTACACAATCAACTGTAGCAGTTTTATCCTTTTCCTCTTTCCCTTTCTTAGTTTTCAGCTTCCAACAGTTAGCCTGAATATGACCCAATTTACCACAGTAATTGCAGGTCTTATTGGAATGAGGATTCCTAGACTTAGAACGGTTCGTTTTCTTATTACCATTCCCCTTTTTCTCAATTGTTCTACCCCTAATAACTAATCCCTCAACCGGATCAGCATAGATGTCATGGTCAAATTTCTCCTTAGACAACATATTAGACTTGACATCCTCAAACGATATAGTATCATAATTACTATATAGCATAATCTCCTTAAAGTGTTTATGGCAGGGGAGTAATGACACAACAAGCATAATAGCTTTATTCTCATCCTCAATCTTTACATCCAGAGTCTCTAAATCAACAAGAATAGAGTTAAACTCATTCAAATGTTTTTGAACAGGGGTACCTTCAGCCATACGAAAGGTGTACAACCTTTCCTTCAAACAGATCTTGTTGGTTAGACTCTTCATCATGTAGAGTTCCTCCAGCTGAATCCACAGATCTACCGCAGTTGCCTTATCGAGCATCTCTCGTAAGACATGTGGCGCTAGGCACAACTAAATGGCTGAAACTGCCTTCAACTCCAGTTCCTCCCATTCCTCCTTTGTCAACGATCCACACCTCTTCTTTTGGTCTGTTGTCCATTGTTCATCAGTCATCTTCTCAGGTTTATGGTGAGGTCCTTACAGAACCTTCCATAACCCATGATGTATGAGAACTGCCCTCATTTGCACCTTTCAGAGATTAAAAATAATCTCCCCATCAAACTTCTGAATATCAACCTTCATAATTGAAGATATCCTAAACCAAAACTCTAATACCACTTGTCATGTAAATTGAGCGACTTTAGTTGCAAAAGCGATAGGATGAAACAAATATTCAGAAATTTAAAGAACGATAAGAAGAACAAAGCAATAACACATAAGAATTTACGTGGAAACCCAATGCCGGAAAAACCACGGACGGTGACGAGCACAATCAATCCACTATATGAACAGGGAAAGTACAATGTGATCGTAATCACAACAAGTGATTCGATTCAATAGCAGGATTACAATCTCTCTTGTAATCTCTCTCAAAAATACTTTCTATCTCTCAATGTGTTTTGTGTTTACTTGGTTATGGAACTCAGAGATGATTTTAGATCCTAGGCAAGGTCTGTTTATATAGAGTCTAGAAGTCCAAGATTTAACTATTAGAGGAGAACCCTAGCCGTTAAGAAGACTGTACCCCGAAACGCAAACCCTAGCCGTTATGAAGCTCGCGCCCAAACTGGGAACGTGGCACGACCGTGCTGGGTGGCACGATTACCCCGTGCCACATGGCACGACCCACCCGTGCCAAATTTCTGCCTTATTTCACCGTTGCTTCTTTAGCCTGACACGCCCGAGTTGTCTGACATGGTCCCACCGTGCCGTTTCTTTGATTTTAGGCCATGAAACCTAACACCATGCAAGAAGAACTTGGTTAATTTGAAAGAAACCAAGTGTGGTCTCTCATTCCCCAACCTTTGTAAGGACCAACCTGTGATTGGGACGAAATGGGTATTCATAACAAGTTGGATGAAAATGGAAATGTGGTAAGGAACAAGATTAGACTAGTTACAAAAGGCTATAACCAAGTAGAGGGTATAGATTTTGATGAGACGTTTATCCCCATAGCTTGTTTAGAAGCCATTCGTATCCTCCTAGCATTTGCATCATATACATGCACTAAACTTTTTCAATTAGATGTCAAACGTGCTTTCTTGATTTTTTTTTTACAAGAAAAGGTTTATGTTGAACAACCTCTTGATTTTAGATGTCCCGATCTTCGTAATGATGTGTTTAAGCTTCAAAAAGCTCTATATGGAGTGAACCAAGCTCCTGGAGCTTGGTACGAGCAATTGAGCAAATTTCCACTTGAAAATGATTTTAGACATGGTCAAATTGATAAAATGCCTTTCATAATAAAAACAAGGGGAAGGATTTCATTATCATACAAGTTCATGTGATATACTCTTTGGTGCTACTAATGACTCTCTATATAAGGAATTTTCTAATCCAATAAGTAGGGAATTTGAGAGCAGCATGGTCGCAGAACTCACTTTCTTGCTTGGTTTCCAAATTAAACAGCTCAAAGATGGTATTTTTATAAGCCAGAGTAAGTATGTGAATGAGTTGTTAAAGAAGTACAAAATGAATGATGCTAAACATGAAAGTACTCCCATGGCCTCAAGCACAAAATTTAACCAAGATTATGATGGTAAGTCGGCAAATGAAAAAGATATCAAGGTATGATTGGATCCATGTCGTATTTTAGTTGTTAATTGCCTTGATATTACATTTAGTATGTTCATGTGTGCTCGATTTCAGTCATCTACTTGAGGAATCCCATCTTGTTGTTGAAAATGAATTTTTGGCACCTAGCAGGTACTAAAATATTAGAACTCTGGTATCCTTAAGGGCCAAAATTTTCTCTCGATGGATATTCTGATGCCAGTTATATAGGTTATAAGGTAGATAAAAAGAGTACGTTGGGCACTAGTCAATTTCTTGATCCATCACATGTTTCTTGCCACTCCAAAAAGCCAAACTCTGCGGCACTTACAATGGCAGAAGTAGAGTATATTCCCGCCGGAGCATGTTGTGCACAACTCTTGTGGATCATGCAATAGTTATGAGATTTAGGAATTAATCCCAAAAATGTTCCTATCCATTATAACAACATGAGTGCAATTACTATTATGAAAAATCCAGTTCAACACTCTCGAGCAAAACATATAGAGGTACGTCACCACTTTATTCGAGACCATGTTGAAAAAGCGATGTGTACCTAGAATTTGTTCCAACAAAATCGCAATTCACCGATATTTTTACTAAACCTGTAAATGAGAGGCAATTTACTTATATGTGTCAAGAACTACGAATGATTAATGTTGATGCATAAATTGAGGGGAAACCCTCTGTAAGTACTGATAATTTTTCTAAGTTCTTGCCGGTTGAAGTATTGTGGAAAAAGTTCACTACTGGAACTTTAGGGCCTTAAAGTACAATCCAGGACCTTGAAAATCAGGCAAAACCTAGAGTAGCAAATGGACTTGAATATTTGGATATTCAAAGGCTTGAACTTCTATTTCAAGGCCTTGACAACAAGTCATATAACAAAATGGTTTAGCTCGATCGAAAGCAATTCTAGCCTGAATATTTCCTTCATATTTAGGGAAGTAGGATTTGTTTTTATTTCTTTATTTAATATTTAAAAAAAGAGAAGAAAAATCAGAATTTGTGAAAGCTTGTGCCGTGGGGAAATACTTGCATTCGGTAAAATTAAGATCCCCATATATTTTTTTCAAGAAAAATCTTTTCAATTTTCCTTCTCTCTCCTCAGCTTTACTTTTCCTCATCGGCTTCCATCCTGTTCCTCTTTCATGCGTGAGACCCCATTCCCAACTAGTAAGAAAATCTCAAATCAAATATTTAGCAAACCACTCTTTCCATCTTATGTGAAACTCACTACAAATGCCCACGCCTTAGCTGCTTCTTCATGTCTGGCTCAAATTTAAGGTTGGTGGTAACCTACTCAAACCACCATCGTTGGAGCAAAGTTGAACCCCTATGTCCATTACCAGAGGAGGCAAAAATACAAATTGATCCTCACGAACCTACAAATCCACCCTCTACAAAGTCTAACACTCGAAATCCACTACTAAGCCAAGGCATCGATTGGTTCCAATTGCGTTTAGTTCAGTAACACTAGCATGCAATGCCCAATCCAAGGATCTTGTGCAAATTCAAGACTTGAGTCTGAATCCATTTAAGGATCCGATCTAGCAGAATTGACCCAGTCCCCACCAACTCCACTTCACCAAGAACAAGCTCTAGAGTTGACGCTAACTCCTTCGTCAGCTCAGTTTTGCCCAATTGACTCAATTCTAGGTGAATGGATTCCTACTCTTACTAGGCAGCAAAGACTTAATTCCTTTCGTAGTAGGTCCGCATTTGTATATGAGAAGGTGGACATTCAATTTTTCACACCTAAAAAGTTTGGGTTCTTTGAGAGGTTGATTAAGGATAAATGTATGGATTGGTTGATTTGGGTGATGTTGTGTTTCCTCAGCTTGCCTAGTTATTTTATACGAATTTGGAGACAAAATTAGGTGATAATGGAGTTTATTTTGTGAGTTTGGTGAAATCTGTGCAAATCCCCTTGAATCACTTAGTTCTTGAAACTTTATTTAGGTTGAAATGAATTGACCCTTGCTCACTTTGCTTAGCCCCAAAAGGTCAAAGCCTACAAAAGCCAGAACAAAACACCTCCCTATCATGTTCTATTCTTAGAACCTCATCTACTTCATTATGTCTTTTTTTGACTCTTTACCCAAAAGACAACTCAAATGAAGCTTACAATGAGATTAACCTTGAAGCCTTCTATCGCCTCATGAATGGTTACTTAGTGGATTATGCATTGATTTTTCTCTATTATATGTATCAAGTGGCTAATATGAGTTGCCCCTTATCACTTCCTTATGGCAATGTTTTCACCCATATTTTCAACCACTTCAAGGTACCTTTGGATCTACAGGGCTGTATCACCTAACTAGTACCTATCATCTCTGCCAACTTCTTTAAAAGCCTTTGCTTCTATAAGACTGTAGCTAGAGGTTGGAAACATATTTATGAGCTTAAGCCCGAGGAAGCTACTGTCCTCAAAATCCAACTATCTGAGAGTCCTTCTCCAGCAATACTTGCTGAGAATCTTGAGAGCTTGAAAGAGGACCAAACTAAATTAAGGACCAAAATTGAATACATACAGTCTGAAATGGGGGTGTTTAGCAAAGAAATGGATGAGTTGATTAGAATGACTAGTTTGGTTCATGAAAGGGTCAAGCTCGCAGTTAATTTTAAGCCAGCAGACCTGGATAATGCTACTGAAGTTGCAGATCATATTATTCACATGACTTCCTATGCTCCTCGCTTTGTTTAATTATTAGTTTGAAAATTCTCACTTGTCTTCCACTTAGATTATCAATCATTTTGGTTCTTTTAATCCCACGTCCATGAACCAACATTTTTTTTTATTTATTTTTTTTGTCTTTGGCCAACGAGCCCTTAATTTCTTTTGGTGAAAGTCAAAGGGGGAGAACATTGTAGATGGTCTAGATAGCATACTTTGATGGTGTTTTTGCCAAGTTAATTGTTGTTGCTCGTTAGATTATGATAGCATCTTGTAAGGATGACAACATTCTATGTCACGCATGGTAAGGTTGCTGTATACTTTATTAGTGTTTTACTATTATACTCTATGTGTGGTTTGACGAGATTGATGGTAGCTGAAATGAGAATGGTCAGGTGGATGTGTGGTTTTACGAGATTGGACAGAATTAGGAATGGAGTAATTAGGGGTTTAGCTGAAGTGGCCCCCATAGAGGAGAAAATGAGAGAATCAAGGCTCAGATGGTTCGGCCACGTGAAGAGGAGAAGTGTGGCTGCCCCAGTGAGAAGGTGTGAGATGATTAACCCCCCCGGTGGTAAGAGAGGGAGGGGTAGACCGAAGAAGAGCCTGGAAGAAGTGGTTAAAGAGGACTTGAGAGTGGTGGGTCTGACGGAGGACATGGCTCAGGATAGGAGTCAGGGGCGGGACAGGATTAAGGTCTCCTTTTGCAGGGGACTGGCCCCGTAGGGAGGCTGTAGCTTTAGGCGGTGTCGGGGCAGGTTTGGGTGTGCTTTGGGTGTGCTTTTTGTCTGCAGGTCGTACTTTTCTGGGATGTGACGACACCAAGCGCCCCTTGGTGGTTGAGGTATGTCTCTGCTCGCTCTTTATTTGCCCACTCTTTATTTGCTTTCCGGATCCTTTGCTCTTTCTTCTTTAACGTACTCGGAAAATGGTTTTCACAAAACTGTTTTTGTGGGTCTTATGGAATCAACCTCTCTATATGTAGAAATATCGGTAGAGGTAAGGTTGCCTACATCTGGATCTCCCCAGACCCCGCGAAAGCGGGACCCACACTGGGAGTTTGTTGTTGTTGTTGTTGTACTATTATACTCTATGTCTATTCTAGTATAATTTTTCATGATTAATCAAAGTAAAACATTTCCTTTCATCAAAAGGGGGGCTTGTTGACTCCCTTAAAACCCTTGATTTAATTTTGAATGAATGATATATTTTAATTTGATTAATTCATGCTCGTTTATTCAATCTTTTAATATTTGCTTAATTATACAATTTTGATTATATTTGATAATATTATGACATAATATATGCCACATTATTAGGGATATATGCTTAAGAAGATTTTAATTTACATTGATATTTGCTTAACAAGATTTAAGGGATCATGGATTGATTTAGTAAAAATTAGTGCTTGATACTTACTTGATTTATGGAAAGAAGTTGCAACTTATTCTTAGAGAATCCACTAATTGACTCCAAAATAGGTATTTAATTGTTGTTGACAGCACTGAGCAGATTTATTAAACTGCAGAATTCTCAAGGGCCTTAACTATGTTTCAAGGTTAGAAATCGGCTGAAGATACAGCTTCTTGAATTGGTGGCAATGACAGGTTACCAGCAATTCTATTATCTTTGGCTGTAAATATTGAAACAACTTGAAGGATAAGAAACATGAAAAAACATAGCATAAACAAATATCTCACTCAAGCACTCATTTATAAACATTAAGCTTTAATTTGTTCTACTTCATTTGATTTGCATCGTTCAAGTTGTAATTAGGTGAATTTTTAGAGTTGAAGGGTTAACTCTTCCAAGCCTTATTGAAGGTATCAACTTGTGTCTTGGAACTTAGACTAGGTGTATTTTGGAGATGTTAATCATTCCTCCAAATAAAATTAGGTTAATCCTAGAGTTAAGGAACTCTAAGTAGGGATTAAGCCTTTTGAGGCCCAACCTCATTAACAGACGCTTGTGTTTTGTCCATATTTTCCTTTCCACATTTTTATTTCGGTTATCTTACGAATTTGATCGTCACCTTATTCACCCCATCTAGGGTAATTTTTTAGTCTTTGGATTAACAATGTTCTAGGAGGAGTTAAGATTTTTCTTGAATTCAAGTTTTGCCTTCTTTAACTCAGTAGAATAAAAGGAATTGCCATGACGATTATGTGCCTCGGTTGCTAGCTCTTGGAAAATCCTAGGTTTGCTCATTTGTAGAATGGACATCAAGTCCCACTCCATGCCTTAGGTACACATTTCAATAGCAGAAGCTTCAAAAAACCAATCGTTGCACTCAAGGCTAAGTGCAAGCCAGCAGTTGATATAGTCAAGAACTGGCTCATATTTACGTTGTTTTATGCTTATCAGCTCAGTCATACTAACTGTGCGTTGGGTGCTGTAGGCATTGTTAGGAAACTCCTACTCAATTTGCTCCCAACTATTAATGGGCTCAGGTTCTAAGTCAGTGTACCAATCAAAGGCAATACATTTAATTGCTTGAAAAAAATACTTTATCATTAGGATACCTTGGGTGCCAAGTGCCAAGTGCCAAGTGCCAACATTGTTGCATGTCTCAATAAAATGTACATCATGTTGTTTTGTTGCCTTTTTCATCAAACTAGTGGAATTTCAGAGATTAATGACTATGAGGCATGCAGAGCGCATTAATCCTCTTGGTGTAAGGGTTGGTGTATAGGTGATTTCTACGTGAACCTTGTCTTACTTATGGCTTAACTGTATTTACAATGAAGTTTTGGATGTGTTCAATAATCATTGTTCTTGAATAGCCGTCGTGTTTAGGCTTATTGCCTTTCTTGGCTTACATCTCCTCGTTAGAAGCTCCAATACGAATCGATACTTTTCCAACTTCTTAACTTAGCAATCTTTTCCTCCGAAAGCTTGATGCACTTCCTTTTCTTCACTCTACGTGGTGAGTTTTTACAAGATGGCTTTTATGTTAGCCATCTTCTTTTCCCAATTGTTTGCACCTACCATCATAACCGACATGACAATGATTCTTGATGATTGAGCTTTAGTTTTTGACAAGAAAACCTCTTTTGGTGATGGCGAAAAAGAGTCACTACTATAGTAAACTTCCACTTCACAAAATAGAGATTGAAGTTTTGTAAGGTTTTGACCTTCATCCATCCAACAAGACACTTTTTACTTCGTCTTCAAGTCTTATAGTTTGGGTGCAGGGACCACAGGTTGCTTAGCAACGATTGTCATGGTTTTTGTCTCCATTCTATGGGTTCACCTGCTAAAGGTAGCATCAGTTTCATGGGAACTATGAGAGAGAGATCTATTACTCTTCTTCTTTGAAGATTTAAAATCAATATCTTTCGTGGTCATGTCTTCTTTGAAGAATATGTTATTAAAGCTTGAAAGTCTTGAGTTTTTGAGGAATAGATGAAAGGTAGAGATTGTTCCACCAAGCATGCCGAAATTCATAGTTAAAGAAATATCAAGAAATGCAATTTACATTGGTAATCAAATCAATTGGGTACAATTCTCTGACTACTTGTTATAAAATACAAATAGCAATTCTCTGATTCTATCTTTAAGTTGAATGATTGATCTTTAGCATTGAGGCCACCTTCTTGTGTGATTATTCTCCCCCACTAATTGATCGTTAAATGCTTCCTTCACTTTGAAACAGAAGGTCTTGATTTAGAAGTAATTTTTCTATCCTTAAAATAGGGGGTAGTGGTCTACTTATAGCAAAATTCCCTCCCTTCCCCCTTAAGGGTCAAGATAGACTTTGGCTTTTTCTGGGAATGTAATTAGACTTCAGTGCGAATTGGTTTGACTTGGGATTCCATGTTGACTTGGAGTTTAAGTCACGATTTCTTGGTTTAGCAATCTGGAGAGGTGTTGATTTAATTGGTGGGGTCGATCAAGGTGTTGACCTTCAACAAGGCTTTGACTTAGGAATAAGGGCTGCAACTTTTGAGTCAGTTTGGACTCTAACTGTACCTTAACTTAGGAGTCAATTTAGGGATTGGCCGAATCATGACTTAGGAGTTAACCACGCCTTGACTAGGCCTTGATTTGGGAGTCCACTTGGGCTTTGACTATGCTTTGAGTTAGGAGTCATTTAGCTTTGACTAAGCCTTGACTTAGAAGTTAATTGGGCTTAAGCCATAACTTGTGAGTCAATTTGGGCTTAATTGGATCAATTAAAAGGGTTATCTTAAATAATTGATTTAACTTTGCCTCTTAGTATGCCACACATTTTGTTTTAGTTCCTCGGCATACATAAGAGTGTTGAAGGAAAATACTATCTTTAGACAAAAAGTAGGATAGATTGGTTGTTACATGGGGATTAGAATAACAAATTAATTTGTTCTTCCTTGAAGCAGAAGAAGTGTAGGAACCATGTGCAGGCAATTACTAGCACTCAAATGTCTAGAATTAAGGAAGTCTGTATTTAGCACTTTTAGAAATTGCTTAGGACTTCCAAGAGCATGATTGAGGAATTAGATGTGGAAGCTATTGCAATGGGAATGATTTACCCACAAAACATTACATTAGGCTTATTAGGGCAGTTACTATTGATGATGTTAAGATTGCAATGTCTAATAAAAGTCTAGGGCTAGAAGGTTTTGTAATGGATTTTTTAGAGATGCTTGGCATATTGTTGAGTCTAACACTACTAATGTTGTTTTAGATTTCTTCATACTATAAAATTTTAAAATACATAGATGCTTCTATCTTTAGTTTTTGATACAAAAAGTGACTAATCCTCTAACTATTGTTGAATTTAGACCTATCAAGTCTTATAACACTTTTACAAATGCATAACCAACTTGCTTTATGACAAGTTGAGTGTATTATTACCTATTTTGGTGCATAATAATGAATGGGCCTTTCTTTTGATAGGAGTATCATCGAAAATATCATGATTATCCAATATATAATTAGGTTTTATAATAGAAAAGCAGCATCAACTAGGTGTCTCTTCAAAGTAATCCTAGCAGTGTATCTGTAAGTGATTTGATACTTATAAGTTTTCATCGAAACTCACCGATTGGATGATGGCATGTGTATCTACAGCCAGTTATAATATTGCTCTAAATGGTAAAATTTTAGGAGGATCCCTGGGGCCAATGGGTTTAAGTAAGGTTAGATAAGGTGGCCCCATTACCCCTCTTACCTTTGCTCATCATGGGTATCTCACCCAAGTCTTGTGAAATTAAGTTTAGTGAATTTGCATTTTGCATATGATCTTGTGATTTTTTGTCAAGTTGAGAGTAGCTCTACTCAGTATGTTACGTGTGATTTCCAACATTTTTTTTAAGGTGACTGGATTGTTTGCTAATCAAACAAAATCATAAGTATGTATTGCTAGAGTTTAAGAAGAAACAGTAGATTCTTCTAAGGTACGTGTTGCTCTTGTGTACATTCCTCATCAATTATGTAGACATGCTTATGTCTCCTTGAAAATGGAGCTTGATTTGATTGCCAAAAGGTACCAAGAAGGCCAAAAACAGACAGAATAGCATTAAAACAAGACATTTCTCATGTGCAACGAAAGTACACATAATTAACACCCTGTCTTTATTTGTTAAATTTTATTAGGCTTCGATCTTTTTGCTACCATGTGCGACTATCAAGCAAATTGAGCAATCTTTTTGGAAATAATTTTTATTGGGAGATAATGATAAGAGATGCTTCCCTTTGGTTGCATGTGAAGAATTGCAACCTTTGGATTCTTGGAATAAATCTGGCCTCTATCGTCTAAATTCAACACTTTGTGAGTGAGATGGGTGCATGGAATATATTTTAAGGGGGATGATTATTGTTCTCTGCTAAATTTTTTGGATTGATTGCGTCATAGACAAAGAGTCATAGATATAAGCTTAAATGAGATTCCAACACAAAACAAATTGACAATGGGTAGAATAACTTACAAACTTATATACATGCTCAAACCCTTTAATTTTATTAATTTGGGACAACAACCACTTTCATATTTTTCCATTTTATCAATGTGGGACAACATCCACTTTTATACTCCAATGCACCCCCTTACAGTTGGGTTACTAATAAGGCTCAACATATGCAAACAATTGTTAATCAAACAGGGACGGTTGCAAATAAAAATCAAGTAGCCCGCTCGTATACCATGTTAAATTTTTTGCGTCGATTAGGTCATAAACAAAGAGTCATGCATATAAGCTCAGATGAGGCTCCAACCTAAAACCAATTGGCAATGGGTGGAGTAACTCACAAGTTTATATACATGCTCAAACTCTTTAATTTTATTAATATGGAATGACACCCACTTTCATATTCTTTCATTCTATCAATGTCGGACAACACCTACTTTTATACTCTAACAGGCCCCCTCATGTGTAGCCTACTCAGAAGGCTTAACACATACACACAATTTTTAATCAAATGAGGGCAGTGGCAGATCAAGATCGAGCAACTCGCTATGATGCCATGTTCAATTTTTTTATATTGATCGGGTCATAAATAAAGAGTCATGCACATAAGCGCAAATAAGGTTCCACCCAAAAATCAATTAACAATGGGTGAAGTAACTCACAAGCTTATATACGTGCTCAAAATCTTTCGTTTTATCAATATGGGACAACATCCATTTTCATATTTTTTATTTTATCAATTTGAGACAACACCCACTTTTATACTCCAATAGGCCCCCTCAAGTATGGGCTAGTAATAAGGCCCAATACATGCATATAATTTTTAATCAAACGGGTACGGTAGCAAATCAAGATTGAGTAATCTGCTCTAATACCATGGCAAATTCTTTATATTGATTGGGTCATAAAGAAAGAGTTATGCATATAAGCTCAAATAAGGTTTCAAGCCAAAACCAATTGGTAATGGATGAAGTAACCCATAGGCTTATATACATGCTCAAACCCTTTAACTTTATCAATGTGGGACAACACCCACCTTCACATTCTTTCATTTTATTAATGTACGACAACACCCACTTTTACTGTCTAACAATCTTGTGCACCTCTTATAGATTCTGGTTGGTATTCGTGGAAATTGGATAAGCTTAAAGTGAAATTTTAGGATGGATATAATGGTGGTAAGTGAAAGACGAACTCTTATGGAATATACAATATCTAAATAGGGTCCATGTGAATATGTGATTGATGGGACAATAGATTAAATTTAGATTAAGAAATTTACTAAATAGTGTTCGTTAAAATAACACTTTATCAGTTAAGTACTTTCCTTTTCCAGTGGTGTTGTTTTTGTCCAGAAGTATGGCCCTGATGCTTTTGACGTGTCAACGTAGGAGGAGTGAGGGAAATTAATATGCCAAAGTTACTCCTCAATAAATCCGTCCAATTTCTTTTGAAATTAGAAGGGGTTGAAGGGGAGTTTGAGAGGAGAAGTTGAAAATGAACAAAACCACCATGAAAGTGTGAGGCGAAGGGAGTGCTTCAAGGAGACATCAAGGGAGTGGAAGCCATTGATCTCAACAATGGACGAGAAGCAAAGAACATCTCGAAATTATGGACGAGTGTTGTTGTATTCGTGGGGTGTTTTGGAGTTTGTCTAAGGTGGTGAATTTGAGTTGGTGTTGAGGTCTTAATGGTAAGGATTTTATTCATTGTATTTTGTGTAATTTATTGGTTGTTGTTGTAATATGCGAGAGAGGATGTTGAATTTGAGTTAGGATTAGCGTATTGTAGGTGAAGAGAGGAATTGTGGTCTATGTTGGAGCGAATTAAGGGTGTACTGTGTTCGTGGTTTGCAATTGTGAAGGTAAGGGAGAATGGGTGTAGTTGTAGTGCAAAATGTTGACATTTTTAGAGAAGACATGCATTGAGTAGGTTATAAGTAGTTCCATAATTACAATATTGTACATTGAATAACCTAGGTTATACATAGTCAATGGAATGTCGGTGGTGTTGATGTAACTAAGGTAAGGGCTAATTGTGATGTAATTAGTGTAATTTGTTGGTTGCTGTAATATTTTAAAGAAGTTGTTGAATTAGAGTTAGGCATGGTCTACGGTTGAGGAGTTAAAAGGGTTAGTTTATGCTATGTGATGGCAAAGTGGGGAAAATGAGTCTTCAAGTGGGAGAAATTTCAAGGAGGACATGCGTTCAGTAAGTGACAATTGGTTTTACATAATGGCTGCTGAAACGCCCCGCAATGCATGGTACTCCGATAGTAGTACGGGTCTACCTCGGACTGTATTGTGTAGGACTTGAAAAATATTATGTTGACGAGGCAAGTAAGTATGAAGTTTATTTATTCATGTAAAAAATGTTGCATATTTTAAAACAATAACTCATTCTGGTCAATTCTGCAGGTGCTGCGAGGTTATATGACCGTGCCATTCTCGTCAGCAGAGTTACAATCGTCAATCAATGTTAGGAGCAGGTTTAGGAGACTATGGCCTAATAGCAAACTGTGGTTAGTAGTTCTCATTGTCGTTGTTTGTTGTTTTTCACACCAATATACATTTAGGTGTAAGTGACCACTTCCTATTCTAAGAAACAAAAAGGAATTGAAGGACTACATGCCAAAGCTAGTTCATACGAGTTGGTTGAGGGGCCTAATGGTTCCAAAGGCTGGAGCTGGCGACAAGTCCAGGAGGTATTGCATCAGTAACTTTGCGATGGACATGTTCACTGAGCTCTTAAGAGGCGGCAGTAAACCTACCCCAAGCTGTACTGGATATCAGTTTTTTTGAAGCACATAGGAGTCTAAGATTCTATAGCTTGAATAAGAACAACCTTGTGCTTATTGCATACACATCAATATATATAGGTCAACGACATGTGTGCTATTGTTGTAGGTCATATTGCACAATAAGGATTGTATTTCAGGCAAGATATGGGATCTTTGAGAGAGCTTCTTCATCAGATCTATGCTATGTAAGTTATGTATTACAGCTGCTCATAATGAAAAGTTGGCAACACACTTACCGACATCTTATGCACATGTTAATTAATGTTGATGAAAGTATGTGTTCATGCCACTGCTAAGAATAACTGAGGGTCACTGGTTATTGCTAATAGCTAATTTGCTTGAGCATTGCTTTCTTCTATACAAATCATTGCCGAGTGTAGGAAACAAGAATAGACAGACACTTGTGGATAACGCTATGAGTCATAACTGTAGTTCGTGGTTGGATATTACTTTTGCTTTTGCTTTCAACCTGTCGTGGTGGGTGGTGTAAAGTATGTGACTCATGTTGCTGGTAACGTTGACAATTGGGTACAGGATTGCATTAGTGCTTGTGTTCTTACAATCAAACACTTACACTGATGCGACAAAGTGGGAGGTTGTCAGACCTAACTGCCTAGAACAACGCAGGTACACGTAATACGTATTCATGTTGTAAATTAACGATTGTTGCGTATGTATGTATGGTTAGTTACCTTGGCTATGTCGTAATAGTGTCACAGTGGACATGATTGTGGGGTGTTTGTTGTGGCTTACAAGGAATTGTTGTCGCTCAAGGTGGATGGGTTATACTTTGACTATGACTGTGTTGTACACTATAAGGGTAAGTGCCCGTTGATCTTAATGTAGAGTAGAGTTGCTCATTTTCCTTATCATCTAAGAGGTAGGTTTCTAACTTCACCAACCCTCTTGCCCTTACAATGTAGGGTTACATAACTAATTGGTGGTTATATGTAAACTGCAGGTTTAGTTTCCGCCTAGTGCACCTGTTCTAACGCGTTTGAACTTGTTCAAGACATGTGTGCCAGTTAGGGTGTGAAATAAGAGCTTGTATTGGGTGTCTAAAGTTTTTTCCCTATTAATGACTATTTATTTATATGTATTTTAACTTAGGATATCTAGTACATTGTTTACTTGCAGGTCCAACTGCGGTATATAGCGTATCCTTCTGTGTTCTAGGTATTTCCACAACATGGGTTACTAACCTTAATTATGTGGGTTTATTCACACATATACCGACTATTGGGAGTTTGGTACATGACTGAATCATACATGTGTGAACTGATTATATTCAAATATGTGATCCTAGGTAAGCAGTATACATCATAGCGGGTTAGGCACATGTATTTCAACCGATCATAAGCAACTTCGTCTACACTTTAAACTATAGTATATCCTCCTCCCTTGTGGGAATGTCCATAACCTGGGTTACTTACCTAAAGTATAGCAGGTTATTTACATATAGCCTAACCCCAAGGAGTTTGGTACAAAGCTATGAATCATTTATTCACATACGCAATCCCAGGTTAGCCATATGTATTTCCTAATATGTTCATATACAAATCATTTAAATTAACCCAACAAAGTAGATTCCATTCTTCCCTGGATGTTTGACAAACATATGTGCGGCCCAAGTCAATGCATCATACTTTGTACGTGATATATGATTAGAATATACTTCATTTTAGGCTTATTTGTTCTATGTTTGGGGAGAATTATAAACTTCACGCTATAATCTATACGCCTATTCCTATTTTATGCTTGCGTACGGTTTTTTTCTTTGTCTTGCAAGTTTTTTGAACTTTGTACCCTTGCTTTGACCCCAATTGAGTATGTTTTGACTCCCCACGAATGCCTCCAAGTCACTATGCCTGTGGAAAAGAAAGAAGAACTAGAGGATGCTGAGATAGAGCCAACCACGGATGCTACCTAGTGAGCTTGTAACTGCTTGCTTCTTGTTCTTCCTTCATCTTATAGCTGAGGACAACCGAGTTTGTCATTAAATAGGGTTTTTTCAGCCGCAGAAGAGGGAGAGCAAAAGCTTTTATAAGTCATTTCAATCTCACTTCTATTATTAGTTTTAGGATTTTCAAGTTTCCTTCGAGCAAGAGAGGTTATTGAAGTGGAAGATTGGCACTTGGAGGCTTGGAGACTGTGAAGCCATTAAAGACCACCATTATTATTGCTAAGCCTTTTTTTCCTTCTAATCTCTTCTTAAGCTCTTGTTTAGATGTTGTTAATTTCAATTGTGTGTGAGTAGATTTACTTAATCTAGGGACTTGTTAGCCAAAGTATTGATGTTAGATCTTTAATTTTCAATATTTATGCTCTATCTAAATTGGCATAATTGAATTCTATCTTGTGGATGAAATGCTATGAGTAAATTTTTGGCCAAATTTGCTTGCTTATATTAGATAGTTGAGTGAAGTATTGAAAGGAGAAATTCACTATTAGAACAACATGTCGGAACTTAATTTAACAATTCTTAAAGGAGAGTTGTTTATCAAGAGGAAATCCTCGCAATAAAAAAATCCAGAACCAAGACTAAAAACAAGGACATTTGAAAGAATGTTAATTGGATTAGTTTAGGAAATCCAATTTGTTTTGAAAGAAAAGATTGAATTTTATTCGCTTGTGCTCCCTTGAATCATCCACTTCTAGGTAAAGTGCACATTTAAGTCCAACAATCCAACCCTTTATTAGGCAAAAGAATTCCCCAGATGTTTTTAATTTGATTGAATTTTCCGATAGTTAACTAGCGATAGTTGAGACAACCCATCTAAATTGGGTTGCTTAGCCTTCTATAATTAGTTAAAACTTAGATTATATTTGGTCTATGTGGGAATGATATTAAAACTATACTACAACACCCGTGCACTTGCGGAAGTGTCAAGTTTTTGGCGCCATTGCTAGGACCAATTTGTGGATTTTGAGTTCGCCTATCTAGATTGACTAAGTATGTTTTTTGTTTTTGTTTTTCATTATAATTTTTTGATTTACGTCGGTAGTGTGTTGTGGTGATCTTTGCAGGATTTCACCACTTATATGGGAAGTCCCTTTTCATTTGAATTGGATCCAAAAATAGAAAGGACTTTTTGTTCTGGGAGAAAGAAGCTGAAGTTAATGGGGTAAAGTGCCAATGCTTAAGAAGCCTTTTCTAAGTTAGCAAAAGGAGGAGATCATCGAAGAATGACACTTTGGGATTTTGTCACCCCGGGAGTCCAAGGAATTGCCTATAGTATTGCTCGATCCAACGTGGAAGCCCATAATTTTGAGTTTAAGCTGGCTCTTATTTTCTTGGTGCAACAATCCCAATTTGGAGGCACTCTACTAGAAGATCCCAACTTACACATCTCGGTATTCTTAGAAGTATGTGACACAGTGAAGCTCAATGGAGTTTCTATCAATGCTATTCGATTGTGGCTATTTCCCTTTTCGTTTAGGGACAAGGCGAGAGTCTGGCTTCATTTTTTGCCTTCTGGATGCATCACAATGTGGAATGAGCTCACCAAGGCCTTTCTTGCGAAATTCTTTCCTCCTAGCAAGACAGCGAGTTTGAGAAACCAAATCACCATTTTCGCTCAAAGAGAGGATGAGTCACTATATAAAGCTTGGGAGCGTTTTAAGGACCTATTGAGGCGATGTCCACATCGTGGGCTTCAATAGTGCATGTTAGTGCAAGCCTTTTACAATTGAGTCACTCAACATGTGAAGTATACTATAGACGCGGCGGCAAGGGGTTCCCTTATGAACAAGACTGAAGGCAAGGCTTACAATCTTATTATAGAAATGTCGCTAAATAAGTACTAATGGTCCAATGGGAGAAGCCAACCTAAAAGGGTTAGAGGTAAGTTAGAACTTGATGCTATCTCTGTGCTTTCTGCTAAAGTGGATGCCATGTATCAAAGGTTAGAACGATTAAATGTTAATTCTATTAGTTCAAGTACCCCTTCCCTATCATCTGAAATTTGTAAGTCTGTTGATCATTTGAATGTGAATTGTCAAGTCAGGAGTCCATTTGCCCATGATGCTAGTGACTAGGCCAACTATGTCAATAATTTCAACCGTAGATCGACTAATGACCAATTTTCTGACACACACAATCCTGAATGGAGGAATCACCACAATTTCTCTTATAACTCTAATGCCCCTCATATGCCTAAAATGAATTTTAGACCACCTTATCCTCAACAAGCACCTCAAAAATAAAACTTAGAGTCCATGATGGAGAGTATACTTTTGGCACAACAAAAGTAAGATGAGTATATTATGTACTTAGCCTATAAGGTTGATGTGCTTACTACTTATAATAAGATGTCAAAAGCTCAAATCGCCCAACAAGCTGCCTGTTCATCTACACCCTTGGGTGGATTTTCTAGTAAGAACGAACTTAGCCCTTGGGGGAAATGTAATGTCATGAGCATTTGCTTGATAGAAATGATGAAGTTGTTGAAAAGAGGGTGTCTGCTTCTTCTAATGATATCACATGTGATTATGCCCTTAATTCTAATGAGGTTCCTAATAACCCCAAGAAAATTTCCCTAACACCTTATGTTCCACCTTTACCATTCCTTCAAAGAATGGCTAAGGCTAAACTTGACTAACAATTTGGGAAGTTTTTCGAGGTCCTTAAGAAACCGTACATTAACATTCCATTCACCAATGCCTTGTCTTAAATGCCTTGTTGTGCTAAGTTTTTGAAAGAGATTCTAATAAAAGAAAGCTAGAAGAGCATGAAACTATGGCATTGTCTGAATAATGTATTGCCGCAATCCAAAATAAGGTCCCTACCAAGCTTAAGGATCCCGATAGCTTTTTTATTCCTTTTCTGATGGGGAATATGTCAATAGATCGTGCCTTGTGTGACTTGGGGTCCAATGTAAGTTTAATGCCCTTCTCTCTTTACGAAAAGCTGGACCTAGGAGAAATGAGACCCACCACCATCTCTTTATAATTGGCGGACCATTTTGTAAAGTAGCCTGTGGGTATTTTAGAGGTTGTCCGCATTAAGGTAGGAGACTTGTATGTGCCTATAGATTTTGTAATCCTTGAAATGGAAGAGGATATGCACCCCCCCCCCCCCAATTATTCTTGAGAGGTTGTTCTTGGCCATCACTGGGTGCCGTATAGATGTCAAAAATGGTAAACTATCTTTCATGTGGAAGATGAACATGTGGAATTTAAATTGATTAAAGCTTCTAAATTTCCTTCTATCTCTGGTGAGTACCATCGGATTGATATAGTGAATAGTTTGGTACAAAGGACCATTTGCCATAATGTTTCTTATGATCCTCTTGAGCATTGTTTATTGAATGATGCTACTACTAAAGATGAAAATCCAAAAGTAACAATGCATGCTCAATTCTTGGAAGCTTCTTCACAAGTTTGCCCAACCTTTGCCAAGGTGGAAGTGCTAGTGAATGACGATGCGCCCTTGTCTCGTGAGAAACGTGCCCCTAAGGTAGAATTAAAACCTTTCTTCTTTGAGGAACGAGTTTCTTGGCCCCTATTCTACATATCCTATGATTATGAATGCGAGTTTAAATGCATCTCAAGTTGACTCTTTGCTAAGAATACTTACGATGCATCGTAAGGCCATAGGGTATACTCTTGATGACGCTAAAGGAATTCACCCTTCTATGTGTATGCATCGTATTTTGATGGAAGATAAACATAAACCCTTAATTGAACTATGTGTGACTTGAGTGAGTTGATTGATTAAATAAGTGAGCCATTTGTTGGAGTATAGGCTAAATGACTTGTATTCTCATAAATAAGCTAGTGTTAGCTCAATTAATAATTGTTTTGTATATGCGTCTTGGTGATTTAAATTGAAAGTTTAAAGTATGCTTGGTTTGAACTCAAAGGATTGGAAAAGACTTAACTCTAGGCTCATTCTTTACCCCTATGGCATGATTTGTTCCTCGGACCTCATAATGGAATGAGCAGACATACTTAATGGTCAGTAGAGAGAGGGATAGAAGGAGTAAAATTATTTCCCTTCTGAAAACATAGAGACTTTGAAAGTTAAAGTCTTTCCTAATTGGTGAGTTACGGTTTTTCTTTTGCATTAGAAGACCTTTCTAATTATTTGGTTAGGCCTTACTATTACGTCTGAAGACTTGCATTCGCTTTACAATAATGTTCGAGTCTAGTTCTATGAGCATAAGTTTCTATGTCTAACCAGATGTTTCGGATGGCTGCATGCCAAGGCGCATACGTTGCTTGATGCGGTAATGATTAGTTGTTAGTGACTGAATAAAAGATTTCTTTTCATGACTAAAAGTTCTTTTAGACCCGTTTCACGTAAATTCCCAATTGCTATGGGAACTAAGTGAGATCTTTGTATACATACATGTCAATGTGGGTAGTTGTGATGGGGTCTTAGTGATTGTTGCAATAAGTGTTATTCCAAGCCTTCCATATACTTGCCATTGATACTTATATGTGGTCTTAATCTGGAGTTGTTATTTATATAGAAAGTCTTCCTTGCTTTCCAACATACAACTACTATTACTCACGAGTCAGCTATGTGTTATGCTTATCATGGTATGGAATGTTGTTCTTGTTATAGGATTGACGATGTCCAGGCTAAATTAAACCCCAACACACCTAGAGAGGAAATAAACAGAAGAACCTGACAGACTTTGGAATTGCCATACCACATATATCACCTTGTTACGTCTTGGGGCAATGATCCATACCTTTCCAACATCTTCTTAAGTATTAACACGAAGTATAGAAGCCAGAAATCTCTATAGGAGGTTGAACCTTCCCCTCCGTACCACGAGCTCCTAAGATACCTACGATCACCTTATGCGATAGATGTACCACATAGGACCGTATCACGTATTGGTGAGGCCACTGATACCATTCTGCTTACCCTAAACCATTTTTAGTTGATTGATAGCTATCTTCTAATATGTTTGGACAAACCTCAAGACATACCTCCAACCCTAGGTTGCAATGACGGTTGCACTCCTGTATACTCGCCTATATGTCCTTTCTTGGGACACTACTGTGAATCTAAATGTTTTAAAGCATAACCATGACATTATATACAATCTAAAGCCCATAGAAGCTTATATAGTTATTTAAGTCTGCTATACATGATCAGTTATGTGTTTTACGAATAAATAGTATAGTAAATAAACTTCATTGGAGTTGCTTATCTTGAATTTTGGTTAAGCAAATGGTTGGATTAGTTAAATGATTTAACCAATGTGAACTATTGCTTGAATCATATATGAGTTGTTACTTGCACTCCATGAGTGCTACTGTCTAATGATATAGTTTGAATAACTCTATGCATATGCAGTCAATGCATGATGTGGTGGACTTAGGCATTTAGCTTCACATTTATTTGCCTTTGTGCAACCATGTTTGACCATATAGCATGCTAGTGTAACCATGACATATGACCTTAAGGGTCATGGATAGGTGCATGTAAAATGACCGTTGACATGATTCGACCGAGTGCAATAGCAAACATGGCTAAGCTATCTTGTATTGTGTTTTGTGCGGTGAGTTTGTGTAATGCATGGTAAATTTCATAAGGAACCTTGGGTGGTGCTTTGCTAGCCATCATGCGTGTTGCTAATGCTGTCTTACTATACCTTGGTTATTATGTTTACCTTCACTCCATTCTAGTCGTCTTGTAGTTAGGCATGATACCATTTTGCATATTACCGCTGCCATTTCTCGCGTTATGTCTACATGTGTACGTACTTGATGATGAGCACCTCAAGGAATCCAATAATGTGTTGGTTGTACTCAAGGTCATATTAGAGTCTATGTCATATCCTTTCATCAAGTTGTCATGCATAGTTGTAATTATATAATTAACTGAAATACATACCCTAGTGTGGCTTGGTTTTACTACATTATAACTTGTGATATTCTAATAAAGGTGCAAAGGGGCCTAGAGATGAATTCATGAACATACCCTTGTATTTATATTATTCTATGACTTACAAGTGACCAGCTCTAAACGGGACCCTAGGGTAGGTCTTTCCACAAGCAAAGCTCTTGTGATTACATTGTCTACTTGTCTTCATAACTATGCATTCTGGCAGGAAATTTCCTACTTAGCTAAGTGCAATTAACAAGGCATTTACCTAGGAACTCTGAATCAATACTCAGAGTCTTTCTCCTCTATGAAATTGCAAGTCTCCTGGTGGAAATGCCCATGTCAAACCACCTTATCCCGATAGTTAAATCCCCAGGGAATGATAGTTGAGCTTGTTAGATTTAATTGCACAAGGACACAAGAGGGGGGATGAATTGTATCTACCGACTTTTCTGATTTTTTCATAACACTCGTGAAAACTATTTGGACTGAGTGTTTGGAGTGAAGTAGAAACAAAGCTAATAGCAGAAATAATAAAGGAGACAATATTTTTACGTGAAAAACCACCTCTGGCCCAACTGAGGTGTAAAAACTACGACCTACCACTGTAGGATTTCAACACACTTTCACTAAATGAGCCAAACACGTTACAACCGAAACACACGTGACTTAGTCACACACGTAACTTGATGTACCCCAACACATTCGTTACAAACACCATGTTACTTAGTCTACCCCGAGACCCTCGTTACAAAAACCACGTCCAATGTCTCCCAAGACTTGGACACTCTCTTATCTCACTAATCAAAAAGAGAAAAAGGAAAACTCCTTACTTAAGTGCTTCTAAACAAGCTAAATGTAAGGTACAATACAATCCCTGTTATGCCAACATTGAAGACTCGATTTAGCACTCTTTTTGAAGGTTTTCTCTCAGAAAATTCAGACCCACAAAGACAATTTTAAACCCTTGGAAAACCTTAAGAAAAACTAGAGAAGGAGACGACTTAAATAGTGGGCTTGTATTGTAGGGTTAGGAAGATTTTCTTTCCCTCAATGACTCTAACACTCAACCTCCTAAAATCTTTCCTCTTGATATTCTTCCCTTAAAGGATAGGATAAAATCTTTCAAAAATCGTTCAATATTATCTTTTAAGGAAAGAAACATTTTTAGACTCTACTAATAAATTCTCTTAACATTATCTTTAAAGAAAAAATCTTTTTAGACTCAATAGACACACGAAAATTAATCCTAATTATTTCAAGAAAATTAACAGTAAAAAAAATCATTCTAAAATCTTGAAATTCGTTTTTTGTCTTTGACATCAGAACACTGCAGACCTAACTTCTTGGAACTGTTCTGAGGTACTGTTCTGAAGTACTTAAAAACCTTTCAAAGCAAACGCTAAGTCAAGACCTTCTAATTGGCATATTAACAAGAATCTAAAAATTAAACCACTACCAAGGCTAAGACACTTGTTATCAGCTAAACTCCTTGCACATGTATCGACTTTGATGTTCCAAGCTGATTCGAGCCGCACAAAGTATTTTCCGGATCCTGTCTCAACACACAACTCAAGCACAACATATTGATTACTACATTTGGATTGTTATCATCAAAACTTTACACATTGATTGGGTCAACAGAGCTGTATAAAGGCAACACTAGATATATGAACCTTGTGCCGAACCTACCACAACCAAGAAACCATTTATCTACCTCCCTTAAACTAGGACCTATACTAGACTCTTGCTACGTATTGACCCACATTCTTTTTATATAGCTTCACCAAGTTCTGTCCTTGCGTGATAATTGGTAGTTGCATATGTTATCCTCTTGCAAGTTGCTTATTATATACTTGTTAGACTAGTTCATGTTGCTATGAATCTTGGGCAGGAGAATGTTGAGTTGCTGATTCTATACAATGTCGTTGTACTAAGGTGATGCTATGTAATGCCCTTATTACTCTGATGTGCTATAGGAGTTTCTAGGTTAACTGATTTGCTTCTAGAGTGAATTGTTATCATGCTTTAGAATGAACTTGAGCCAATTGACTGCTTTTATATGACCTTGATTTGTTATGGCTTAGTTGTAATACCTTTAAATGTCGATTCAGGCGATGTGTATGCACAAAGTTGTTAGTCACTATGCAAATAGTGTTTAGATAACTGAAGGCTCGTGTTCCTTTCAAAATAAGTTTGACATGGTTATCCATGCCAACACATTTGTCCCTCTTCCATGAGGTTTGCTCTTGGTGCCTCAATAGAGTGAATAAATGCTTGAAGAGGACTGGTGAGGAAGAAACTAGGCGCCATAAGCCTCTTTTTTCGATTTAAAAGATATAATTAGTTGTAATATAAGATTTTGGATTTTATTATGAGTTGTGTAGATTGTGCTATGTGTATGCGCATCTCGGGTCCGATTGAACTGTGAACCTCGGAATTTTGAGGACGAAATTTTTTTTTTGGGGGGAGAATGTAATAACCGCAATTTTTATTTCAGTGGTAGCTAGCGAATTTGCCTAACAATTTAATCAGTCGTAATTTTGTTATTGCTAAAAGTTGGATTAATATTGTGTGTTTGTTTAAGTGGGTAATTTTTATAAAAAGGGGACAATCATTATTATTATTTACTTTGAGATTTCATGACATTCTTAACGAACAAAAATTAGCAGTTGACCAAATATTAGAAAGAACGAAATTAACATATTCGGGTGAATCATTGAGTATTAGGATCAACAAGCTTGAATTTGGGTTGAGAGGTAGGAATTTTGTGGTTAAGATAGATAAACTAGTTTGTAAAATAAAATAAAATAAAAATAAAAAAGGCGGGCTGGAGGCCCTGCCTTTTGTGAAAATCATAAGAAATGAAGGGGGTAGGGGGCTTCTTCTTCGAGTCCCTTCCTTGGTTTAACACCACAAAAAGAAAGGGGAGAGAGAGAGGGAGAGAGAGGGGGTGGAGATCAAGCGGTGGCGTTGAGACCTAACGGCGGCTGCCCAATCCATGACGTCTATGCCAGCCAGTTTCGAGTCCTGGTGCCATGCGAGGGTGGGGTTTGAATATTTAGGGTTTGAAGATTTGTGTGCCACCACCGCGACCACCACTGTTGGCATCTGAGCACTATTCTGACGCTGGGGTCAGGCCGAGGGAGAGGAGAGAAGCAGCAGTAGCACCGTCTGGAAGACGGAGACCCGAGCAGCGTTGTTATCACAGCCACGACCAGCAACGAGTTGGGGGTGATGGGTCTCAATGAAGTATAGGAATCATTCATTCAACCCATTAGTCGGGTCCATAAAGCTTGGAATCCAAGTGGGTGCATTAATTCCTTAATTACTAATAATTTCTCAAATTTTTTACACCCCAGTCTCTGGGATTGTTCTGATTATTATTCAATTTCGAAGTTAATTGATTTAGGTTCGGAATGAATCTAAACATGTATATAAATAGGGGTTGTAGAAAGCTTGTTTGATTGTTGGGCATAACTTGACACTTAGATTAAATTATTCGACAATTTGGAATGAAACGAAACCAAAATTGAGCTTGGTTGATTATTGGTAAGGAATTGAATTAAAGATGAGTTGTCGAGTTCTTGAACAATTTAGGTTGAAATAATGAGTTGGTTTTTGATGATTTTATGAAAGGTACGGTGAGGAGGGGGTCTGGGTTATCGATTAGTTAGTAACCTACGAATTGTGCACATAGGTGTGAAACTATACAGATTGTGCTGAACTGAAAGTAGCTTGCGGTAACCGTCGCCTTTAGCCCTCTATTACAACAAAACTATTGGATGCCAATTGTGTAAATTTAGAATAAATTTGAAAGGCTCATAAAAGGATTGCATGCCTCATACCTAGTTGGTCGAACGTACTTTAGGCCAATCTCGATTAACAGTTGAGTACATCCCTATCTTAATTGCTGAAATACCTATAACATGGACAATCTTTTATTAGTAATTCAAGTTTTAAAGATCCCTTGACTACTTACAAAGGCTATTCAAGTGACCTGTTGATTTGGAAAACATTTTGAATTAAGAATCAATATGTTTGTGATATGCTTGAAGGTGTGTGTTGATAACTGTGTAAGTGATTTGCTTTTATATGATAAGCGTTCTGAGATATGTGGTTAACAGTGATTGTTAGACCATTTGTTTGATAAGAGTAAGCCATAATTAGATGTTACAAGCTCTTTTATAACTCATTTGATGCTTCACGCGGCCGAATAGAGCCTTGCGTCATGTATGAACAATTTCACATTTGAAACATTGAGAAATCGAGGTGTGTTTGTACATGATTGCGTCTACTATCTTCTAAAACAAGTTTTAATGTCACATTCCTTGATAAGTGAGTGGTCATATGGTTACTAACTCGTTTACAAACATATTTTACCAAAATGAGTGGTTTTATGCTTCCAAAGGTCGGTTTAAATTCATTAAGGCTTTTTAACACTCTTGGGGATGAAAATGTCATTGCTTATAATTCAATGAGAATTTTGATGCAAGTGTATTTAAGTGAGATGCATCTTAAATTTTTTGTGCTAAGAGAATGGTGCAAAATGTTTGGACAAATGTTTAGGGAGTAGACCTAGCATGCGGGAACCTTAGCTTATTGGGAGTAGACCCAGAAGTATGCACCCTAGAAGGCTCTGACGAGGGTAATGGTCCACTAATTGTAAGGGGCCTCAGGTATAATATGAAGGGCGAGTGTAGGTCTCCCCTAAGGCGAGTGTAGATCTCCCCTAAATAGCACAAATATGAGAATCTAATGCCCTATGAAATGATTTCTTACTTGTTATATGATATAAACTCCTCACTCAAGGACTATGCTAGTTCCAATATTTGGAAAAGTGCATGTGCTCTTGAAAAGAGCTTTTATTGATTTCTAATTTATTTTCCAGTGAATAACTACTGTTTTATAAAGGCTTTATTTTATTTAAGCGATGCTTCTTGTCTTTTATGTGTGAATCCCATTTTCTTACTAAAGGAACCTTACTTGGTGATTTTAATTAAACTCCGGGATGATGTATGCTTACGTGAAAATTAAACGTTCTACTGTTCTCTATGCCTGAATTTGTGTGTGCGTTGGTTTGCTATTGAGCCTGGTATGTTGCTATGTCATGTTAAGCAACTAGTTGTCACCGCGAAGATAAAAGAGGTATAATTTGGACAAGTTGAGAACTCTTATATGCACAGACTAAGGAAGGGGATGGATGCTATTGACTTGTGGAGGTTATTGCAATGTTTTGAGATGTGAATGACATTTTGTGCTTATTATGTTGTATTAAATATCAATTTACGTGGGATTGCTAACTAAAAGTATTATTTACAACTGTTTTGTTTTCGGGATGAGGATCATGTCCCCTCTCTATTTTCCCTTTTCCGTAGGTTCCTGGTATGACAGGCAAATGATGGTTCACATAAACCGAGTTAGAATCTCCTTTCTCTTTAGAAAAAGAAATTAAGCGCTTATACATGTAGAATCGTGAGTATAATAGTGTAATATAATGCATTCGTAGATCCTTATGTATGTGTAAGTTAATTGGTATAGTTCATATAATGCATATTGCTAGATGTCGCTCTGAATAGTTGTGTGAGCCAACCATCTTATTACTCAGTCATCTTTTTAGTTAAAGTTAGTTATTTTTTGGATGTAAACCCCAATGCTCCGGATGTGTGATCTGTTGAGCTGTATCTCTTATTTCTTTCTTTATTATTGTACTTTATACTTTGTGCCTGTGGCCCATAGAGTTGTGGTCTCTGATGTGTAGTCGTTGAGCTTAGGATATGTCTTTTATGCTTTTATTTATTGTAGGGACCTAATGTAAGGCTTTAAACCTAGGATATGGTCAATTTTTAAGGGGAGCTCCATCCATTTTGTTCCAAAAATTGAGAATTGCTAAAATCACTAGCCGTAGGGGGTAGGGTGTTACAGGTTAGGAGTAGTTGGTGGATAATGACATTGTTGTTTGTTGTGGTATGTTTGGTATGCAATGAGGGATTTATGCGATATTTCCCTTGATGTCAATTGGGTTGAATTCTAGGGGTTGTTCGAAAGTGTTAAAAAGCGCACAATTTCTCTCGCCATGATCCTTATCTTTGAAAAAAGAAAGACAAAGAAAAAGAGAAAAAAAAGAAGAAAAAGAATGTCGAAAAAAAAAGAAGCAGCAAGATAACAAAAGGATTTTGTGTAGATTTCACATTACATATACTTCAACACTTTCTCGTATTGTAGATCAACTCGGTGGAACAAAAATTTTCTTTTAGGCCCTCACTTTGTAATTCGGGTTTTATTTATTTGTTTATTTATTAACGAAAATTTTGGGAGAATTAATAGTAGGCCCTAATAATCATAATCTAAGTGATTTAATTTATTTTTTCGTAATGTCACAAAAATTTAAATTTGAGTTACATAAAAGACATTATCGTTATGGAGCGGTTTATTTCCGAGCCTAATTCATTTTAGCCCAATTTGAAGCCAAACAATTTTGCTTAGTTAAACCTACAAATTATCATGATTTATGCATAATTGTAATTAGTAAAAGCTACTTTATGATGTGAAAATTCACCCAAGTATATATAAAGCATTTCCAGCCTAGTAAAAGAAGCAAATATCTTAAACCCATCTTCCCCTTCTCTCTCCTCCATAACCAACCCCTTGCTTGCTACTGTGCTGCTGCCAACAGCCCCCCACCGAAGCAGCCACCACCACCAGTCCACCACCACCGGCTCAGCCACCATCCCCTCTCAACGCCCACCCTCAACAACCGCCTCTCCCACCTCTTTTCTAGACAACAAAGTGCGTAAACCCTAACCTTGTTCTTGTTGTTTTTGATGTGTGTGTTAGTTTTGATTCTTGCTTTATTATTTTTGATTGTTGATCATTTTATTTTGATAGAAATAAGAGTTATTTTGGTGCTTTGATTGATGTTGAAGCTTGGGAGTAAGTGAGACTTGCGATTGTTCATGGTCGTGTAAGTTTAAGCTTAAGTGATGTTTATGGATTGTTTTGTATTTGTTTTGGCAATCTTTAGCATCATAAATGATTATGGTGGATTTGGTGAGGTTTTTGAATAAGTTAAAGGTTAGTCTAAGTTGACCAAAAGCTAGGGTTTTAATGATTAGGTAAGTTTCAGCTTTCTTTTAATATCAAGTATGTTATTTGTGCATATTTGGTTGAAAAAATCAATCTCAGATGTGTTCTTCACTTGGAAAAAAATGATTTGGTGTGATTCTTGAAAAACGGGTGGATTATGGAAATTTCTCCAACTGATTATAAAGGAACATTTTTTTCACTTATGCAAATAACTAAGATCATGGGCGTATTTTGAGTGGGTTTGAGAAATAGAAGAATTGAAAATTTGATGTAAACGATTATAGAGTGAAATGGAGTATTATGGCTTTGTGTGGTGATGGAAAAGACCAAAGCTTTGTTACATAATTTTAAGGAGTGATTTTAGATGGGGGTTTATGTGAAAGAAAAGGAGGAAGCAAAAGCAGCGTGGTTGTGAACTGGCAAAAACACGGGATACTTTCCCATTTCATTGGTAATAATCAACCCATCTAAAAATTGTCATTTTTAGGCAATAGATAGATCAATGAGTTATCTTCCAAATTCCTTTTAAATCTTCTGAATCTGAGTTTTGTGAAAAAAGTTATGGTCATTTTACTAGGACTGCCCAGGATAAACCAAAACTGGCACACTTGTGCCCAATTTTGGAAACCCTATTATGGAAATCATGTTTAGCTTTACAAATGAAAGTTTTTTTGGGACTTCTTAAGCTTTCAATATTAGAGCATTAGCTCTCAATCTAAGGTCGGGAGATTAAGTTACGAGCCATTTATTGTAGCCCCTTTTAAGCCTTTACCCCTCTTTTAGCTAAACCTACCAACTATGAAAATAAATATATTTGCTAACTATATGTTTCTCTAATGATATTTTTGCATAGACCCGAGCCTAATCCATCATTTCCTCCCCTTTTTCTGCATAATCATACTTAGTGAGATTTCATTAAAAGGCACATGCATGTTCATTGCCTATATCTTTAAAAATCAACACGTATTTATCAAAATTATAATGTTTTGGTAAGTACATCAACGAATCAGTTTAGTTAATGATTTATCACATAATTTTTGACCCCATCAGTTATCAGTTATAGGGCATTGCCCTTTAGTTACTCGTGTGGCTTTAGGTCAAGTCCTCCGATCGGCTTGGCAAGTGTACACCTATCTACATATTGTAACTAGAGGTTTACTATCTATCAGATAATAATTAGCAATGTAGTTTTATCTTCATCTCTGGCAGGCCGACTGGAGAAGATAAGTAAGTGAGAAAGTCTGAAAGGAACAGTATTGTATTAGGGCATAGATGCTTTTGGCACTATATTGTGAAATATTCTGATGTCAGAACTATATACTCTATAAAGAGTTACTATATTTTTGGAGTAAAGTTTGAGATACTGGAAGCCATTTATGTATGGTTTTGATAGTTTGTGACCGTGTGAATGCCTTGTGGTGGTAAACGATCTTCAGCTTAGATACGTTTAATTATTTTTAAACCAAGCCTTGTCCTTTTTAGACGGCGGTAACACCCTGATCTTTGGGCTATCATTTTTAATTGATAAATTTAATAGAGAGAATGCACGCAGCAGATTATATGCATTTGGGGTGTTACAAATTTAGCATCAGAGCTAGGTTATGATTTTCCTAATGGGATACGGAGTATGGAGTTTAGATATAGGAGGGTGAGAAGGTTTATTAGTAAGGAATATCCTATACTATTAGAGACTTGTGATATTAGAAATGCATATTGCTTATCTTTTACATGCCCCTCATTTGTATTTTTCTTGCTAGATGGATCCTTACGCAGTTAATATGATGCTTAGTGCGTCTGTGGTAGCCCACATTTCAGTGTTGCACACCAGCATGATAACTCATGCACAAGACCCTTTCTCCGAGTTCCACAACATCATGGTCCATGCATGTAGATTGTTATGGTCCTTACCCACGATCGACCCATGGGTCGAGTTTAGCCTTCGTTACCATCAATTCATGATGATGGGGAACCCAAGTTGGGAGGGACTTAGGTTTCAGGTCTAGAGGGCTTGGGCTATGATCACTTCAGAGTTGATGTTGTGGGAGGAGTTCGAGCAGAGGTGCATTATTATGGAGAGCCTTCTGTACGTTTTTCCTTTTACACCAGGCGCATCCCCTACCTGCACCACCCATAGCAGCACAGGGAGCACTATCGTTGCTCACACTGGGCACCCCTCTGATGCCCGACGGTCCTGGGGGGGTTCATGTAGTGGTAGATCTCCTTGACACACTGGAGATCGTGGTACTTAGTCCTGAATGATGAGCCCAAGGAGAGTCTTGAGGACCATCTAGAGGATAAGGACAATCCAGAGGAGGACCAGGAGATTGATGAGGTAGGTGAGGAGTAGCAGATTGATCACGGGATTGATAAGGCAGTAGGAGAGCAACATGAGGATCAGGAGATCGTCGACGCAGAGTCAGGAGTATCGAATAGCAGCTTGGACTCAGGCGAGGAGCTAGAGGATGAGTCTGACCCAAATTATGAGCCATCTAGGGATCGTTAGGTTGTTTCAGGTGTTGACTTAAGTAGTTTACATTTTCAGCACCTCATGTATATAGCATGGTCAAATTGGATAAAAGAATTTTTTTTTAGCATATGACATTGTATATAGTGAGGTAAATCCTTCCGACCGTGATGACATGGTCCGTCTCTCTTTTGGAGTATGTGACAAATCTAGTGTCTGGGGGTAGTTAGTGTTTTGGGTTGGTGTAGGAGTCAAGGTTGATCTTACTTAGTCAGTTAGATATGATATACTTTTGTTGATCACGTATATAAACAAGCAGCTATCGATGTAACCAAGCAATTATGGAATGATACAATGAAACTGTGGGGTCTGTTTTAAATAGTATTTAAGCTATATTAAATGTATTTGTTGGGCATGCTTATCTTATATGTTGGGATATTCCAGGGATTGAATTATTTCGTTTAATGTATGACTAGAATATCCGAATCGGTGCAAAACAACACAGAGACTCATATAGGGCTAACTCGGATTATGGCCAGGGATTGGGTGAACAAGCCTCATATCATGTGCCACTAAATTTTTGGCGAAATGCCACCTAATCCCCCTAAGTTAGCTAACTACATTGGCAACCCAAACTACTAGCCGACTTTAATAGCTAAACTGATGAAGCGGATTCTCCAAGTATCTACTGAAACCCCTCCTAAAGATGACAAATTAGCAGATAGGGTAGCACGGCGCAACCCTAAAGTGTATGATGGAAATTATGATCTAATAGTATTGGAGAAATGGGTAAAGGGAATGGAGAAAATTTTTACAATGGTTGAGATTTCAGAAGAAAAGAAAGTAAACATTGGGAGGTATTATTTGATTGGTGAAGTTGATATTCGGTGGAACACTGTTAAGGGTAGGCTCGTAGGACCTGAATTTACCTGAGGTAAATTCCTGGAGGAGTTGAGGGCAAAATTTTACCCAGTTGTGGTGCAAAGGCAAAAGGAGAAAGAGTTTATAGAACTAAAGATGAGTGGTAACATGACTATGATGTAGTATGCCAGTAAGTTTACATAATTATCCAGACTTGTTCCTGAATTTGTTTCATCTGAAAGGTTAAAGATAAGGAAGTTTGAGGAGGGTTTGGCCTTCTACATTCGAAACCAGTTAGTTGGGCAACCAATCTTGACTTATCAAGAGCTATATGAACGATCCGTTGAAGTGGAGCAAGTGAAGGCAGAGTTGAGGGCCTTGAACGCGATCAACCAAAAGAGAAAAGGGATTGAGCGAGGAACTCTGACAAATACTTAATGTACATCATTTTAGGATCCTTTTGCTTCATTTTTAGGAGAATATTGTGCTTTAAGTTAATATTTATACTCCTATTCTCGATTTATACTTGGGTATAGTTGTTATCTGTTTAGCATGATTTTAAGTGTTTTTACCCAGCATTTGACCATAAATAGATGTATTTTGACCTCCCCCATGGACACCTATGTGTTGCTACGCGTATGGAGCAAGAAAAGAGCAGAAAGTCGGTTCCAGCTCAGACCACGATCGGACCGTGGTACCTGCCACGGGCCATGGTGAGCCTGTAATTGCTGCCTCTTCATCTTCCTTCGGCTGTGTGGCTGAGATCAAGCGATCCCCTCCATAAAAGGCCCCATTCGCAGCAGTAGAAGACATCCTTACACAACCAAAAGATAGAGTTAGCATAAATTAGAGTTTTAGCCTAGTTTCTTTCTTTCTCAAATGTTGTTGTTTTTAGTTTGGTGAGAAACCCTAAGTGTATGCGCTTGGTTTTTGAGGCGGTTTGAAGCCCTTGGTTAAAAGCCATCTTAGTCAAGCCTTTCTCTCAGATTTCGCCAGAGTGTTGGTTGGTTTTGTTTATTTCTTAATCATGTCTTAGTGGTTTTCTTTTGTCTAGGGATTTAGTAGTTTGTGAAAGTGTAGTTGGATCATGTTTTAATTTATAGAATGGTGCTTATGTTTATGATTGGTTTGATTTCGATTATGAAGTAATTGTATTGTTGTGAGTGGCGTTTTAGCCAAAATTTGCTTGCTAACTTGAAACAAACAAGTGAAAAACTGAAAGGTGATATTTGGTTGTTGGACTGCATGATTAAACCTAATGTGGAGTCGTCTCGAAAGAGAGATTTCCATGTTCGGAGGATTGGAGAGTAATTGAAGATATCTAACTTGAATTAAGGCAAACTAGTTTAAAAGAACGACTTTTGGTTAGTTTAGGTAAATTTCATTGATTTCGAAAGAATAGATCAAATTTCTGGATAGATTGCAATTCCTCAAGATTAACCGATTAGAGAAAATCACATGATTGTTGTTTTGATCCAATACCCTTTCATAAGTACGAGAATTCCTAGACATATTTGGCTTTGATTGATTCGGAATAGTGAATTAGAAATAGTTAAATCAAAACCAATTGAATTAGAATTTTGCTTAGCTCATTCTGATAGGCTAGACTCAGTAAGCTACATTAGTCCATGAGGAACGATATCTTTATCTATACTACGGCTACCCGTGTGCTTAGGCTAGTCCCAAGCACGTTTTTAGCGCCGTTACCGAGGACTAAACTGTTAACTATTAAGTTGTCTTACAAAAGTGACTGAGTACTTTATTATTATTTTTTTATTGTTATTTTCTTTTCTTGTTTAACTATGCTAGTAGTGCTGGTGAAAGTGCTTGTAAGAATTTTTCCTAGTTCATGCAAAGTCCAATATTGCACGAACTCGATCCTGAGATTAAGAGGACTTTCCGCTTAACGATGAAAAAGGAAAGGGTTGAAGAACAAAGGCGCGAGGCAAGAAGGAATTCAAACATGGCAGGATGAGGAGGTGACCAAAGGACTCTTTGAGATTTCATTACCTCTGGAGTCCAAGGGATCGCCTTAAGCATCACTCGCCCTGATGTTAATGCCAATAATTTCAAACTCAAACCGGCACTCATTTCCATGGTGCAAAAATCCCAATTCGGCTGAACTCCTTTGGAAGACCCGAATCTACACCTCTCTATTTTTTTCGAGGTGTGCGACACATTGAAGCTCAATGAAGTCTCCAGGGATGCGATTCGTTTGCGCTTATTTCCTTTCTCATTGAATGATAAGGCAAGGGCTTGGTTGCACTCCTTGCCATCTGGATGCATTACCGCCTGGGATGAGTTAACAAGAGCATTCCTCGCCTAGTTTTTCCCTCCAAGCAAAACAGCAAACCTGAGGAATCAGATCACCAACTTTATGCAAAAAGATGATGAGACGCTCTATGAAGCCTGAGAGTGTTTTAAAGATCTGCTGCATTTGTGCCCCCATCATGGTTTTCAGCGTTGGATGATTATCCAAGACTTTAATAATGGAATGACCCAATCTGTAAGGTCCACTATTGATGCAGCGACATGAGGAATTATGATGAGCAAGACTGAGGATGAAGCCCATAATTTGATCGGGGAGATGGCACTAAACAACTTTCAATGGTCCACTGAATGAGGCCAACCCAAGTGGGTTGGTGGTAAGCCTGAAGTTGATGCACTTACTTTACTTTCTGCTAAAGTAGATGCAATGACTTAAAAACTGGACTGAATGAATGTTAATGTTGTGAATTCTAGTGCCCGCTCCCCTTATGAAATTTGTGGTTCTGTTGAGCATGCGACTTTGAATTGTCAAGTTGGGAGCCCTTTTTTCCAAGACCCTAATGAAGTTAATTATGTTCAAAATTTCAACCCAAGACCAATCTCCCAATTAAAACTCTAGTGGTCTTCTCCTTTTATCAACATAGCTTTTCTATCAGCACCTGGCCACACTGATATGTTCCTCAATCTTCCTCATCATTTTAGTGGTCTCTTGAATTAACTCAGGCCCTATGGTTAATGCTTCATCAAGCTCACTAAAACATACTGGTGTTATGTACTTCCTCCCATATAACACTTCAAAGAGGCCATCTTAATGGCGGATTGATAGCTATTATTATAGAAGAATTCCACTAATGGTGAGTAATCTTTCCACTTTCCCCAAAAGTCAAGCACGCAGGCTCTCAAGATATCCTCTAGGGTTTGATTCACTCTCTCAGTTTGCCCATCGGTCTCAAGGTGATATGAACTGCTAAAATTTAACTTGGTCCCAAAAGCTTTTTGTAGAGCTTGCCAAAACCGAGCTTGAAACCTTTGGTCTCTATTAGACACTATGTCCTATGGTATGCAATGTAGTCAAACTATTTCCTTGAAATACAACTGTGTTGGTCTCTCCACACCCCAAATGTTATGAATTGTTATAAAATGGATAGATTTGGTGAGTTTTCCCAGAATAACCCAAATGACATTCCTCTTTGAAGTACAAACAGCCAATCCCATAATAAAATCCATTGAAATTGAGTCCCATTTCCAAGTAGGAATCTCTAAAGGCCTTAATTCACCTACTGGGCGCTAATGTTTACTTTCCCTGTTTAACTCGTCAAATATTTATCTATTATACTCTGCAATCTCTCTCTTTATGTTATCCCACTAGAAGAATTGCTTTAAATCTCTATACATTTATGCTCCTCCTAGGTGCACTGCATATCGAGTATTAAGGGTTTCTTCTATGATCTCCCTCTTTAACTCCTTGTTGTTGGGTACACAGCCTACTTTGAAACCTCAAGGTTCTATCTTCTTGTATCACGAAGCCAAGTGACTTCCCTTACGTGACATTTTATCTAAGGCTCTCCAACTTAGCGTCGTCTTTTTGAATTCCCTTAATTTCTTCTATTGTGGTAGGTTGCACTTCTAATGCTGACAACATCCCATTTATGTACCCCGGAAATACAAGTTCGATCACCAAGTTTTATAGGTCTCTTAGAATGTCAGGTTGGGTATTTATCATTATGTTTAAATCCTATTAGGTCCTCCCGCTAAGCATATCTACTATGGCATTCACCTTTCCAGGATGATATTGAATTTGCAATCATAATCCTTAAGTACTTCAAGTTCCAGTGGTCAGTGTAAATCTTGCATAGCAGCCCATACAAGTAGTGTCATTAGATTTTTAAGGTAAAAACTACCACAGCTAACTCCAGGTCATGAGTTGGGTAGTTCCTTTCATAAGGCTTAAGTTGCCTAGAAGCATAGGTTATTACCTTATCCTCCTGTATCAGTACACAACCTAACTCGTTCTTAGAAGCATCATTGTAAATAGTGTACTCTTTTTCTTGTACCAGTAAGGTAAGGATAGGCATTGTTATTAAGCGTCTCTTTAGTTTTGAAATTCCTCTGGCACACCTGTTTGACCACTCAAACTTAGTTGTTTTCTTCAACAGATTGGCCAGTGTAGATGCGATTTTTAAGAAATCTTTTATGAATCTCCTGTAGTATCTTGCTAAGCCTAAGAAACTCCTCATTTCTGTCACGTTGATGGGCCTGGGCCATTCAATGACCACTTTTATCTGCTAAGGGTCAACCTTGATTCCTTCCTTACAAACTACATGTCTCAAAAATGTGACTTCAGTCAACCAAAACTCACACTTCTTCAACTTAGCATATAATTGATGTTCACTCAAGGTTGTAACATATTTCTCAAATGATTGGCAAGCTCCTCCTTGTCCCCAAAGTATATTAGAATGTCATCTATAAAAATAGTCATAAATTTGTCCAAATAAGGTTTGGCAACTCTATTTATAAGATCCATAATGCAGCAGGGGTATTGGTAAGCCCAAAAGCATCACGGTAAACTCATAGTGACCATACCTAGTTTTGAAGGCCATTTTGGGAATGTTTTATGGCTTAATCCTAAGCTGTTGATCTCAAATCAATCTTTGAAAACACTCCAGCTCCTTTTAATTGATAAGACAGATCATCTATTCGAGGCAGAGGCTACTTTTTCTTAATAATTATTTTGTTTAACTCTCTATAATCTATACACAACCTTAAGGTTACATGCTTTTTCTTCACAAACAAAACTGAGGCTCCCCAAGGTGAGATGCTTGGACTAATTTACCCTTTTTGCAGTAACTCATCCAGCTGGGTTTTCAATTCTTTGAGTTCTGTTGGGGCCATCCTATACGGGACTTTTGAAACAAGTTGTGCACTAGGAATCAACTCAATCTCAAAATCAATCTCCCTTTGAGGAGGTAGACCCGACAACTCCTTAGGTGAAACACCAGGAAATTCACAAACCACATGGATATCTTCTATTTTCATCTCCTCATCCTTAACTTCAGTAGCACAACACAAATATCCTATGCACCCTTGCGTTAACAAGTCACTTTCCTTCATAATTGAAATTAAAGAATACTCTTCCTAAGTCTTTAACCATAGAAACACACTTCTTGAACCTCGGGATCCTTTAGAGTGACCTTAAGGTCCTTACAATCTATATTTGCCCTATATACAGTTAACCAGTCAATTCCCAATATTATTTGAAATTTTGAAACATCAAACTGGATCAAGTCCCCAGGGAACTCATGCTCAGCAACCACAATAGGAACATGTTTATAAAGAACAAGACATTCTATCACTTGCCCCTTTGGCAAACTGTAAAGCTTGTCGTAGAGCTACAAATTAAACTACTACTTTGATTTATAAAAAATATTTATAGCATAGGAAGGTAGGGATCGATCCCACGAGGAAAGATTATGATAGTACGTAAGTTTAAATCTAATTAAATTTACTACTCTAATATATTTTACTTTTTAAATTGCTAAAACAAATAAAATTAAACAAGTAAAAATCTGAAAAATTACTTACTAATACCACTAAATATTCTAAGCCTAATTCAAGAAATAAAAACAGTAATACCTAACCTAGACATTCTAGAAAAATAAAAACATGAAACTATCGTACACTATTAACTGAAAATAAAAACAAGAAGTAACAAACAGAAAATTAATATCAAAATTCACAGAAAATATTCTTAATTAAGATTCTGTAAATTCATAAATTTATATTCCCAGAATTATACTTAATAAATTTCAGAAAAATAAAACAGAAGATAAAATCAGAAAATTAAAACAGAAAATGATATCTGAAATTAAAAAATAATAAACTGCACTTATTTAAATATAAAAATATATAATAAATTTTCCAGGAATGTATAATATGATTTTCTAAACTTAATAAACCCCTAAAAGAAAAATTAAAATTAAAAACATAATTTTCAGATTTATTAAAGTAAAAATCTGCACGTATTCAATTCACGAAATAATTTTGAAAAATTATGAAATAATTTCCAAAAATTATGAAATTGAATATCAACAGATTAGGATACTAAATAAACCCTAAAATAGAATAAAACATGAAAAAACACATATGGGACTATTTTTAGCCTAATTTCTAACAAATAGGTAAATAAATGGCAAAATAGAATTGAAATTAAATCGGAAAACTTTAATCACACTAAAAATCAAAATATAACTGATCTAAAATTACCAAGACACTCTTAAAAGACTACTCTTCGGGGGGGGGATGAAATTAATATTAAAAACTATAAATTTAAGAATTAAAATTTGCAAACTAAATAAATTAACTAAAAAGCAATAAATAATTATTAAAGATACTAAATTTATGAAAAACACTTAGCATAATCTATATCCACCCTGAAAAGTAATATTTATCATCAACACACAAATGGATTTATCCATGAGTTAGACTGTAGAAGACACCTGCCAGCGGATCATTCCCGTTTTTCCTTATATTATAGTTTATTTAAGTCCAGCCTTAATCTAAACCCTACTAGTTTTGATAACCCTAGCATCAGCGTAAGAATTTAATCAAACTAGAGTATTAAGTATTAGAAAAATATCATCTAACTCCTTGTAATCAATTTACCAGCAAATTGATTTAACAAAAGTCTATAACGATTACCTAATTAAAAGATATGGGTTTGAGCCATCCATAATTAATTAGGGTGATATTAATGCCTACAAGACCATAACTTTTACGTAATAAAGTCTTTTAAACTATCATATGAATTCGTATTAAACTAACTAGCATGCATTCTCATTAATCTAATGCGAATATCATAAACAATAAATACAAATCGTTATAGAATCATGGAGTAAAAATCAACTAGACAATAAAGCGTAAAACTTGTTTCAAAATAATTAATTTAGCATGATTTCAAATATATTATACTAAGTACAAGAAAATTACTCACCCATATTAGAAATTAAATTACACAATTTACCCAAAGAAATCATGTTCAATAACAACTAAACTTATAAAATTAAAAAAACAATATTACTTGACCATATGTGAAAGCCACTGATAGTGATGATGTTTGGTGATTTATGAATGTAGGTAATTGTGGAAGTTAGGTGGGATGATGATGATGGATGTTGATCGTGATGATGATCGACGTTCATGGAGTGTGTGAGATGATGAGGGAGTGTATGATGCCGTGAGATGAGATGATGCCGTGAGAGGTGATGAGGAGGTGAGGGAGTGTGAATGGGTTTTCATTTAATGACATTGCTAGGGTTTCCTTTTCTTGTAAGATGTCTTTTTCTCCAAGTCTTGTAATTCCTGTTTAACTAGGAGTAGTAATCTTGTAACCCTAGTCCAAATATGTCATTATGAAAGTAATATTTTTCCATGAATCATTATTTTTATAAAATCCTTCAGTAAATAAAACTCGAACTTCGACATCTTCTCTTCTCCTCGTTTTTTATTAATGCTTAACGTAAAAAATATATTAAATAAAGTAAATTAGACAAAATAATATATATAATATAATTAAAATAATTATTAAAAACATGCATAAATTATGACTTAACACAAACTAATTCTATAGTTCATCCACTCTTTATCTCTTTTTAAATTCAATTACAATGCAACGCGGATGGATATAAATGAATAAGTAGCACACGAATCAAACAAAACACAAAATGGTTTTGAATTTAAAAAGAGGTGTCTAGTGACAACTGTACCAGAAACTATAGCTTTCTTCTTGCTGATCATGTAGGCTCGTCCTGCCATTTGGGGTTTAGAGGGTAGGGTTCCTCAATGTAATGGTGGCACATGTCTCATAACTCCTTTTGCTATGTCCTTCTGTCTTCTAGAGCAAGTGGCAATCGAATGATTGAGGTTTTTACACCACAAGCACTTCTTAGTACCTACACGACACTCGGTGGTAGTGTGGTTTGTCCGACCACACTTAGCGTAAGGTTCTATTGGAGCTACTGGATGGCTCTTGGCAAGGCCAGCAGTAGGTTTTTTCTAGATTGTGCCCTCGCTTGACGTCCCATGATCGTTCTAGTTCCTCTTTTGGTTTCCCATGTTCAAAGCTCTCAACTCACCCTTCACTCGTTCCACCTCAGCAGCTCTTTCGTATAACTCCTAGTAAGTCTGAATTAGTTGACCAACTAACTGATTTCAAATATTAAAAGCCAAACCTTCCTCAAACCTTCTTATTTCTAGCCTCTCAGATGCCATGAAGCGTACAGTAAATCTTGAAAACACAGTGAACTTACTTGCATAATGCATCATTGTCATATTACCACTCATCTTGAACTCCATGAATTTCATCTCCTTCTGTCGTTGAGCTGTGATTGGATGGAACTTAGCCCTAACCTCTTCGAAAAACTTAGCCCAAGTGTGTTCAAGCCCTTGGATTTTATCCCTCACAGTGCTCTACTAAATATCTGCTTCACCAACTAAATACAAAGTCCCTATGCTCACCTTTTTCTCTTCAGGTAATTCTACCATTGCGAATATCTTTTCCATTCCCCTAATCCAGTCTTCTAATTCTACAGGATCAAAAACTTCCGGTTGTAAACCTTAGGGTTGCGTTAGGCTACCCTATCAGGTAGTTTATTAAATTTTGGGGGATTTTCTGAAGGTACAGGGGGTACAAGGGAAATCCTCTTCATCAACTTGGCTACTAAAAATTTTCCTATAATCTGGGTCCACCACATTACTAGACACCTCTGGAGCTACCGTTGGACCTCCACCTATGGTTTTCTTGGGGGTTCTCGCTCACTTGATTGCCTGAACCTTGAGTCTCACCTTCATTGCTATTCAAAGTATTGTTTATAAACTCTGACATACTGAATCACATAAACAAAGTTTACTATCTAAATGCGCATGACATTATGATAAAGCAGCAATAATTCAAAATCAAACCTCAATTTAGCTCAAACATTACTTTCACTGATATATATATATATATATATATATATATATATATATATATATATATTTATGTATATATATACATTACATATATATATATACATACATATATATGTACATATATATATATAAATACATATATATATATATACATACATATATATATATATATACATATA
>JACYFF010019584.1:76623684-76634318 GCA_017589665.1 Selenicereus undatus | reverse complement strand
AATCTCTCTTTAAGCTTTTTATACGGCTGTCATTATTATAAAGAACCCAAGCCGAACCAATCAAAAAGAACCTCCTTTTTGATGCTCCACCCACTTCTGAATCTATTCAGGAATGGAACTCAGGTCGGCCACAACACAACTCCTATCAAAAATCATAAGCAACTAATAGGCTATTATGTTATGCCACTCCCAGATTTAGCATGGTACGAAAGTCTATTTTTGGGAACCTTTTTTGGGGACGCGGGATAGACGCCCGAGGCGTAACCTGACTTCGGCACCGCTGAGGTAAGGATCCCGAATTAATGAGAAAACAATCAAACCCTGACATTCAAAACCTACGCATAGGTCGCTCCATAAACGAGAAAAGGCACTAGGGGATGGATGTAGGTGGGTCGGGTAAGCCCTTTGACGAGACATAGCTTTGCTTTCCCTTCAAGGCGACATATGGAGTCACGGAGCCATTCATTCTCCCCCAGCTGCGAGCTCATGCCCAAATTGACAAGGAGATGTACAGAATGAGGATGTCCACAAATCATGTGTTAAGCACAAGTGGAAAAGACCTAGTTGAGAGCGTCAATCATTCTGGTGCCCCGATCAGGAGGACATTGAATCAACAGTTAGCTTGGCTATTATAATCGTTATGGAGATTCACCCTACCTGCTTACTCTGTTAAGGGCCCCTTCTAGGGTTCATCCTATAGCTACTTAGGATCCGATCTATAGAGCACAATTAAGGCTACCAGTAGCGGTTTGCCCTTGCACTGAACATCCACATCTTCATGGTGAGTGCTTAGGGTGACCATCGATCGGCCTCTTCTTTCCATCCATGGGTTTTACCGACTGGAATGGGGCTGGTAAGGGGACCGCACCACCGAGCAGGAAACCAGTAAAGCCAGCTACACTACAGCGGATATCCTACTCGTTCTTGCATTACGCTTCGAACAGAACACACAATGCCTCTTATTGAGCCCCTAAAAGAAAAAAAGAAAAGATACCGTGGGAAGAAATCGAAGAACCTAATGGATCATCTATATAAATAGTCAATTCAACTATTGAAAGCATTCCAATTGCAGCTCAGTCACACGTAAGAGCAGACATGATTTGATTTCACTTCTCTTGGGGCAGGAGTAGGCGGGATAGATGCCAATTCCTCAACGAGCTCTCTATTCTATAAAGTGAAGCTCATGGCGTGATAAGTGAAAAAGAAATCTACCTATGTGGACTTTCGGTGTCATTGATTCAATGGTAGTCACTGCTGGAAAGAGTCATTTCGGTTTTGAGTCTGTTGTAAGCCTCGGATGTGGAGCTTTACCCCTTTCCAAGAATACAAAAAGTCAACATCAGCTCCTACCTGTGCCGCCCATTTCCTAATATTTTGTCGGTCTCTTCTATGAATAAAAAGGGCTAAAAAAAGGTAGAATAGAAATAGAAAGGTCGCGATCAAAAACAGCAAGGAGAAGACACAGAAAGTTCTCAAAAAATGAGATGATTTTCTGTATCTTTAATGTTAATTTTTGTAAGGTGGAAAGTAAGAGAAATTAAAATGTTAGATCGCTATTAAGCCTCTCTTGGCGTGATTTGAATTAGACCATCTCTATTGCGGGAAAGAGTCCTGCCTTCGATGCTTAATAAGTACCGAATCCAAGCCCAACTCTGTCACTAAATTCAATCATACAGAAGAGAAATTTCGTTTATCGGATATCGTAAAAGACCAATTCCCGTTTTTGTAGCTTAAAAGGCTTTGGATATGCCCTTTTTTATTTACCCAAATAAAGCCGCCAAATTTTTTCCTCTATTGATACGCATGAAAACGTTTTTAGGCACCACCTTTCATTAAACGGGCGTGTAGGTTAGCCTAAAAAAGCTCCATGCTATGCTGTTGCTTCACCCCGTTCCTGCTTAGCACAGGGTTCCTGTTGAGTATGATACTTCAGCGAGGTTATACAGAAATGCTTCGAATGATGGGTTGAGGTATATAAAGACAATAAGAAGAAGAGGGTGAATCACCTAAAGCGATGGGCTCTCTTTATTATCCTGTTGGCTGTGAAATGGCAGTTCAGTATCACAATAAATGAAGATGTCGCTATAGACAAGAAGATTGAGTCATAGACAGGGTAAGGCAGCAGAGCGGGGAACTAGAGAAGGTTTTTCCTACTTCAATAGAATTGAATTCACGTTTTCAGGGCCTTTGTGTTCACTCAGACAAAGGCCTAGCTAACACAACCCATCAACAGCCGTCACAAGCCCAGATTGGAATTATGGATAGAATCGCGCAAGTTTTTCGACAATGTTGGAAATGATTGGTACAAATGAGCCAACAGGCGAACATCTGTTTGAATGCTCCCTATTAGTCTTCTACGGGTCACCGAGCTTCAGAGGTTGTTCGCCTTTCCTTTAGTTGCCTGCCTCTCCCATTGTGATCGATGCTTTTAGTTCCCCGATCCATCAACTTATATAGTTCCCGCCCGGCTTTCAGGTTTGTTCTAGGTGGATAGACGTATTTATCTCAGTTGTTTTCCTTGTGTTTGAACTGCCTAAAAAGCGGCGTAGAGTTAGTAATGATTTCTATGGATTTGCTCTAACCTAAGTGCGGCACTAAACATAGCTCTAAGATGACCAATTCATTACAGATTGGAGGAGAACCCCAGCTACCTATATCTCCTATAGGCTTGGCTGAGACGGTTGGGCTCTACTAGATAGAAGCAAGAGTGGAAGCTTCCCTGTCTCGTTCAAAGTATACCCCATGCTATCTTGAGTCATTAAGTAAAGGGTGATTTCTAACTAGTCAGTCTTCATAGTTGCGTTACGATCTGATAGCCCAATCTGGTTTGCTTTATTCCCATCACATGGAGAAGGAGCGAAAGCCACTCGATTGAAAGGAGATGAGCGAAGCAGCTCGAGTGACAACGAGAGGAGTGAGTTTCATTGTCAGTGCCAGATTCGCCTGTCCGTTTAGAGATCGGCAGCTTTCGAGTTGGAAGAGAGTTGAAGTAGTCTTTCCTTGCCAGCAGTCACGAGACTGTCTCTTAATACTTATATTAATTAATGACACCTTTCTTTCATTTACAAGTCACTGAAGGTGCTTGATAACTAGGCAGGAAAACAAAACTTTCAGAGGGACATAACCACTTATTACTAGCACTCGGTATTCTCCGATATAACATACTATTTGATGATCTTAATGCTAATAACTTTCATACTTGTCTAAGAAGGACCACCATAGCAGTGGCAATAGGATTGATTGCTTCCGTTAGAGTTAGGTACTGAAGAGTTGTTTCACTCCGATTGTGAGCAGTGTGAACCATAGAAGTCCACCCTAGGTGTATAAGAACAACTTACCTATAAGCAGCTGTCCTATTGATTGAGAGAACACAGACTGAAGACAAAAGATTCAAGATGAAACCTAATTCAAAGTCTATGATGAAGGTTTTCGTGCAGATGAAGGCGTTCAAAAAGTGGCTATTGGAATGAGAAATCACTCTTTACCCTGCCACTCGCACAAGAGAATATCGATTGCTTGCCTGACATCGGTCTCTTCACTTGGAACGACTCTGAACTTTATTTTCAAAAAGACAGACAGTGAAGGGATTTATCACATATCTGAAGATATTTCATAGCAAGGTGATTTTTCTTTTCAATAAAGATTACAATTGCAGGAATAGGTGATCAAGCATCACCTACGAGAAATCCAGATCGAAAGGAAGAAGTAATTTAGAGATTGCACTTAATTCATTGAAAATTCTCTTTATTAGTTAAACTGACAAGATCTCCATTGCCGCCCTTCCTTTAATAAAGCAATTGCCCATGTTCAAGCGCCAATAGAGGAAGAAGCAATTTTTACCACCCCACAAAGATAGTGAACTGTCAACTTGAGTCCCAATAGCTACCACTCCGACATTAGCTACTGCTACCGAGGTTAACGAGGAAAGTCGGGATTTTAGGAATAACTTTTGAATTCCTTTCTATAGGGAGTTTAGAACATGCTACCATAGTCACAAGGTACGAAGCGGTGATTTCACTTCACCAAAGAACGTGAAGCTTCAAGCATTCATTCCGAGTTGACAAAGAAGATGACAGTTGGTCCTATTCTTTTCTTCGAACCGAGTGTAAAACGTCGACTATCCCTCCAAGAGCTATATCGTGGGACTCAGCTACTTAACGATAGGATGACTAATCAAAATTCTCCTTCCCTTGAAGAGCAACTGAACCTTCGCTACTTGGAGCCATATCTTTCCTTTTTATTTAGAGCTTCTAGTAGAGATAACATAAAAACAGGTTTTCTAATTAATGGGCTAGCGGAACTAAGAAGCCTGGATTGCCCTATAAATTGAATCTTCTCTTTCTAGATCGCATTCAACTGTCATAAAATTCTTCTTAGCAGTTAAACAGGAGTAAGAACAGCTACCGATTCTACCTAATCCACTGCTGACCACGGACTGACTCAAGCACCAAAACCTAATGTTCTTCTGAAAACCGATGAAATGGCTGCTTGCTTCTTCTCTGCCTCCCCTCGGCTGAACTTCACCCGGCCCAAAAGTTCTTTCCTTTCATTTCAATGGCAGCTGGTATCTGCTTCAATGTTCTAACAATTGCTAATTAGTAGTCTGCCTTGACGGGCAAATTTCCACTCTTAAGCAAAGCACACACTAACAAGACAAAACGCATGCCCCTCCAGTAGGAAATTCGGATGGCTTCCTTCAATTCAAAGGAATTGATCCTGGAAGTTTCCCTACTTAAATCTCTAAAACTTGGCTTTCTATCTAGTGGGCGCAGTAGCAGAGTTCGTCCTTAAAGTAAAGTGAGCAGATTCCATGCGGTAGGTGGAACCCAAGGGTCATTAGTTTAGCCAGTAGCAGTGGCAGAGAAAGAAGTTGGTTTAAGTGGGAAACGAAACCTTTTTGCCACAGATAATTCCTAATAAAGAAAGGAAAGGGGTCTGACTGTTGCAGTACTAAAGCAACCCCGGGTAGGGTCGAAACCATTGAGTGAGACAATAAGGAAACAGCGTAATCCCAGTCTTGGCTTTTTTATGAGTACTTTTCCTTCTAATACGAGTTATGCGGTCAGGCATAGAATCGCTACCCTGATAAGACGAGGGGGGAAGTTGCTCAAATTTCAGTTTTGGGTAAGACTGGTTTAGCTCGCTATAGGGGACGGAGAAAGTTTACACGTCAGTTGAAAGGGGGAAAGCTCTCAAGCAATTTTATCCCTTCACATTCTTTTCAAGTATTGGGAAGGTATCTAGCCAGTGAGGTAAGTTAAGTAAGGAAAGCAACTAAAGCAAGGTGCCTAAGCCTTCAAGTTGCAAGTTTAGGGTTAGATAGACTTTTCATCAGTTAGAATAAATCGAAAACAAATGCCCTTCTCGTTTGTACTAAGGTTCGAAGAGCAGAGTTGCAAGACTAAGGAACTACTAGGCCAAGAGGGACAATTATGACAAGAAAGTAGTTCAACCTAGGACTACCAAAGAGTAGATCACAGCCATAGGAGAGAAAGCCTATGAGAAGAGAATAGTATCTCCACCAAGCAAACTAAACCCAGGGATGGGGAAAGAAGGAGATGAGGGATAACTGGGAAGACGCTACCCATTAGGTAAGGAGCGAAGCAACTCTAACGAAGAGGGAGAAGTGGAAAGAGAAAGGAAGGAATGCAGACTTATAGTAGCGAGCACTCCCCTTGTGAACCTTAAACTAGTAAATAGACAGAAAGAAAGCAAGAGGAGAAGGAAGAGAATGGACCAATAGTTGTTCACCTACTGACTATAAGGAAGGAACTGAAAGCAATAGATTGTCTGAGTTATAACCTTAGATTTAGATATGTATATGCTATCTGAATCTCTGTCTTTTAAGGTCGGGGCAAGGAAGGGATATGTAGGCTTGCTGCGCATAGGCTACACAAGCTAAGGTAGAACAAAGAAGAGAAAGATTCAAAGATTTTACTTTTCTAAGTTAAATAGAATTCAAAATACCCATACCAGGTTCACACAAGCATCAAAAGGAAAGAGTAGGGTAAAGGAAGCAGGGCATCTAAGAATATAGAAAGCATGCCTAAGCACCCCAGTAAGCAAACTTTCGCCTCGAAGGATCAGAATAAGACAGTCCATTTCAGGCTCATTTACCACTAAATCAAAACATAATGGTTAGGAGAAGAAATGAAACTAGCAACATATAGAATTCTTTTATCTTTTGGAGAACTCTGACCTCAAAGTCCTCTTATAGAGGCATTAAGCGATAAAAGGGCGGACTCTATAGGCTGGCTATAAAGGAAGAAAAGGCATACAACCCTTAGCCTTTTGTCCTAGAAGCAGCTATCCCAAGTGAAAGATCTTAGAGGAAAAACCAATTGGCATATTGAAAATAGGCATTTATTCTTTTCTTCTATCTCTCCTAATAAAGAAAGAAAGTACGGATTGGTACGAAGGATTGTTCATTTTCAAAGGAAAAGATGACTTCCTGCTTATGTCTTGTGTTTGAAAAGAAGTTTGCCTACAGGCTAGATGAAAGAAAATAGGGGCTTAATAATAGATAGAATTGATGACGCCCTTATGACTTCAACTAAAAAGAAAATAGAAGTGAACGTAGTTCCCATTCTATATTCCAATAGACTGATCGGGGGGTCCCTCGCTCTGGCAAGGATATATATAATAAAGAACTAACGCCTAAAAACCATGACTTAAGCTTGAGTCTTCCTCACAACTAACGTCAATGTTATTACTGCACCTGCTAGTACAATGCCAGAGACGTAAAGAGCATCATTTTTCAATTCTTATCTTTCTCTGCCGCACCGTTTGCTTCATCATTGTATGATCTTTCTTCCTCCGCTATCGATTGGAGTGCTTCTGCAACCCTTTTCCCATCGACGACTTGAGAGGTTGATGCCCCGAAATAAGAAAAAGAACCCAGTAATTCTTTTACATCATTAAGACCATGTTAGGTGCTAATAAGGTATACCAGGCGTAATAATAATAGCCAATTAATAATGATGGCATGTGTTTTCTGAATACGTTTCCCACTAGATGCAAGTGGAATAACTCTCCATGGATAATTTGAGATAGGAAATACCTATGAGCATCCGAATTAGGCTAAAAAAACCCCAGCAGATTGAATTTCGTTATAAGGGTGAAGGAAGAAATGAGTTAGAACAATAGATAAGATGCCTTATGAACAGAGAAGGTTCAACATTTAGAAGATTCCGATGTCTTTCTCTCGCAAGCATTTCTTTATTATTCTATCCTCCCTTTTAAGTTAAGGACTTTGAATGCACAGGATCAAAAATTCCTTCAAAACAACCAAAAGAGTAGCTGTAGCGGTAGGAAAAACCTAACATCACAGGATTCCTATCTTGCAGTCTTTGACTCCAATTTCGTGACGAGTAAGAGCCAAAACTATAACGACGAATATGATGGATAATATATTCCCTAGGTACAATTCCATGCCCATAGTTGGGATTGAAGCACCCCGTACCACTAAAGGGTATATCTACGACGGAAGAAGACCGGGCATTAGCTTAATTAGTAGAGAATCGACCTATCAGAGAATGTATCATAGAACTTATGAATAGAGGCAGCTTTCTTCTCACATTTATTAGTGAATTTAGAATAAATGCAAATTCATAAAATGTTGGGCTCTTCCCCACAAAAATGTCTTGGTAGGAGAAGCGTAATTGTAGTAGTGGGTTGAAGCTAATTTCGATCTCTCTTTCACATAGAAGCCCTTGATAGGAGTTGAAAATCATTTCCATGCCGATGCCATCTAAACTTTTCTACCACAGCCAATTGCATGCCAACTTATTCCAACTCTCCCTCTAGCCAGTATGCGCCTTTGAACCTTGCATGCCAGAATATATAGTAGAAATTTCCATGTGCTTGAAGCCTAGCATGCCAGAGAAAGCTTCCCCTGGATATGCTTGCTGTCAACTAAAGAATTGAATCGTAACCATAGGAGAAGCTCTCTAATTGAAGAATTGGTAGAAGAGTTTGCTTCAGGCTTTAAGAGTAGGTAAGAGTTTACTTCTAGGATTCACGATTTGAAAATATTGGGTCATATCTAAGTCATAAGTGAAGTTCCTTTCAGTAGGGGAGACTCGACGTTTGTGGGGCTATCCAATTTCATTTCCAAGGCTATTTCATGGGGACAGATCCTTGCTTTCGAATCTCCTGTGAAGAAAGAAAGTCCTATTCGACCATTCAAAAGGCTAGTTTTGGCATTTCTTTTGGACCCAGAGCCCTAAGATAAAAGCTAAAAGTAAGATCTTTCTATACCACAGGATAAAAATAGATTAGTAATCCCACAGGACCTGTAACCTAAACACAGAAATCTCTCCCGGAATACACACTACTCACATGGGCAAGACTTCCACAGTTAGATTTCACCCCGGGAAAGAGGCCAATAGAAAAGCATAAGTCGAAGTGGCAGTTTACCTTTGGACGGATCCAGTTTCGTTTCGGGTCAATGTCTTTGCTGTAAGATAGTTCACCAAAAAGTCTTTGATTTTGTTCATAAAGATACGATGGTCAAGCTATTCTCATGTGATATAAGTTATGTATTTTTTTTTATGTAATCTTTTATTTGTGATAGTAATTACTCATGATAAAAAAAAATTTAGACTGAAAAAAATATTTTTCTATTTGACTCAGGTTCGAAATATTGTTTTGTAGCAGTTGTGACCCAAAAAAATTTTAATTTTCATTATTTGTAAAACAAATTATGGATATATTTTTTTCTTCATATATTAATCAAATACGGACAACGAAAAACTACCCATATGTTCAGGCCTTGCTTTTTTCGTTGGTAAATCTAAATTTACCAACGTCAACCAACTTCAACTTACATCAATCCACTTCACGAACTTCAATAAAAAAATATCAACTTCAACCAACTTCAACCCACTTCAATCCACATCAGCCCACTTGAACCAACTTCAACTTATTTTCCACTATTTTAACCAATTTCTATCCATTATAAAAAAAAAAAAATTCAACCCACTTCAACCTACTTCAACCCACTTCAACCTACTTCAGCCCACTTCAATAAAAAAATACTCACTTCAACCTACTTTAACCCACTTATACCATTCTTAATCAATTTCACCCATTTACCAACCTATATTTTCCGACGAAAAGAGCAAACCCTCAATACACGAAAACCAATCATCTGCAATTTGTGTGAAGAACTTCAAATATTTTGTTATTAAAGCACACGTAAAAAAATATCTGCTCAAAATACACGTACAATACATCTGCACTTCCTATCATGAAGTACAAATAACACTAAAAGAATTTACCCGTTTCTTCATTATGCCGGAAAAAGCATCTATAAATTTGGCCCCAAATTACGATGAACGAAAAATAAATCTATTGCACATACAACAACAACCATCCACGCTTTTGTGACCTATAACAAATATTTCGTAACCAATGAAAAAAAATTTAAGCATCTCTTCCATATAAAGAATCAAACCCAAAATATCTACTAGTTACAAAAAACTAACATTTGCTTAATAAAGCAAAAAAACTTTATTATTTCTTCAATATATATAAGAAAAATTACATTATCTGCAATTTTTGGCACGACTAACAAATATTTTCATAAGATCTAAAAAATAAATAAAAATTTACATAATTGTTATCAGACTATTCGTATACACAATTGCATAAATTATAAAATTTTTCAAAATATGAAAAATAATAGTTTTATGTAGGAAAGGAGTGGGTGAAAGTGGGAAGGAGTAGTATTTTTTTAAAGTGTGGAAAGATGTGTGAAAGGAGGGGAAGGAATGGGTGGGAGTATGAAAGAGTGAGTTGGGTCCATTAAACTACAAAAACAACAGCGCCTTAGGTGTTTTAAAAAAAGTCGTCAATGCATCTGATGTGCCCAAAATTGGGTCAATAAAGCCTTTTTCTTTTGTTAATTGCTCCAACATGCCACATAGGACTCTGCCACGGTTATGTCAGATCTCCAATGAGTTGAACTCGTTGATGGTACATTAGAATAATCCACCGAAAAGTACAGATTGTTATAAACTATTATCTAAGTTCAACTTATTATGCTTGAGGCCTCACAAAGTTGGGATTATTGGATTCCAAAAACCCTATATGATACTTAGTGAATATTAATATCATATATGGAGAGCAATTAAATTATATTAGGTGAATATTAGTATTATTTTTTGTCAATAGTGGTATTATATTTGGTGAACATTAGTATCATACTTGGTGAGATTATTACAATACATAATTTTAGGTATGAATTATATAGGTTGAATAATACTTGAGGGCTTAGGCAGCACCTAACTGGCGCTTTAAAAGAAAAAAATTACCAAGGCATTCCACCAAGTAGGGGTGTTCATGGATAGGGTACCCGAATCAAAATAATTTTCGGTTCGGGTAATCGAAAGTTTGGATTGCCCATCCCTCAAACCAAAATCGAACCAAAATTTTCGGGTATCGGAATTTTGGGTACTAGAAAGTTTTAGTCTAGGGTTCCGATTATCCAATAATCCGAATTATGTTTTCCTTTTTTTATTTTCACTTTATTTTTAATTTTGGTCATTTTGCCAAGTGTGTGATCATTAGGCCCAACACTTAGGCCCTGTTCTATTTCGCGTTTTTTAGGATTTAGCTAAGAGCTTACAGCT
>JACYFF010019584.1:76595547-76623674 GCA_017589665.1 Selenicereus undatus | reverse complement strand
CTCCTTGTATCTATCTATCTATCTAAAACGCGAAATAGAACAGGCCCACAACCTATGTTTTGCTTGTGGAAACACTACTTTGATAGCAGCTGCAATTGAAGGTGCTTGGTCTGTCATGATAGTTCTTGGATGCTTCCCACCCATTGCCGCCAAGAAAGTCCTAAAAAGCCATATGAACGATTCTATTCTTTCATTCAACACAAACCCACATCCTAGCATTACATTCTTGTTGTGATGATTCATTCCAACAAACGGCGCACAAATCATATTGTAGTTGTTGGTCCTGTAAGTGGTATCAAATATAACCACGTCTCCAAAGAGATCATAATCATCTTTCATTATGCTATCTCTCCAGAAAATGCTAGTTAGACTTGCTCCTTCATCAAACTCAAAGGCAAAGTAAAAGTTTTGATCGTCCAATTTCCTTTGATTGAACTTTACCATCAAAGTGTTACTATCAGTACCATCTAAATTCTTCCTTTTATCAGAGGCAAGAGCATTATATGCATTCTTGTTTGTGAACCCAAGGGCTCGTGAACCGCCTACCTCCTTCTTTAACATTCTCATAGCATCAGACACTTTGATTTTACATGATTGCATAAGTTTCAGCAGTTCCAATTGTTCTTCTGTAACTGTTCTTTGTGATTTCAAAAGATGTCGTTTGGTGAGATCACAAAAAGGATGGTTGTGCACCTTATCGTGCCTCGTAACTGTCCAGACACTATTTCCATCAATTGAAAACTGAATCATTGCTTTGCAACCGACTCGGGTTACTCGTTTGCTATATGACCTTCTATTGATATGTTCTTCATTTTTTTGGGCGACATTCCTCTTTGTTCCTTGTTTAGAACAACAATATCTCTTTGTTGTTCTACCAATTCGATCAGCTTTCGTCCGTTGTGAATCCCTACGAATGTTGAACCCCACTCTCAGACCATAACTGTTATATAAATCATACGCTTCTTGCTCAGATTTGACACTTTGTCCAATCAACACAAATTCATCATTCTCAACATATTCTTGTCCGATGGGTTCTTCATGCTGAGGAACTGCAATTTAAGTAGTCAATAGTGTGAAAACATGAGCTGTACAAACATTACTCTCACAATTCACTGGCTACATGACATTACACTGAATTTTGGAAGTTTAAATCATACATACCTATCGCTTGGGAACCGCATTCTTCATCATTGGGATCTTGATTATGGGGACCTACAATATAAGAATAATGTCAGTAATCTTTATGTTCATTTAATTACAGTTATCCTATGAATAGCACAATCAGATGCTGTTAATCGTTCTTATTTATTTGGTGTTCCTTTTCAAAATTGCAGGGAAACCTTTCTACACTGAAGTGAAACTTTTGTACACTGCAGTGAAACTTTGGGGAATTTTCTCAAAATGCAGTGCAACCTTTACACAATGCAGTGAAACCTTTTTACACTGCAGTGAACCTTTTCCCTAAATCATTGTACGTTCTTCATCAGCATATGTGCAACAATTTTGTTATTGCAATCCAACCTTTGGGGAATTTTGTCAAACACCTTATGTGCAAACATGAGCTCTACAACCATTACTTTCACAATTCACTGGCTACATGACATTACACTGAATTTTGGAAGTGTAAGTCATATATACCTATCGCTTGGGAACCACAGTCTTCATCATTGGGATCTTGATTATGGGGACCTACAATATAAGAATAATGTCAGTAATCTTTACGTTCATTTAATTGCAGTTATCCTATGAATAGCACAACCTGATGCTGTTAATCGTTCTTATTTATTTGGTGTACCTTTCCAAAAGTGCAGGGAAACCTTTCTACACTGCAGTGAAACTTTTGTACACTGCAGTGAAACTTTGCCCTAAATCACTGTACGTTCTTTGTCAGCATATGTGCAACGTTTTTGTTATTGCAATCCTAGCTTTTGGGAATTTTCTCAAATACCTTATGTGCAACCATGCTTGGCTTTAAAAGTTGCACTAGATAGCTATTGTTTGCATTGAAGATTGATAGATGTTTTTGGTTTTAGCAATTTTATGAACATACCTTGAAATCGTGGCATGTGTAACTCTTCAATAAGCAATTCCTCTGCTTCAGCTACCGCTTGTTCATCAAAATCCATTGATTTTGTTGATTCGTATTGCTAATTTTCAGTATGGATTATGTATATTGCTCAAATTTTTCTTGATTAAAATTCAAATATAAGTGATTGATTTTGGCAGATTAGCTGTGTTTTTCTTGCTCTGAATATTTGGAGTCAACTTTCTCGTGAATTTTCTTCAGATGTTAGTGTTGTGGGCCACACAAATGCAATATGTTTATCTTGGCCCAATTTAATAAAATCCTTTTATATATAGGTGTGTACAATTCTATGGTACATAGGTATGTATCATAGACTAACTCTCTCTCTCTCTCTCTCTCTCTCTCCATATATATATATATATATATATATATATATATATATATATATATACATATATATATATGTATTTATGTGTTATATATATATATATATATATATCTATATCTCTATCTTTGGTGGAAAAAAAAGAAAGAAAACAAAAAAGAATGGGATAAGGGAAGGACGAAGGTTATAACCAACCGTCAAATCCCCAAGGAGATTGTTTTCCTTCCAAAATCCAAAATTCCAACTTCTTCACCTTGTTTTCCACTGGGATAGCAATAGGTCGGGTATGGGGCGGATTTAGCCGTACACTCATTTATATCTATTTTTAAAACTAATACTCATATTTATACCCATACCCATTGGGTATTGTAAAGTTATACCCATACCCAGACTCACTGGGTATATAGGGTATGAAGGTTTTATTCGGGTACATATAGGCAAAAGAGCATTAAACCCATTTTGTACCCATATTTGATATCAAATACTCAATATGTCACATTAACACTAAGCTTGCGACGACATATCATATCACATCGAATACAAGTAAAAATTTTCCAATCAAAAGAATAAATTAGCGCTTGGTAATTACAGTTTGAAACAAAATATTCTGCCGAAGTTTGGAATATCATACAACTCAAAGCAACTCGCAAAATATTCAATTACAAATAACAAATTAGAACTTCAAACAAATGAACATGAGTTTTATATAAGGCGGATATGAGACAGGTACGATGCGGGTATTAATAAAACAGGTATGGGGAGGGTAAGGGGCGGGTACGAGCTATACCCATACCCATACCCATTTTAGCAATACCCGCCCCATATTCATTTTTTTTTTTCAATTTTCGCCACCCATATTCATACCAATTGAGACGAATTTTGTGAGTTTTAGGTAGGTACAGATTTTTTTATCAGCCCTATTTTCAACCAGCACGAAGGAAAAGACCCCATAAAACCTCCCTCACTCCGTTAAGAAAAGCTTGACAATTCATCAATGGCGGCCTCCCTTCTCATAATTCTCATCTTCTTCTCATTTTCTCTGTTCTCTCTCCCTCTACTCCCCTTTCCTCTCCTCCACTTCACCAACTTCCTTAACGCTGCCCAAACCCTAATCGACGAAAAACCACCTCTCAATGTCGCTAACCCTTCAACTCATCTCTCAATACCGTCTTTTTCACTCCAAATCTCTCAACATTTTCACCCCTTCAGACCTCGATTTCATGATATTTTCATCCAATTCACACAGCCTACCTTCTCTCTCCTCAATGCCCATTTCGCACCCCAAAGAATCTCCATCGCCGAAATCAAGGTTCTGCCTCAACGATGAACCCTACCGACTTTGTCACCAGCGGTAAAATAACTCATCACATCTAGGGATGAAAAAAAGTTGGGGAATACCCGTCCCCGCCGAGGCCCCGCCCCGAAGTGGGGAGAAATCTCCATCCCCAATGGGGACGGGGACGGGGAGGAAAATTAATCTCCGCTCGGGGATGGGGACAGGGATGGGGACGGGGATGAGGACATAATTCAACCCATCCTCGCTCCCATTTCCCAGCCAGGGATTTTTCCCCGTTCCCATTCCCTTCCCCGATTTCCTGATTGGGGAAAAATCCCTGCATCTATTCCCAATTTTAATTAAAATTACAAAAATAACCTTATTTTAAAAATTTTTAAATGAAACAACTAAGGTTATATTTGTAATTTTTTTTGTAAAAACCCTAGATATATATCGGATTTAGTACTCATAGCCGTGCAGAGTTTAGAAGGTGGGGAAAACAGCGGGTAAAAATTCCAGTTGGGGCCCTGTCGGGAATGGGGACAGGGTGGAATTTTTTCCCAGAAGCGGGGAACGGGGCCGGGACGGGGAGCGGGGATCCCAGCAGGAACGGGGACGGGAATATACTTCCCATCCCCAACCCGCCCTGTTGCCATCCCTAATCACATCTTCGTCTTTTTTGTGAGTTTGTCGATCAATAATGTTGGGGTTAAAGATTTCGCCTTTTTTCGATGATGGGTCGGTGGTAGTCTACGCAATTGATCATTCTTTAATGCCTCTGGTTCAAGAATCCCCCCACCGAGGTCGTTTGGGGCTCCGAATTCATCTGCGCGGTCTGACCCAAACTCACATGGGTTTGACCCGAAACCATCTGGGTCATCGGGGTTCGACCCCAATATAACTGGTTTTGTTCCAAAACCATCTGGGCTCAGCCCTATTAACTCAGTTATGGAGGCGTTGAGCTCACTGGTTTATGTGAAAATGGCGACATTTCTTGATATGCAACTGGGTTTACAGGGTTGGCCAATGCAAGGCATGAAACTGACAGTGTTTGCTCCTTATGATGAAGCCATTGATGAGAATGTGGTCAGCTTCGGTAACTACTCATGGCCTTAGCTAGGCAGTTTGGCCAGCTGCGACTCAAGAAGGTGGCACCCAAGAGCTGAAGCTTACGGTTAAAGCATCTTCAGTTGCTTCAGAATATGATGCTGATTTTGACGATTATTATGGTAATCTGCCTGACGAGTTGGGAGATTGAGCGTCAGAAAAATTGAGAGCACTGCTGTCTCTTTTGTGCAGCTATCGAGGAATGATTTTGTGCAGGCATGAAAAGAGTTAATAGATATCTCTGGCTTGTTTGAAGTTTGTGGCGGTCAGCAATTACTGTGATTAAGCATCTTTTCTGTTGTCCACCCCCCCCCCCCCCAAATTACATACTACTCGGGAAACGCATGTCAACTTGCCAAGTGAATTTTGCTCTGTCGTTCTGCCTTGGCCCTTGAAGAAGCAAAATGAATTCTGTGTTGCTTTGCGTTTGTTTATTTCACCTAGTTTTGCTCTCACCAGCCTCGACCAGTGCAGAAATCAGATATTTTCCCTTTTAGTCTTTTATATCGGTCATATTCTATGGGTTCCAACGCTAGGGCAGCGACTGATTTGTTGATTTGAATATAAGCACTGAGAGTGGGATTGATAGTACTGAGGTATGGCTCAGGCCAGGCAACAAGTGTTTGATAGAGGAATCTGACATGAAATGAGGAGTCTGTGAGCAACATTGCTGACTACTGTTATAGTGCACAACAGCAGAGGGCTATTTCACTCGAATTATCCCGTACCCACCATTGCGCAAAGGCTGCCAGTGATGCTGCACAAGCAAAACAGGGCTTAGCTTGTTTAACCAATATTTTCATTAGTTTGTTTAAGCGATGGATTAATATTTGATTCAAAAAATTATTGACGATATTTGATTCAATGATTGTTTAAGCGTAGCAAATCGACAACATAAGGGCAAAAATTTAATAATTTCTTTGATGATATTGCATATACGATTTCTTCAACTGTAACAGATTGGCAAATTAAAAGTCAACATTTAGTAATTTCTTTAACCATATTCAGCAGTTTCTTGAAACGTAATGAATTGACAAAATAAGGGAAAAAAACAGATGGATTTAATAAATTCTCGCATATTCGATTCAATGCTTTCGTTAACCTCAGCAAATCAACTTGGGCAAAAATTTAAGAATTTCTTGAACGATATTTGATATAGTGCTTTTTTAACTACAATGAATTGACAAAATAACAGCAAAAAATTGAATAATTTCTTTGACGATATTTGATTCAACGATTTCTTAAACTGTATCGAATTGAAAAAATAAGCGCAAAACGGGGGGAAAAAAAAAATTGAACCATGTTTCAATTTGGCGTGTCATTCTTGCGTAGGAGGGTCCATGCTAATAATCTCTGTATCTATGTCCCCAAAGGGACCCACCGTTCATTCAGCTTCCTGCACATAAAAGAGGAAACTCTGTTAATCTGCCTATATCGGATGCTTTCTTTGCTCCATAACCAAAACGATGTCATTTTTCTCGTTTTAGCTTTGTTTATAAATTTGCGGACGAGGCGGTGTGGTTTCTTGTTTTATGTTTCATTTGCCTTTCTCCGAGGAAAATGTTCTAGAATCCTCAAAGTCATAGGTTCATGCTATTAGGAGGATGCAAAACGGGTTAACCGGAGTCGAACTGAAAATTTCAGTTAACCGTTTTTCGGTTTGTCCAAAACATGAACTGTAACTGAATTGAAAATTTCGGTTAACCGGTTTCTCGGCAGTTAACTGATTTTTCGGTTCGATTACCGGTTAACCGTTTACAAATAATAAAAAACTTATACTTTCTTACCTAAATTTTTTATTTTTTTGTGTTCAAATTCTTTTTATGAAAATTAAACTTTGGTTACCATTTATAAATAATAAAAAGTGCACTTTTTTACCTAAATTTTTTATTTTTTACGTATAATTTTTTTAAAAAAATAAAATTATTTTCGGTTCGATTAACCGTCAATTAACCGAACTTTGAAATAGTCCGAACCGTAACCGAACCGAAAATTGAAAAAAATTTCGGTTTGGTTAACCTAACCAACTTATTTGAAAATTTTGTTTCGTTAATTGATTTTTCAGTTTGATTTTTTTGATTTTTCGGTTCGGTTTTCGATTTCGGGTTTTTTTGCACACCCCTACCTGCTACTATGGTCTAAGGACAGTCATATTCATTTGTTTAACTCCAAGGAGTATACAACAATAACAATTTTTAGTATAGGTTGCGCTTTCAGCGATCTGGACAGATTCAACTATAGACGGTCTTATTTCTATAGACATATCTGCCAGTAAAGAGGCCGATTCTAAAAGATCCATATAAATTTTTTTTAAGAAAACTATAGAAGTTTTAAATTCTAGCGGACAAAGACGAACGTAAATATGCTATACTTAAATCAAGTGACTATGCATAATACAAAACATTTGCAAAAATAAAAACAACATATGAGTGGTAAATACCATACCTTAACCATCATAAGCAGGATAATAAAACTTTGACAAGGTGAGAGTACTACAATCATACAAAAGTATGGCAAACGTGAAATAAAGAAATAGAGGAAACGACACAACACAATACCTACCCTTCAGTAGCCTGTTTATGCCAAAAATGTGTTATTTTCATGATACTTTCATACCCGATTTATGCTAGTTATAATTGTTATTTTTAGGTTTCTATTTGATTTTTATTTTGTTTTGTAGGTACTGAATAAATGTGGCAAAAATGCGAGAATAATAATGAAAATGCCGAAAATAAAGTAGTGGCCAAGCTTACTCAAACCTGACCCAATCCTTCAGCTCGTTTTCTTTTTAGCCCAGAAAAAACAAAAACAAAATAAAACCTAAAATCTACCCAGCAGCCCCCCTCACGTGCCAGGAGCATGACCTCCCTTCCCCCATTAATCTGCTCACATTTTTCTTTCTCCTGAAACCCGAAAATTCCCCCCTCCCCATTTTCTCCTTCTTAGGCCATCCCCATCTCCTCCATGAATCTCTCCTTGCTAATCCTTTTTCTCCCTCGACCACAAAACAACCAGAGGCCCTCCATGTTTTCGGTCCAACAACCTCCATCAACACAGCAAAACCGTTGAATATGTTGTAGTATAAATGGATATGAAGGGAAGGGATTAGGGGGATCGGTAGCAATTTGTATCTAGTTCTCCTCTTGTTCCCCTTGCAATTCTCTATTTACATCTTCAATTTTTCATAAATTTTCTTTTGAGTTTGAGACTGTAATGTTATGGTTTTCGATTAATCAGACCGAAGTTCGAGTTCAGCTTCTTCTCCATTGTTAGTTCAAAAGCTTAGGAAGTCATTCTTGAAAGCTCTAAATAGATTAATAGCAATTCCTTTCTCTCAACCTTGTGCTGTTGTTGAGACGTTGGCATTGAATTGAATTAATCTGCAAGTATTTTTGATCCAAATTTTTATGGTTGAATGCTCTGCTTCATCCATTCTCATGCTTTGTTTGTTTACCTTTCGTTGCGCAGTATTCTGCATTGAAGTTTTGGATAATTTCACCTAAAATCCTTTTTTTCTGTTTGGTGTTGTGTCCTTCACATGCCTTCTTCCCCTCTATTTGCTTTTCTCAATTTACATTGCTTTTGGTTGGCAACTTGTTGCTCCGGTCAATGCTCCTTTGTCCTTGCAGTCTTTCTTCTTGTTTTTGGTTTATAATTTTGCAGTAAGGTTTGATGGTCTTGGATTTTTGGACATCACTTTTGCTAGCCAAGTCATTGAATTGCCAATACTTTTTTTTTTAACTTATTCTTTTGCCATCTCATAACAATTTGCTTTATTAGAGGTAGACTTAGATCAATAGTTAGATTTAATTTGTTTTATCCTAATTTTTTTTTAATTCTATTCTTGTTTGTTTTACAAAGGTGTGTGCTTCTAGGTAGTAGGTTCAATTTATCTTATATGTTATGTTTGCTTCATTTCTATTAGCTTAATTCATGTAGGTTTAATATTGGGTTATTATTTTCTTGGGTCTTATTTAGTTGATTAATTATTATTAGTTTAGCTAATTAAGTGGTTAGATTTAGTACTGTCATCTTCGTGGGACGACTCGTATTCGCTAGACTATACTACAAATTAGACACCGTGCGTTTGCGGCTTCTTTTCTTATCAATAAGTTTTTGGCGCCGTTGTCGGGATGGTATATATTCAATCAGCCACTTTTTAGTACTTCGCTATTTTTGTTGATATTTGTGTCTTTTATTAGTTTCTGTGCTTTATTTATTATTAGCTTTTTATTTATTATTTGCTCTCTTTATTTGAGTAGTTTTTATTTAGGTCACTTTTATTTATTTTCTTGTGTCAAAAAAAAGACCAAAAATATGATAGTGGGTGTGGAATTTGCATGATTGTTTGTGTTAGGAAGCCTAAAAGAAGAAGACTGATTAGGATCGAACCAGAACCAGAACCTAAACTTGAACCTGAACTTGAAAAATGGCTAGACAAAAAAGAACTGAAAAGGCCTTGAATGAGATATTTTACCCTCAGTGTTCGACCTTGCCTTCATGTTTTAATCTGCCTGCCTTAGGTACTAATGTGAACTTGAAACTGGAACCACATTATATTCAGATGCTTCCTAAATTCACTGGACTTGAAAATGCTTATTTATTTTTAAGTGAATTTGAAGAAGTATGCAATATGATACATTTTCATAATGTGAATACTGATTTGGTTAAACTGAGATTTGTTCCTTTCGCTTTAAAAGATAATGCCAAGAGATGGATGTATAGTTTGCCTGCTAACTCTATTTCGAATTGGAATGATTTCGTTAAAGTTTTCTTGCAAAAATATTTCCCTAATGGAAAAACCGTTAAGTTAAGGAAAGAAATAAATCAGTTTATTCAATTTGATAAGGAACCATTCTGGAGGTCCATAGAAATATTTAAGAACTTATTAGCCCAGTATCCCCACCATGGCCTTGAACAGTGGCGTTTATGTCAAATTGTGTATGAGGGTCTGGACCAACAAACTAGGACCATGCTAGAATCTATGTGTCAAGGTGGATTCCCATCCAAGAGTCCTACTGCAGCTTGGGAATTCTTAGAGGACTTAGCTGAAAAGACAATGCAGTGGGAGACCACTAAAGATGATAGCCTTAGTTCTAGAATTGCCAGTGCTAAGGGGGGTTTGCATGCAGCATCTGACTTGTGCCATATAGAATCTACATTTACAGCTTTAGAGAACTAGTTAAAGGGGTTGACTATTCAGCAACCTCAAGTCTTTCAAAGTGCTACCATTACATATTCTCACTGTCAATCCCCATACCATACCTTGAGTGCTTGCCCCACTATGTTCACCAGTTATCAACTGGAACTGAGCAAGTGAACATGGCCTACCAAAGGCTAAGAAATGACCCTTTCGCACCAACTTACAATCCAAGGTGGCGTAATCACCCCAATTTTTCCTGGAGTCAAGGTCAGAACTTAGGAGGTCCTAGCACATAGACCGGAATGTTCCCTGGAAACACTTCTATCCAGCAATATCAAGCACCTAGGCTACCTCCTCCCCCTGTTGCCACACCCAATCACCTCCTGGCTATAATGAGATTGATAAAAGATTTAACAATCTAAAGAGATCACAAAATAGCCTAGAGAAGGTAATGAGAACCATGACAGAATAGTTGTCTCAGCTAGTCACTGCCAATAGGGAGAAGGAAACATTTCCTAGTTAGACAGAACCCAACCCGAATGTAGGTTCTTCCTCAATGCGCCTACCAATCTAGTATAATGTGAAAAAGGTTAACACCATAACTTCACTTAGGTCATGACGTTTAATTGATCATAACTTAGAAGACTTTGTGAATGTTCCTGTTTAGTTCTCTCCATCTCTATCTCCACCATCTCCCCCTGATAATGATTCTGCTTCTAAGGATGCTACTGATGGCACCCCAATTGACCGTTCCTGGCCTACTGACTTAGTTTACCCCAAAGAGACTAAGCAAGATGAATCCAAGAACGGAGATGATACATCTCAGCCTTCGACTATTGAGAGGGTTCATAAACCCACTGCACCCTTTCCCAATACGCTAAGGAATAAGAAGGAGCAAAGACATGTTGATAAGATTACAGAGACCTTCTTTCAACTCAAAATCAACATTCCCCTTCTAGATGCTATCTAGCAGATGCCTCCTTGTGCCAAGTTCCTGAAAGAGTTATGCACCACTAAAAGAACGACCAAGGTCCCTAAGAAGGCTTTCTTAGCCTCAAATGTGAGCTCAATTATCCCATGCCAAATTCCAGCCAAATACAAAGACCCCGGTTGCCCTACCATTTCCATAGTCATAGGGGACAAGACTATTAATAGAGCATTGTTGGATTTAGGGGCCAGTTTTAATTTGCTTCCATACTCGGTGTATGAGAGGCTGAGATTGGGAGAGTTAAAACCCACTAGAACGATTCTCCAGTTAGCCGACCACTCCACTAGAGCTCCTAGGGGAATAGTCGAGAATGTTTTTATTAAAGTGGGTGAGTTCATATATCCTTTGGATTTTGTTGTGCTAGAAACCGAGTCTGTTGCAACTCTGAAACCCAAATACCGGTCATTCTTGGTCGACCTTTCCTAGCTACTTCTAATACTTTGATCAATTGTAGGAATGGTATGCTGAAGTTGTCTTTTAAAAACATGACTGTTAAGTTGAATACTTTTGTAACGGCCCAAAGATACATCAATCACTGTTTGCATTTATTTCACTAGTTTTCCCCAATTAGAAATATTAACCCAAATGATTAGGCATTACCGCCATCCAATTAAGGACCAGGCTTTACTTGTACATGATAACTGAGTCATAATAATAAATGTTTACTATCAAAGACATTCACACCATCTCAACCTATCAAACCATTCCGATAAATATAGAAATTGTTCTAACATCAAAACCATACAAACATCCCAAGGATTACACCAAAATATAGAATTCTGATAAAATATACAGTGTCAACACCAAAATAAATCACAATACGATATTATAGACATCTCAATGATAATACACCCCCATTCCAAAAAGATTTCCCGACTCACTTATCAACTTCAGCCGTTCTGCCTGCATGAGGGCGATTCACTGAACACTTTCCTAAAACAAAACACGAAAACATTTCGAAATGTTAGCCTAAGCTCAGTACATGCATTCCTGTATACATTCATGGAATACAAACTAGCTGGACCCACATTGCAATTCATTTTTAATTAAACACAGGGAATAAGATGAATATGAAACTGCGTTGTCAATTATTATCTGATAGTGAACTCCTGGTAACTGTTACGATCTGAAGATAGGTGTACACTTGCCAAGTCGAGCAGAACCCGGCCTGAAGCCGAGCAGGTAACTGAAAAGCTATGTCTTATAACTGATAACTCATGGGGTCACTAATTATGTGAGAAATCACTGATTAAACTGATTCATTGATGTACTTACCAAAACATTATAATTTTGATAAATACGTGCTAATTTCTAAAGATACAAGCAATGAACGTACTTAAAATTTTAAATGTAAGCTCACGGAATAATATTATGCTCAAAAGTGGAAGGAATGATAGTTCAAACCCGGATTCTGTACAAAATTATCATTGTAGGAACATACGGTTAGCAAAAATATTTATTTCATAGCTAATAATTTAGTAAAAGAAAAGTAAAAGCATAACGAATGCTTAAAAAGAATGACTCATAAATTAATCATCTGACCTTTGGTTGAGACTCAAAACCCCAATATAGAAAGATTAGGAAAGCCCAAAAGTCTTTCATTTTGAACACCAAGCTTGATTCCCACAATAGAATTCCCAAAATGAGGCTAGAACACAAACATGTCAGTTTTGGTCAATTATACACAGTTTTGGTAAAACGATCATAACTTTTTCCACAGATCTTAGATTAAGGTGATTCAAGATCCATTTGAAAGCTAACACACTAAAATATCTATCCACCAAAAATAATAATTTTTGGTCGGGCTATACATTACCAGTTTATTGCCAAAGTCTGCCCTGTTTTCTTGAAATTTCCAACCCTCACTGTTTTAGCTTTTCCCTCTCTTTTCACACAAATTCTCAACTTGCACCATTCTTTAAAAGTATGTAAGCAAGCTTTGGTCCATCCCAACAGTATACAAAATCACCACACTGAAATTCACTTCATAATCGTATCCAAAAGAGATCATTTTTCAATCAAATACCCACATAAACCAAGCTTAAGGCTAAATTAATCCAAATCATGCATTATTTGACAAAACCCTAGTTTATGGCCAACTTGGACTCTCTCCAACTCATGTAAAATCACCAAAAATATCAACATAAACACCAATAGATTAGAAGATGTCCAAATCAAAGATAAAACAATTAAAATCCTACACTTTAACATTGAGCTTGCATGATCAAAGATTAACCCTAACCTAGCATGATCCAACTTCAACACCACCATGATCAACATCAAAATAACTCTTATTTCTTATCAAAAAAACATGATCAAAGATGATAAACATCAAAACAAGAATCAAAACTAAAATAGAAAGCAAAACTAACAAAAACAAATTTCAAGATTACTCACTTTGATTGCAAATAAGTAGAGATAGAGGTGATGTTTAGTGATTTTGATGATGAAGGATGGTGGCTAGTGGTACTAGGATGTTGGAAGGGGTTGAAAACAGGCGAGAAACCACCACAAACAGTGGCTGAAAGCCGCTGGACGTTTATAGAGAGAGCGGAGAGAGAAAATGGAGTTTGTGAGATAAGTTGTATTTGTTTGACTTATCTAATAGCTTGGCTGAGTTTTTAACTAGAAAATCCACCTTTTTAGACTAACCATGGTTAAATTAACCATGGTAATTAGTTAGATTAATAGGCAAACCTTTTGGGCTTCAAAACGACCGAAATAAATTGGGTTCGGGAATAAAACGTTTCGTAACAATAACGTTTTTACAAAACTAAAAATTAAAGATTTGTAATCTTACGAAAAACAAAATAAATTACTTAGGTTAAACTTGTTACGACCTACTATCAATTCTGCCAAAGTTTTTGTTAATTAATTAAATAAACAATTAAAATCTGAATTGCCAAGTAAAGGCCCAAATAAAATTTTTTCACCGGGGTGAATAAATGAAATAAATGAAACGAGAGAAGAAAAATTATGAACATGAAGTAACTAAATAAATAAACATAATTAAATAATTTTAGGGTTGGGCTATTAGAATTTTTAACCTGCAAAGACAACCTGTTATTTTTGATGAGTTTATACTGTTAATTGGCTTGATGTGTATGCTTGTGATGATGACTCATATGTTGATAATGATATGTGTGATGAGATTGATCCCCTCTCCCCTGATTCTTCTGATCCCCCTTCTTTGGCATATACTCCTGATCCCGTATTAGAGTTGAAACCCTTGCCTGATTCTCTTAAGTATGTCTTTTTGGGTCCTAATGAGACTTTACCTGTGATTATTGCATCTGATCTAAATGAGGACTAGCAAAGGAAATTACTGAAAGTACTTAGGGAAAACAAAGAGGCCATAGGATGGACCCTAGGTGACATTAAAGGTATTAGTCTCTCCATTGTGCAACATAGAATTCATCTTGAGTAGAGTGCTAAACCTTATAGAGACCACCAAATACGTCTGAACCCTACCTTGCAAGAAGTCGTCAAAAGAGAGGTCATCAAGTGGTTAGAATACGGGATAATCTACCTAATTTCTAATAGTGAGTGGGTCAGCCCAGCTTAAGTCGTTCTTAAGAAGACTGGCATTATCGTGAGAAGGAATGACAAGAACAAGCTAGTCCCCACTAGAGTCCAGTCTGGGTGGCGTGTGTGTATTGACTATAGGAAGCTGAATGCAGCCACTAGGAAAGACCACTTCCCTTTGCCTTTTATGGACCAGATGCTTGATAGGTTAGCTGGACATAGTTACTACTACTTTTTGGATGGATACTCTGGCTACACCCAAATCTCCATAGCACCTGAGGACCAAGATAAGACCACCTTTACATGCCCCTTTGGTACTTTTGCCTTTAGGAGAATGTCGTTTGGTCTTTGCAATGCTCCTGCGACTTTTCAGCGTTGCATGATTTCTATATTTTCTGACATGATTGAGTAATGCATTGAGGTGCTTATGGATGATTTTTCTGTGTTTAGTTCCTCATTTGATGACTGTTTGTCCAATCTGACAAGAGTTTTACAAAGATGTAGGTAGAAGAATTTGACTCTAAACTGGAAAAAATGTCATTTTATGGTAAAGAAGGGAATTGCTTTAGGGCATGTTTCACATGATGGGATTGAGGTTGATAAAGCAAAAATTGATTTGATTGCTAATCTTCCCCCTCCTATTTGTGTGAAGGATATTAGGTCATTTTTAGGGCATGCAGGATTTTGTAGACGATTTATTCAGGATTTCAGTAAAATTGCTAAGCCCTTGACCAACCTTTTAGCCAAATATGTACCTTTTCACTTCTCTAAGGAGTGTGTAAAGACATTTAATAGGCTAAAGGAAGCCCTGACTTATGCCCCTATCCTGCACCCTCTTATTTGGGGAGAGCCCTTTGAACTGATGTGTGATGCTTCTGATTATGCTGTAGAAATTATCTTAGGACAACGTGTAGATAGAAAATCTCATGTTATATATTATGCGAGTCATACTTTGAATGAGGCACAATTGAACTACACATTAACTGAAAAAGAGTTTTTGACAGTTGCGTTTGGTTTTGAAAAATTTCGACCCTACTTGATTGACTCTCATGTGAGCGTACATATTGATCATGCTGCTCTAAAGCATCTATTCTCCAAGAAGCATGCAAGACCTAGATTGCTTTGATGGATTTTACTCTTACAGGAATTTGATTGTGAGATTCGGGATGGAAAGGGTTTTGAGAACCTGGTGGCTAACCATCTATCCCGGCTCATTGTGAAAAATGAGAGTGAAATCCGAATTTCTGAGTGCTTCCCTAATGAACAACTACCTGTGATTCAATTTGAACCATGGTATGCTGACATTGTCAACTACTTAGTGACTGGTGAGATACCCTAAGGTTGGAATAAGCATGGTAAGGATAAATTCTTTTCTCTGGTGAAATTTTTCTATTGGGATGACCCCTACTTGTTTAAATATTGTTCTAACCAGATTTTTAGGAGGTGTATCCTTGATAATGATATTAGAAGTGTCCTTTTTTTGCCATGAACAAGCATGTGGGGGGCATTTTAGTGGGAAGAAAACAGCCGCCAAAGTCCTTTAGTGTGGTTTGTATTGGCCTACCTTGTTTAAAGATGCCCACTTGTACTGTAAAGGCTGCCCTAGGTGTCAACAGTTTGGAAAAATCGGTATAAGAGATATGATGCCCCTTAACTCGATAATTATTGTTGAGATTTTTGATGTTTGGGGGATTGATTTTATGGGACCATTTCTATAGTCTTTTGGGAATAAATATATTCTCCTTGCTGTAGATTATGTGTCTAAGTGGGTGGAGGTTGTGCCAACCAAGACAACTGAGGCTAGAGTCATTGTCAAGTTCCTTAGGGAAAATATTTTCTCCAGGTATGGCATGCCAAGGGCTATTATTAGTGACCGGGGTACTCATTTTCGACAATCGTTCTTTTGATTCATTGTTGAAAAAGCACTCAATCATTCATTGTTTAACCACTGCCTATCATCCCTAAACTAGTGGCCAAATAGAGGTTTCTAATAGGTAGATTAAGTAGATTTTAGAAAAGAATGTGAGCAGAAACCGTAAGGATGAGTCAGATAAGCTCTTTGATGCTCTTTGGGCTTATAACACAACTTTTAAAACCCCTTTAGGCATGTCTTCTTTTAGGGTTTTTTTTGGTAAGCCTTGTCATCTTCTAGTTGAACTTGAGCATCGGGCTATGTGGGCTATAAAAACTCTGAACCTTAACTTAGAAACAGCTGGGGTAGAAAGGAAGTTACAGTTGAGTGAGCTGGAAGAGATCAGAGCTGAGGTCTATGAGAACTCTAGGATGCACAAGGAGAGAGCAAAATTGTTTCATAATAGGCATATTCATAGGAAGGAGTTCTTCCTAGGTTAGAAGGTCTTACTTTATGACTCCATACTACACCTTTTTCTAGATAAGTTTAGATTTCGTTGGACTGGTCCTTTTAATATTTCTTATGTTTTTCCACATGGTGCTATAGAGATACAGGACCCCATGAGAGGTACGCACTTCAAGGTGAAATGGATAGAGGTTGAAGCCATTTCTGGAGTTACCTGCAGAAGAGAGAGAAGTAGAATGTCTGATGCTCAACGAACCACAATACAGAGATTGAGATGTAAAGATTGGCTTGGATGCATCCAGCATTCAACCTGGCACCATTGTTCCTTCGTATAAATCTTATTTTGTATATATTTTTCTCTTATTTTCTTTTCTTTGTGTTTTTTTGTTTTATTTATTTTTTGCTTCATTCTAATACTTTGGCATGCAATAGACATTGCATTGTTTAAGTGTGGGGGTGGGCCAAAGCTTCTAAATTTTTTTTAAAAAAAATTCTTTTCTTTTCTTTTTCTTTCATCTCTTTTGTTTTATTTTTATTTTGGAGAATGTATACTATTTTGGCTAGATTTAATCCTTGTTAATTGGTATTATGTTGTATATAGATAGGAGGCACATGATAAAGAACTTAATTCTAAGTGTGACATTCTGTACCCCACTTTTAACCTTATTATTCTATTATAACTATGAGTCCAATTCTTACTTTTAAATCACCATTATTATCGTAGGATATTAGGCATCCATAGTTTACTCTCCCACTTGTCTGTGCATAGTTATTTTTGGTTTTGATTTCAGTTGAGTGCCAAAAAAAAAGAAAAAAAGTTGGTAACGACAAGTACCCTTTGACACATGCGCTACTGGGTGCCACCCTTTGAGGCAATACTGCTACTGGAAAAACTTGTTTCCTATGACAATGAGTCAATAAAGTAGTTTTTGTTTCGTCAAGTGGGAATGAGTCGAACTTTGGTTAGCCTAATCCCCAGGGTGATGGTACACGTACACACAGTGCACTAGGATGGATATGTGGTTATGCTGGTTTTCGGGGTGAAAAGTTGGAGTTAGATGTCATCCATGAGGACTTAAAGTTCAGAAGTGTACACCTTCTTTATATACAGGTTAATCTTGGTTAATAAGGTAATAGGTCTTGTTGAAATGTTATACTATCTCCCCTTTTATATTTTTGTGAAACTTTATTTATTTATTTTTTCTTTTTTTTCTTTTTTCTCTCTTTCTCCTTTTCTTTCTGTTCTATTCTTTTTCCTGATAAAGATTTTGTTGGTACATCTTCTTCAAACCCTCACGAGACCTTACTTGTCCACTAGAGGAATCCTAGGGGTTTAAAGGGCTAATTGCGTACGCTAAATGCAACTGTGATTCCTAGGACAGTGAGTTAGGGTTTTCTTTTTCTAATTTTCTGTTTCTTTTTAGTTAGTTTAGTTTATTTTACTCGAGGACGAGCAAAATCTTGGTATGGAGGTATTTGTTCGTTCCAAAAATGTGTTATTTTTATGATACTTTGATACCCGATTTATACAACAACAACAACAACAACAAACTCCCAGTGTGGGTCCCGCTTTCACGGGGTCTGGGGAGATCCAACTGTAGGCAACCTTACCTCTACTAGTATTCCTACCCATAGAGAGGTTGATTCCATAAGACCCACAAAAACAGTTTAGATAAAAAGTTTATAGAGAAAACAATTGCGAAAAACCATTTACGGCGAAAACGGAGGGGGGAGGAGAAAAAGGGAGGGGGGGGGGGAAAGCAAATAAAGAAGGAGTAGGAGTAGAGACATACCTGAACAAACCAGGGGCGTTTAATGCCGTCGCATCTCAGAAAGCACGACCTGCAGACAAGCACACCAAAAACCCTACCTGCCCTACACCGCCTAGGCTACTGCCCCCTACGGAGGCGGTCCCCTACAATCCGAAACCTTAATCCTGTCCCTCCACAACCTCCTATCCTGAGCCATGTCCTCCGAAAGACCGACAACTCTCATGTCATCTCTAACCACTTCCATTAGGCTCTTCTTCGGTCTACCCCTCCCTCTCTTACCCTCGGGAGGGTGAATCACCTCGCACCTTCTCACTGGGGCGGCCACACTTCTCCTCTTCACGTGGCCGAACCATCTAAGCCTTGATTCCCTCATCTTCTCCTCTATGGGGGCCACTCCAGCTAAACCCCTGATTACGACATTCCTAATTCTGTCCAATCTCGTAAAACCACACATCCACCTGACCATTCTCATCTCAGCTACCATCAACCGTTGGACCTGCGTCTTCTTTAGAGACCAACACTCCGAACCATAGAGAACAGCCGGTCTAACTACCATCTGATAGACCTTGCCTTTCAATCCCAAGGGCACTCTCTTGTCACACAGTACCCCTGACGCTGACTTCCACTTTTGCCAGCCCACTCTAATCCGCTGGCTAATATCCTCGTCAATGTCCCCATTTTGCTGGATAATCGAGCCCAGATACTTAAATTTTGCGACCTTCGGTATGACCCTCCCATCAAGTACAACTTCTCCCCCCTCTTCTGTCCTCCCGCTAAAACAACAGTGAAGGTATTCCGTTTTCGATCTGCTCAACCGAAAGCCCCTAGTCTCCAGCGTATGCCTCCAACTCCCCAACCTGTCGCTCACCCCCTGCCTGGTGACGTCGATAAGAATGACATCATCTGCAAATACCGTGCACCATGGCACCTCGTCCTGGATTCCTCTAGTGAGTTCATCCAAAACTAATGCGAAAAGAAATGGGCTTAAAGCGGAGCCCTGATGCAGGCCCAAACTAATAGCGAATTCATTGGAGACCCCTCCCGGAGTCCTAACGCTCATCCGCCCGCCCTTGTGCATATCCTTGATTACGCGAATGTACGCGGGCGACACCCTTTTCTCTTCCAAACATCTCCACAAAACCTCTCTTGGAACTCTATCATACGCTTTGTCCAGGTCTATGAACACCATATGGAGATCCACCTTTCTGTCCCTGAACAAACCCATGAGCCCTCTGAGGAGGTAGATCGCCTCAATGGTCGACCTGCCTGACATGAAACCAAATTGGTTCTCTGAAATCGTTACTTCCTCTCGCAACCTTCTCTCAATCACCCTCTCCCACAGTTTCATAGTGTGACTGAGCAGCTTGATGCCTCTAAAGTTATTGCAATCTTGGATATCCCATTTGTTTTTGTACAGTGGGATGATTGTGCTGCCCCTCCACTCTCTGGGCATTTTGGCGGTCTTGAAAATAACATTGAAAAGCTCCGTGAGCCACTCTAGACCCTCTTCCCCCATACACTTCCAAACTTCTACTGGTATCTGGTCCGGGCCCACTGACTTCCCATTCGCCATCTTCTTCAAGGCCTCCCTGACCTCCTCCTTAGTTATCCTGACACCCGCACACTGAACGCTACACTCTCCGTCCGGACTACAGTCGATCCCCCCTTCCCCATTGAGGAGTTTTGCAAAGAAACTTTGCCATCTCTCCTTAATTTCAGTATCCTCCGTCAACACCTTTCCCTCTTCGTCCTTGATACACCTTACGACTCCTAAATCTCTAGTCTTTCTTTCCCTAGCCCTAGCTAGTTTAAAGACTTCCCTCTCCCCTTCCTTCGACCTCAATCTATGGTACAGTCTATCAAACGCCTGACTCTTTGCAACTGCCACCGCCCTCCTGGCTACCTTCTTGGCCTCCTTGTATCCAATCTTCTTTTGCTCCCTCTCATCCTCCGAAATGCTCCTCATGAGCTCTGTGTAAGCCTCTTTTTTGCCTTGACTTTCTCCTTTACCTCTTCGTTCCACCACCAGGCGCCCTCCATACGGTTGCCGCCTGTCCTGGAAAGACCTAGGATTTCCTTAGCCGACCTTCGGATGCAATCTGCCACAACGTCCCACATCGCATCAGCGTCTGCTGTCCTCTTCCAAGCTCTCTCCTCGGCTATTCTTTCTGCTATTAACTTTGCCTTCTCCTTTGAGAGGGTCCACCACTTTATTCTGGGTTCTCCGGCTCTCCTCGTCAACCTCTTAGAAAACTTGAACTCTGCATCTAAGACCAGCAACCTGTGTTGGGTTCACAGCAACTCGCTGAGAATCACTTTGCAGTCTTTACAGACGCTCCGATTTTCCCTCCTCGATAGGAAGTAGTCAATCTGGGTTTTGCACGAGCTGCTCTTGAAGGTCACTAGGTGGTCCTCCTTCTTCTTGAAGAAGGAGTTGACCACCAACAAATCAAAGGCTTCCGCAAAGTCCAGCACAGCGACCCCTCCCGCATTTCTCTCTCCGAAACCGAAGCCCCCGTGGACCCCATCATATCCTGCTGCCTCCTCGCCTATATGGCCGTTAAAGTCTCCTCCTATGAACAGTTTCTCGCTCTGAGGTACCTCCCGAGTGACCTCATCTAGGTCTTCCCAGAAGAGCTTCTTAGTTTCCTCCGGCAAGCCTACCTGGGGCGCATACACGCTCACCACGTTCACGAAAACTGAACCCACCAAAACCTTAATGGCCATAATTCGGTCACTCTTACGCCTCACTTCGACCACCTGATCCACCAAATCCTTCACGACTAGGACGCCAACTCCATTCTTCGCCTTGGCTACCCCCGAGTACCACAGCTTGTACCCATCAATCTCTCTAGCTTTCGCCCAACCCATTTCGTCTCCTAGACACACGCTATGCTAATCTCCCGCCTTCGCAGAGCCTTAACTAATTCTATCGACTTACCCGTGAGGGTCCCAATATTCCAGGACGCTAGGCGTACCTTCCTCAGCCCTAACCCCCTCCTAGCCCCAAAACTCCCAGGAGGACAGGCTGACACGGCTACATGACCCGCCACCAACGCAGACGCCTACGAGGCCAACGAACACCCTAAAGATCTACAGACTAAAGGACACCAAAACCCGCCCAACCACACACAACTATGTAGAACACCCGACACGGCACCACAAAACTAAAACACACAAAAGGTGAATTAACTAAAACCCCAAAAATAACAGAACCCACTACCAACCGCCCCTAAGGAAACGAACCAAGAGACTAACCCAACCACTAAAAAGCCACACAAACTGAATAAACAAACCAATATTACTAAGAACAAATCTAATAGTAAAACAAAAGACCAAAGTAATAAAACTGCTAATAGCACACACTAATGCAACCAACCTAAATAATAGCCTTGGAACTACAAAGCCTTGATAACAAACGAACAAACTAGCACGAACTAAAAAAAACTGCAAGAGGCCACACTAGCAAAACTAAAACCACTACTGGAAAACTAGTAACAAAAGCAGAACTAAAACAGACTATAACTATAAAACTTACAATAACATAGAAACTTGCAATATGCACAGATTGCAAAGCAAATTAAAAGGCACAAAGGACCCCAATACTGATTAGAAGTTACCTCAAGAAAGAGCCGTGGGGGTTTATGAGAGTGAGGCAAGTACGCGAAATACAGGAACTTCAGATAGCAGCAATGAAATAGCTAACCCAAGTTCAACAGCTCAAAAATCGAACTTCCTTCAAATCAAATTCAGAACCCTAATTTGGCGTGCTAGATCCCCAAAACCCACAAACCCAATTTGTATACCTTCGATATCACCGGAAAAGTGCGCTGAGTCGCGGTGGAGGCCGGCAGCGAAGATTGCAAACTTCAGAGTTTTCAGATAATGCTCCTTTGCAGTTCGGCAGATGGAAATTTACTAAAACCCAGATAGAGTTCTGTAGGAAGAGGGACCAACCAAGCAAGTTGAGTTCTGGCAATGTCCCCCTTGGCTTCAAACTGGCCGAAAATAGAGGGGGGCCCTGAAGCAGCAGCTGACCCTGACACAAAGAAGGGCCCGTGAAGCAAACAGCCTGAAACAGAGGAAAGTTTGCCGTCAGCCTGATACCCGATTTATGCTCGTTATAATTGTTATTTTTAGGTTTTTATTTGATTTTTATTTTGTTTTGTATGTACTGAATAAATGTGGCAAAAATGCAAGAAAAATGATGAAAACATTGAAAATAAAGCAGAGAGCCAGATTACTCAAACCCAACCCAATCCTTCAGCCCGTTTTCTTTTTAGCCCAAAGAAAAAAAAAGGAAAACAAAATAAAACCTAAAATCAACCCAGCTGCCCCCTCTCACGTGCTAGGAGCATGACCTCCCTTCCCCCATTAATCTCCTCACATTTTCTCTCTCCTGAAACCCGAAAATCCCCCCCCCCCATTTTCTTCTTCTTATTAGGCCATCCCCATCTCCTCCATGAATCTCTCTTTGCTCATCCTTTTTCTCTCTTGGCCACAAAACAACCAGAGGCCCTCCATGTTTTTCGGTCCAACAACTTCCATCGACACAGCAAAATTGGTGAATAAGTTGCAGTATAAATGGATCTGAAGAGAAGGGATTAGGGGGATCAGTAGCAATTTGTATCTAGTTCTCCTCTTGTTCCCCTTGCCATTCTCTATTTACATCTTCAGTTTTTCACAAATTTTCTTTTGAGTTTGAGGCTGTAACGTTATGGTTTTCGATTAATCAGACCGAAGTTCGAGTTCAGCTTCTTCTCCATTGTTAGTTCAAAAGCTTAGGAAGTCATTCTTGAATTGAATTGCAATTCCTTTCTCTCAACCTTGTGCTGTTGTTGCGAATTTGGCATTGAATTGAATTAATCTGCAAGTTTTTTTTATCCAAATTTTTGTCGTTGAATGCTCTGTTTCGTCCATTCTCATGCTTTGTTTTTTTACCTTTTGTTGCTCAGTATTCTGCTTTGAAGTTTTGGCTAATTTCACCTAAAGGCTTCTTTTTTCTTTTTGGTGTTCTTCCCCCTCTATTTCCTTTTCTCAATTTACATTGCTTTTGACTGACAACTTGTTGCGTCAGTCAATGCTCCTTTGTCCTTGCAGTCTTTCTTCTTATGTTTGGTATTTGATGGTCTTGGACCTTTGGACTTCACTTTTGCCAGCCCAGTCGTTGAATTGCCAATACTATTTTTTTTAACTTATTCTTTTGCCATGTCATAACAATTTGCTTTATTATAGGTAGACTTAGATCAATAGTTAGATTTAATTTGTTTTATCCTAATTTATTTTTTTGTTTATTTTATTCTATTTTGGTTTGTTTTACAAAGGTGTGTGCTTCTAGGTAGTAGGTTCAATTTATCTTATATGTTATGTTTGTTTCATTTCTATTAGCTTAATTCGTGTAGGTTTAATATTGGGTTATTATTTTCTTGGGTCTTATTTAGTTGATTAATTATTATTAATTTAGCCAATTAAGTGGTTAAATTTAGTACTGTAATCTTCGTGGGACGACTCGTATTTACCGGACTATACTACAAATTAGACACCGTGCGCTTGCAGCTTCTTTTCATATCAACACAGCCAAAGGAACGCCAAGAAGCTAGCTACTTATGATCTAATATCTTAATCCGTGACCTCCACATACACCTATCTTAAGCCATATCCTCAGTCAATCCTAAAAATTTTAGATCATGTCTAACCAACTTGTTCAAGCTCTTCAGTGGTTGTTTTCTGCTGCTTCTATGTTTTGGAAGGTTAAACATCTCACATCTCCTCAAACGTGCATCCACACTCATTCTCTTCACATGACCAAACCATCTGAGTTTAATCTCTCTCATCTTATCTTGCATGGGTGTCACTTTTACTATGCCTCTAATAATCTCATTTCTAATCCTATTCATCCTTGTATAGCCACACATCGATTGAAGCATCCTCATGTCTACTACCATCAACCTCTGAACTTTGGCCTTCTTTGTTGGTCAACAATCTGAGCCATACAATGAGACCGGTCTAACTATCATACGATAAACTTTACCATTTAATCCTAAAAAAATCCTTTTATCACACAACACTCTTGAAGAATTCTTCCATTTTTATTAGTCCACTTTTATACACGTTAATGTCCTTGACAATATCCCATTTTTCTTAAATGATCGAGCTCAAATATTTAAACTTGTCAATCAGCATTCTTCTATTTTCTCTTGAATATTCAAGTCCAAGGAGTATCATTTCAAAAATTATTAACCGAACCAAACAATTAGCAATTGCCCAAAACAAACATTTGGTTCATCATCCTTCAACATCCTTCAACCCTGCTCCCCAAATTCACCATCTCGTATCTTGATCCATTTTTTCAGTAATCATTAAATAAAGCTAAAATCGAGATAAACAAGTAAAAAATGGACATATCATCTCCCAATTTTTGTTGGGCCATGAATAAATTATTAGTAAGTATAAATTAAACTTTTTGTTCAAATCTTGATAAATTATGAAAAACCCTCTTCCATATTCCAAAAAGTTACGAGGCCAATAACACTTTTTGGTTGATCCATTTTCTAAATCTCGTAAGGCACAATGTTAGTCAAGGCATACTAAATTTTAGTTGAGACATATACTAATGTTCGTTTCAACTTGTCATAAGTAACTTATTACTGATAAGTGCTGATGAGTACTCATAAATATGACTAAGTGCTGATGAGTATTGACCAATGCTAAATGCTGATAATAAGTACTTATGATAAATTGAAAAGAGCTTGACTAAAATGTTGTGTAATGAAAGTGTCTTTGCTGCGATGGTTATCAAGGCGTACTTAAGGCTTTATCTTTGAAATCACTAGTTCAAATCTCATGATACTGAAATTTATTTTTTGGGAAAATATGTACGAAACCAACATACTTGTGAGTTTGGTTTGTTTAGACTATGATCTATTTACCTCTCCCCGTAGGCTTGTAAGCCTATTGGGCCTAAATTTGGAAAGGGGCCCAATAAGGTTCTTGTTTTTTCTTTTTTTTTAACTTCTTTATTCACCAGTTTCTTCTTGGACAGTATCCAGTATACACACTCCTCTAGCCAAACAATAAGATCATCCATGCTCAATTCATATTTAGTGAGTGCATGTGTTAATCTGTTCATTTCCCGATTCACATGATTAATCATAAATAATCACACAATAAACCATTGGTTCCAGCATCATTAAGAATGATCTCAATCTCAGTCAAGACATCCCCACTCCTCTTCATTCCACGAGCAACCTGCAAGCAGTCAGTTTCAAAAATTCCACCATGAAATCCAGCTTCAAGTGTCCAAGTGACCGCCCATTTGAGTGCCAATGCTTCAGCCAATCCAGGCAAGCGAATGCCTTGAATCTTCTTACTAAAACAAGTTGCTACCATCCCTTTCTCATACCTAACGATCACACTCACTCCAGCACAACCCTTATTTGCATCCAGTGCTGCGTCCAAGTTGATCTTGTAGGCCCCTGGGTTAGTTTTCTCCACCTATTCTTCACCTTTTGTGCTTTGGACTTATTCTCTTGATCACCATGCTCATTTGCTCCAAACGTCCATGAATCTGCCTCCATCTTCAATAGCATATGGGTTTTTGCATCATTATTCCAGCACCTCTCATTCCTAGCAAACCAAAGCTTTCATGCATACATCACCGCTCCAGTCGCTTCCAACCTTGGATTTTGTTGAAGATCTCGTCCAGCCATTCCTTGAAACTGAGCTTGTCATCTGCATTAATTATGGATGTTGGTGGATAGCTCTTCTAAAACTCTCTAGCTATATCACATTTCCAAATTAGGTGTCTTAGACCCTCACTCCCCGCCCCACAAAATTTACAAATAGTATCATTAACAACATGCCTCCTATAAATGTTCACCTTACAGAGTACCACATCATTGCAACCAGTACAAGCAAAATCTTTAATCACCCCTGGTGCTTGCATCTTCTAGATTTTCCTCCAAGTATCAAAGCCACCTTCTGTCGCCTTTGCAATCTCTACTTTGCTCATCCTAGCCCACCGGTGTCCTCCCTTGACTGTGTGCACACCTTTTGTATCCCTTCCACATATAACTTTACCATTAAGCAAGATCTCACTTAGAGGGATAGCTAGTATTTCATCCACTTCTTCCTACACAAAAAATTACCTAAGAACATTAATATCTCGCCTTCTCATCTCGCTATCCCATGATATCAAATCACAAACCCTCACGTTCTCATGATCCAAAGGCATAAGAGATTTTATCATCATATCATTGTCATTAGGAATCCAGCTTGACTCCCATACTTTAGTTTTATGACCTATTCCCACCCGCCACCTAAATTGCTCCTCCAAAATTTTCCTCCCTGTGAGAATACTCCTCCACACAAAGCTTGGTTAGAAGCCTTGTTTTGCCTTAACATGTCAGGTCTAGGGACATAGCAAGATCTCAAAATTCGGCCCATTAGAGATTGGGGCTCCCTTAACTCGGTTAAACTCATGCAAAAGCCTAAACCCCATCCCTCCAAACCTCTTAGGAGGAACACAATTTCTCCCAAGCTATCCACCGTACTCCTTTATCACCAACCTTCCACTAAAATTCATTCAGCACCTTTTGAATCTCTTCACAAAGAGAAGAAGGCAGTGAGAAAACTATTATAGCATATGTTTGTAAGGACAGAGGCACTAACTTAATCAAAACCTCTTCCCCACCCTAGACAACAGAGCCTCCTTCCACCCCTTGACTCTATCCCAAACCCTCTCCTGTAAATCTGCAAACATCTCCTTCTTGCATCCAATCAACATAGAAGCGCCAAATACTTCCCTGGAGATGCCCATCACCTCCTTAATGATATTTCTATCACCTTCACGAACACCCTGACTTAAGAAAATTGAGGATTTATCAAATTTAGGCCCTGTTCTTTTGGTGGGTCATTTTCAATTTACCAATCTCAACCAACTTTAATATTTTTCAACCCACTTCAACTAACTTCAACCCACCTAAAAAAAAAATACTAACCTCAACTCACTTCAACCAATTGTAACCTACCTCAACCCAGTTCAACCAACATCAACCCACCCCTTCATAAATTTAATAATTTGTAACCCAAATCGTTAAAAATAATTGAAAAGTTGTACCGATCTCCAACTTTTAAAAAAATAGTTACAAAATTGTGAAATTACTATTTAGCGAAAAAATGCACTAAAAATTACAATAACTTAATAAATTATCACAAATTCTCATTATTTTAACGCACTTTAACCACCACAAAAAAAATATACCAACTTTAACCCAATTCAACCAACTTCAACTCATCTAAAAAAAAATATCAACTTTAACCCACTTTAATCAACCTCAATCCACTTCAACCTTTTACCTATCTCCATTTACCCACGAAAAGAACAGGTCCTTAGGGCATTCCCAACCTGAGTTCCATTTTTTGGAACTCAAGTCTGCCACGTCAGCAGCAGTTTCACTTGCATTCCAATTAGTTTCTCAACCACTGGAACTCATTGCAAGACAATTAAATTAAATATTTCTCATGGAGCCTACAATTAAACATAATTATTACTTATTATTTTTATTTTGTATTTGTATTTTAACTTTT
>JACYFF010019584.1:76570639-76585547 GCA_017589665.1 Selenicereus undatus | reverse complement strand
TAAGTCTACTTGAAAGAAAGATGAGAGGAAATCAAGACCAAATAGATTCAAGGTTTAGGCGCATATATGGTCTAATTAACCTGGGCTGTCATAGCAGGTCAACCCAGGTTAGCATATACGGTCAACTTGGGTTGCCGTATATGGTTTGAAAACTCAATAAACTCAGTGACAACCTATGCATTTACGGGCCTATCTAGTTAGCAACGAATATTTATTTCTTGATATTAGTTATAGAGTTTACATTTAAACCCTACAAACCCTAAATGTTAAACTATAAACTTTAAGATTTTGTCTCAAATTTGTCTCTATGATGAACCCTATCTTAAAACTATAAATTACCTAATCTTCTCAATTTTCCTTTCTTTACGCCATATTCCTTTATTTATTACTCCTTGTTTTGGTATCTCTTTTTAAGAAATCCCTAAAGATTTATACATCACTTAATAAACTATTAAATATGATTTCCAAATTCATTAAATACTAGAATTACCTAGGTGGTAGTCTTATTTGAAGGAGAAAAACTAACAACACTAGAAAAGAAAAGTTAAAAAACATCATTGATTGTCCACTTCTCATTATTCAAGTTAGAATAATATTTGTCTGTGCCATTAGATCAAGAAATTATGCGAAAGTTTCATAATCTTATATTAGTTATGACATTTATTAGCAGTAGACATGATATCTAGTATGACACAAATGACCAAGATATGAAACTTTGACATTTTGTACTTTATATTTAATTAGGGATTATGGTTAAGGCTAAATTGCACAGCTCAACTATCAACCATTAGGATTTAGGGTTCCGATTTTGTGGTTCAGGGTTTGAAATTTAGCATTTAAGGTTTAGGATTATGGACTTAGTGTTTGAGATAATAGTTTTGCGGTTAGGGTTTAAGGTATGTTTTAGCATTGTCCAACTCAAAGTTAAGAAAAATTTGCAGAAATTAGCAATAAAATAGAAAAAATATTTCAACAACATGAAAATAACTTTTTTCAAAATACAAATAAAAATTTAAATTTCATTCAAAGCAATAACAATGATGTCTCTGACGTATACAAACCAATGAATAGATCCTAAAATTACTAGAGTTAGAATGTTATGAAAAGTAGAAAATTATAATTTTTCAAGTAATGAATTAGAATAAAAATTTCAATTAATATTTTTATTCTAACTCATTTAAAATTGGGCATCCAAATGTTAAAATGAGTTTATTTCTGACAAGAAAAAATAGTAAAGATAAAATTTCAAATATTTTACTTAAAATTAGAATGAATATTGAAAAGATGAGTGTTCCATCAAATACAAGGAGAAAAAAAGAATTTCTTCGTTAAAAATATTTATGGGAAGAAAACATTATAAATAACAGGAGTAATTGCAGGCCCTCTATTTAAGATTTTGCATTTATTTTGATATTCTTATGACATAGTTAACTAAATACGTAGTATTATTTATTTTGTAAAATATAATTGACTCTAAGTTGTTAAAAATACTTTTCTAAAAATTATTATTATGGACATCATTTATATTAGGGTTTATGATTTTAGGGTTTGATCCTAAGGTTCAACTATTAAAGTTGAGCTCAATATAAGTAGTAAATCCTTTGTCACGTTTAACAATGACTTAAAAATATGATTGAAATTCATTGATCTTTGAATTTTATTTTCTAACAACTTTTCTTTTTCTTTTAGTAATATAATCGTAAATTATTACATATGTCATAACAAGAAAATACTTGTTAATAAGCATTACATATATAATCACTTGTTCTCCTAAGCTCATTCTTTAACATTGATATGCGTATTTTAGCTCTTAAAAACCATAAATCTTAAAATATTAAATGCTAGCTCTAGACGACAAAGCCTTAAACTTTGATAGTAGAATCCTAGGTCAAACCTAGACCATAACCCCAAACACCAAACCTTGATAGTGGGGTTTAGAGTTCAGCCTTGGTGGTTGTGGTGTGATTGCTCATAAACCCCAAACAAAAAGAATACCCCAGATTGCTAATTGGTGTTTACCCAAGTTGACCATCTATGTTAACTCGAGTTATCCTTGTGACTTAGGTTATCTTGAGTATATTTTTAAGGGTTTGATAACAATTATCATACATATCATAATGATAAAATCATACACACACACACATGCACAACCCCCCCTTAAATGCTAAACTCCAATGTCCATTGTTTTTAAGGTCCTCATTTGAAGTTCACTTTTTTATTTGCTCATAAGATATTTAATTGTAATGTTAATTTTTTATGAAATATAATTGAAGCTAAATTAAAAACTTCTTTCTAAACATTATTTTTAAGGACCTCATTTGAAGTTAACTTTTTTGAAAAAAATTTGGATGTAATTCTTAATTAAGTACTTTGTAAATATAATTTAATATCAAATTGTATTGTATTAATGTTAAGAAAATTGCTTTCATTGTATGAAGAGTAACTTTGGTTGATTTTAGAGATAATTTTAATTGACCCATGGAAATCTTCAAGATTCAATACTTTAAAAAATAGGCAAAAAATTGAAAGCTGACAACAAAGGGCCATGTCTTGGGCAAAAGTAGAGAGAGAAGAGGAGGCAATAAATAGCAAGGGCAGATGACTAAAATACTAAAAACATGAAGGCGCCAGCGCACAAGTAGTATCAGCGATTGTCCCTAAAATTAACACCTAATTGAAAAAGGAACATTTTTGAGTAATATAAAAATTAAGGAGGAATCTGTTCGTAATTTTCCCTATCATTAGGTCCATTGGCTTTGTTAGGATTCATCTAAAAAAGTGCTTGTCGTACCTCCTCCCCCTTGAAGTTCCTAGAAAGAGCTTAAATATCTTGCATAGATAAGCGTAGTTGTAGGGCATTTAAAGCTGGGTCCAATTCTAACCTCTCTATGCCATGTAATTGATTTTGAAAATAATCAATGACAACCCCATGGATTTTATGCACCTCCTTCTTCCACACCTCTGTGTCATGCTTTACCCTCTTTATCCAATTTCGGCGCCGCCTTTGCTTTACCCTTTCGTGAAAATATCGTGTGTTCCTATCCCGAAACTTTAATTTTTCTCTCTTTTTCGTACTTCCCCAAAAAATATGCTCTTTTTGGATAATATTATTCACAAGATTACATTGGGCCTTGTATCTTTCAATATTCTCCTTAGTATAAGGGTTAACACTGGATTTTCTCTAGTTGCTCTTTAGCCTCCACAATCCGGTTTCTTAAATTTTTAAACTTCTTTGTACCCAATGCACTCAAGGCACTTGCTATATTAAATATTTTACCACTAAGTCAAGACCCTCCATCACCCCCTTCCATGCTAAGTCAACAATACATCTACACTCCTTATCAGTCAACCAAAATTTCTCAAACATAAATCTCTTCTCGTTTCTACAACGCTTAACACCCCCTAGTCCACTCCTTCAAAATCCACAACTAGTGGAGCATAATCAGATTGATATGAGCCTATATGCTGAGCTTAAGTTTTTTGAAAGAGCTCCCAAAAATGCACAGTCCCAAACACCTTGTCTAAATGCTCTTGTACATTAGCACAACCTAGTTGTCTATTGTTCCATGTGGACGGGCACCCCTCAAAACCCACATCCACCAAGTTACAATTGTCGATCACTTCCCGAAATCCCCATAACATCCAAGGCTCCCTCTGCACTACCCTACTTTTATCAGCTTTTGTTAGTGTTTGAGGCTCTAAAAACAATTATAGAATATTTTTAATATGATTGCTAAGCAAAGGAATTGAGGAGGAGAGATAATATGATGTTATTCAAAAAGAAAAAATAATCTCTTACAAATCATTCATCACTTTGTTGAAGAAATATTTACATATTTATTTGTGAGAAAAAGGATACTAACAAATACCTAATTATCACGTCACCTTTCATTTACTTTCCTTGTTTTTAGTGATTCCTATTGTTTTCTTTTTTTAATAATACTTTTCAAATTATATTTTTAATGCTCCCCCTACTTTGAAAAGCCTTATGCTCCAAGTTGCTGTCTGAAGTTGATAAACTTTTCTGCCGGAATTGCTTTGGTGAATATGTCTGCTAGTTCACTCGTTTTTCAAAATTGAAGTTCAATCTCACCTTTTTCTACTAGTTCCCGAATGAAATGATGTCATATCTCGATATGCTTGGTTCGGCAGTGAAAACACAGGATTTTTTGTCATTGCAATTGTTGAAATGTTTACAAAATATTGTAGTTGGTTCTTTGTTGTCATCTTATATGTCTCTGAAAATTCTTCTAAGCCAAATTGCTTCACATGCAGCACTTGTTGCTGTAATGTATTCTATCTCTGCAGATGATAATGCTATTGTCGCTTGTTTTTTTGAAGACCATGATATGGTCTTAAAACCTAGTTGAAAACATATCCACTTGTACTTTTCCTATCATCTATACAGCATGCCCAATCACTATATGTGAATCCTCTAAGCTTATAATCTTGTTCTGCTTTATATAGAATGCCAAAAATTCTTTGTCCCTTTAATATATTGTAGTATTCTCTTGGCTGTTGTAAAGTGATATTTGCTAGGTTCATTCATAAACCTGGAAACAATACTAACTGCATGCAGGATATCTAGCCTTGTATTGGTGAGATAAATTAATGATCCAACTAAGCTTTGATAACTTGATGCATCAACTTTTTCTTGTCCATCACTATTGGAAAGTTTTTCACTTATAGCGATAGGTGTACTTAATGGCTTGCAGTTGGTCATATTGAATTTCTTAAGTAAATCATCTGCATATTTCTTCTAGGAAAGAAACATTCATCCTAGACTTTGTTTCACTTGCATGCTATGAAAATATTTCATCAGAACAAGATCGGTCATTTCATACTCTAACATCGATCGTTGTCTTTTTAAATTCTTCAATCATCTTTTGATTTGGGTCTGTATAAATGAGATCATCCATATATAAACATAGAATATGAAAGTCTGGTCCTTCAGCCTTGATGTATAAAGATGACTCACTTGGGCTTTTAACAAAGCCACTTTGAAGAAGGTAGTTATCTATTTCACTATTCCAAGCACGTGGTGCTTGTTTAAGACCATAACGGGCTTTCCTAAGTCGATAAACTTTTTCTTGTTGGTTTTCCACCATATAACCCCGTGGTTGTTCAACATATACTTCTTCTTCCAATTCACCATTTAGAAATGCTGATTTTACATCTAATTGGAAAACTTATAACTTTAGTTGTGCTGATATGGCCAATACAGTCCTTATTGTCTCCATACGAATAACTTGAGCAAATGTCTCACTAAAATCAACTCCTGGTTGTTGAGAGTATCCTTTTGCTACTAAGCGTGCCTTATATTTATGAATTGAGCCATCTTCATTGTGCTTAATTTGATAAACCCATTTAAGACCAATCGCTTCTTTATCCTAAGGCATGTCCACTAATTTCCATGTATTGTTCTTCTCAATCATGTTTATTTCCTCATTCATTGCATCAATCCATTTGTCATCTCTAGATGCTTCTTGAAAAGTCTAAGGTTTACTGCAAAAAATGCTACAATTGCTTGATCACATTCATAATGTTGTAGATAGGTTGGTGGATGTCTTTCTCTTTGTGATCTTCGCAGATGTTGTTGAAAATTTGAAGAATTTAGATTTGGAGGTGGCCTTGAGGAATTCAGCTCATTAAAAGATAACGGGTTTGTTTGAGATGGTGGGTTTGAAACTTGGGCTAATTCTATGGGATAGTAGTCTTGACATTGAAAATAGTTTTGTGTAGGTTGCTCTATTTGGTTCTTTGACCAACTCCATTTAGCAATTTCATCAAATATGACATCTCTTGATACAACTAACTTCTTGATATCTGGGTTGTAAAGACGATATCCTTTGGATTCTTCACTATAACCAACAAAAATGTATTTTTCACCTTTTCCATCTAATTTTTCCCTATTCTCTTTTGGGATATGAGAATATGCTGTGCAACCAAAAATTTTGAAATGTTCTACCTTTGGCTTCCCATTACACCATGCCTCATATGGTGTTTTATTTAAAACAGTTCTCATGGTGGATTGATTAAGAATATAGACAGCTGTATTAATAGCTTCTGCCTAATAATTCTTCGGTAAACTTTTGCCTTGTAGCATGCTACGTGCCATTTCTATTATAGTTCTATTTCTCCTTTCCGCAACACCATTTTGTTTTGGTGTGCATCTTATTGTCAATTCTCTCTTGATTCCTTACATTTTGCAATACTTGTCAAATTCATAACTGGCAAACTCTCCCCCGTGATATGTTCTTAAGATTTTTAAACTATGTCCACTTTGTTTTTCAGTGAGGGCTTTGAATTGCAAAAAGTAAGAAAATGCTTCTGATTTTTGTTCCAAGAAATATACCCACATCATGCGAGTATAATCATCAAGAAATAATAGAAAATATCTTTTTTCACCCAAACTCTTATTTGTTGCTGGCCCCCATATATAAGCATGAACCAATTGAGGTAGAACCTTAACCCTCCATGAAGTTTTAGGAAAAGGTAGCCGATGTTTTTTTCCATGGATACAACCCTTGCATATTTTGTTGTTGTTCTTGATACCAGGCAAACCAATCACCATATCCTTTTGTTTTGGAATTTTAAGGCTATTAAAATTTAGCTTTCAATACCTCTGATGCCATAAGATAGAATCATCCATCTTAATAGAAAGAGCAACTTTTGGCTCCATTGGCATCTTCAACGGGAAAATTCTATTTGAGGCCATTGCAACTGAAGCTATTAATTGGTCATTCTTTTTATCATTTACGAAGCAATGATTGCCGCCAAAGTTTATCGAATAAACTCTTTGGATGAGTTTCCCCACACTTAGTAGATTTTGTGCTAAGCTAGGGACATATAGAACATCTTGAATAAATTTTCTAGTGCCATTTTTGGCTTTTACAGCTATTATCCCTTTACCTCCTACTTGGGTTCTACCATCACCAACTATGATATTAGATTTGATATTTTCGTCTAGTTGGACGAATGAATTTTTATTTCCTGTCATGTGGTTTGAGCAACCACTGTCCAAATACCATAAATCTTTGAACTCTTGCTGAGTATTTAAACAAGAATAGAAGACATTCTCAGTAATATCATTCTTCTCTCAGAAATTGGCCTCATCATATTGCGATCGATTTTGACAATCCCTTCTATGATGAATGTGCCATGTGCACTTTGGGCATTTAAATCGACAATCATTTGTATTGTGATTATTCATCTTGCATACTCTGCAGTATGAGCCCGATTTTCCATTATAACAGCTTCCTTGATTTTTATAATTTCCTCTCCCCCTGCCACGATTATTTGGTGTTCCTTTTCTTTGTGGAAAATTCCTTTCGTGGCTATTCTCTTTTTCATTTTCTCCATTGTTGGAGAATTTTAATTTGGCTTGAAAAGCCTGCTCTAATGGGGGTTTAGAAAACCTATGTATTCTCTCCTCATGTGTTTGAAGAGATCCGATTAACTCAGTTAGGGAAATCTTAGATAAATCTTTGGATTATTCTATAGCAGCCACTATGTGGTCATATTTTGGAAGAAGACTCCTTAAAATTTTTGCACAAGTTTTATGTCTGGAATCATGTCACCATATATTCTAATTTGATTAATAATGTTGGAGACATGAGTAAAGAATGCTTGAATATTTTCTCCCTCCTTCATTAATAATGTATCAAATTCCTTCCATAAGGATTGTAGTTTGATAATGATTTCCTTTTCTGAGCCCTTATATGCATCTGATAGAATTGTCCAAGCATGTTTGGATGTTGCTACGACCATAATTCGTGGAAATATTTGTTGCGTAACTCCTCGTTGGACTAATGAAAGGGCACAACAATCCCTTTTTTGATTTTCTTCATATTGTTTTCTCTTATTATCATCCCAAGCTTCATTTTCTTTGGGTTCTATAGGTGGGACTTCATACCCATTCTCTACTATATCGCACATACCCTGTGCAATTAATAGAGTCCTCATTGGAATACTCCATGCTTGATAACTTTCTCCGTTGAATATTGGTACCCAATTGCAGAAAATTGTGTTTGAAGTTGATGCCATAATAATTTTGTGAAGTTAAATTTCGAGGAGAAATTTAATTGAGGAAATTTGTTTTTTTTAATAAGCTTTATGGAATTTGCAAATTGATAGGACGACTTGAATTTATATTGGCTCAAATACCACTATTAGTGTTTCAGGCTCTAAACACAATTATAGAATATGTTTGATATGATTGCTAAGCAAAGGAATTGAGGAGGAGAGATGATATGATGTTATTGAAAAAAAAAATAATCTTTCTTACAATTCATTCATCACTTTGTGGAAGAAATACTTACATATATATATATATATATATATATATATATATGTGAGAAAAAGGATAAAAAAACAAATACCTAATTATCGTATCACCTTTCATTTACTTTCCTTGTTTTTAGTGATTCCTATTGTTTTTTTTAATAATACTTTTCAAATTATATTTCTAACGCCTTTCTCTAGAATATCATGAAAATCTCCCTCTATACACCAAGGAAGAGTCAACACACTGGCTATTCTCTCTAAATAATCCCAATTAGCCTCCGTACGCCTAGTTTACTTAGGGTAAGCATAGTAACATGTGTATCTCCATTGCGTGATGTATGCAGTGCCTTACTTCGAGCTCGGTGGACTTTTCAATTGGATGAGGAGACACTTCACTATAAGAGCTCAGAGGCATATGTGATTAGAGAATTGCAGCAACATTAACTCAGTTGTACATTAGGAGATGAACAACCCACAACCCCATATGCAGGGTAGTTCGTCGGGTGTTTCCTTTGCATATATGAATATAAGCTTTATGTTATAATTTTATGATGTTAGTTGCTCCTTTCTATTTCAGTGCGATTAGAACTGCTTTGTCTAATGTTGAACTACCTGACTAATGTTAGATGCTTATTTGCTAAGGGCTTACTAATGTTTCTTTAGCTTGATTACTATATTCACATTTTGTGTTGTATATAGTATCTATGATATGCGAACAATTTTCTTTAAATGTTGTATACAACTATTTTCTATTTTCCAAAATAGATATATCAACTTGACGTACTGTAGATCTTTGATAAATGAATTGTTGTTCCCCCTTGGCATAGCTTGATTGTTTTGGTAAGAAATTAGAAGAAGTTACTAGTGGCATAGCTAAGGTATTGCAAACCCAAAAATTATAATTATTTGCATGCTTTACCATTGGCCTTCTTTATCCATATTGCTATTATTGACTTGATGCAAGTAAGAAATGTCAAGTATAAAATCTTTTTTGGGTATTAATTTTGGTTGAATTGGTTCTTGAAAGTGGTATCATATCCTTCATGCATCCACTATTCATGCGAGATTGTATTGACATCTACAATTGATTTACTATTAAAATTTCAGTTCGTAACATGATATGCATAAATGGCAGTTGCCATTAAGTATCATGTCCTTTACCATGACAATAATACAATTGTCATTTTCTATTCATTACTATTTACTTATGTCATCAAACATATCTCTTTTACCATAGCAGATTTCCTAAGTTATTAATCTCAAATTTGTAGAAAGAGTTAATTGGTGTATTTTTTTCAATAATATCTTCAATACATATATACATATATATACATACATACTTACATATATATATATATATATATATATATATATATATATATATATATATATATATATATACATACATACATACATACATACATACATATATATATATAGATATAGATACACAGACACACAGACACACACACATATATATTTATATTTATATTTACATTTATGCATATATACACACACACACACACACACACACACACACAGACATATATGTATACACATATACATACATACATACATACATACATACATAGATATGTATATATATATGTATACACACACACACACATACATACATACATATATATATATATATATATATATATATATATATATATATATATATATATATGTAACACCCGGCTTCAAAAAAAAATTCCTTTAATCTGGACTAGTTCTAGTCTATTTAGGAGACTTCTTTTGACGGCTTGTAGGTTATAAAACCCTAACCGTAGTCCTTCCTATTTATTTTATTTCACCTCCTCAGACAACAACATAGTATTTACAAGTCTCAGTCTAAGAGAAAGAGAGGAGAAAGAGCGGGAGGGAAAGTCCATCTTTGAAGAACCCTAAGGTCGGTACTCGAATTTTCTTCTTATCATTTAGTTTATTCATTTATGCCTATTATCGACTACTAGGGAATTATCGTATTAGTTTTGATTACCATCACCTGCATCTCTTAATTCGATTTCTACCCAAATTTGCTAAACCGCAATTCTCATATTCATAAGTCATGTTCACGTTGTTTATTTCGACTAGGTTGCTATCACCATGCTTTATCAAGGTTTCTTTCTTGCTTCTGGCTGCTATATTTTATTTCACCATCTTCAATTCTACTATATTTTAAAGCAAAATTTGTGATTTGTTAACTTACGTATGAGGCTTGGTGAACATAAATTGAGTTTTGTATGTTGCATTTTTGGTGGGATATGGATTATTTAATTATATCAAAATCATGATTACAAAGTCTAGTTTTATATCTTCTTCAACTAGCCCTATTTTCTCATCGTGATTAGACAGAATGACTCTTGTTTCCAAGTGAATGAACGAATTCAAATCTAAGAATTTTTATTGATTATGTTTTTAAAGTTAGCAACTTCCTGTGAGGGATGCCTACACCAAACGCGGGTTTTCGGTCCTAGTTCTTAGTGGTGGATTCTAGCTAGGGTTCGATACAATTAGTACTTCTTACCAAACTAAAGAGTCAAATTGCCCTAAGGGGGGTGAATAGGGAGATTATGAGATATTTAAAAAACAAATCTTGATGACAGAAATTAAATGTAGAAATAAAATAGGCAAGAGACACAACGATATTTTAACGAGGTTGGGCCTCCAATAGGCTTAGGTCACCGCCTAGAGTTATCCAACTCTAGGATTCAACTTTCACGATTCTTATTAAGATGAACTCTCAGTCTCTTAGAGTTACCACACTCTAGAGATCCCGAATACTTTGAACCAACCACTTGATTAAAGTACGGGAAGAGTTGTGACCTCACTCCAACTCTCAAGTTTACTCCTTAACAAGGATTTCCTCAATGTCACTCAACAGCTCTTTGTTACAAAAAGATAACTTAAATGAAGATTCGTAATGCTGTCACTTGCTTCTTTTTTTTCTGTGTTGCTGCATGCCCATTTCGTTCTCTATTTATATGTAGCTTTGGATGAAGGCAAAGAAGGCAATTCTGATCAGACCACTCTGATGCTAATTTTCAGGATCCTGTCTTCCTTTTGATAGCATCTGATTTTATTTTTCTTGTCTTCTTTTCGTGGTCTTAATTGATATGACTTATCTCCTTGCCTTTCAAAAGTAATTCTTTCTCTGTAGCAAAATACTCTCATAGTGTCCCTTAGTCAAAATAAAATACTTGCCTACTTTGCTTTATTATTGCATTTCATTGTTAGAGGATATCAAGGAGCATATAATATTATTTCCAAAACTTCTTAATGCAGCTAGTGAGTACCTTAATATTTTTATTCCGGCAATCAAGTGAAATCAAATAATGTCTCATACACATTTTTTTTATGCATACATTATCCACGTTGTCTCATGAATGTTTGGCTTGTATTTTATTTTTTGTCTTTCAATATATTCGACCAAGCCTGCGCATGTTTTTTATTATATGTTTTAAACTCTTGCTAGGTGTTGATTAATTTTGTGTTTCATCAAAACTTCCTTGGTTACTACGGGAGTCAACAATCTCTCCCTTTTTAATGAAAGCCAAAATTAGCAATATCATATTGAGCAGATTATAAACATATTATTGCGATGCTAAGTTTTGTCACAAGTATGTGGAATATCAAAGATGTATATGGTCCAAGTATTTGAGTTTACTAGTTAAGCCATTTAGCCAAAGTAGTTGTGACTTGGCAAGGTAAGTAATTTAAGGTAGCATCGTTGATATATAATACGCATAACATGTAAACAAGCTAGCAAGGTTAAAACTTTACTAGAAAAGTTAAATCATTACTAATTGACAAAATGAAAGCATAACTAACTAACATAAGTTCTCCCTCTCTTTCATCAAAAAGGAGGGACAAAATGAGTGAGCATACCATCAGAACAGGAAAAGAAGATAAAAGAAAACAAGGGGGAGGGAGATCAGAGCTGGGATTGGGAGGAGTTGCGCGCAACTTTGATGAGGTGAGTAGCAGAGTTGGCGTATTGGGCTTGTTCGTCATCAGTCAGGGGTACACCTTTGAGAGCACAGCGATGAGTGATGCTGCAGATGGGAAGAAGATCGTCTACCTTCTGGTTGGGGGCAGAAAGGTGTTGGGTGAGGGACGATTGCATATCGGTGAGGCGGTTATGTAAGGTGGCCTCATTGTGGGCAATGCCATCTAAAGCATCAGTGTGTTGAACCAGAATGTAATCGAGCCTGTCCGCTGTTTCTCGGAGCTCATAAAGACGCTCATTAATGTCCAGAACTTGACCAAGTAGGGATGGTGGAGGAGTGATGGAAGGAGAGTTAACCCGGGGTTTAACATGCTGACCAAATTGCCGGGAGACAGACATGACTTCCTCAGGAGTCATGTCTTCAACAAATTTCCAGTCGCCCAAAAAAGTTTGAAAGAACTGGAATTTTTTTAGGGAAGCAGGAGTGAGGATAGGCATTGGTTGGGTGTCAAGAAGCTCATGGGTGAAGTAGACGCCAAAGTGTTTAAACACAGACGTCAAGAGTTTTGAATAGGGCAATGGGGCAGGACGGTTAATGGATCCAACCTTGGCCATGGTGCCGAGAATGTAACGGGCAAAGTTGAGAGATTTGCCAGTCAGGAGCAGATAAAGGAGTTTAAGGGTTTTGTTGTTTACACTATCAGTCGAATGGGACTTGGGCAAGATGGTTCGAACAATGACATAGTACAACAATCAGGGATCCTTTTTGAGGATGTGGGATGATAGATAAGCCGGGTTAGTCTGAAGATAGGGGTTGGCAAAGTCAGCTAGGCAACGATTTCTAGCTTTAATCAGGGATAGAGAAGGCGGGGGAACGAAGGGAAGGTCAAGGATTAAGTTTAAGACAGATTCGGTGAGGGTAAATTTCGCGTGCTTAACTTGGCATTCAAGTGAGATGGTGAGGCCAGTCTTGACTTGTGAAGGTTAGCATAAAACATTCGAACCAATTGGGGGTAGGATTCAGTTCCTAAATCTAGCAATTGGCCACATGGACTGTTTAATAGATACTCAATAAAGTTCAAATGGGTAGCCACAAAAGATTCAACATGGACTCAGTCACAAGCAAGGAGAGGCCGATTAACAAGCTGATTCATGAATTTCTCACGGGCAAAAGAGGAATGGAACCAGGCAAGTGGAATTACCTCAGAGGTGGCTGGAATGGATTGAGGTGAGGGAGTGGAGGAGGGCGATGGAGTGGCGGTGGGTGTGCAGTGAGCGACAGAGGCTGGGGTGTCTGCTGTGGAGAGGGAGAACTCGTCGGCGGCCCGACGGATGCTGGAGGTGAGCGGTGAGACCGGTGGAGACGACGGCGGGTGAGCTGCGTTGGAGTTCGTGTCAAAGATGGGGACGGGCGAGCCGACGGGGAGTAGAGGTGTGGTTTGGGGAACCGGTTTGACCGAGATGCGGGCGCTACGGCAGAGAGGGGCGGACCAGTGGGCGGGCTTGCGAATGAGGGTGGTGGCGGTCGCTGGTTTACGGGGAGTAGAGGAGGGTTTGAGGCCTTTGGTTTTGGGAGCCATGGTGGATCGTGGGGGCAGAGGAGACAATGGAGATGGGAAATTGGGGGTCTTTATAGGTGAAAGGTAATCGTTGAAGCTGAATTTGGAGGGGAGGACCGAAGATTGTGAAAACATTTGGGGGTTTAAGATGGGGAGTGAGAAGGATTTTGGGGAAGATTTGGAGGATGTTGAAATGGCAAGTGCAGGGGGTGTTTCAGGTGAGAGAGCCGAAGGGAAGAGAGAGAGTGGGGAACGAATTTTGGGAAAGGAAAAGAGAGAAGAAGGTTTGCAGAGATTCTGGTTAGCGGATAGCAGTATAATGGGCTTAAAAAAAACTGGTAGAGTGAATTCTGAGGGTGGTTCATTCAGAGAAAAATTATTAATTAATTTTCTCCAGTTGAACTTGCTCAATTTAATTGGTGTGATATTCGTATTAGGGCATCAAAATGGATTTTTGAGCCATAAAAATTGAATTGAGATGCGTACCTGACTGATATGCATGTGGTTGTGACCAAAGCTCATGTATCTGCAACATCCTTTATAAACTTGGTTAGGTATAAGAGAGGGCTCCCCCTCAATTCATGCATCTATGTTAATCATTCCAAGTTCATGACAAATAAAGTTAAATCGGTCCCCGTTCAGTGGTTTGGTAAAAATATCAGCTAATTGATAATCAGTGGGTACGAATTCTAGAGTGACATTACCTTTTTCAACATGATCACAAATAAAATGGTGCCTTAACTCGATGTGTTTAGTGTGTGAATGTTGTATGGGATTTTTAGTAATATTAATGGCACTTTGATTATCACATTTTACGGGAACCTTTTTGAGATCAATGTCTAGATCCTGTAACTGTTGTATTATCCATAACAGTTGGGCCCAGCATGCACCAGCAGCGACGTATTCTGCTTCGGCTATTGAAAGAGTGACAAAATTTTGCTTCTTGGAGTGCCAAGAGACTAAGCTTGGTCCAAGGAATTGACATGTACCAAACGTACTTTTTCTGTCAACTTTGTATCCTGCATAATCGGCGTCAGTGTATCCAACTAAAGAGAAATTTCCTCCTTGTTGAGTTATTATATTCAAGTTTTGATGATAACAAATCCAAGTG
>JACYFF010019584.1:76525815-76560639 GCA_017589665.1 Selenicereus undatus | reverse complement strand
GGTTTTGTTCTTGAGTTTGCAATGTTGCGTGAGTCGGTTCATTCTCCTCTGTTTCGTTTCTTCAAATTAAAGTGGCGAAATTATTGCGGCTAAGTGTTCGTAGGTTGTAATTATTTACAGCTTGGCACTTCTTAGTTTGGCTAGCATCTTTGCAAAGTATAGTATAGCTCGCAATTTAAGGAATTAATTTTGTTCATTGAGTCTATTAATTTGTGGAATAATTTGATCTTGGGGTTGGTTAATCTCAGCATCTCTTTTAATTTAGTTAGAATTTTGGGTAACCTAATTTCGTAACTCATCCCTGAGGACGATACCCTTAAGTACTACGACGATAAACCGTACGCTTGCGGGATTCACAACAAGTTTTAGGCGCCGTTGGCGGGGATGGCGGTGTGAAATTTGGGTATATCGAGTCGTAGTTTAATTAATCGAGTCGTTCGAGTCGTTTTTGTTTTTAATTTTAGAGTTGTGATATTTTTTAGTCATTATTTCGTTTAGTTTAGTTTTAATTTTGAATTTAGTTTATATTTTGATTTTGATTTTTGTTTTTGTTAAGATTAGTTTAATTACAAATTTTAGATGCTGTTTATTGCTGGAAAAAATAAAAAAAACAGTACTAATCCGTTTGGTTTATGTGCAGTGAAAAATTCAAGGTTGAACTGATCCGAAAATATGGACAGTGCAGATTTTTCACAAACTCTCAGATTCTGTTTGAATTTTCTGGGACTGTTCTGGTGTGATTTCTGCTATTTTGATATTTTTCCTAGATTCATCATAATTTTTAGAGTGTGTGTGAATTTTTCTGGAATTTTTGGGACTGTTTAGATTTTTCTGTCAGTTTTAGAATTAATATTCTGTTTGCATTTTTCTGCACTATTCAGGGACGAAAGAAATTTGGGAAAAATTATATTTATGTCCTTTGTGATTGTGTGGACTTTTTTGTATATTTGGTTCTGATTTTAGGTGTTTTATTTTCTGTTTTAATTTTTATTCTTAGAATTAGGGTGTTTAGGTGTAGTTTTATTTCTTATTTTCTTTTAGTTTCTTTGTTTTTGTGTTTGTGTTTTTGTTTTCAGTTTTGTTCATTTTCTGTTTTAATAGTGTTTTTAGCTTTAATTATTCATTTTGTTGATTTGTGATTGAAAAAAAAAGAAAAAAAAAGAAAAGAGAAGAACTTTGGGTGAGGGAGTTGGATTTATATGACTGGTTGGGTTAGAAATCTTGAAAATCATAGACTTGTTAGAAGTGAATCCGACCCTAACTTAGAAACCGAACCAGGACCCAAGCTTGAAGAAATGGCCCAAGAAAGACCTTTGAGTGATATCTTTTATCCTCCTAGGACTGCTTTGCCATCTTGCTTCATTATACCTGACCTTGGACCCAATATGACCTTCGAATTAAGACCTTACTATACTCAGATGCTCCCTAAATTCACTGGCTTATAGGATGCTTATTTGTTTTTGAGGGAATTCGAAGAAGTTTGTTCTATGATGCATTTTCCTAATATTCCCATTGATGTTGTGCGCATGAAATTAATTCCTTTTGCTTTGAAAGATTCTGCTAAACGTTGGATGTATGGCTTGGCTGCTAATTCTGTAACTTCTTGGAATGATTTTGTAAAATTGTTCTTAAGAAAATATTTTCATAATGCCAAGACTATTAAGCTGAGGAATAAATCAATCAATTTGTGGAACTAGATAGGGAATCATTTTGGAAATATTTTGATAGGTTCAAGAATTTGTTGTCTCAGTGTCCCCATCATGGTTTAGACCAGGCACGTTTGTGCCAAATTGTTTATGAAGGACTAGACCAACAGACAAGGACCATGGTAGAATCTATGTGTCAGGGTCGCTTTCTTTCTAAGAGCGCCACAGATACTTGGGAATTTTTAGAGGACTTAGCTGAGAAAACTATGCAATGGGAAACCGCTCAGGATGACAGCTTAAGTTCTAGGATTGCTAGGGGTGGGTTACATTCTGTCTCTGATATGAGTCACTTAGAGTCAAAGATTGCTACTTTAGAAAACATGTTGAAAGGATTGACTCCACAGATGACTCAGTTATCCCAGACTTCTTCAGTATCTTGCTCTCATTGTCAGGCCTTAGATAATTTATTAACTGCTTGTCCCTACTTTGCTCACCAATTAGCAACGGGGCAAGAGCAAGCAAGTATGGCCTTCCAAAGACCTAAGAATGACCTTTTCTCTCCTTTTTACAATCCAGGGTGGAGAAATCACCCTAACTTCTCTTGGAGTAATGGACTTAATGCTGTGGTTCCTAACTCCCAATCCATCTCTCACCCTTCTAGTTCCTTTCAGAGACCAGTTTTTCAAGGTGTACCTAATGCACCTAGACCTCCACCTCCTGTGGCTCAAGTTCAACCTCCTCCTGGTTACAGTGATATTGATAAAATGGAGAGGAGAATTAATAATAATGTGGAGAGAATGATTAATGCTAACCTGGAAAGAATGATGAGAATGATGACTGAACAATTTTTCCAGTTAGCATCATCTTCTAGGGAGCCAGGTACTTTCCTAAGTCAACCTGAGGTGAACCCTAAGGGTCACGCATCTTCTTCTTCTGGTAACCCTAATGAGCCTGTGAGGAAAGTGAATTCAGTGATATCTCTCCGTTCTGGTCGAGAAATTGACAACCAGGTTAGAAGTCCTAATGAGCCCTGCAGGTATCCTCACCAATTCTTCAAGAGATCTTCTTCATCTTCTTCACCTGCAGAGACTGGATCATCCAGTAATTCAGGGAATGCTATTGATGGTGTCTCCAATGATTCTAATTCTCGACTCTTATTGAGTCACTGTCTAAGGATGAGGAGCTTAAAAAGAAAGACTCCTCTGAGTCAGTTGACCCTTCTCCCTCTAAGGGTCCTTCTTCTTCTTCTTCTTCTTCTTCACCTTCCGAGAGAGTCCATATGCCTTTGCCTCTTTTTCCCCATAGGCTTAAGAAAAAAAACCAAGCTCATGTTGAGAAGATGAGAGAGACCTTATCTCAAGTCAAGATCAACATTCCTTTGCTCGATGCTATTCAGCAGATACCTCCGTATGCTAGGTTTTTAAAGGATCTGTGCACAACCAAGAGAGCTACCAATGTCGCTAGAAAGGCTTTCTTAGCATCTGGTGCTAGTTCTATTTTATCTCATAAGATCCCAGTGAAGTATAAGGACCCCGGTTGCCCTACTATTTCTATAGTTATTGGGGACCAGCTTATTCATAGAGCCTTGCTTGATTTAGGGGCCAGTGTCAACTTGATTCCCTTCACTGAGTATGAGAGGCTAGGGGTAGGTGAGCTTAAACCTACCAAGATGGTCTTTCAATTAGCTGACAGGTCGACCAGATTGCGCAGGGGGATAGTTGAGGATGTACTGATTCGAGTGGGTGAATTCATTTACCCTATGGACTTGGTTGTGATTGAGACTGAGACGGTGTCTAACTTAGCTAGTCAAGTCCCTGTGATTCTAGGGCGTCCTTTCTTGGCCACAGCCAATGCCCTTATTAATTGTAGGAATGGCATAATGAGACTGTCTTTTGGTAACATGACCATGGAGCTTAATATTTTTAATCTACAAAGACAGCCTTCTGGTTTTGATGATATGGAGTTCTCTACTCTTCATTGGGTAGAGGATTCTATTCTTGATGATGCTTGTGATGATGTGTTTGCTGTTGAGTATGAGTCCTTTCTTGTGAATGATGAGCCTGAGTATGATGCTTTTGAGTTTGATGACTTGTGTTCTACTACTGATTGTTTGCTCACTGCTGCTTCTGAATCTGCTTTTGAAACTGTTTCCCCTCCTGCTCTTGAATTAAAACCCCTTCCTGATTCTCTTAAGTATGCATTTCTAGGCCCCAATGAATCTTTGCATGTCATTATTGCTTTTGACCTAGACGGGGACCAAGAGACCAAGTTGATTTTCCTACTTAGAGAGAACAAGGAAGCTTTGGGTTGGACCTTAGGGGATATTAAGGGATTAGTCCTTCCATTGTGCAACATAGGATTCATCTAGGGGACAATGCTAAGCCCTACCGTGACCGTCAAAGGCGTTTGAACCCTACCCTTCAGGAAGTAGTTAAGAATGAAGTGCTGAAGTGGTTAGACCATGGGATTATCTATCCCATTTCTGATAGTGAATGGGTTAGCCCCGTTCAAGTTGTTCCTAAGAAGACCGGGATCACCGTGGTTAGGAATGACAGGAATGAGTTAGTCCCTACTCAAGTACAATCTGAGTGGCGTGTTTGCATAGATTACAGAAAATTGAATGCTGCTACTAAGAAAGACCACTTTCCCCTTCCTTTCTTGGACCAGATGTTAGAGAGATTGACTGGACATTCCTTCCATTGCTTTTTAGATGGATACTCTGGCTATACCCAGATCTCTGTTGCTCCTGAGGATCAGGAGAAGAATACTTTTACCTATCCCTTTGGAACTTATGCCTTTAGACGTATGCCTTTTGGACTATGCAATGTCCCTGCTACTTTTCAGCGTTGCATGATTTCCATTTTCTCAGATTTAGTTGAGCTTTGCATGGAAATCTTCATGGATGACTTCTCTGTGTTTGGGTCTTCCTTTGATGGCTGTTTGTCTAATCTAAGAAAAGTGTTGGAAAGATGTAGGGAGAAAAATTTGACTCTGAATTGGGAGAAATGCCATTTTATGGTTAGGAAGGGAATAGTCTTAGCCATGTTATTTCTAAAGATGGAATTGAGGTCGATAAGGCTAAGACTGATTTGATTGTTAATCTTCCCCCTCCCACCTGTGTGAAAGAAGTAAGGTCTTTTCTTGGACATGCTGGCTTCTATCGTCGATTCATTAAAGACTTTAGTAAAATTGCAAAGCCCTTGTCCAACTTGCTAGGTAAAGATGGGCCTTTTCACTTTTTCGATGACTGTCTTGAGGCATTTTCTAAGCTTAAGAAAGCCTTAACTTCTGCTCCTGTTCTTCATCCTCCCATCTGGGGAGAATCATTTGAATTGATGTGTGATGCTTATGATTATGCTGTTGGGGTAGTTTTAGGGCAACGTGTTGATAAGAAACCCCATGTGATTTACTATGCTAGTCACACTTTGAATGATGCCCAATTGAACTATACTGTGATCGAGAAAGAATTTTTGGCTTTGATTTTTGGGTTTGAGAAGTTTAGACCTTATCTGATTAGTTCTCATGTGATTGTCTATACTGATCACTCTGCTCTTAAGCATCTTCTTTCTAAGAAGGATGCTAAGCCTAGACTTGTTAGATGGATATTGTTGTTACAAGAGTTTGATTGTGAGATTAGAGATAAGAAAGGTTCTGAAAACCTTGTAGCTGATCATTTGTCTAGGATTCTTTATGATAGAAAGAGTGAGTCCACTGTTTCTGAGTGCTTCCCTGATGAGCAGTTGTATTATGTCCACTCTGATCCTTGGTATGCTGATATTGTGAACTATCTAGTTGCTGGTAGGATCCCTGAGAGTTGGACCAAGAATGATAGGGATAGGTTCTTTCACCTTGTGAAGTTCTTTGTTTGGGATGACCCTTATTTGTTTAAGTATTGTTCTGACCAAATGTTTAGAAGGTGTATTCCCGACCATGAGGTGAAAAGTGTCCTTTCTTTCTGTCATGATCAAGCATGTGGGGGGCATTTTAGTGGTATGAAGACTGTAGCCAAAGTTCTTCAATGTAGTTTTTACTGGCCTACTCTGTTTAGGGATGCTTTTGAGTACTGTAAGAGTTTCCCTAGGTGCCAACAGTTGGGTAGAATAAGCAGGCGGGATATGATGCCACTAAACCCCATAATTGTGGTGGAGATTTTTGATGTGTGGGGTATAGACTTTATGGGACCATTTCCATCATCTTTTGGGAATGAGTATATTTTGCTAGCTGTGGACTATGTGTCTAAATGGGTTGAAGCCATCCCTTCTAGGACTAATGATGCTAAAGTTGTAGTGAAGTTCTTGAGGGAGAACATCTTTGCTAGATTTGGCATGCCCCATGCTATTATTAGTGATCAGGGCACCCATTTCAATAATAGGTCCTTTGATGCCTTACTGAAGAGGTATTCAATTGTCCATCGGCTTGCTACCCCCTATCATCCCCAAACCAGTGGTCAGGTTGAGGTGTCTAATCGACAGATTAAGCAGATTCTTGAAAAGACAGTGAGTCGGAATAGAAAGGATTGGGCCGACAAACTCCTAGATGCTCTTTGGGCTTATAGAACAGCTTTTAAAACTCCCTTGGGTATGTCACCTTATAGGGTTGTTTATGGTAAGCCTTGTCATCTTCCTGTGGAACTAGAGCATAGAGCTTGGTGGGCCATTAAGAAACTGAACTATGACTTGACTGAGGCTGGTGAGGAGTGTAGACTGCAACTGAATGAGCTTGATGAGATTAGAGCCGAGGCTTATGAGAGTGCTCGTTCTTACAAAGAAAGGGCTAAGTTGTTTCATGATAGGCGTATCCTTCGGAGAGAGTTCGCTCCAGGCATAAAAGTGCTCTTGTATGACTCTATGCTCCATTTGTTTCCTGGGAAGTTACGGTCCCGATGGACTGGTCCTTACATTATCTCACGTATCTTTCCCTATGGTGCAGTCGAGATTCAGGACTCTGACAGTGGTGCTACTTTTAAGGTAAATGGTCAACGATTGAAGCAATTTCTGGAGTTGCCTAGCAAGGAAGATGTGGAGTGTCTGATACTCCGCGAGCTGAGTCCTGCTGAGTGATGTGTTGAGATGATAGCTTGGGTGTACTTAGCACCCGACCTGGTTTGCTAAACACTTCTTTTCATCTCTTTTCTCTTTTCTCTTTTGCCCTTTTCTTTTCTTTTGTATAATTGGTTCTTTTTGTCTTTCTTTTGTATATATGTTGCCTATTTGGTTTTGAGTCGTGTCTTTATGAGTTTTGTTTTCCTTTTCAGTTTTGTTTTGTGGTTTTATGTTTACTTCCACTCCCAATGAGGACATTGTGAGATTTAGGTGTCGGGGTAGGGAAACTTTGTTCACAAAAAACTTTGTTCACAAAAAAACCAAAAAAAAAAGAAAAAAAAACAAGAAAAGAAAAAGAAAAAGAAAATAAAAATAAAACCACAGAAAAATTCAAAAAAAAAAGAAAAGATTTTTGTTTTGTTTTGGGGGAAGCTTAGTACTATTCTGATCAACCTAAATTCCGTGTACTTTGATTATTAGCCTGTATATACGCATGATGTGCATGTTAAGTCTCTGTCCTTGGTGTGGCATTTTTTACTCTAATTCTAATCCCATTTGTTCATTATCACTGTGTGATCCAATCCCTATTTATTTCATCCTCATTGTCTTAAGGTCTTAGTTTTTCATGATCGGCTCTTCCACTTGTTTTAGATACAATTACTTTGATTGTTGTTCAAAAAAAAGAAAAAAAGAGAAAAAGAGAAAATGAAATGAAATTTGGAATGACAAAGCAACCCTTTGAGGCATGCGCTACTGTGTGTTACCCTTTGAGGCATGCGCTACTGGGTGTTACCCTTTGAAGCAATATTGCTACTGGGAAAGCTTGCTTCCAATTTTAATGAGTCAATCATATAATTTGTGTTAATCAAGTGGGATTGAGTTTGATTTTGGAAACCTAAGCCTTAGGATGAAGAGACACATGCACATGAGCACAGGGAAGGATTCAAAGTTTTAGTGTGCAACGTGGGATCAAAAATTGGTGCTTTAATGTCATTCATAGGGTAGAGAGTCTTGATGTGTACAATATATTTATATGCAGGTCAATATCTTTGCCATATATGTGATTTAGTTGATTGGAATGTGTATATATCTTTTCCCAGTTTTATCCATAGTATTTTTGTGGGTTTCTCTTTTCTTTTTCTAGGATTTTTAGTTTTGTTTTACTCGAGGACGAGCAAAACTTAAGTGTGAGGGTATTTGTTCAACCTGAAAATATGCTATTTTTATACCCTTATACTATCTATTATTTGCTCAAAATAAATTATTTATTTAGGAATTTAATATGATTTTTGTTTGTTTTGTAGGAATTTGAAGAATAAATAAATGGCTTGAAAAAAAAAAGAAATTGAATTAAAAAGAAAAGAAAGACGGGATTGGATCAAAAAGAAGCATTGGAGCATGATAAAAAGAAGGGAAGAATTCAAGAACCAAGCCCAGCAGCCCATTCCCTCCTCTTTTGCTCCTTCTCCCTCTTCCCTTGTTCTTTCAACTGGGCCTGGCCCAATGGTTTACCTAGACCCGGCCCCCTCTCTCTTTTCTCTTCCCCCCTTTCTTTTCTTTCATTTCTTTCCCTACGTGGCCCTAGCCCAACGTTTTTGCTTTTTCCCTTTCCCGAACCCACAGAAGACAACCCAGCCTGCCTTCCTTTTTGTTTCCATGCACAAGTCACATGACCCCTCCCCTCATCTTCTTCTCCACGATGCTACTGTCTTCTTGTTTGCCAAGAAAATCGAAACCTGCAGCCCAGATCAAAACAGAGCCACGAATAGAACAGGGCCCTTCGGTTCTGTCCTCCCCATCTGTTACTTCTTCTCTCTCCCCCATCATTGTACATCATCATTAACATCATAAAAGCATCAGTTACAAGATGCAGGGGGAAGCATTTGAAGGGGCGAAAGTTGGCGTTCCTCATTTAATGGAAGCCGAAGAACAGAGAAAGGAGACAAGCATATTAGCAGTAGATTATACTAGCTTAGCAAAGAGTAGAGTAAAAATAGCCTAGATCGAATTGCAGTTTCCATCGTCATGTTTAGTTTCAGAATTAGGCTCTGGTTCTCAAATTGATGTTATCTTGGAGCCTAGATGTGCTGGTTTGCTTGAAAAATTACTTAGTGGTTGAAACATTCATTCGAATTCAAGCTTTATAACTTTTCTTTTCAGATTCGGATTTGTGGTGTTAGGTCTGCAATTTGGCCATAGCAAGTCACGACCCTCCCGTTCTGTTTTGGGCATGGTGGTTTTGTTCTTGAGTTTGCAATGTTGCGTGAGTCGGTTCATTCTCCTCTGTTTCGTTTCTTCAACTTAAAGTGGCGAAATTATTGCGGCTAAGTGTTCGTAGGTTGTAATTATTTACAGCTTGGCGCTTCTTAGTTTGGCTAGCATCTTTGCAAAGTATAGTATAGCTCGCAATTTAAGGAATTAATTTTGTTCATTGAGTCTATTAATTTGTGGAATAATTTGATCTTGGGGTTGGTTAATCTTAGCATCTATTTTAATTTAGTTAGAATTTTGGGTAACCTAATTTCGTAACTCATCCCTGAGGATGATACCCGTAAGTACTACAACGATAAACCGTACGCTTGTGGGATTCACAACAAGTTTTTGAGAACATCCACTATCGAGGTACCACAAGTCTTGTCTGAATTTCAAGCACACCTGTAAAACAAGAATTCAACCCTTCCTTTTACTTTTGGCATTAAATCTAGATTCGAAATCATAAGTCACTAAGTTAGGTGGTCTTGTTCCTTTAGGGACCCATATTTGAATAATTCTTAGGGTAGATTTTCTGAGTGGGTATGAATAGGTGATATGACCATCTTTTGGGCAATAGTTACTAGTTTTGACATTTATTTCATGAAGCATAGGTTTAACAAAGAAGTTCCTATAATTCTTCTTCTTGTTAAAGTGATCATTCCCAATTCCTTCTTTATTAACGGATGCTGTTTGTGTGCTCAGTAGTCGGTCTAAGTTTTCTTGCCCTTGAGTAAATTTAAGAATCGTTTTGTGCTTGGCATCACCCTTGGTTGATAATTCCAAATTTTTTGTTTATAGGTGTTTAATTTTTTCATGAAGTTCATTATTCAACCGTTCAAGATCTACATTTTTCTGATTTAATTCTCGCACCCCTTTTTTAAGGTCTTTATATTTAGACATATATTTTTGTTCTAGATTGGCAAAGCTAATCAAGGCATCAATTAGTTCATCCTTAGAATATTCATATAGGGCAGATGTGTCTACCTCATCTGTACTTTCGTGTTCAGATGATTCACCGTCCTTGGGCCATGAGACAAGTATTATTCGTGTGTTCTTCGTCGCTTTCATTGTCACTTGTCTCGCTATCACTTCAGGCGGCGATCATAGCTCTTTTATTTCCTTTTTTCTTGATCCTCCTTTTTTCTCCCATTTTTTGAATTAATGGATAGTCTTTCAGTAAGTGACCTGGCATGCCACAACCGTAGCAGGAACTAATGTTACTATTCTCTTTATTGACAAATTTACCTTTGGTGTATTTCTCATTCCTTTTTGGTGTTGAATCCTCGTTGGTTGAATCTTTTCTTCATCCCCATTTTATTGAGACCTCGCACAATGAGGGAGAAGGCTTCATCATCGTTGCTGTTGGGATCTTCATCTTCCGATGGGCAATCTTCTTTTGTGGCCTTGAGAGCAATTCCTTTCTTGGAACCTTCTCCATCTTCCTCTGTGAGATGTATCTCATGATTAGGGGTTTTCCAAGAAGGTCATCAAGCTCTAATTTTTTGAGATCTTGAGCTTCCTCAATTGCAGTGACCTTCAGTCCCCATTTATTATTCGGAAGACACCGAAGTATCTTTCTTACCATTTCTTCATTTGAGTAGCCCTTACCAAGTGATTTTAGATTATTGGTAATATCAGTGAACCGAGTGAACATGTTCTTTATTGATTCATCAGCCTGCATTTTAGACAACTCATATTGATGAACAAACATATTCATTTTAGTCTCACGTACTTGGCTTGTTCCTTCATATGTAAAAATTAGCTTATTCCAGATTTGTTTTGCAATTTCACAGGCAGAAATTCTATTATACTCATTAGCATCCAAACCACAATAGAGGATGTGTTTGGCTCTAGGGTTTTTGGTAAGTTTTTCCCAATTGGTGCTTGTGTATTGGTCTTTTGGTTTGTCGATGTCTTTCCCTTCATCATTTTTAATCTTAGGCACAGTATATGGTCCATTACTTACAATTTCCCATAGTTCCATGTCAGTTGATTCAATAAAAATTTGCATGGCATTTTTCCAATAAGACAAATTTGTTCCTTTGAATAAAGGAGGTCTAACAGTGGAACGTCCTTTAATATTGACATCTTCAGTAAAGGTCATGATCGTCACCTACTCGACTATTAGGTCAAAGAGTGTGGGACTGGCTCTGATACCAATTGAAGAGTCAAATCGCCATAGGGGGTGAATAGGGAGATTCTAAGATATTAAAAAACAAATCTTGACAATAGAAATTAAATGTAGAAATAAAATAGACAAGAGACACAACGATATTTTAACGAGGTTGGGCCTCCAACAGTCTTAGGTCCCTGCCTAGAGGTATCCAACTCTAGGATTCAACTTTCACGATTCTTATTAAAATGAACTCTCAGTCTCTCAGAGGTACCACACTCTAGAGATCCCGAATACTTTGAACCAACCACTTGATTAAAGTACGGGAAGAGTTGTGACCTCACTCCAACTCTCAAGTTCACTCCTTAACAAGGATTTCCTTAATGTCACTCAACAGCTCTTTGTTACAAAAAGATAACTCAAATGAAGATTTGTAATGCTGTCACTTGCTTCTTTTTTTTCTGTGTTGCTGCATGCCCATTTTGTTCTCTATTTATATGTAGCTTTGGATGAAGGTAAAGAAGGCAATTCTAATCAAACCACTCTGATGTTGATTTTCAGGATCCTATCTTCTTCTTGACAGCATCTAATTTTATTTTTCTTCCCTTCTTTTCGTGGTTTTAATTGATGTGGCTTATCTCCTTGCCTTTCAAAAGTAATTCTTTCTCTGCAGCAAAATACTCTCATAGTGTCCCTTAGTCAAAATAAAATACTTGCTACTTTGCTTTATTATTGCATTTCATTGTTAGAGGATATCAAGGAGCATATAATATTATTTCCAAAACTTCTTAATGTAGCCAGTGAGTACCTTAATCTTTTTATTTTGGCAATAAAGTGAAATCAAATAATGTCTCATACACATATTTTTTATGCATACATTATCCACGTTTTCTCATGAATGTTTGGCTTGTATTTTATTTTTTGTCTTTCAATATATTCGACCGAGCCTGCGCATGTTTTTTATTATATGTTTTAATCTCTTGCAAGGTGTTGATTAATTTTGTGTTTCATCAAACCTTCCTTGGTTACTACGGGAGTGAACACAAACTGTTCATAGTTTGAGTCTATATTGCTAAGAACTAGCCTCGTGTCGAAAATAGGGGACATTCAAACTCTTCAACCAGGTCAACTTGGATTAGCAGTTTCAGGTAAGTGGCGTAATACTCTTTTAATATTTCGTGCCCAAATATTATTTGTTAAATTCCTTCTGTAAACTGGTTTTGTTAATCGGGTTGACATGCTACTGTTTGAATCGAATTATTTTCGGAATCTGTTAAAAGGTGCAGTTTTGCTACGTTTTGACTTCTGTTTGGAAAATAGCCTGGTTGAATGCCAATTTCACTGTGACATTAATTATATTTGGTCTTGTGTCAAATAAGTATGATGTTATCGTGTTTGACCATTATATTTGCAAACTAGTCCTTCTTGAATGGTATAAAATTTTCCTATGCTGATTGACTATTGCAATTTTATCGTTTGAAGAATTTGGTTGATATCTTATGACAAGTCACTTGCTTTTTGTTACTAAATCGCTGTTTAGTGCTATTTGTTAACTTAACTGATTGCGTATCACTTTGTATGAGTCTGAGATATCGATTTTGTTTTTGGGCTATGTCTTCTGCCTTATCCAGTGGAGGTATACACCGAACCTGTCGATCGACTTGTAGCATAAGCACTATTCTGTTTTGTGATTCTGATATATATTTGTGATCGGTTGGGACCCTCTGTGTGGTGATATCGATTATGGCAAGTTGACTCTGTGACTCTCTGTTGCCCCTGCCACTGGGCAAATAGTGGCCTTAGCCCCAAAATTGTTTATTCTTACAGATTTATTTAGACGATTTGCTTTGTCATATAATTGCATATTCTAAACGAGTTTATAAAATGTACATGTTTCAAAACCCAGTCTTGGTGATTTTATTTACGTATTGTTACTATTATAAATGACCCAGTCTTTGATTTATTTGCATGCATAACCCAGCTAAAGGAGTGTTATGCTACCTACTGGGCTTTCGAGCTCATCCCTTCATCTTCCTATTTTTTCAGGTCTTATTTTTGTTAGTGTCCGAATCAGAAAGTAGAGATCAGTTGCAGTTGTGGTTGTTATGAATCTTAGAGGCTGGATTTGTTAGCCAGGGAAGCAGTATTACAATATTTTTTTTATGCATTTTGTGAGGAGATCTTCGTTGGGTTACCTATTTCTAGGGATGTAAGACATTTTGATTCCTACTTATTATATTCGTGGTCCTATTTTATTATGGTTAGCTTGAACCCCAACTTTATGCTAAATTTGGGGAATAAAATTTATGTTTGGCAGTTATAACTTTGTTAACATTTGAGCCTTGCGTACTTGTGGGACTTGTGGTACTACAAGTATGCGGCGTCTGTTATGTCTCGGTTCAAGGCGTCACAGATTTAGTGGTATCAAAGCCAACTCCCTTTCGCAATGTGTGGGCCACGTTGGGACTTACTATGCAGTCTCCATGACACTCCTGGTCCAGCAGGGGGAGTGGGCGATGCCACGCATGGATACCGGTGGCAGCGACGTGGTGGGTTAATGCTCCTGGAAGCCCACATTGCCTAGGGAGGATATTTAAGGCCCGCGACGAGGATTTTGCGTTCTGTGAGTCGGGGAGTATGTAACGCCCCAATCATCTGTGTATGTGAATATGTATAGTAAAGGGACCATGTCCCACATCATTAGTTTAAAAGAAGGATATCAAATTTATAAATTTCATTCCCACAAAGCATATCAACAAGGCGTTCCACTTTTGGGCTTGGTGGTTTGATTTGTACACCCAATTGTTGGACTTCCCATGTTAGTGGGTTGTGTTGTGTGATTCTGGGACGGTTAGTTACATTTGGTATTAGAGCCAACTCCCTTTCGCAATGTGTGGGCCACGTTGGTACTTACTGTGCAATCTCCATGACACTCCTGGTCCAGCAGGGGGAGTGGGTGATGCCACGCATGGAGACCGGTGGCAACGGCATGGTGGGTTAATGCTCCTAGAAGCCTACATTGCCTAGGGAAGATATTTGAGGCCCGCGACGAGGAGGTCGCGTTCTGTGAGTGGGGGAGTATGTAACGACCCAATCATTTGTATCTGTGAATATATATAGTAAGGGGACCATGTCCCACATCGTCAGTTTGAAATAAGGATATTAGATTTATAAGTTCTATTCCCATAAAGCATATTAAAAAGGTCTTCCACTTTTGGGTTTGGTGGTTTGATTTGTACACCCAATTGTTGGACTTCTCATGTTAGTGGGTTGTGTTGTGTGATTCTAGATCGGTTCGTTACAATACACACACACACACACACACACACACACACACACACACACACATATATATATATATGTGTGCGTGTGTGTACGTGTATGTATGTGACCTTTATCAAGCGCTATATAAAGCATGGTTTCATACTTGTAATATATAATAGTCATCATTTTAAAACTGTAGAATCCTACCGCGCTAGTGAATTTCAGAATTTAAATAAACAAATCCCGTTGGTAATTTATCTTTGTATAATCATGATCATCGAAAATAATATAATTCGTTTTTTAGAAACAAATCCAATAATTTCCCCTTATCTCCTCTTATTCTCATTATCTCATGTCGCTTAACCTCCCGTCCCCTCTGCCACCCCCACTATCTCTCTATCCTCTCTTTCTCCTAATTCTGCCATAACTACTCCTTAGTCCTCGAGTGGGTACCCCTAAACAAATAAGGATTCCTGAATTCCTTATCTCTCCATGGGATATTCACTGATGCCCTCTTATCCGCACTCTTATGTTGTTTTTATTGGCTAGTGGTGCTCTCTGATCTCTTTTAATTGTGATTTTCTTGCTGTCAGGAAAATAAGAGGTTTTTTTCCAGGTTTTGGCACCACTATTAAATTGAGCTTTGGAGATTCATGTTGGGAGGCATGATTTGCTGAGTTTGAAATCCTGATTTACTCAGACGCGGAATGGCTGCAATGGTATTTCGAGTTATCGGGGCTAAGATTCTTAAGACTCCGTTTAGACATTGAAAAATTTGGTGGAAAGAAAAAAATTTGGAAAGTTACTTTTTTTTCTTATGTTTGCTTTAGGCTCGTTTGAACCTAGGAAAGTTTGGTGGAAAGAAATTTTTTTATGAAAGTTACTTTTTTTCTTGTGTTTTAAAGAAAATCACAAAGAAAAAAAAAATATTGACGAAAGTTATGTGAAAAAATTGTTATAAACAAGTGATAAAATTTTCCTCATAAAATTGTGGGGAAAGTTTGAGAAAAGTTCCCAACCTCCTCCAACATTGCATTGCTTACATGATATCAATATCATTCAAGTAGTTCATCAACATTCAAATTTCTCATCCAAATTCTTGTATTTTTTTCTCAATCCAAACAAGTGAAAAAAAACTCATTTTCTCCCTACTTTTTTTTCCTTCAACTTTTCTTTCTACCAAATTTTCTAAGGACCAAACGAACCCATAGAGAAAATCACAAAGAAAAAAAATATGGAGGAAAGTTATCTGGAAAAATTATTAGAAACAAGTGATAAATGTTTCCTAATAAAATTGTAAGGAAAGTTTGAGGAAAATTTTCAATATCCCATTGCTTAGATGATATCAACATGGTTCAAATAGTTCATCAATATTCACATTTCTCATCCAAATTCTTATATTTTTCCCTCAATCCAAACAAAATGAAAAAACTCATTTTCTCCTTACTTTTTTTTTTCCTTCAACTTTTCTTTCCACTAAATTTTCTAAAGACCAAACGGAGCCTAAACGTTTTCCTTAATTTATGCATAGTTATGGTAAGTTGGAGTTAATTTCATTTACTTATGGTTTACTTTTAGTTGAAGGTTTTGTTTGTTCATTCGGGATCAATAATTACCTCTATCTTATAATTTGTAGTAGTAAAGTGAGTAACCTGAGTCCTTTATATCCTTCGTTCTTCTTGAGAACTGAAAGGTTAAAGCCTCATTTTTGTATTAGGAGGTGCTACTCTTATTTTTTGTTTGCTTTGCACCAACACAACTGTCGCGCTCGGGGGGGGGGGGCTTTAGCGTTGATCAATTGTAACTACATCTTGTGCAGAGGGACACATCTTTGCATATATTTCAGGCATCATTCATTTAAGGCTTCTTTTGGACATTGAAAAATTTGGTGAAAAGAAAAAAAATTAGGAAATTAATTTTTTTTTCTTTTGTTTGATTTAGATAAAATCACAAAGAAGAAATTATGTAGGAAAATTAGGTGCAAAAATTGTTTGAAACAAGTAATAAAATTTTCCTCATAAGAATTATGAGGAAAGTTGGGAAAAGTTCCCAAAAGAATTCCCAACTTCCTCTAACCTCACACTCATTAGAAGATATCAACATGATTTAAGTAATTCATCAACATTCAAATTTCTCATTCAAATTCTTGTATTTTTTTCCTCAATTCAAGCAAAAGAAAAAAACTCACTTTCCCCCAACTTTTTTTTTTCCTTCACACATTTTATTACTACAACTTTCCTTTCCACTAAATTTTCTAAGGACCTAAGGGATTCTTATTAAGTATTACGAATCTTCTTTGCAAGTATTTTTTTCATTTCGAATCACCATCATTACTTACACTTCTGCCATTAATTGTAAAGCCCAAGCCGTTAATCACCTTATCAATCTTAATATATATCATCAATCTTCAGTGATTAATCCAGTCGAAGGCTTGAGCCAGAGGGTTACCATTGTACAAACAACGGGGAAGGCTTGGCATTAAGAGCTGTAGTGGCCAAAGACATTGCATAAATGCCCATATTCAGACCTTAGAGGTAACATCCTACATAGTTTTGAAATGATTATTCTGACCCAAAATCTAATACATGGATGTCTATCTACTCATATCTCTAATACTGCAAACAAATAGCAGATGACCCATCAACCTTAACAATGATCATTATAGATTGCCAGACTCCTTTGCCAAAACTTAAAATGCTACTTTGAATTGATTAAGGGTACATTCACAAAGGTTTGCCTGACAACATGAAAACACCAAAAAAAAAAATAATAAAATCAAAACTCAATACATCCACCCCTATATTGTAAAATGCAAAAACATTTTTAAGTGGGTGCCCACATTTCAATTCATTTCAATTCAAAACAAAGGAGAAAGAGAATCATGTTAAAGCTGCTACTAGTTATCATTTGAAAGCAGAAGCCAAATTAATGAGCTCATATCTGAGTAATGCTTAAGTAAAGTACACACTTCCCATGCTGATTGGGAAGCTTGAGTTGAAGCCGCACGTATGAATTGGTGAACGTAGGCCCTAATTATTGGTAATTGGTCGGTCCACTTGATTAGTTAAAGAACAATATTTATAAATAATTTAATAAATACTAGCATATTATGGGTTTTTGATATTTATAAAATGATATATGAATGTCAAAAAATACAGGGGGTAAACATACCTTGGCTTGAAGTCTCACCTTCTTTTCATGTAAGTTGATGGCGCAGATGAAGGAGAGGACATGGCATTATTTTCTAATTCAAATAGACTCTTTTGTAATTAATGAAATTATATAATTATCAAATCAATGAGTTTATTGCACACACGTGAACACATAGGTAATTTCAATTAAGAACCTTCTTCCAGCATACCGTTATTTATTTCTTCGTGAGTTAGCCTGTCAACTTAATATTGCTATTTAGATTCATTTATTCATCATATTGTCACCCTTAATAATATAATATAATATAAATTCTTTTGGATTTTGCTCTAACTGAGAATCTATATTATGTCATCAAATACGACTACGGACTGTTTTATTTAATTGAGCTTGATTAATTGCTAGAAACATTATCTACTCACTTATTTATTCCTTTGCTTATTTCCTCTAATTCACTTAGTGTTTTGTCTTTGCTTTTGAATCCTTAATAGAACTTCTCTTTTATTTCATTTAGCAATAACTCAAATATTTAATATTGGGCATTAAAAGAAATAAGCTAAAATAATTAACATTAGTGCATTAAACCACAATTTATATCATCGTCGCCATCATCATCATCATCATCATCATCATCATCATCATTATACACTATCTTATTAGCTTTTAGAAAAGATACTTTTAGAAATTGAATTAATTGGTTCGTTCTTGGAGAGTTTTAAATAGCTTAGAGCCTGTTTGGTGAGAAAAAAAGGAATGGAATGGAATCAAGTATCAAGTTCCTGAGGGTTGGGGATGGAATTGGAATCTTAAACTCAAGTGTTTGGTGAGTGATAATGGAATGGAATCAAGGTCTCAGCTCTTCTTCTTCTTCCCAAAGAAACTATAGAGACAAGAACTCCAACAACCACCCCCTTGTCCGTCTTCCCTCTGCAACCTTATTTCAGATTTGGCAAACTGAAAGCAATGGCTTACTATTTTCTCTCTCTCCTATTTTCTCACCTCCCAGTACCAAAACCAACCTCAAGCTCCAATGGCTTCCTATCAGATCCAATAGTCCATTTCCGGTGCCGACCATTTTCTTCGGCAATGCCCTTCCCCACAAACTTTTCCGGTGACCTTTTCATCAGATCAAAACAAAAAAAAAGGATCGATGGAGAAGAACAATACTTTCAGATCTATGGAGAAGAAGAGTAGAACAAAGTTGTAAATTGAAGAAGATGCCCAAAAAGGGATGATGATGAAGAAGCTAGAACAAATCGATGCAGATGAAGAGGATTTGACAAATCTGAAAACCAAAGCTCGGTGGGCAGCAACCCCTCCGGTGGTGGCGGCGCTTTCAAAGGACCTTGATTGTCAACGGTGGCATCCTCTGGCGGTGGTGGTTGACGGAAGTGTTGCCCACTCCCACCTCTCTCTTTTGGGGGTTAATCCATTTGAGGTTGGGACTTGATACCCCTCCATATTGGGGGGGTTCAAGTTCCTGAGGTTTGAGGGGGGACTTGATACCCCCAGCTATTAAGTTCCACCCGTTAAATTTCTTACCAAATACAAGAGAATGGAACTTGAAACCCAAAGATTCAAGTCCCCAACCCTGAGTTGCTCACCAAACAGGCCCTTAGATTTACGGATGGTTCGTTTCAACAACGTAGTTTTACAAGTTTTACGTATAGCTTCCACCCTTATCACGTAATTCCAAATTATAAATATTTCTTGCATTGAAAGGGTCATTAACCACACAAATCCTGCGCTTAATGCCCTAAGCATCCGAATCTCTATCATAAGCCACTTGCTAACTTCATTTAACCCAAAATAGCCATAAACACTTGCTTAACCCATAAATCATGATTAAATCCAAATGTTTGAAAGCCTTTAATGCTTCATGCCTCCCCACCTTCTCTTCTTCTAAATGACAACATAAGTTATTTATTTCTCCAAATAGATAATGAGCTCCACTTATTTTGGATTTACTCACAAATCCAGAAGAGTAAACATGTTTTATAAATAAGCTTAACTCTAATATCCCCCAACTCCCAACATTCTATCACAAAACCTCTTTAAAATTTATATTTAGGTAAACAATTCTCAGGCCCCATATTTGTAATAAAAATCTCTCTACAAATCCCCAGTCTATTCTTTTTTTATTTTTTAAATTTGTATTCTACACGAAATGGTGAATTCCAAATTCAAATTAGGAATTCACCCATTTTCTTTTTCTTCTTCTATTCTATCAAGTGTACCAATTTCATTAATCAAAACTTACCCAAATTAAGATCGTAATTTGAAAATTTGAACTACCCAATGATATATATAAGTTTAAAGATTCATGTTCCAGCTCATCTTCTCTAGATTTGGATACCAACAAAACCAATTTCTCCATAAAATTTGTACTGAAACCCTAGATAATCTTCAATTCCATGTTAAAAGTACTCATATACAAGTAAAAACACTTTATTTCCATATCAAGAAAGAGACTTGGCATTACATATGTTGACCGGTAACGGTCACACAAGCATAATGGCCATAATCACCCATTTAATTTGGCGGTTACATAGAGGATTAATGGCGTATTATTCTGGCTATTAAATCCTGATTCAGTTTCAAGATATTGTGGTTATAAAAGGGTGTGTGTTTGTGGATCAAAAAAACATAACAACACAGTAAGTAATTCATAAGAAAAGAGCTTCCCAAATTCTCTTGGGCCTTCTCTCTCTCACTGCCTAACCATCCCCAGAGGCTCAGATTTTGGAGTGTGGCATTCTGGTGACTCTAGTATCCACCGTTTCGTGGGTAGCAGTCAAGCAATTGTAAGATCCGGGGACCGAACTTTCGCATTACCAGGTAATCCTAATTCTCCAACAGTGGTATCAGAGCCACACTTGCTTGTTGCTAGCCCCGAAAATAATTATCTACAATTGAGCATAACTCTAAATTATATTCACATGTGCAACACTCCGTGTTCATGCCAATTGCTAATCTGTTATTTATACCTCAATTGAAATAATTCAGCTTATGCGTTCTGTGCAAATACAAATGAGAGTAAAATTCTAGTTGTTCATGTGAGTCTCAGAAAAAAATTATGTAAATTGAAAGAGACATATTACGGCAATGTGAGAGCTTGATACATTATTTTTCATGCCCAAATATATGCAAAACTGTGAGTTTGTTTTTAATATGCTCATGAACATCGTAAATATCAGAATCATGTTCTCAGAAAATATTGCATGATTTGTAATATGTGTTGCCGAGACCATTGACTCGTTCAACCGATTCCAAATACAAACATCCACACCCAGAACCCTAGCTGCCTCGACCCCTAAAAATAATAAAAAAAATTTAAAAAAAGAGAGGAAAGGATGAAGCTTACCTAAACCCATAAGCACCACCAGAGAGGGGTGGCGCGTGTGAGTCACGCACCGCCAACGAAAATGCTTTTCTGTTGTTTTCTTCCTCCCAAACCCTTAACCGGCCCTCGATCTGCAAATCCCGGCCAAAACCAAGTCAAACAAACCCATCACGGTCGCGTGTGTACGTCACGCGCCGTCACAGTAGTGGCGCGTCGGGCGAGTTGATGGTGGCAATCGAGAGGTCGCCACACGATCTGCTCACTGGCGAAGTTTTTTGGGCCGATTTGGTCAGTGGTTGAGCCATAGATCAAGTCTAAGGAGGCGATTAAAGGGGGGGTTGTCCATCATTTGGGTTGTATAGCATAGCGGTGGTTCGGGCGGTGATCCGAAGGGCCGACGGCGGCTGTGGCTGTCGTGGACCTGTTGGGTTTCAAGAACAAAGGGCAGTCGTTGGTAGTCTCGGCTGAGTGCTAAGATTCAACACAACCCTCGAAGGGTTGAAGGAAATAAGAGGCACAGAAAGCTTGAGAGCTACAAAGAGCAAGGCTTCTAAAGTAATAACCAGAGAGAGCACCGTGAGGGTTTAAATGGGCTCTTGAATTAAAACCAAATTTTAGAAGTTGTTAGAATAGTCTCGGGGTCTCGGCTATTTTATTGGCCCCCTTTTTTTTGGGGGGCGGGGGGCATGATGTTTAGAGACTTAGTACCATATTCTAATTAGTTTTATATTTTTAAATAAATATGGTATATTTCTTTGTCAAAATATATATTTGTTAATATTAATGAGTTTGATGTTAACTACATGCCCTATAGAAATATTGATTTATTTTACATAATATATGAGTTGGTTAATAATGATATATGAATTTGTTTCATATGCAAGTCATTATTACCAATATGAACTATCTTGACATGGTATAATATCTGTGTGATATTTGTTAATTTGTTTAACGGTTTTAAAACGTCCATATGATTGCGCTCTTATGGAAAATTTCGTAATTAAATTATTTAAATTTCTAATTCATGATTCTATGAGATGATCATGAGCTTGGCGAAATTTTTGATCATATGACATGAATGCTGAAATTTTTTAATAATTTAATTGCTTAGAGTAATGTGACTAAATATCCATCTTTTAATACTTGTAGATATGGCAGCTAACAATGCAATAATCATTGAACTGTCCACTAGTCAAAAGTTAGATGGGTCTAACTATGACGAGTGAAAACGGAAGGCTCAGTATCTTCTGGAAAGAAAAGACTTGTTGGAACACTTGACGGTAGCTAAGTTTCCACCATCTGAAAAGGATAAAGATGGTAAGCCTATTGATACTACAACTGTGCAGTATCAAGAAAGCTTACATGCCTACCAAGATTGGGGTAAGAAAGATCGTAGAGCATGTTTTACTATGTTGTATTTCATGCATGATGATCTGATTGGTGAATTTGAGGTTTATCCCACAGCTAAGGGCATGTGGGACCAGCTCAGAATCCGTTTTGGACAGACATCCGAAACAAGGTTACGTACCTTGCAATTGAAATGGATGAGCTACAAAATGGATTCCAGTCGAATTGTGGTCGAGCATTTACAAATTATGAGTGGCATAATTCGTGATCTCAAGGCTACAGGAAAAGACATTTCTGAGGGGGAGCAAGTCCTGAATGTGATTCGGGCTCTCCCTGATGAACCTCCACATTGGGAACAGGTCAAGATGGTCTTGACTCATTCTGACCATTTGAAAACCTTTGGTTAGATACAAAGCCGCTTCGAAATGGAGGAGGAGCGCCTGAAAATGTTTGGGACTCCTAACGTGGCATTTGTCTCCAAGGGCAATAGGCCTAAAAGCAACAAGAACACTAGAGGTAGGCAGTTCAAGAGAGGTTCCCGCCCCCCTCAGAAAGGTAGGCCAAAGGCTGGAGTGGCTAAGAAACAAAAGGCCAAAGGCAATGGAGAGAAAAAAATAGTGCGTGTGAAGTGCTATAACTGTGGCAAGAAAGGTCACTACGCTCGGGATTGTCCTGAGCCGAAGAAGGTACCTTTCTCTACTCACTCTCTTGAATTATATGTATGTTCCCATGCATTAGTTGCTAAATCCTTTCCTAATTGGAATGTAGATACCGGAGTAAGCAAACATATAGTTCGGGACAGAGTTGGCTTCGTGGACTTTCACCGCTATCCGGTGGGTTCACAATCTGTCGTGCTGGGAAGCGCAGTGAAGAAGATATTCTAGGTGTTGGAACGTACCGACTCACATTGAAAGGAGGAAATAAGTTGCTCATGTTTGATGCTCTCTACGCACCTGGGGTGCGGACTTGTCTTTTGTGCTTAGTTTCTTTAATGAAATCCGATTTTGGTTTTTCTTCTTGTCATGATGGTTTGAACATTTTGTATTGTGCCAATGTGTTTGGCCACGCTACACTAAGGAACTATTTTCTCGTACTTGATTTAGATGAATCTTATAATAATTCTCATTCAGTCTCTGTCTCACATTTTGATTCTGATTTAGAATCGATTAAGTGGCATGGTAGGCTTGGCCATATTGGTCAAGACAGGATGAGTAGGTTAGCTAAAGAAGGTCTTTTAGACCGACTCGCTAAGGTTAAGTTACCTAGATGTGAGTCATGTTTAGCTGGTAAGGCAACCGCAAAGCCTTTTGGTAAGGCTTCAAGGGCGTCAAGCCCTCTAGAGCTGATTCACTCTGACATTTGTGGACCCATGAATGTGAAAGCACGTCATGGGGCTTTCTATTTCCTCACTTTCATAAATGATTATTCAAGAGATAGGTATGTGTACCTATTATCACATCGCTATGAAGCACTTGATGTGTTCAAACGCTTTGTAGCTGAGGTTGAGACCCAGTTAGATCGACGAGTTAAGACTCTTCAAACTGATCGAGGTCGTGAATACCTCTCGCATATGTTTAAAGAATTTTGTGAGGAAAAAGGTATACGCAGACAATTCATGATTCCTGGCACTCAACAACAAAATGGTGTGGCAGAGCGTAGGAATCGAACATTGCTTGACATGGTCAGGTCAATGATGGAACACACCAATCTCCCAATTAGTTTTTGGGAGGATGCGCTGCTTACGGTAGCTTACATCCTTAACCGTGTGCCGAGTAAGAGCATATCCGCCACTCCATATGACTTATGACATTGTAGAAAGTCCTCCTTAGACCATTTACGCCCATGGGGTTCGGTTGGTTATGTACACAACCCAACTCATAAACATAGGAAACTTGGTCCAAGGGCCACCAAAACGGTGTTCGTACGCTATCCCGAACATTCTAAGGGATACGTTACGTATGGTGCACACCCTAATGATGGCATGACGGACGTCGATTCACGTAATGTGGATTTTCTTGAGGATGAGTTCCCAAGTATTGGTGAAATCAAAAATGATCTAGCGTTGTATGAGTTACTGCTAGATGACCGACTATCTCTCGGTGTAGGATTCAAGTACTCACCGCACCACCGAGGATAGTAGGCAAGATGTATAGTTGACTCAAGAGGATCAACCTGATCAACCTGATGCTGAGGTTCATCCTCAGATTCAAGTTGATCATGAGGTTCGTCCTCATTCTCTTATTAATGAACATGAGGTTAGTCCTGTTGTTAAGCATGATAGGAGTGATTCTTCACTTGTTGAGGATTCTATGCCTCTTAGAGATAGGGGGAGGAATTCCTCAGTGGGACACACCAGCACTAGTCCTCAACTCTGGGGGAGTGACTGCGGAAGAATCCCTCAACGATATTTTCAAATCAAAGAGGAGATATTCTTATGCACTCCTTTAGAAATTGAGGAGCCAACATCTTTCCAAGAGGTTATTGATTCACCAAATTACAAAGAGTGGATGGAAGCCATGAGGGATAAAATGGACTCTATGGCGAGAAATAAGGTTTGGGAACTTGTTGATCTTCCTCCCCGACGTAAATCGATTGGAAACAAGTGAGTTTTCAAAATAAAACATCGGGCTGATGGAGCGATCCATAAGTTTAAGGCCCGTTTAGTGGCGAAGGGGTTTACCCAAATTGAGGGGATAGACTATGAAGAGACATTTTCTCCTGTAGTGAGAATTGCCTCTGTTTGCCTGATTCTAGCCTTGGTTGCCCATCTGGATTTAGAGTTACTCCAGATGGACGTAAAGATTGCATTCCTTAATGGAAACTTTGAAGAAGAGATCTACATGGATCAACCTATTGGTTTTGTACCAAAAAGTCAAGAGGACAAAGTTTGTCATCTTAAAGGTTCCATTTATGGTCTCAAGCAGTCTTCCAGAGCGTGGCATTTCAGATTCCATGAAGCCATTATTTCTTTTGGCTTAAACATCGTCTCTGAAGATCATTGTGTGTATGTTAAGAAAACTACAAAGGGGATTATGTTTCTTACTTTGTATGTTAACGACATACTATTGGCTGGAAACAACATGGAGATGATCCAAACCACTAAGCAGTGGTTATCCTCCGTTTTTTAGATGAAGGACATGGGTGAGGCTAGGTATGTTCTAGGCATTGAAATAACTCAAAACCGTTCCAAGAAGCTTCTTGGTCTGAGTCAAGAAGCATACATATATAAAATCTTGGAACGTTTTCGAATGCATTATTCTAAACCTGTAGACACTCCAGTTGAAAAGTGTCTAACCTTAAGTCTCGATCAAGGCCCTAAAACAGACAAAGAGAAGGAGAGAATGAGGAGCGTTCCTTATGAAAGTGCAATGGGCAGTTTAATGTATGCTATGTTGTGTACACAGCCAGACATTTGTTTTGCTGTTGGCTTGGTAAGTCGTTACCAAAGCAACCCAGGGTCTGCTCAGTGGCAAGCCGTCAAGAGAATTTTTCGGTACCTACGTGGTACAAGTGATCTTGTGCCTTGCTGCCAAGGAGGGGATCTTAAACTGAGAGGATATATAGATGCTGATTGGGGTGGTGATCTAGATGACTCTAGATTTACCTCAGGATATGTGTTCACCCTAGGTGGGGGACCCATATCTTGGTGCAGTAAGAAACAAGACTGCATAGCACTTTCTACTATGGAAGTTGAGTATGTTGCTTGTTACCTCGCCACTCAAGAGGCAATATGACTGAGGAATTTTCTCCAGGATCTTAATCTCACTCCTGTAGTTGACGATCCTATAAAGTTATTGTGTGACAATACTGCTGCTATCCAGTTTGCTAAGGATCCCAAGTTCCACAGAAAGACCAAGCACATCAAGAGGTGTTATCATTTTATTCGAAACGCCATAAAAGATAAAGAAGTTACCATTAAGTATATATCTACAAGTAGGATGATAGCTGATCCATTAACTAAGCCTATTCCTAGAGACGCTTTTAAAGCTCATGTGATGAGCTTAGGTCTACATAGGATTTAGTTTTTGGATGTATCTAAATTTATGATGGACATATGTACTCTTGTATTGAATATTTATGATATAAAGAATGATGTTTCTTTTCAGATATTCATGACTATGTGAGTACATTTTAAGGCACATTGTAATGTCACTAGGCTTCAGATTGGCCTTGTCACACAGGCAATCGCCCTGATGCTTGAGTAGTGGGTAGGATGAGACTGAATCATATTGGCACTAGGTGTGCAATATTGATTACTCATACCAGGTGTGTATGAATGGAAGGATATAGTCGCCTTAGTGAGACTAAGATGAGACTCGAGGGAGTGGAATATGAAATGAGTTTTCATATTGAAGCCTCATAGCCGAATCTTGATTATTGTGATTAACATTGTGTATGTTAATCTAGTAACTCAGGATGGTTTTTTAAGTAAAAGTCAAACTTATGGTTCGCATGGCATAGAAGAGTGACATGCCCAACTTAGTTGGAGCTATGCCATGACACACTCTCATACTGTGTGTGCTAGGTGTCGACCTATGTGATGGGTGACAAGTGAGTTCCCTGACCTTGCCACCGTGTAACCTTCATTGGCAATACCCTTAAACTTAGAATTATAATATGAAGTCTAAGTATGATGTTGCTACCTTAATGTGTTATCCAAGGGCCAAGATGTATACGGTCCAGCGGAGCACATTAGGAAAGCAATTATGCTAAGATGGACTATTTTAATTGTCTAAGGAAGAATCATTTTCCATTACCATATCAAGCTCGAGCGATTATATTTAGTATATAATCATTTGATATATCAGGCATAAAAGGACAATGTATGCCATTGGTGATGCTTTTGAATGATTCGAGGTATTGGTTTTCTTAGAGGTGTTATGTCAGTTAGATGGTAACTTGATGTAACACTAATGTGCTCAGTTTTGATTGCACGCTCCATTCCCAGTTTGAAGCGTGAGAGAATATATTGGTAGAGAGATATGAGATTTGAGGTTTGTGTGACCGAGGGGGAGCTATTGACTAGTAACGATCACACAAGCATAATGGCCATAATCACCAATTTAATTTGGCGGTTACATAGAGGATTAATTGCATATTAATCTGGCTATTAAATCCTGATTCAGTTTCAGGATATTGTGGTTATAAAATGGTGTGTGTTTGTGGATCAAAAAAACATAACAACACAGTAAGTAATTCATAAAAAAAGAGCTTCCCAAATTCTCTCGGGCCTTCTGTCTCTCACTGCCTAACCATCCCCAGAGGCTCGGGTTTTGGAGTGTGGCATTCTGGTGACTCTAGTAACCACCGTTTCGTGGGTAGCAGTCAAGCAATTGTAAGATCCGGGGACCGACTTCCGCATTACCAAGTAATCCTAATTCTCCAACAACATAAAAGAAGAACATAGAAGATCAGAAGGATTTAATGATTTTGCTTTGAAAAGAGACCCAAAAGAAATGTATAAAGGAAAAACAAAGAAGGCCAAACACAGTGGATACGACACTGGAGATATGGTGAATGTTGGTTGGTCGCCAACAGTCAGAGGATATCGGCAGCAGCACTAACGAAACAACAGGGGCTGGACGCAATAACAAGAACAAAGAGGGGTAGAGGGACAAAGACAAAAATCGAAGAACATGAAGTAAATTGGAATGCTTCTGCAAAATTGTCACTCAACTTTTGAATTTAGTAAAAATATCATTGCATTAGCTTCTTACCTAGGCATGTCACTAAACTTAATCATTAAAGTCAAACAAGCCACTTGTTCAATATATGATCAGTTGCAGGCTTGTAGCATGTTTTTTTTACATTGTCTAATAAAATTTTAATTGCAAAAAAATAAGTCAAGTGTTTAAAAGAAAAGTAATGCCCCTCCCCCCAGCAGCTTTCCCTTTCCTCTTATCCCTTTTTCTTGTCCACAATAAGTTGTTTTAGGATTTTATTTGAAACCCTAGATTGAAAAAGAACTTTGAATCTCATAGGCTCATAGCAATATTTAAAATTGTTTAAGAAATTCAAATTAGCAATTCATATCAATAAAGAGGAATCCTAAAAAATGTTTACATCAATTGGTAGAAGCTCTAACCACTTGTGTACAAATTTTCTTATTTATAGTGTTTTGTTTTTTTGTTTCCAAAAATGGTTTTTTCTTGTGCTTGCAAATTTGCACTTAGATTTCTAAGAATTTCTTTTGTTCCAAGGGAATGAAAAGCAAAAGAGAAGAGGAGGTTGTTTTGAGAGAGGGAAGAGAGAGATATAAGTGATGGGGGGCCTTACCTTCTGAAATTAATAAGTTTTTTTTTTTTTTACACTAGACACTAAGCCATACCTATAAAGTGTTGTTCAAGCGACCCACCTGCTGTAGCCAGTTGAAATGACATTTTTTACTTTAATAATTAAGTTGAGTAGGATGCTCAGGGAAGAAGTTAACTCGGTGTCATTTTTTACTAAATTTTATAGTTGAGTGGCAATTTTACATAAGTAATCATTTAAATTTTGTTTTTAACTTTCTCTTTATTATCTTTCTATTTCTTTTGTCCTTTTTGTTTGTTCTTCTTAGTTTGAGATTTTTTTTGGATTGGATAATTCCCATTTCTTCTTCTTTTTTTTTTTGGTCTTTCTTGTTTAATTTCTTTCATTTTATTTTGACATGGAAAAAATTCTTTGAAAACAATTTTGTCCAATCTGACTAATATCCTCCCTTAAAATTCTAATTATCTTTACCTATTTTCCATGGTCATATTTTATGTCGACTTATAGAGATTTGAATTTTTCTGCATAAATTTAATAACATATCTCATCTTTGCTTTTAATTTTTACCAAGAAAGTTATACATATTATATTCTTCATTTGCTCACTACTTAACCAGTGCAAAAATTTAAATAGGAATCCATCAACGTCGTCCGAGCCCTACAAGGTGTAAAAGAAGTAATTCACATACTAAATTAAAATGTGTGCACCCCAGTTAATTAAACTGTAACTAATTCAAAGTAACTAATGAGGATTAGGATTAGGCTATTACTTTTGTAACTCCTATCAATAGCTTTGAAAAATTGTAAGCCTTTGTATAAAGCTTAGGATAACTCGTCCCATTGTGCGGTAACAAGTTAGGCTACTTTAGGATATCATTTGGTCGGCCTACAAGTACTTTGGTGACAATAGTTAATTGTTTGGTTGACTCTTTTGAAATGGTTAATTTGTGGTCGTCACAGAAGTCTAATTGCCCCTATGTCTAGCAATCTATCACCACTAATGTATATTTGTAGTGTTAGTCAACATTATTTTCTTATTTTAATGTGATGGTGCAAAGGTGAAGCCAAAAGCTACCTTAAGATAGAGGTGGAGGTAGAAGCTATTTTAGTACTGAAATTAAGAAACTCATGCAGAGGAATTTGGAGATTAAGATCAGCCATGGTTTTTTCCAAAGGGAACCTCTAGAGATTAGGATTAGCCATGCTTTTTGCCAACGGAACCTCTAGAGATTAAGATTAGCCATGCTTTTTGCCAACGGAACCTTGATATAGGCAGTCCTGACTATTGTTTTAGGGATCAAGAAGAATAATGTGGGATGCATACGTTGCCTCCCTTCAAGCTTGGCAGTACCTCCAACTGGATGAGGATGCACTGCACTCGGGAATACGAAAGGCATATGTAATTAAAGAATGACAGCAACATTAACTTAGCTATGCCTTCAGAGATGAATGACCCACAACCCCATATGCAAGGTAGTTTTTTTAGTTTCTCTTTTGCGTGTACTTATATACGTTTTATGATAACATGTTGTGATATTAGTTGCTTCTTCCTATTTTTGTTTGATCGGAAGTGCTTTGTCTAATGTTGACCAGCCAGATGCTTATTTGTCAAGGGCTTACTAATGTTTGTATGCGTGATGCATGAGCTTTATTTTTTTTTTAAAAAAGTGTTGTATAGAAATATATTCTATTTTCGAAAAAGAGATAAACCAATTGGACATGGTGTAGATCTTTGATGAATGAATTATTGTCCTCGGCATAACTTGACTATTTTGGCATGAAAATATCTTTTCAAAGGAATTAGAAGAATTTGAAGTTGCTAGTGATATAGCTTAAAGTATTGAAAACCTAAAAATTAGAGTTATTTGTATGTTTTACTATTGGCTTTCTTTTTCAACACCACTGTTGTTAACTTTTTATGTAAGTAATAAATGTCAACCATAAAACATTTTCTGGCTTTTCAACTATCAATTTAAGTACATATTTGGCACAATTGAAAGTGGTATCAGACCCTTGTCATCGCTCACCTTGAACATACAAGCTAAAGAGAATCTATACTATTATTACAAGACCCGCGTTTTTGTTTTCCGTTAAGCTAGCTGTATTACCTTTTTACGTTATAAAATCGTATTTTTAGTAGCTGTATGAGTTAAATGATTACCGATGTGCTTTTGGGAGCAATAATTTTATTAAAAAGGATTATTATTACTAATATTGATTTCAAAGTTAATTCATGTTATTTGCACCTTTAATTATATCGATAGTTTAATTTAGTCTTTATTCGATTTATTTAGTCGTTTCCCGAGTACGATTAGGTTTTCATCCATAGAATTAGTTTGTGGTTTATTGAATCAAACCTAGACGTATTTGGGAACGAATAGTCGATAGAAGGTCGTATTAACGATTGGGTTAAAATAGGAGATCGAGTTTGGACTAGCGATTTTAGTTGATTGAGTTAATAGACAAAAAAAAAGGAAAAAGGGAACAAAAAGGGGGAGGGGGCCTGAGTCGGGTATGTGAAACCCCCCACCCGACATCACCTCTCTCTCTCTCAACCGCAACTCTCTCTCTCTCTCCGGCGACCGGCCATCTGGCGTTACCGCCAGCCAGCACGCGCCACCGGCGAGAGAAAGGGACCACCGGTCCCCCCAACCACGCGTCCTCCACTGCCACAACCACCACACACCACCATCCACTTCTCCCAGCCAAGAACCACGCGTTTGCTCGCCTGAAACCGGCCTTCCACGTGCCGGAAATTGGCGACCCACCTCCATCCTAGCCTCCTCCATAAATTAGAGCCAAAAATCGAGCCTCAAACCGCCACAATCGCCACTCAGTCGAAGCTAGGGTTTCAGGTTTTGGGAGTGCCGAGCTGGGTTCGAGTCTAGAGGGATTTGGGGCGTGAATTGTTGCTAGTTAAGTGGATTATTAAGCAATTTCAAGTAAGTGTTTCTCCGCCTCCTAACCTAGTAATATTTTCGAAAACGTTTTCAGCGGAATGATGTTGCATTGTCATATTTGAGTTAGCTAAACTCGTTAGAGATGTATAGAATCTGTTTATAGGCGGTAGGTGTATTTTCAGTTATGCTTGAAAGCTGGTTCGAAGTAAGTTATCATGTTTAGTATATTTAGTATATTTAGTTAATGCATGTACATGAGACTAATTAAAATTTCGTGCATGTGGTTGGCTTGAATTCGATTAAAGTAAGCTCAGGTATAAAAAGAATTAAAAACGAAGTTAGTTTAACATGTTTAGCTTCGATTCAAGTAATGAGTTAACGCATGAAAAGGGATTAATTTCGAAATTATATGAACGTGTTTAGCTTGAATTCGATTAAAGTTAGTTAATGTATAAAAAGAATTAAAAACGAAGTTAGTTTAATACGTTTAGCTTCGATTCAAGTAATGAGTTAATGCATGAAAGGGGATTAATTTCGAAGTTATATGAACGTGTTTAGCTTCGACTCAAGTTAATTAGCTAACATGTGAAAAATAATTAATTTCGAAGTTGTTTAAACGTATTTAGCTTCGATTAGAATTAAAACTAGCTAATGCATGTAATCGAATTAAATTCGAAGCTATTGAAATATGTTAGCTTTCATTTGAACCCCTTCTTAGTACGTTCATGCTTAGGAAAGTTACTTCGAAATGCATTGTATATGATTAGAATGTTTGATGTATTGAATAAAGTGTTGTCGATTATAAATAAATGTGGTTATATGTGGCTGAATGGTGTTGTTGCTCAGGTAAGAGCCTAAACCTCACTCTCTTTTATTTAAGCCAATATGATAATATATTGTGATTAATAAATTGATGAATCGAGCTAGTAGTTGGATAGTTTGAGGACAACATTATGAGCGTTCGAGGTCTTGTGGTACGGTGCAAGTGAGGAGGGAGTTCGGGTTGTGAATTGCGAGGCCGTGTGTGGCTTATTGTGTTGAATTGATTTTGAAGTGTTTAAATGTGATATATGTGATGTATGTGCTTAAATGCTCAAATTGCATTATGTGCATAAGAGTAGGTTTTACAAAGAAAGATTTCATGTTTTGAAATGATAGTAGCCATAACTATTATAGCCATAACTATTAATGCATGATGACCTATTTTAATTAAATGAAAACAGTTTTGGGAGTGAACTCGCTTGAACGGGGGAATCCCTAAAGAGTTTTACAAAAGCGTGAGTTGCAGGATAAAGGATTTCGTTGTGAGAGGAAGCAAACTTATTAGTCGTTAAGACCAGTTTAAATGGCTAAGATAAGTGCATAGGGACAATAGATAGGGAGTGAACCTACTTGAATGGGGGAATCCCTATAGCCTAGGGAGTAGTCCCTAGAGACCCTGACGAGGGTTAAGGTCCGAAAGTTAGTTGTCATCCCGGGAGTAAGAGCTTAGGGGATTGAGTGTAGATCTCTCCCAACCAGCACTTTATGATCTTATCCCCAGAGTAGTTTCTTATCAAATGAGAAAAGCAGTAGGCGTTTCGCCTTTTCAAGTATTTCAGAAAGAAAGTTTTTAAGGGTCATTATGAGACCAAGATGAAAGAGATTCTTTCAAAAGATATATGAGCCTCAAGAGGCTAAGAGAAGAGTTTTTATGAGCCTCAAGAGGCTAAATGAAGTGTTTTCAAAGAAAAGAAAGAAAGTTTACTATGCATGACTTGTGCATATCATATGAATGAGATCTAAGTAAAGTATCAAAAGTGTTATGTGCATGTTCCAAGTATAACTTATGAATGAGATTTGATTGAGACTTGAAATGTGTATGTCTTATGCATCTTATATGAATGAAATGTCCAGAAAAGTATGATTATAAAAAGAGATAACCTTATGTGCACATCTGAATAGGGTTTCATGCATAGTTGGAATAGAACGCTAAGAAGTTATGTTTATGAAAAAGAAAGTTTTGTGTTTAGCCTCGTCACTTGTTTAAGTGTTTGACTACGTGTTAGTAAAGAAGTTTGGTCATTTAGAGACCTTGAAATGTGTTTGAGTACTTAAAGACAAGTTTATGATTAGTAATGTTTCCATAGGAATTTTATGAATGCCTAATATGATATTAAAATATGAATACGTGATATGTGACTAGTAAAGATATTATTACATGCAACGGTTTTGGTTTTAAGGCGGTTGGGGGACACTCACTGAGCCTGTGGTTGCTCATCCCACTACTCTTTCCCCTTTCCCCCCAGGTTTTCTTTATAACAGGAAGATGTTGAGTCAGCTATGTCAAGATGGAACCTGTTCTTGCTTGCTAGGTGTCGTTTAGATCCATTTGAAGGGATTTTACGTGCTTAATGAAGTCATGTCATGTGTTCTTAGTTTGAAATGATTGTAAACAAGTATTCTAAGTTTATGTAATGCATATTGTTTATAAGTCGCTCTGTAGAGCCATATGAGCCAACCATTCAGTTAGCTAGATGTCTTTTTGGTCAAAGATAGTTATGTTTTGGGATGTAAACCCCATACTCTGGTTGTGTGAACCATTGAGTTGTATCTTTTACTTTTTCTGTATTAATGAACGATTATGTTTGGTGTACTTCGAGCGGGTGGCTCGTCGAGTTATGAACTCCGGTGTGTGGCCGTTGAGCTATGTTTTATATGTTTACGCTTCCGTTAATTTACAGGGACTTATTGTAAGGCGTTTAGTCTGAAAACGGTCAGTTTTCAGGGGAAACTCTGTCCGTTTCATCCCAGAATTTAAGTAAGAAGTTAGAAAAATGTAACGCTTTCGGCCATAGGGGCTGGGGGTGTTACAGTGATGGTATCAGAGCATGGTCCTGCGACCATAGGTTGCGACCTGAGTCTTGCATCGCATATAGGTGCCTAGGAACACTTTGTGGTTATGTGACATATGCTTGCTTCGTGTGCAAGTGTGCTTTGTAGTACGACCATCTTTGACTTATGTGAGACTCGAGTAGGTCCATTACGTGAAAGTGGCGAGCTGTGCATTAGTATAGGAGTTAAATAGCTCTCCCCACACCATCAGGTGATGCTGTGAGTAATTCATTGGTGCAATATGCTCCTAACATGCCAATTGACTTCATTGATTGACTTTTAGGTGATCCGGATGAGCCAATTGGATGTATATATACACACACACACACACACAAACTATCTACTGTAGCATGTACCGTGCAAAGCACAGGTCCAGACTAGTTCAAGTAACAGTTGTGTTACTGAGGCATATTGACATCTGCGATCGTTCACTATAAAAATTTCAGTTCATAACACAACATACACAAATGGTTGATGTTATCAATTATAATACAAATTACCATGGTTACAATACAATTTTCATTTCCAATTCATTACCTTTGCAATCAATTATATGCCTAAATATGTATAAAGAGTTAATTGGTGCTAATTTTGATTATATATATATATATATATATATATATATATATATATATATATAT
>JACYFF010019584.1:76478179-76495815 GCA_017589665.1 Selenicereus undatus | reverse complement strand
ATATATATATATATGTATATGGGTATATATATATATATATATATATATATATATATATATATGTATATATATGGATATATTTGTGTGTGTGTGTGTATGGTCGAGAAATTCAGCACGTTGTTAGTTATTGGGATTAATAATTTTGTTAACCATGCTTTGTTATGTGAGCTTTGTTCCACTAAATTTTGTGTGGTGATTAAGTATAATAGTTTATGTGATTTCATGTTTAGAATTTTTTAATTATTTTGGGATTACATGGAATTTGCAAATTCTATTAAAATTAGGTCGGGTCAGGATCACGTGGAATTAGTGAGGTTGAGTTCGGCTGGTTGAGGTTGGATTCATTTGAGGCTGAACTTATTTTGCTCGAACTTATCGCACTCAAGTGACTAAGGAAAACAAGTAAAACGAGGCAAAAAGGGGTTGATCCCCATCTTCACGCAAAGTGAAAAGAAGTAGAGGGAGACCTTGCTTCTTCGATCTACATCTTCTCCCTCCAGAGAGAGAGAGAGAGAGAGAGAGAGAGAGAGGGAAGGAGATAGAGAGGGAGATGGAGGTACTAAGAGAGAGGAAGTGTGTTGTAGTGGCGGTGCACAGCAACAGAGAGAAAGTCAGAGTACGGTGACCACCTGTCACGATTGCGAGGGGGTCGGCCAACAGTGAAGCGAGGGGAGGAATAGGTTAGGCTCCAATCACCAGAACCCATCAAACACCGCCATCGCCAACCCACTATTGGTGTTTGGGGTCAACATTGGTGACTATGATGGGACCAAAGGCGGAGAAAAGCAATAATAGCGGCAAAAGAGAGAGAGAGAACCCAACCGGATATGCCCAAATCAACCCTTAGCCGAGTCTAATTGCTTAGAATCAAGGGGAGTGATTCTTGATTTCTGAATCTACTCATAATTTTGCAATGATTTACCATTTCATTTAATAAATTGAATTGCATGTGGAAGATGATATCTGAATGTGCGAGAATAATGGTAATAGGCAAATTGTTTGAGTTAATTGGAATGATGTCGGGATTAAAATTGAGTTGGTTTTAAGGATTCTTGTGGACGGTGCTTAAAGAAGAGAGTTCAGGTTCAGTGAAAATAAGGGGAATTAAAAAGTGTGTTGATTTGTTATGATGTTGTGTTAATTGTTGTTGACTGGCAAGGCCCGTGTTAGCTCGCTGGCCATAAGGATCACTGTCACTAGTCTTGGTTGATTCTATGTATGCCCCACTATGTAGTAGTCTGACCTTAAATTATGCTTATTAATTTCATTTCATTAATCCATGGGATTAATATCATTTCATTTACATCATTTCTTTTATTATTCCAATGGACATTTCGAGATAGGCCCTCACTTTGCAATTCGGGGTTTTGTTTTAGCCGAATTTGAAAATCGAGTTAGACCTTGATATTTATGAATTAATGTTTAAAATTCTTTTTCATGGCACCACAACCATTTAATCTCAAATTTTGAAAAAAAAATAAAAAATTATCGCAAATGCACTCGGTTTCAGTTCTTTCTCTAAAACCGAGCTCGTTTAAGGCCGATTTCGACGCAACAAGACTTGACCTTTATTTGTTTAGCTAAACCCTCTTAAACAAGCCTTAATCAAGCTTGATAATTTTGACTTTTCTACTTTTATTTGCAGCCAAGTAAATCTAGTATAAATTGTAAAATTTTCATTTTATTTTCATTTTACACCAAGCTTTCAAGAGACTTTCTCTCTCTTCCCTCTGCTCCCTCTCTCTCTACTCGGCACAGCAGCAGCAAAACCCCCCTCCTAGCCACCTTTCAACCACCAAAAACCCACAAAACATCCCCCACTCACCACCACCAAACACCTCTTTCACTTCCATAAGCATCAAGAATCATATCTACCTCTTTTTCAAGTTCAAAGTGAGTGTTATTTTTAACCCTATGCTGATTTTTGTTTTCGATTCTTGATCTTGTTGGTTTTTGTTTCTTATTTTGGTTGTTTTAGTGATGGATTATGCTGTTTTTATGGTATTAAGAATCATCTTGTTGATGGATTACGGTGGAGTTGAAATTAGATGAGGCTAGGGTTAGGGTTTCATCTTGGTCATGCAAGCTTCTTGTTCAAGTGATGTTTATTGCTTGTTTTATCCTTGTTTTTGCTTATCTTTTAATATGCTGAAGTTTATTATGGTTTTTATGGTGTGTTCAAAAGATGAGATTGAGTTCAAGTTGACCCAAAGTTAGGGTTTTATCCATGAATGCATGGTTTGGACCAAACTTGTGTTAAACTTAAGGTATGTGTATATGTGCTTAGAAAATGAGCTTTGTCGGATATACATATGAAGTGAAATTGAGTGTGGTGTTTTTGTATGATGTTGGCATGTACCATAGTGTGCTTACATGCTCTTAAGAAAGAGTTTAAGTTGAGGATTGGTGTGAAAAGTGAGAGCACAACCTCAATCAGTGAGGCTGGAATTTCTAGAAAAACAGGACAGAATTTGAAATGAAATTGGTAATGATCGGCCCACCCAAAACTTATGATTTTTGGTTCATCGATAGGTCAGTGTATTAGCTTTAAAATGAATCTTGAATTGTGTTAATCCGAGGTCTGTGGAGAAAGTTATGGGCATTTTATCGAACCTGTGCAGGATGGGCTCAAAACTGATAGGTTGATGTTCTAACCCCATTTTAGGAACCCTATCATGGGAATCATGTTTTGTGTCTTCAATGAAAGTTTTAGGGGACTTCCTAAGCTATTTGTATTGGGGTCTTACGTCTGATTTTGAGGTTGGGAGTCTAAGTTGTAGATTATTCATTCCGTACCCTCTTTACAAGCCCTTATACTCTAAACTTGCTACCGTGCCTTACCTAATATTTCTATGGTTTATATCATCATCATTTTGGCTTAATCTATGAACTGGTTTGTAAGGTTCTTCATAAGCCAGTTTTATTTAAAGGTATTCATTATAAAAATAAGTTCATTTCTAACCTCATATGCATATAATGATTTTTGAACAGAATCAAGGCCTAAGCTCTCATTCTCTCCATTTTAGTGCATGTATTTACTCTGTGAGCTAGCTTTTAAAAACCCCAGGTACATTCGTCGACTTTATCTTTAGAAATCACCACGTATTTATCGAAATTGTAATGTTTTGGTAAGTACATCAATGAATCATTTGAATCAGTGATTTATCACATAATTAGTGACCTCATCAGTTATCGGTTTTAGGGCATTGCCCTCCAATTACCTGCGCGGCTTCAGACTAGGTCTTCCAGTCGGGTTGGCTGGTGTACACCTATACATAGATCGTAACAGTTACTAAGGGGTGCACTAACATATAATAATTGGCAATTTAGCTTTATATACATCTCATTCCCTGTTTTAAAATCAAAATAAATTGCAAAGCGGACCCTCATAATTTCTTTTTCAGTAAATCTTTATCAGTACAGGGATGCATGTACTGAGCTTTGGCTCACAGTTCGAAATGTTTTTATGTTTGATTTTAGGAAAGTGTTCAGTAAACCGCTCTCAGGCGGGCAGGGAGGCTGAAGGTGATCAATAAATCAGGACCGTCCGTGTGATTAGTGGATAGGAGTGCTAAGATGCTTTCATGCCTTATTGTGGTGCATTTTGGTGTTCCACCTGTATATCTGAACTGCAACATGTATTTTGGTGTTACAACTGTATAATTAAACTGAGTTATGTATGTTGATGTAACCCTGGGAAGTTAGAATCATTCCTGTATGTAATTAAATGGTTTGAATGGATGTGATTTCTCTTTGAGGATAAACATTGATTTTATGGCTAAATTTTCATATTTAAGCGAAGCCTTGTCCTCGCGGACGGCGGTAACGCCCATTCATTGATTTCTTGGTGTTAAGCTTAGGTAGGTAAATGCAGCTATGATTTATGTATTATTGGAGCGTTACAGATTCGGTATCAGAGCCAGGTTGAGATTTTCTTAAGGAAAGTAGAGCTAGAAACTATAGGGTGAGAGTGGTTGTTACGAAGGGCTATCGTATATTGCTACTGATATTAGGAGAATGCAAGTTGCTTTTATTTTCATGTTCTTTATTTATGGATGGGTATGGTTGTCTGCCTCTCACATATGTGTTTTCCTTGTTAGATGGATCCCTATGGTGTTAACATGTTGCCGGGTGGATCAATGATAGCTCACATTGCGTTGCTCCATATTAGTATGGAGGCACACGCACAGGACCCTTACTTCGAGTTCCACAATACTATGGTCTGTGTGCAGAGACTGTTGGAGTCGTTACCCCCGGTTGGCTCGTGGGCGGAGTTCAGGCATCGTTATTACGACTTTATGATGACAGGGAACCCAGGCTTAGACGGGCCTAGGTTTCAGGCCCAGAGGGCTTGGATGACTCTCACTACGGAGTTGTTGTTGAGAGAGGAGTTTGAATTGAGGGGAATTACTATGGAAACTCTTCAGCATGTCTTTCCCCTCCATCAAGTCCATCCCCCACTTGTAGCCCCAGCACCAGCACAGGGGCCACCCTCCCCGCCAGCACTAACACAAGAGCCACCCATCCCACCCGCACCAGGCACCCCACTAATGCCTTAGAGCCCTGGGGAGGCCTACGTGGTGATAGACATCCCTAACACCCCAGACTTGGTGGTGATTAGTTCTAATTCTGGGGATGAGGATCCCCAGGGGGAGGAGGACGATCCAGAGGATGACGATCCAGAGAAGGACGATCCCGAGGGGGATCAAGACAGTGATAAGATGGGGATATAGCAGCAAGGGGAACAAGAGGCGGACGAGTTGATGGTGGACTTAGAGGAGGAACATGAGCCATAAGTTCAACAAGAGGTCGATAATGCCTAGTCAGAGGCATCCACGAGCAGTTTCGACTCAGGTGAAGAACCTGACGATGAGTCTGACCCAGATTAGGATCTATCTGGGGATCATTAGGTGGTTCTAAGGGTCGGTGTAGTGATTTTCAGTTTGAGCCCTGTATGTAGAGATGGTATGGTTGGATTGGATGGGTATATTTTGTGTGGCATCTGACATTGTATATAGTTAGTCCAATCCTATCTGACCATGACGACATGATCCGTAACTCTTTTTGGTCATGTGACGGATCTAGTGTCTAGGGGCTATTTAGTGTTTCGTGTTTAGGAGTCAGAACTAGGCTTGCTTACTCAGCTAGGTGTTATATGCCTTTGTTGTTCATGTATATAAATCAGCAACTATGTATGTAAGTAAGCAATTATGAAATGAAATGATGACGCCTTGAGTTATGTAATATTCTTTAAGCCATCTCCTATGTTTTTATTGGGCATGTTTATCTTATATGTCTGGGGTCCCAGTGTCTGAATTGTTTTATTTAATGTCTGATCAGAATGTCTCAGTCAGTGCAAAACGATGTTGAGGTGCATGTGGATGACAATTCGGAGCTAGGCTAGGGATCGGGTGATCAAGCCTCGTGTCAAAGACCACCACATGGTGACATGCCACCGTCACTCCTTGAATTAGCTAGCAACTTAGGAAACCCGAGTTACTGGCCAACCTTAGTTGCTGAATTGATGAAGCGGATTCCCCAGGTACCTACTGAAACCCCTCCTAAAGAGGATAAATTGGCATATCGGGTAGCACGGTGCAACCCTAAAGTTTACAATGGATCTTATGATCCAGTGGTATTAGAGGAATGGAGAAAATTTTTACAGTAGTTGATGTACCAGAGGAAAAAAAATGAACATTGGGACATATTATTTGTCAGGTGAAGCTGACATTTGGTGGAATACAGTGAAAGATAAGCTCGTAGGGCCTGAATTCACTTGGAATAAATTCTTAGCAAAGTTGAGGGCGAAATTTTACCCAGCCGTGGTGCAAAGGCAAAAGGAGAAAGAATTTATGGAGTTAAAAATGAGCGGCAGCATGTCAGTGATGCAGTATGCTAATAAGTTCACCGAACTATCTCGGTTTGTCCCTAAATTTGTGTCATCTGAAAGGTTCAAGATGAGAAGGTTTGAGAAAGGTTTGGCCTTCTATATTCGAAATCAGTTAGCTGGACAACCAATGCTAACTTATCAAGAACTATATGAGCGAGCAGCCGAAGTGGAAAGAGTGAAGACGGAGTTGAGGGCACTGAATCCAATCAAACACAAGAGAAAGGGGTTTGAGCGGGGGACTCCAAGTGAGAGTGTCAACCAGAACTAGCAGAATCAGAAGAAACCTACTCCTGTTCCCTCCAAGAGCCATCCTGCAGGCTCGACAGCACCTTGTGTGAAATGTGGAAGAACAAATGACACCACTCCTGAATGCCGCGTTGGCACCAACAAATGCATGTGGTGTGGAAGTCCTGAACATCTTATCGCTACATGCCCCCGACGACTAAAAGTTGTAGACAAGGGTGTAGCGAAACCCTTGGCCCTGCTCCGCCAAGGACCTCCACCTTCAAGGCCTGCAGTTGCAGGAAGGGCATTTGTGATGAACAAAAAGGAAGGTGTTACCTCTGGTACAGTGGTCACTCGAACTCTCTTTTGAAATTCAAAGCCATTTTGCGTATTATTTGATTCGGATGCCACTCATTCGTTTATATCTACCTGATCTGCTAAACAATTGAGCCTTGAGAATAGGAGGCTGGTAACCAATTATAGAATCAAGCTACCCAATAATTCTGTGATTGAGTGCCCCCTCTCTTATGAACTTGTCCCCATCACCATTGGTGAAACCACCTTCCCTGTGGATTTGATTCAATTTGATTTGTCTTATTTTGATATCATTTTGGGGATGAATTGGTTGCATTCTTATGGAGCCCAAATCGATTGTGAAGATCTTAAGGTTATCCTGAAAGATGAAAAAGGGAGAAAAGTGTGTTTTTATGGGCAGAGAGAGGTAAACTCTTGTCCTTTGATTTCCGCTATGAAAGCAAGTAAGCTGTTATATAAGGTTTGTATTGGATATTGGTGTTATGCTATCAGCACCCAAACAAAAGAAGAGGAAGTAGAGAATATACCTGTGGTTTGTGAATTTGAAGATGTTTTCCCTGGGGAGCTACCAGAACTACCCCCGTTGAGGGAAATTGATTTTGGGATCGAGTTAATTCCTAGAGCCCAACCTATTTCTAAAGCCCGATATCGTATGGCCCCAATGGAGCTTAAGGAATTAAAGATTCAACTAGATGAACTGTTACAAAAGGGCTTTATTAGGCCAAGTATATCACCATGGGGTGCTCCAGTGTTGTTTGTCCAGAAGAAGGACGGAACCTTGAGGCTATGTATTGATTATAGGGACTTGAACAAGATTACCATCAAGAACAAGTATCCTCTGCCACAAATAGATGATTTGTTTGATCAATTACAAGGAGCAGGGGTGTTCTTTAAGATTGATTTGAGGTCAGGGTACCATCAACTTAGGATTAAACCTGATGACATTCCTAAGTCAACATTTAGAACCAGGTATGGTCACTATGAGTCCACAGTGATGCCTTTTGGTCTCACTAATGCTCCTGCAGCCTTCATGGGCCTTATGAACAGGGTTTTCAGACCCTATTTAGACAAGTTTGTAGTGGTGTTCATAGATGACATCCTTATCTATTCTAAGGACTAGGAAGAGCATACTGATCAGTTGCGGACAATATTGCAGGCTCTGAGGGAGCATCAACTCTGCGGCAAATTAAAAAAATGCGAATTTTGGTTGGAGGAAGTGGTATTTTTGGGGCATGTGGTTACAAAAAAAAAGGAATTAAATTTGACCCCCAGAAGGTGAAAGCAATCACAGAATGACCAAGGCCTACCAATGTGACTGAGATTAGAAGCTTTTTGGGTTTAGCAGGTTACTACCGAAGGTTCGTCAAGGACTTTTCGAGAATAGCTTCACCACTAACCAATTTACTAAAGAAGGTGAATAAGTTCGAGTGGAATGAAAGATGTGAGAAAGCTTTCCAAGAGCTAAAGCAGCGACTGACTACCGCCCCGATCCTAACGTTACCAATAGAAGGAAAGGAATATACTATTTACAGTGATGCTTCGAAGAACGGTCTAGGGTGCGTGTTGATGCAGGAAGACAAAGTAGTAGCTTATGCCTCTCAACAACTCAAGTCGTATGAGAAAAACTACCCTACGCATGACCTGGAGTTAGCAGCCGTGGTTTTTGCTTTGAAAATTTGGAGGCATTATTTATATGGGGTACCATGCAAGATCTATACTGATCATCAAAGTTTAAAGTATATCTTCACCCAAAAGGAGCTCAATTTGAGGCAACGGCATTGGCTTGAGTTGCTTAAAGACTATGATTTGCATATTCAATATCATCCGGGAAAAGCAAATGTGGTGGTGGATGCCCTGAGTAGGAAGCTACAACATAGCTCAAACACTGTGGTGATTACTCAATTGAACCTCTTGAGAGAACCGGAGGACTTTAGGATTCAATTAGTATCTCATGGGCAAACGAATGCTCAACTATCAGCACTTACTGTTCAGTCTTCCCTAGTGGAAGAAATTCAACTGACTCAGCAAAAGTGATCCCGAACTCCAAAGCATAAAGCGAAATTTAGAAAAAGGGAAGTCTCCGGGTTTTGTAGTACACGAGGATGGGACTTTGCGGTTCCAGAATCAACTATGTGTGCCCAAAAATTGGGAAGTAAGAAAGCAAATCTTGGAAGAGGCTCACAATACTCGTTATGCAGTGCACCTAGGAGGCACAAAGATGTACAGAGATCTGAGATAATATTTTTGGTGGAATAATAAGAAGAAAGATGTTGCAGAATATGTGAATAAGTGTTTAATCTGCCAGAAAGTTAAAGCAGAGCATCAGCGCCCTGTGGGTGAACTACGACCCTTAGAAATTCCAACTTGGAAGTGGGATTCAATCTCAATGGACTTCGTTATGGGTTTACCCCTTTCCGCCTCGAAGAAGAATGCTATCTGGGTCATAGTTGATCGACTCACGAAGTTGGCTCATTTCCTGCCAATTAAGGATACTTGGGGAATGGAAAGACTAATCCAACTGTATGTTAAGGAGATAGTCCGTCTATATGGGATCCCTTTTGACATAGTCTCAGATAGGGATCAACGATGCCAAGCGCACTTCTGGCAAGCACTTCAAAAGGCCTTTGGAACCAAACTAAACTTCAGTAGCTCCTATCAACCAGAGACAGATGGACAAACTAAAAGGGTGAATCAAATTTTGGAGGACATGCTGAGAGCTTGTGTATTGGAGTTCCAAGGAAAATGGGGAAATGATTTACCTTTAGTGGAATTCTCTTATAACAACAGTTATCAATCCACCATCAAAATGGCCCCATTTGAGGCTCTGTACGGGAAAAAATGTAAAAGCCCGTTGTGCTGGAGTGATTTGGATAAGGCACTGATTATAGGTCCTAAAATGATTCAAAAGACCACTAAGACAATAAGAAAGATTCAGGAGCATATCAAGGTTGCCCAAAGTCGACAGAAAAGTTATGCAGACAAAAGAAGAAGGCCTCTAGAGTTTCAAGTAGGTGATAAAGTTTTTCTAAAAGTTTCACCAACTAGAGGTGTGAAGAGGTTCGGAGTACGGGGCAAATTGAGTCCAAGGTATATTGGACCACATGAAATAATTGAAAAGTTGAATCCCATCGCTTATCGTCTACAGTTGCCTGCCAAACTTGAGCACGTGCATAACATGTTTCCTATCTCTCAGCTTCGGAAATACATGCCGGATTCAGACCATATCATTGTATCTGAGCTTATCGATATCGCTAACGATCTAGTATATGAGGAGCGTCCTGTCCATATACTAGATCGCATGACCAAACAGCTGCGTAACAAGAAAATACCATTGGTCAAAGTACTCTGGACAAACCACACCTCCCAGGAGGCCACCTGGGAGACCGAATAGGCTATGAAAACTGCATATCCATATTTATTCAAGGTAATCTTGCATGATATGGTTAAGTTCATTAGTTTCGAGGATGAAACTTTTTAAGGGGGGGGGGGAGACTGTAACAGTTCGACCCTAAATTATGCTTATTAATTTCATTTCATTAATCCATGGGATTAATATCATTTCATTTACCTCATTTCTTTTATTATTCCAATGGACATTTCTAGATAGGCCCTCACTTTGCAATTCGGGGTTTTGTTTTAGTCGAATTTGAAAATCGAGTTAGGCCTTGATATTTATGAATTAATGTTTAAAATCATTTTTTATGGCACCACAACCATTTAATCTCAAAATTTTGGAAAAAATAAAAAATAAAAAAAATATCGCAAACGCACTCGGTTTCAGTTCTTTCTCTAAAATCGAGCTCGTTTAAGGCCGATTTCGACGCAACAAGACTTGACCTTTATTTGTTTAGCTAAACCCTCTTAATTAAGCCTTAATCAAGCTTGATAATTTTTACTTTTCTACTTTTATTTGCAGCTAAGTAAATCTAGTATAAATTGTAAAATTTTCATTTTACTTTCATTTTACACCCAACTTTCAAGAGACTTTCTCTCTCTTCCCTCTCCTCCTTATCTCTCTACTAGCCACAGCAGCAGCAAAACCCCCCTCCCAGCCACCTTTCAACCACCAAAAACCAACAAAACATCCCCCAGTCACCACCCCCAAACACCTCTTTCACTTCCATAAGCGTCAAGAATCATATCTACCTCTTTTTCAAGCTCAAAGTGAGTGTTATTTTCACCCCTATGTTGATTTTTGTTTTTGATTCTTGATCTTGTTGGTTTTTGTTTCTTATTTTGGTTGTTTCAGTGATGGATTATGCTGTTTTTATGGTATTAAGAATCATCTTGTTGATAGATTACGGTGGAATTGAAATTGGATGAGGCTAGGGTGAGGGTTTCATCTTGGTCATGCAAGCTTCTTGTTCAAGTGATGTTTATTGCTTGTTTTATCCTTGTTTTTGCTTATATATAAATATATTGAAGTTTATTATGGATTTTATGGTGTGTTCAAAAGATGAGATTGAGTTCAAGTTGACCCAAAGATAGGGTTTTATCCATGAATGCATGGTTTGGACCAAACTTGTGTTAAACTTGAGGTATGTGTATATGTGCTTAGAAAATGAGCTTTGTTGGATATACATATGAAGTGAAATTGAGTGTGGTGTTTTTGTATGATGTTGGTATGTACCATAGTGTGCTTACATGCTCTTAAGAAAGAGTTTAAGTTGCGGATTGGTGTGAAAAGTGAGAGAACAACCTCAATCAGTGAGGCTGGAATTTCTAGAAAAATAGGACAGAATTTGAAATACAATTGGTAATGATCGGCCCATAAACAAATTATGATTTTTGGTGCATCGATAGTTCAGTGTGTTAGCTTTAAAATGAATCTTGAATTGTATTAATCCGAGGTCTGTGGAGAAAGTTATGGGCATTTTACCGAACCTGTGCAGGATGGGCTCAAAACTGACAGGTTGATGTTCTAGCCCAATTTTAGGAACCCTATCATGGGAATCATGTTTTGTGTCCTGAATGAAAGTTTTAGGGGACTTCCTAGGCTATTTGTATTGGGGTCTTACGTCTCATTTTGAGGTTGGGAGTCTAAGTTGTGGATTATTCATTCCGTACCCTCTTTACAAGCCCTTAAACTCTAAACTTGCTACCGTGCCTTACCTCATATTTCTATGGTTTATATCGTCATCATTTTGGCTTAATCTATGAACTGCTTTGTAAGGTTCTTTATAAGCCAGTTTTGTTTACAGGTATTTATTATAAAAATAAGTTCGTTTCTAACCTCATATGCATATAATGATTTTTCAGCAAAATCAGGGCCTAAACTCTCATTCTCTCTATTTTAGTGCATCTATTTACTCTGTGAGCTAGCTTTTAAAAACCCCAGTTACGTTCGTTGACTTTATCTTTAGAAATCACCACGTATTTATCGAAATTGTAATGTTTCGGTAAGTACATCAATGAATCATTTGAATCAGTGATTTATCACATAATTAGTGACCTCATCAGTTATCAGTTACAAGGCATTGCCCTCCAATTACCTGTGCGGCTTCAGGCTAGGTCTTCCAGTCGGCTTGGCAGGTGTACACCTATAGATAGATCGTAACAGTTACTAAGGGGTGCACTAACAGATAATAATTAGCAATTTTGCTTTATATACATCTCATTCCCTGTTTTAAAATCAAAATGAATTGCAAAGCGGGCCCTCATAATTTCTTTTTCAGTACAGGAATGCATGTACTGAGCTTTGGCTCACAGTTCGAAATGTTTTTATATTTTATTTTAGTAAAGTGTTTAGTAAACCACTCTCAGGCGGGCAGAGAGGCTGAAGGTGATCAATAAGTCAGGACCGTCCATGTGATTGGCGAATAGAAGTGCTAAGATGCTTTCATGCCTTATTGTGGTGCATTTTGGTGTTCCAGCTGTATATCTGAACTGCAACATGTATTTTGGTGTTACAACTGTATAATTAAACTGAGTTATGTATGTTGATGTAACCCTAGGAAGTTAGAATCATTCCTGTATGTAATTAAATGGTTTCAATGGACGTGATTGCCCTTTGAGGATAAACTTTGTTTTTATGGCTAAATTTTCATATTCAAGCGAAGCCTTGTCCTTGCGGACGACGGTAACGCCCATTAATTGATTTCTTCGTGTAAGCTTAGGTAGGTAAATGCAGCTATCATTTATCTATTATTGGTGTGCTACATACTATCCTGGACTAAAATGGGAAGGCGGGGTACTAGATGAATAGTTCACAAATTGACTCAGTAGTGAATCAAATTTATTAACCGAACGACCTACCTTGTTGCCTTACCTTATCCAAACCACACTCATTTGTTTGATTGTGTGCAAGCCTCATTTTACTAATCTACCTAAACCAAGAACCAAATATAGGCTCTATAACACATATATCCCCTAGGGCTACAAGTGTTAATGACTTCTTAAATCCTGAAGCAAAATGGGCAGAGTTTCGCCTAAAATTGACCACATCCCAGGCTTAAATCCTTACATTAGATCCCTACAATAAATAAGAGCATAAAAGAATACCAAAATAAGCTCAATGCCTGCACATCAGAGACCACAACTCTACATGCCATACACCTGGAGTACACTAATTAATAAGGTTCAATAAAAGAAATAAATAGAGGTACAACTCAACGAATCACACATCCGAAGCACACGGGTTTATATCCCAAAACTAAGTCAACTCCAGCTAAAAAGACAATTGAGTAATCAGATGGTTGGCTCACTTGGCCATACAAAGTGACTGCTATTTAATATGTGATACATGGACTAACATGTTTAATTTACATAAGCGCAAGAACTTATGACTATATTACATTACATCAATAAACTCGTAAGTCTACGTATATATGTACACATAACACCTTCTTTGAAGCAGGGGGGAGACTCCAACTTGGCTTACATAAATCAACTTCTGCCTGTCACATCCAAAAATTGGAAAAAAAGAGGAAATAGAGAGAGGATGAGCTACCACACGCTCAGTGAATGATTCTCAACCCCAAGAAAACAAAACCGTTGTACATAATGCTTTTAAGTAGCAGTCACACACGTTTTGATATTTAATATCGCATAATAATCACATAAGGTCTCCCATATTCATTATTACCATGAAAACCTTTAAGATTCAATAAATATTCCTAACCTCCTTCTATTCCATGCACAAGAGTCGTCAACTTGCCTAACTATGCCTCCTGTAACTTAGGAGCGACAACTACTTGTTACGCTTGCTTACTATCACCTAGCAAGCATACCAGACTCAATAGCGGCCTGACTCACCAAAAATATTATGTATTGAGAACAGTGGAGCATTCAATACACATATAAACACTTAACATCGAGGAGTTCTAAACACATAGCACCCTAGAGTTCAGTTACAGTTGTGAGGTGGAGTTCTTTTAGAAAGAAAATGGGATTAACGCATAAAGGTTAGGACCATCCCTTCAATCAAAGTAAGCATTTATAAACAGTCATTGTTCGCGGGAAAATCATTTGGAGTTCAATGAAAGCTCTTCTTAAGAGTATATGTACTTTTCCAAATATTTGCACTAGTGTAATTCTCGAAGGAGGAGTTTACATTACATAACAAGTACGAAATCATTTCATGGGGCATCAAATTCTCATATTCGTGCTAATTAGGGAAGATCTACACTCACCCTTCATATTATCCTCAGGGACTCTCATAATCAATGGAACATTACCCTTGTCAAGGTCTTCTAGGATTCTTACTTATGAGTCTACTACCTAGGAATCAGGGTTCTCGCATACTGGGTCTGCTCCCTAAACTTGTGTCCAAACATTTAGCGCCACCCTCCTGGCCCAACACATTTAAGATGTATCTCACTTTAAAAACATTTTGCATTAAAATTCTCATTGTATCACAACAATGGCATTTTCATTCTCAAGAAGGCTAAAATGCCTAGATAAGATCATTTGACTTTCGAAAAGCATATAATCATTCATTTTGGTAAAGCATACCTATAAACGAATAAGCTGCCAAGCAACTTTCAGTTTCACATAAAGAAGTTCAGCCTCAATTCAGCATTCAGCAGTTACAACATTATCACACTTAGTGTCATTGGAAGGCCTTCAACGATTTGAAACTGTAAATCAATCTCATGTTTTGGGTTTTGTAAATTTTATTCCAAGTTACACTAATAAAGCACTTAATATAAACTCGCAATCTTATAAACAACATATTGCCCATTTTTCGGTTTCTAATTTCAAGTAGAATTCAGTTATATCATTCAGTAGAAACATTTAGCGACCTAACTGTTGTCTCTACTATGGGTGCTATAACAACTAAAGCATTAAATGCACTCAGCAAGCAAGTGAGGTTCTATTAGGGCATATTGGAACAAGTAAAAGGTGACCTAGTTCACAAATCTGATTCACTATCGAACTGATTCGTGAACTATTCAGCCAATTCAAAGCACTTTTTGATTCACTCTAAGGTCACAAAGCATGCAGACAGTGACCTTAACAGCAACGATACAATTAATTGCCAGTAAGTTACTATGAAATACTATTAGTTCATCACTCATAACATAATCACATGACATTAATACACGACAATACACTTCGTAAATTTATTTATTCATCGCACAACCATAACCCCCTCCTCATTACACATACCACAATAATCCTCAAAAACATCTCAATTTCAACCCAAATCAATCCACCCACTCCTCATAGATTCTCAACTCCTCACAATTCCAATTTAATTACTTAATCATATACCATAAACAATCCATAAATATTTACAAATTATTAGTAGTTTTAGGAATTAAGAACCACCCACCTCACTTCAAGCTTAAGGACCCAACTCTTAGGCTAATTGGGCTGATTTAAAGTAGAATCTCTAGTCTCCTAACCTCCCCCTCGTTGCTGCCTCGAGCCTTGCTGCTACTACTGTTTGCATGCCCTATTCCTCTCACTTTCCCCACCTTTAAGTTAGGTTGCTAATAGTGGTGGTGGTGGCTGAGGGTTTTAAAACCCTAACCCTTGAACCCTCAATCTCTATGTCTCTCTTCACTAGTGATGAATGGATGACTAGGAGTGTCACTGTCACTACCATACCCACCATCATTGCCATGCCGATCGTGACCGCCCATCTCTAGCCCTACTGCCTCTTCTCTTGCTCCGCCTTGCTTAGTTTCTCCCTCACTCATTCTCTCTCTCTCTCTCTTCTCGGTCTCGCCAGGGTTGCTATATGGGATGGTCTCACCAAGCGTGGTCGGCTCGTCGTCGCACCAGCACTCTGTCTCTGTCTGTCTCTGTCTCTCTCCTTGTGGTGGTCGCAGGGCTAGGGTAGCTAAAAACCCCCCTGCTTTGTTTTTTTAACAAGAATGGGCCCCCTTCCCTTTTTGTTTCTTTTTCTTTTATTTTTTTGTGTTTGGGTTGTTTAATCCCACCTATTAAATCGAGTTCGGTCCTAAATCATCTGATCCCGCATAATCTCGACTCCAAATGTCCTCACACGATTTGCTAATTTCGCATAATTACGCCTCAGCTTAATTTTAATGAACTCCCTAATTTCATGTAATTGTGTAACAAATCAGGAAAATTTATAAAGCTACTCCATATAAATTTTACACCTAATTAGTACGCAAACAAATAGTCTAACATAACCAATTAAATAGAGCAAAGTTAAGGAAAACATTAATCCAAACATTTAGCCCTGGATTAAGAATCTCGGCTATTACAGGCTCACTGAGCTGTTCAGCTGAACGATTTAGCTAAATTGTTTCATTATTGGCCCCATCGACCAAAACGTTTAAAATGATACTCATGAATAAATAAAGTGTTATGCAAGGGTAGTAAGTTTGTTTTAAATATTTTATTTTGTGTAAACTTGAAATGAATTTAGTAAACTGGAAACAATTGACTAAATTAGAGAACCAAAGTGGTAAGTGCTTTTAAGCAAAACTAAGTAGGATTAAATTGTAACTATTGGCTTTTGAAATGAGTTCTGAACATCTTTTTATGTGAAATTGGATGTTTGCTAAACTAAACAATGTTATGCTTTTCAAAAGTCGATTTTTGCCGTTATTAAGGCGTTTTGACCTCCTTGAACATGTAAATGTCATTGCTATGATATGATGAGAATTTTGATGCTAAGTGTTGAAAGTGAGATGTATCTGAAATGTTTTGGCCTAGGAGGATAGTGCTCATTGTTTGGACGTAGTTTAGGGAGTAGACCCATTATGCACGAACCCTAATTCATAGGAAGTAGGCCCAGAAGTGGGAACCCTAGAAGACCCCGACGAGGGTAAAATATCCACTGGTTATGAGAGGCCCTGGGGATACCATATGTCGTGAGTTATAAGACTCACTTGAGGAGTGCACTAACATGTGAACCCGATGCCCAGCAAATGATTTCTTACTTATGATGAGTTGAAAACTCCTCATTCGAAAACTATACTAGCGCATTGTTTGTGAAAATTCATGTACTCTTCAAAAAAACGTTTGTTAAATCCTAAATGACTTTCCAGTGAAGAAATTGTTTTATAAGTGCTTAATTTGGTTTAAGTGAGGGTTCTAGCCTTTTACGTATTCAATCTCATTGTCTTACTAAAGGAAATCTAGTTGGTAACTCTAACTAAACCCTTGGGAGTTATGTGCTTATATGAGAACCGAACAACCTATTATCACCAATGCTTAGGTCTTAGCATGAGTCATCTTGTTATTGGGTAATGTAGGCCTATTATTTGATATGAAGTAAGTGTATTGTGTGACTATCATTGCTAAGGTATAAGGGTTGTAGGTTAGGCAAGGTAAAGCTTTTGTGCGTTGAACTAATGAAGGAAAAGGATGCCATTTGAATTTTGGAGGTTATTAGGATTTTATTGGATATGGATGGCCTAGGTTGTTTAATATGTGATATTAAATATCAATTTGTGTTTGAATGCTATTTAAAAGTATTGTGTGCAACTGTTTTCTTTTTTCTTTTTTTTAGGTTGGATCACTCACTAAGCGTGTGGTAGCTCATCCCTCTTTATTTCCCTTTCCCTCCAGATTCTTATAAAGACAGGTAGAAGTAGGGTCAGCCGAGTCGAAACCTCCCTTTTCCTTTGGAAAAAGAAGTTATATGTATATATATGTAGATTTATGAGTTGAATGATGTAATGTGATGTATTCATAGATTCCTAAGCATATGTAAGTGAAATACTTTGGTTCATGTTACCATGTATTACATATTAAATAGCAGTCGCTCTAAATGGTTGTGTGT
>JACYFF010019584.1:76448932-76461697 GCA_017589665.1 Selenicereus undatus | reverse complement strand
CTAAACTAAGTGAAATTATTTAAGTCAATTTATCAACCTAATTCCAACTAAACTCACCTAACCTACTAAATGATTGTTTTTAACTTAAAGCATGCTAATAAACTAAATCGACTAAACCTAAACTAAATCTTATATTGATTATCGAAATTAAACCAAACCAAGCTGAAATTAAGCAAATTAACCATCTAAACAATTACTTTATTATTCTAAAATTAAACTAAGGCAATTTATGCGATGGAATTAAACTAAGGGGAGGGGGACGAAATTAAACAAAACTGAACTGAAATGAAGCAGAACCGAAGCAACAGGGAAAGGGGAAAGCAATAGTACCAAAGCAAGCAACATGAAACATGAAGAACAGATCAAAACTTCATCAAAAGGTTTCGGCAAGGCAAAATCGAAATCAGCAGACGAAAGCAGAATCAACCAAAACAACAGGGGGAAGGGGAGAAATCGAAGCAAGGCAGAATCGAAAACTCACAAACGTTTCGGCAACCTAGAATTGCAACCAACGAACACCAAAAATGGCCATTCGAACAACCACAATAGGGGAGAGGTGAAATCGAACGAAATTGAACGCAATAAACCTAGAATTTTGCAAAATCAAACCGAAAGCTTAATTACAACCAAGAAACTTCAAATTCGTTGTGAATTCAAGCCCTAAATCGAATCTAAACCCTAAAAACAGAATTAAAGTCCTAAATCTACTCCTAATTACCTACTCCTACCTATTTCAAGCTCCCTTCAATGGCGTCACCTCCTTGCTTTATACCCGACCTCCTTCGTCTCTCGACCCTTCGATTCGAATGGCATGCGTGGATGGCTGAGATGGTGAACAACGAATGTGGGTACGTGGATGGTGGATGAAGGGGACAACAATGGTGGTTTGCTAGTGGTTGTCAGAGATGGTGGGATGAGTTGGAGGTGAAAACCGTGGGCAGGTGGTAGTTTTGGTTTCTGGGTTAATGGAAAACCGTGGGCTGGTGGAGAACGGGATAAGGGAGAGAGAGAGATGACGAGAGGAGGGTAGAGAGAGAAAGGCTGGCATGGCGATGGGAGATTTTTGGGATGGTTTTGAGGGGTCGAGAGTTCCGGGTTTGGGGTAGCAGTTCTATTTCGAGGAGAGAGAGAGTGAAGGGGGACGAAGGAGAGAGAAAATGTGAAGGGGTGGGGGAATTTAAGTGAACCGATTCAGCTAAACCGGCTGGTCCGGTTTAGCTGAACCGGTCCGGTTTTCTATTTTTTTTCTCTTCCTCAATTTCTGCTTGGGCCGGGTTTCTTGAAATCTGGACCGGTTTTTCAATTCTCGACATTTTCCTCGTATTTTTCGCCATTTTCAGCCCTTTTTTCCACATATATTAAAAATCTGCAAAATAAAATAAAATCAATTAAAAACCTTAAAAATATTATTAAAACGAGCCTAAAATCGGTGTAAAAGTACCTTAAAAATAGCACATTTTTAGCTCAAACAAATACTCCCACACCAAGATTTTGCTCATCCTCGAGTAAATTAAACTATGCTAACTAAAAGAAAATGAAAATAAAATAAAAGAAAATCCTAACTCACTGTCGTAGGAATCACGGTTGTATTTAGCGTATGCAACAAGCCCTTTAAACCCCTTGGACTCCCAAGTGGACGAGTGAGGTCTCGTGAGGGTTTCAAAGTGAAAATACCCACAAAATTATTCAAAAATAAAAGAATTTTTTTTTTGGGTTTTCTCAAAACAGATATGTACAAAACTCGGGAAACATATGCACAACTCCTAATCAACTAAATCACCCATGTACTCATTTATTAACCTGTATATACACAAAATGTACTTCACAGCCTTCTACCTCTAAATGACATCAAAACACTAATTTTCACCCCATTGAATATCAAGATCTTGAATCCATCCCGATTTTTGTGTGCAAGTGTATCATCATCTCTAGGACTCAGATTTACCATAATAGACTCAATCTCACTTAGCCAACACAACTACATTATTCCCATCATGACTTTGGAAGCAAGCTTTAACAGTAGCAATATTGCCTCAAAGGATAACACCCAGTAGCACGTGCCCCAAAGGGTAACGCCGAGTAGCGCATGCCTCAAAGGGATACTTGTCATTCTAAATTTTATTCTTTTTTCTTTATTCATAATACTATTTTTTTCATTTTTTCAATTTTTTTTCCAAAGTAATCATGTCTCAAGCTGGTGGGAGAATCATTCATGGAAACCTAAGACCTAAAGACAATGATGAAAGGATAACAAGGACTGGATTACACAACCCATAGTGAACAACTGAAGTTAGAATCAGGGCTTAGAATATCATATTCGAAGTTGGAGACTTATCATGCACATCCTATTAATATACAAGCTAACAAATAAAGCCTACAGGATTCAAACTAATAAGAAAAAGTACACACATCCCTGAAAAAGAAAAAAAATCTTCAAAAATTTTTGAGAAATGGCACCTCACTCCCACACCAAAACTTCACAATGTCCTCATTGGGAGAATTAAGGCGCTAAAAAGCAAGTCCATAAACTATACAACCGTAAAACCTAAAATATATACAACTAAAACACGACCAAAAACAAACACAAAACCAAAAACAAAACAAAACAAAATGAAAATCAAAACTAAAATCAGAGAAGCATAAGGAAAATAGTAAACTATACAAGAATAAACTGAAAGAAAGAAGAAAAGAGAGAAAAAAAGAGAGAGAAGAAAAGGAGTTTCTGGCAAACCAGGTTGGGTGCTGAGTACACCCAAACTATCGCAAATCACAATCGGTTACGGAGTAGGGCTCGGGTCATGGAGCATCAGACACTCCATATCCTCTTGGGTCGGCAGCTCGAGAAATGGTTTCAACCGCTGGCCATTGACTTTGAACAGGACACCAGTCTGCAAATCCTGAATCTGGACTGCACCATAAGGAAAAACATGAGAGACAACATAAGGGCCCGTCCAGCGGGACCTTAATTTCCCTGGAAATAAATGAAGTCGAGAGTCATACAAAAGTACTTTCATTCCCGGGGCAAATTCTTTTCTCGAAACATGTTGATCATGAAACAACTTTGCCCTCTCCTTGGAAGATCGAGCACTCTCATATGTTTCCGCTCTTATTTCATCAAGTTCACTCAATTGCAGTCGTCTCATGTCTCCCGCCTTAGTCAAATCATAGTTGAGCTTCCTAATAGCCCACCAAGCTCGGTGCTTTAACTCTACAGGTAGATGGCAAGGCTTACCATAAACTACTCTGTAAGGGGACATGCCGAGGGGAGTCTTATAAGCTGTCCTATAGGCCCATAGAGCATCTATCAACTTATCGGCCAAATCTTTCCTATGCCTACTCACAGTTTTCTCCAGGATCTGTTTTATCTGCCGATTGGAAACTTCAACTTGGCCGCTTGTTTGAGGGTGGTAAGGGGTAGCCAGCCTATGGACTATCGAGTATCTTTTAAGCAAGGCATCAAAAGATCTATTATTAAAATGAGTACCTTGGTCACTAATGAGAGCCCGGGGCATGCCAAAGCGAGCAAAGATATTTTCCCTAAGAAATTTCACTACAACTTTAGTGTCGTTAGTCCGAGAGGGAATGGCTTCCAACCACTTAGATACATAATCCACAGCCAATAAAATGTACTCATTCGCAAAAGATATTGGAAATGGTCCCATGAAATCAATACCCCATACATCAAAAACTTCCACTACAATAATGGGGTTTAATGGCATCATGTCTTTCCTGGTTATCTTGCCTAATTGCTGACATCTGGGACAACTCTTGCAGAATTCAATGGCATCCTTAAACAAAGTTGGCTAAAAAAAGCCGGATTGAAGAATCTTGGCAGTTGTTGTCTTCCCACTAAAATGTCCCCCACAAGCTTGGTCATGACAAAAAGACAGTATATGCCTCACTACATGGTCGGGTATGCACCTTCTAAAAACTTGGTCAGAACAGTATTTGAACAGATAAGGGTCATCCCAAACGACAAACTTTACCAAGTGAAAGAATCTATCCTTGTCATGCTTAGTCCATCCCTCAGGAATCTTATTGGTAACTAAATAGTTAACAATATCAGCATACCATGGATCAGGATGCACAGCATACAGTTGCTCATCAGGGAAACATTCAGAAGCACTAGACTCACTCTCACAGGTAATCCTAGACAAGTGGTCAGCAACAAGGTTTTCAGAACCCTTTTTATCCTTGATTTCACAGTCAAATTCTTGTAAAAGCAAAATCCATCTTACAAGTCTAGGTTTAGCATCCTTTTTAGAGAGAATGTGCTTAAGGGCAGAGTGGTCAGTGTAAACAATCACATGGGAGCCAATCAGATATGGTCTAAACTTTTCAAAACCAAAGACAACGGCCAAAAATTCCTTTTCAGTAACAGTGTAATTCAGTTGAGCATCATTCAATGTATGACTTGCATAATAAATCACATGGGGTTTTCTATCAATGCGCTGTCCAAGTACAACCCCAAGAGCAAAATCCGATGCATCACACATTAATTCGAAAGATTCCCCCCAAACAGGAGGATTAATGACAGGAGCAGAAGTAAGGACCTGTTTAAGCTTAGAAAATGCCTCATGACATGCTTCAGAAAAGTTATATGGCATATCTTTAGCTAACGAATTGGACAAAGGCTTGGCAATTTTACTGAAATCCTTAATGAATCGTAGATAAAAGCCTGCATGTCCAAGAAAGCACCTAACTTCTTTCACACTTTTGGGAGGGGGAAGATTGATGATCAGGTTAGTCTTAGCTTTGTCCACCTCAATTCCATCTTTGGAAATAATATGACCTAAGACTATACCTTTCTTAACCGTAAAGTGACATTTTTCCCAATTTAAAGTCAAATTTTTCTCCCTACACCTTTCTAAAACTTTTCTCAAATTACATAATCAATGATCAAAAAAAGATCCAAACACAGAGAAATCATCCATAAAAATTTCCATGCATTGCTTAATCAAATATGAGAAAATAGAAATCATGCGTCTTTGAAAAGTAGCAGGGGCATTACACACTCCGAAAGGCATTCTTTTGAAAGCATATGTCCCAAATGGGCAAGTGAAAGTGGTCTTCTCCTGATCCTCATGAGCAATTGAGATCTGAGTATAGCCAGAATATCTATCCAGGAAGCAATAGAAGGAATGTCCAGCTAACCTTTCTAGCATCTGGTCTAAGAAGGGAAGGGGGAAATGGTCTTCCCTGGTGGCAGCATTCAATTTTCTATAATCTATGCACACTCGCCATCCAGATTGGACTCTAGTAGGAATTAACTCATTCTTATCATTCCTAATTACAGTGATGCTAGTCTTTTTAGGAACGACTTGAACAGAACTAACCCATTCACCATCAGATATTGGGTAAATGATCCCATGATCTAACCATTTCAAAACCTCCTTCTTGACCACTTCCTGAAGAGTAGGATTCAAACGCCTTTACCGATCTCGGTAAGGCTGAACATGGTCCTCTAGATGGATTCTATGTTGTACCACAGAAGCACTTATCCCCTTCATATCCCCTAAAGTCCATCCCAACGATTCCTTATTCTCCCTAAGCAAACAAATGAGTTTGTTTTCTTGGTCTCAATCTAAGTCAGAAGCTATAATAACAGGTAATGATTCATTGGGTCCTAAAAATGCATACTTAAGAGAATCGGGGAGGGGTTTCAATTCAAGAACAGTGGGGAAAACAGATCCATCAGCAGATTCAGACATAACAGTCAGTAAGCAATCAGCATCAGAGCATAAGTCATCAAATTCAAACATATCACACTCAGGATTATCATTTATCATAAATGACTCATACTCAGTAACAATTGCATCATCCAAATCATCATCAAACACAGGGTTCTCTATCCAATTAAGGGTAGAAGAGTCCATATCATCAAATTCTGACAGTTGTCTTTGCATGTTAAAAACATTTACTTCCACAGTCATATTGTCGAAAGACAGTCTCATCATACCATTTCGACAGTTAATAAGGGCATTAGCAGTAGCTAAAAATGGACGCCCTAGAATCACAGGAATCTGACTGGCTACACTAGGTATTCCCTTTTCAGTTTCAATCACCACGAAGTCCACTGGGTAGATAAAGTCACCTACTCTAATCAATACATCCTCAATTATCCCCTGAGGGATTCTAGTGGATCTATCAGCCAACTGAATGACCATCCTGGTAGGTTTTAATTCACCCAATTCTAGCCTTTTATACTCAGCAAAGGGAATGAAGTTCACACTAGCCCCTAAATCAAGCAATGCTCTATGAATGAGCTAGTCCCCTATGACTATAGACACAGTAGGGCAACCGGGGTCCTTATACTTTGCTAGTATCTGGGAAGGGATGGAGTTAGCTCCAGAAGTCAGGAATGCCTTCTTAGGTACACTAGTTGCCTTTTTTGTAGTACATAAATCCTTTAAAAATCAGGCATAAGGAGGCATCTGATCGATAGCATCAAGTAAGGGAATATTAATCTTGACTTAAGAGAAGGTCTCCCTTATCTTCTCAATATTGCCCTGATCTTTCTTCTTCAATCTATGAGGGAAAGGTGGTAAAGGCATCTGGATTTTCTGAGAAGAGGAGGAAGGAGGAAAGGAAGGACTCTTAGAAGGTGAATCTCTAGCTGAATCAAAAGAGTCTTTTTCTTGAAGTTCTTCTTCCTCGGAGGGTGGTGAAGAGGAAGGACTCTTAGATACATTGGGAACACTATCAGGAGTATCCCCCGACCCATTGGAAGAACCAATCTCTTGTGTAGATGTTGGGGAAGAATTCTGAAAGAATTGATGACGATACCTACAAGGTTGATCAGGGTTCCTCACTTGGTTATCAATCTCTCGACCAGAACGGAGAGAAATAACCGCATTCACTTTTCTGACCGACTCATTAATGCCACTAGAAGAGGAAGGGGTATGACCCTTAGGGTTCACTTCAGGTTGACTTGGAAAAGTACCTAGTTCCCTAGAAGAAGACGCTAACTGGGAGAACTGTTCAGTCATCATTCTCATCATTTTTTCCATGTTAGCATTGCTAGCATTAATCATTCTCTCCACATTATTAATTTTCCTCTCAAATTTGTCAAGTTCAGTATAACTAGGAGGAGGTTGCATTTGAGCTACAGGTAGTGGAGGCCTAGGGGCATTAGGCGCACCTGAGAAAATGGGTCTTGGAAAAGACTGTGGAGGCTAAGTCGAAGGCTATAAATTGTTTCCATGAAACATCCCTGGTTGAGAATTATGTACAACGGGATTAGGTCCACTAGCCCATGACATATTAGGGTGATTCCTCCACCCTGGGTTAAAATAAGGGGAGTATGGGTCATTCTTTGGTCTCTGTAAAACCATACTTGCTTGTTCTTGTTTAGTTGTTAATTGATCAGCAAAATAAGGACAAGCACTCAGTTAATGGTCTAAAGCTTGACAATGTGAACAAGACACTGTAGAAGTCTGAGATAGTGAGGACAAATGGGGAGATAATCCCTTCAACATGTTTTCTAAGGTAGCTATCTTAGACTCTAAGTGACTCACATCAGAGACTGCATGTAAACCACCCCTTACTACCCTAGAATCTAGGCTGTCATCACGAGCGGTTTCCCACTGCATGGTTTTTTTAGCCAAGTCCTCTAGGAACTGCCAGGCAGCTGCAGGGCTTTTAGAGAGAAAACCCCCCTGACACATGGACTCTACCATGGTCCTACTTTGTTGGTCAAGTCCTTCATATACAATTTGACATAAACGAGCTTGGTCTAGACCATGGTGAGGACATTGAGCCAATAAGGTCTTAAACCTATCCAAATATTTCCAAAATGATTCCCTATCAAGTTGTACAAACTGATTGATTTCATTCCTTAGCTTGACAGTTTTGGCATTAGGAAAATACTTTCTTAGGAACAATTTCACAAAATCATCCCAAGAAGTCACAGAATTAGCAGTTAAGCCATACATCCATCTTTTAGCAGAATATCGCAAAGTAAAAGGAATTAATTTCATTCGTACAACATCAATGGGAACATTAGGAAACTACATCATAGAACAAACTTTTTCAAATTCCCTTAAAAACAGATAAGCATCCTCTAAACCTGCGAATTTAGGGAGCATCTGGGTGTAATGAGGTTTCAATTCGAAGGTTACATTAGGTGGAAGAACAGGCACAACAAAACACGATGGCAAAGTAGTTCTAGGAGGATAGAAAATATCGCTCAAAGTTCTTTCTTGTGCCATTTCTCCTAAGTCAAGTCGAGGCTCAATTTTAGGTACTAAGTCAGGCTCAGATTCACTCCTTCTTAATCGTCCACTTTCGAGGTCCCTAATCCAACTGGTCATGCATATCCCAACCTTCTTCTTTTTTTTTTAGGATTTTTCAAGGTTTTTCAAATGTTTTTGGATTTTTGGGTGGTTTTCAAAAAGGGATAAACTAATGAAAACGAAAACGACACCAAAAAGAAAAGTAACAATTGATTCAAAACTAAAGCCTAAACAGGAATCGACGAAGTAAATAACAACTAAGCAACGTATCAACTAAACAAAACAAGCATGAAAGCAACTAAAAATATAAGAATATGACCAAATCGCACGGTCATCCCCGACAACAGTGCCAAAATTTGTTGAGGGATTTTTGAGGGGTGGAAAATAAACTAAAGACAAAAGGGAAAAAAAGAAAACCTCAAATACTCGATTGTCAGTCGTAGTACTTAAGGGTCGGTCCTCAGGGAAGACGTTGAGATTATGGTCATTTAAAACAAAATGCTTAAACTGATTAACTAAACTAAGTGAAATTATTTAAGTCAATTTATCAACCTAATTCCAACTAAACTCACCTAACCTACTAAATGATTGTTTTTAACTTAAAGCATGCTAATAAACTAAATCGACTAAACCTAAACTAAATCTTATATTGATTATCGAAATTAAACCAAACCAAGCTGAAATTAAGCAAATTAACCATCTAAACAATTACTTTATTATTCTAAAATTAAACTAAGGCAATTTATGCGATGGAATTAAACTAAGGGGAGGGGGACGAAATTAAACAAAACTGAACTGAAATGAAGCAGAACCGAAGCAACAGGGAAAGGGGAAAGCAATAGTACCAAAGCAAGCAACATGAAACATGAAGAACAGATCAAAACTTCATCAAAAGGTTTCGGCAAGGCAAAATCGAAATCAGCAGACGAAAGCAGAATCAACCAAAACAACAGGGGGAAGGGGAGAAATCGAAGCAAGGCAGAATCGAAAACTCACAAACGTTTCGGCAACCTAGAATTGCAACCAACGAACACCAAAAATGGCCATTCGAACAACCACAATAGGGGAGAGGTGAAATCGAACGAAATTGAACGCAATAAACCTAGAATTTTGCAAAATCAAACCGAAAGCTTAATTACAACCAAGAAACTTCAAATTCGTTGTGAATTCAAGCCCTAAATCGAATCTAAACCCTAAAAACAGAATTAAAGTCCTAAATCTACTCCTAATTACCTACTCCTACCTATTTCAAGCTCCCTTCAATGGCGTCACCTCCTTGCTTTATACCCGACCTCCTTCGTCTCTCGACCCTTCGATTCGAATGGCATGCGTGGATGGCTGAGATGGTGAACAACGAATGTGGGTACGTGGATGGTGGATGAAGGGGACAACAATGGTGGTTTGCTAGTGGTTGTCAGAGATGGTGGGATGAGTTGGAGGTGAAAACCGTGGGCAGGTGGTAGTTTTGGTTTCTGGGTTAATGGAAAACCGTGGGCTGGTGGAGAACGGGATAAGGGAGAGAGAGAGATGACGAGAGGAGGGTAGAGAGAGAAAGGCTGGCATGGCGATGGGAGATTTTTGGGATGGTTTTGAGGGGTCGAGAGTTCCGGGTTTGGGGTAGCAGTTCTATTTCGAGGAGAGAGAGAGTGAAGGGGGACGAAGGAGAGAGAAAATGTGAAGGGGTGGGGGAATTTAAGTGAACCGATTCAGCTAAACCGGCTGGTCCGGTTTAGCTGAACCGGTCCGGTTTTCTATTTTTTTTCTCTTCCTCAATTTCTGCTTGGGCCGGGTTTCTTGAAATCTGGACCGGTTTTTCAATTCTCGACATTTTCCTCGTATTTTTCGCCATTTTCAGCCCTTTTTTCCACATATATTAAAAATCTGCAAAATAAAATAAAATCAATTAAAAACCTTAAAAATATTATTAAAACGAGCCTAAAATCGGTGTAAAAGTACCTTAAAAATAGCACATTTTTAGCTCAAACAAATACTCCCACACCAAGATTTTGCTCATCCTCGAGTAAATTAAACTATGCTAACTAAAAGAAAATGAAAATAAAATAAAAGAAAATCCTAACTCACTGTCGTAGGAATCACGGTTGTATTTAGCGTATGCAACAAGCCCTTTAAACCCCTTGGACTCCCAAGTGGACGAGTGAGGTCTCGTGAGGGTTTCAAAGTGAAAATACCCACAAAATTATTCAAAAATAAAAGAATTTTTTTTTTGGGTTTTCTCAAAACAGATATGTACAAAACTCGGGAAACATATGCACAACTCCTAATCAACTAAATCACCCATGTACTCATTTATTAACCTGTATATACACAAAATGTACTTCACAGCCTTCTACCTCTAAATGACATCAAAACACTAATTTTCACCCCATTGAATATCAAGATCTTGAATCCATCCCGATTTTTGTGTGCAAGTGTATCATCATCTCTAGGACTCAGATTTACCATAATAGACTCAATCTCACTTAGCCAACACAACTACATTATTCCCATCATGACTTTGGAAGCAAGCTTTAACAGTAGCAATATTGCCTCAAAGGATAACACCCAGTAGCACGTGCCCCAAAGGGTAACGCCGAGTAGCGCATGCCTCAAAGGGATACTTGTCATTCTAAATTTTATTCTTTTTTCTTTATTCATAATACTATTTTTTTCATTTTTTCAATTTTTTTTCCAAAGTAATCATGTCTCAAGCTGGTGGGAGAATCATTCATGGAAACCTAAGACCTAAAGACAATGATGAAAGGATAACAAGGACTGGATTACACAACCCATAGTGAACAACTGAAGTTAGAATCAGGGCTTAGAATATCATATTCGAAGTTGGAGACTTATCATGCACATCCTATTAATATACAAGCTAACAAATAAAGCCTACAGGATTCAAACTAATAAGAAAAAGTACACACATCCCTGAAAAAGAAAAAAAATCTTCAAAAATTTTTGAGAAATGGCACCTCACTCCCACACCAAAACTTCACAATGTCCTCATTGGGAGAATTAAGGCGCTAAAAAGCAAGTCCATAAACTATACAACCGTAAAACCTAAAATATATACAACTAAAACACGACCAAAAACAAACACAAAACCAAAAACAAAACAAAACAAAATGAAAATCAAAACTAAAATCAGAGAAGCATAAGGAAAATAGTAAACTATACAAGAATAAACTGAAAGAAAGAAGAAAAGAGAGAAAAAAAGAGAGAGAAGAAAAGGAGTTTCTGGCAAACCAGGTTGGGTGCTGAGTACACCCAAACTATCGCAAATCACAATCGGTTACGGAGTAGGGCTCGGGTCATGGAGCATCAGACACTCCATATCCTCTTGGGTCGGCAGCTCGAGAAATGGTTTCAACCGCTGGCCATTGACTTTGAACAGGACACCAGTCTGCAAATCCTGAATCTGGACTGCACCATAAGGAAAAACATGAGAGACAACATAAGGGCCCGTCCAGCGGGACCTTAATTTCCCTGGAAATAAATGAAGTCGAGAGTCATACAAAAGTACTTTCATTCCCGGGGCAAATTCTTTTCTCGAAACATGTTGATCATGAAACAACTTTGCCCTCTCCTTGGAAGATCGAGCACTCTCATATGTTTCCGCTCTTATTTCATCAAGTTCACTCAATTGCAGTCGTCTCATGTCTCCCGCCTTAGTCAAATCATAGTTGAGCTTCCTAATAGCCCACCAAGCTCGGTGCTTTAACTCTACAGGTAGATGGCAAGGCTTACCATAAACTACTCTGTAAGGGGACATGCCGAGGGGAGTCTTATAAGCTGTCCTATAGGCCCATAGAGCATCTATCAACTTATCGGCCAAATCTTTCCTATGCCTACTCACAGTTTTCTCCAGGATCTGTTTTATCTGCCGATTGGAAACTTCAACTTGGCCGCTTGTTTGAGGGTGGTAAGGGGTAGCCAGCCTATGGACTATCGAGTATCTTTTAAGCAAGGCATCAAAAGATCTATTATTAAAATGAGTACCTTGGTCACTAATGAGAGCCCGGGGCATGCCAAAGCGAGCAAAGATATTTTCCCTAAGAAATTTCACTACAACTTTAGTGTCGTTAGTCCGAGAGGGAATGGCTTCCAACCACTTAGATACATAATCCACAGCCAATAAAATGTACTCATTCGCAAAAGATATTGGAAATGGTCCCATGAAATCAATACCCCATACATCAAAAACTTCCACTACAATAATGGGGTTTAATGGCATCATGTCTTTCCTGGTTATCTTGCCTAATTGCTGACATCTGGGACAACTCTTGCAGAATTCAATGGCATCCTTAAACAAAGTTGGCTAAAAAAAGCCGGATTGAAGAATCTTGGCAGTTGTTGTCTTCCCACTAAAATGTCCCCCACAAGCTTGGTCATGACAAAAAGACAGTATATGCCTCACTACATGGTCGGGTATGCACCTTCTAAAAACTTGGTCAGAACAGTATTTGAACAGATAAGGGTCATCCCAAACGACAAACTTTACCAAGTGAAAGAATCTATCCTTGTCATGCTT
>JACYFF010019584.1:76393701-76418444 GCA_017589665.1 Selenicereus undatus | reverse complement strand
ACAAACACAAAATTGAAAAATCAAAGATACGAAACAAAAACGAAATCAACGCAAGCTACTCAATGCTACCTAATTTCACAACGTCGTCCCCGACAACGGCGCTAAAAACTTCTTGTGATTTCATGCAAGTATACGGTTAATCGTTGTAGTACTTGAAGGGTGTCGATCCTCATGGATGAGTTATGAAATTGCGTTATCCAAAATTCTCATTGAAGTTAAAACTGGATGCCAAATTAAGGAAGCTAAGGCCAAATTATTCTCAAATCCACGGGCAAGCAAATGGAAGCAGAGCAAACAGATTCAAGAACAGACGCCGAGCAAAAATTCAGCCCATATCAAAATAAAAAGGAACCCATATTAGAAATTCAACACAAAAGCTTGTAAATTCAATCACCAATATCCAAACTTGTACTCAAATCGAACCATAAACACATGATCAGAGCAAGAACAGAGCAAGGGGGAAGGGGAAACAAAACTGTACGTAGAGCAAACACAAGGCCTTGAATCCGGGATCTCGACCCCCTCAAATCGAGTCCAACTCTTGAAATTGCACACAACCCTTGTAGATGCAACTCAGAATTGATATAGTCAAACCAAATTACATGAATTCGAAGGCCAAAACATGAATATGAAAATCAAAATCGAAAATGAGAAAACGAAACCCTAAAATACCAAACTCCAATTGAACCCTAAAATTTTAACCATCAAACATTAAAACTGAAAGTGAATCTAACTAAAACCTAAATAAAAGTTAAATTCGATACCCCCTTGACGCCTTCGCTTCGACCTCCGTTTCAAGCTCTGCAAAATGCGTCCCCCATCCCTTTGATTGCCTCCATTAATTGGCGAATTAATGGCTATCAATGCTTTGTAATGGGGTCCTTGATGATGGTGATGATTGAATGAATGAGGAGAGAAAGAAAGAGCAATGGCTATAGAGGAAGACGAAAAGCCCTGTCCGTTCCTCTGGTTTTCGAGCTCCTCTGGGTAAGCACACCGCCGAAGAGGAAAGAAGAAGGAGAGGGGATGAGGCTGCTACTGTCACGTGCAAGGGGCGTGGGGTGACTAAAAGGGAAGCAAGCTGGGTCTGTTTTTGAGAAGACGAAGTTGTGTGGTGCTGGGCCAGCCCAAGGGAAAGAAGCATACATAAAAAGAAAGAAGAGAGAGTTAGAATGGGACTGGGCCTGGGGAAAACACGGCTAGGCCAGCCCAGCAAGAAGAAAAAGAGGGAGGAGAGAGAATGGGAAAGAGAGGGGGAATTAGGCCACGGCTGCTTGGCCGGTTCTTCTTCTTCTTTTCTTTCCTCCTTCTCCACTTGATCCAACTCCATTTTGAATTAATTATTCATCCTTCTCCAAATTTTCACTTCCTACAAAATAAATAAAAAACATTATTAAAAAACTAATTTAGCAATTTATTTCGAGAAATTATTAAATAATAAAAGAGTATGAGATATTATAATTTATGGTTGAACAACTTCTCGTTTCTTTCTCCTAAAAAATCAATATTTTCCCGTTTCAAGAGCATCTTCTTCAAAGAAGAAATTGCCACAAAGAATGTTGCCTCTCAATCTTCAAAGAGGAAGGGTACTGTATCTCTCCCTCATAGATCCTACCGAACGGACGTCACTTCTAGCAGGCGAACTCACATGATGGAGATAAGGAGCATGGCAAAAGCTGTTGCACCGATCTTCGTTGGGCAAACAGTGACGCACAATTCATTGAGACAATTAAGAAGAGGAGATGGCTAAAATGAAGGCGATCTTACAAAAAGTCACTAATAGAGCAAAGAAAATGAAGTGCGCATCAAGCTTCAAGAGCAAAAGATTGCTAAGTTGACTAAGAAGTTAGAAACGATCAGCTCACTCTTCTACTAGAGACTTAGAAAGTGAAGGCGCAGAAAAAATGTTCATCCATAATGAAGCTTCTGACAATGAAAAGCAACCAAAGAAAAGTGGTACGCCTACAAATGACAAGTCCTCTGGATCAATGACTATTGAACAAATCCAAGACTTAGTAGCAAATGCAGTTAAAGCACAAATAGGAGGAGGTTTGCACATAACTTACCTATACACCAAGCCTTACACTAAGAGGATTGATGCTCTCCGCATGCCCTATGGTTATCAACCTCCTTACTTCCACCAATTTGATGAGAAAGACAACCCACAGCAGTATGTCGCACAATTCATTGAGACATGCAAAAATGCTAGGACTGATGACGACCTTATGGTAAAGCAAATTGTCCCAAACATTGTAAGGTATTGCCTTTGATTAGTATACCAACCTAGAGCCTGATTTCATTTATAGCTAGGAACCAATGGAGCAAGAGTTCCTTAACAAGTTCTGTAGCACTCAGCACACTGTCCGTATGACTGAGCTGGTAAACACAAAACAATGGAAAGACAAGCCAATTCTTGACTATATCAACCGCTGGCGTGCACTTAGTCTTAAATGCAAGGGTTGGCTATTTGAAGCTTCTGCTGTTGAAATATGTGCCCAAGGCATGAATTGGGAATTGTTGTATATCCTACAAATGAGCAAACCTATGACTTTCTAGGAATTGGCAACCAAGGCGCATGATGTGGAGGTGACGATACATAGTCATCATGGTAACTCCTTTTGTTCTATTGAATCAAAGAAGGACAAAGTTGAATTTAAGAAGAATGTTAAGTTCTCTAAGAACACAACCAAAGAAGCGATGTCCTCTCTAGAAGTCAATCAAGTCCATTACGAGAAAGCCTAAATTAGAGGATAAGAAGAGCACGTCGTTTAAGGATGCAACAAGGAAGCGTCCCACACTAAAAGAGCTTCAGGAAAAAAAAAAGTACCCATTTCCTAACTCAGATTTGTTGGGTATGCTAGATGACTTGCTCGAGAAGAGTTTCATCAAATTGCCCGAGCCAAAGCACCCAGAAGAAGCTAGGAGGATCACCGACCCAAAATACTGCCGATACTGTAGGGTTGTTAGTCACCCTCTTGAAAAGTGCATTACACTCAAGAAGTGCATCATGTGATTGGATAAGGATAAAGAATCATTCTAGATTTGGATGAAATAGCAAAAGCTAATCACATGTCCATCCCATGTGAAGTTCGTGTCAACAGAGGGTGAACTATTTAGCTGCCCCGAGGAAATACAATTCAACCCCTTGATTGAAGGAGAAGCTAATCACAATACAATTTGGGGGTCTGGAACCGATAGTTCTCTCACTGCTAATCCCATCTCAACCACCAAAGACCATTCTCGCATCTAACACCTTTAAAAAGGATGACAAAGGATGGACCCTCATTGCTAGACTAAGTCAGGGAAGTAAAGGCAAGCCAAGCCATTATCACTTCATCACAAGAAAAGCCAAGGAAGAATGATGTCCGCCGCCAATATGGAGCATGAAGTTCGGGTCGTCCACCCACTTCACCAAAAACCATCTAGCTCCATTACCTTAAGAGAATTCTTTCCAAAACGTTTCTTTGACAAAGTGGTTGTTAACATGACTTCATGTTCCAAATTTGACGATGACAAGATAAATGAAGAACAAAGTGCTCTGCTCAAAAGAGACGACAAGGTCCTCACCGTCCTAGAAGCTTTACCAATACACATGGGTTGGTAGCAATTTTTTCACCTACCATATGAGATGCGTGAATAAATTGTTGTTGCCACATTCACCATGGAAATCTATCTGCTAACAAGGTGAATAATGCACCACTTATGTGCAGTCCTGGCTAATGTGCCACCTGTAACACATCCGTAACATTCACTGATGATGATTTGTTGTTAACTTATAAACCACACAACCGTCCGCTGTTTGTTATTGGATATGTTCAGGGGCAAATGGTTAACCGAATTCTAGTGAATGGTGGTTCAGCAGTCAACATTATGTCGAACTTTACTATGAACGACTTAGGTATCACCATCAGAGAATTATGTAAAATTCGAATATTGATACAGGGATTCAATCTAAAAGGGTAACGTGCAAATTGGTGTAATCTGCTTAGACTTGATGATTGCGACCTGATCAATTTTTCATGTGACAGACTCCAAGACTTCATACAAGTTGATGCTTAGATGTCCCTGGTGACATGAACACGGAGTGGTAGCATCAACCTTGCACCAATGCCTCAAGTACTATTAGGAGGGTGAAAGAAAGCGATGTTAAACTGTTTACCATGGTCGAATCATACTTTGTTGAAGATGCTGCCCCAAAAGAAATTGTGCCAACAGCTATATCCTCTACAGGAAAACGCAGTGTAAAGAATGCCAAGGAGACACGTGCCCCTCCTAAAGGTGGTGGTGTTGGCAACATCAAGACACAACAACAACGGAAAGAAGAGAATGAGCAGATAATTTCAGTCTCATCTATCAAGCAAACAATTGTCATGGCAAGCTCGGCAGAGCCAATCTTCAGGTACATTTCTAGTTCCTGTCAAAAAGATGTTGAGTCATCATTCAGCGAATGTACAAGTCCCAAAGTATAACTAATGTTGATGTAAAGTTTGAGGAAGCCAACTGGCACGTTCTCAAAGAAAAACGTGTGCTTTCCAATTCATAAGCCGAACCCAAGTAAATTGACCAAGGCTCATCTCCCTGGTTTTGTTGCTTCTTCTAAAGGCTCACTCTAAAAAGAAAGTGACTTGCTAAGGATGCACGCCAGTAATGAGCTTGATCGCAATGCAAACAAATTAATGAAGAAGACTGGCTATGATTTTCGTAGGCCAACATCTTTGGGGCATGTAATCGACGCTAAGCCTTACGAACCTAACAGTACACCAAAAGATAATGCATAGTCAAGGGCGCAGTGTTATAACGCCTAAAGTTGGCCTTGGTTGCGTACCACCTCAACCCATAAGGATTTTGGGGCAACATAATGACAAACAATCCTTCACACAATGTATCACAACTGAGGAGGTTAATGATGATGAGAGTGAAAACGCTAAGCCCAGCCCAAGGATATTGTTGTTTGATAGGTTGCAATCATCTACACCACGTCAACACCCTTCTGTGTTTAGCAAGATAGGAGATAATAAAATCTCAAGACCCTCTATCTTCCATAGGTTAAAAGAGGATAAACACCTTAAACTCTTGGTCTTTACCAGGAACAAGAAGGATGGGATGTTGTCAAGCTCACTATCCTCACAAGAGAGGGACTCGGTATTCAGCTACCTAGGCGAAATAAATGAAGTTCAAAGTTCCATTCCTTCACATATGAAGTGTGTTTCTACTTTAGACGTAAAGATGGATGACTCGATAAAAGTAAAGAGGCGTGCCCTAGTTCTCACTAGCCATGGGGCAAATGCTAGCTCAAAAGAGAAAACTAAGGAAGAGGAACAAGCTTCTTTCAACCATGTCACGCTTCAAGGGGTGAATGACTTCCCTTGATGAAAATGCTTGCCTAGCTCCTGAGCAAGAGCCTAAACTATTAAAAAAACAAAAAAAAGCTCCCGAACAAGAGCCTAAACTGTTCACCAAAAAAAAAAAAAAAAACAGCTCCCAAATAGGAAGCTACCTCATAAATGGCTCTCGAACAAAAAAAAAACAAAAAAAATATTTGTAGTACTCCTGACCCACAAGAGTATAAAATGTGAACGGCCAAATAAAACAAAATAAAAAAATCTTTGTACTATTCCTAGCCCACAAGGTTATAAATTGTGAACGACAAAATAAATAATCAAAGTATACTTTGTTGAGCTACGTGATGACTTGATCTTATTGGAAATTGCAAGTTTCCATAAGTACGTAGGTGGCTTGGTAAGCAAATCACCAAGTGCAGTCAAACATAATATAAAAAAAAGGAGGATGGCAGGGGACAACAAAATGTGCTTCACATGATAAAGAGCATAATGTTTATTACAAGAGTTCATTACAAAGAAAGAGATAAGGAACAAACCAAACTAAGTAATAAATTGGTCGGCATAATGATAAAATGCATAATGTTTATTACAAGAGTTTATTATAAGATTTCTCATCAACTTCCTTCTCGACAGCCGCTAGCAAAGTAGATTTGACCTGGGCATCGCCCTTGAGCTGACGCCTCTCTTCCCAGGCAACACGAAGTGCTTCCTTCAAATCAACAATTTTCCACACTGCTACTTTAAGCTTCTCTATCAATGCATCAAGATCTACATGAACCATGACAAGATGTGATCGCGTAAGATCAACTTGGTCAACACACAAAGCCTTTTCTTTCTCCACATCATCAGGGTTATGACACATGGAAGCTGCTTTTCTTAATGATAAAAAGCCAGATACAATGCTTCCATAGTCCTCCACCTTCTTTCTCAAGGGGTTCAGGTCCCCATAAAGTCGCTCAATCCCCCTATAAATTATTTAATCTCCTTGAATTTTAGCCTCTACTTCATTGAAGTTCGCACTTTCCAAACTAGTCAAGTACTTAAACCCATCACTCATACGGTGGTAGTGATGATGCTCTAAGAGTCGTTTCCTGGGCAGAAAGAAGAGGTGGGAGGAGCAACAACACAAGAAGGCCTTCCCTTTGAACCACCAGGAGTGGAAATATCGGTAGTAACAATGGGCAATCCCCTCGTTGCTGCCTCAAGAGAGTTAGACCCATCAACTGAATGTTGGGTGTTGGTAGGTAATGCTTACAAAGCTTCTGTTCCTCTTGAAGCTGAACTTCCAACCCTGTGAGGTGATGTTTGGCCCCTCACAATAGCAATATCCTTGCCTATGCCTGGAGGTGCCTTAGATGCAGATGATCTAGCTGCACGACTAACATCCTCAAGTAGCTTCTGATCAATAATGGGTGTAACATCTTGTGTTAGGTTGAACTCGCCAATCTAAAAAAACAAAAAAGAGGGTTAGACAAAATAAGTATAGAATTATTTCGTGCTTGTAAAACCCAAAGGAATAAAGAGAAACAAAAGAAAATGGTAGTAAAAAGACAAAGGAATGGAGCATATGTCATCAAGGTTGGCCGGTTCAGTTGAACAGCTCTCGACATCATCAAAAAAGTCATCCTCAATGCTGACTTTACATCTCTGGGGTCACAGTTTCACACCTCTTGCGCCTGCCATGTCTGAAATTTGCCTCAGAGTCTGGTTCACTATCTCTGCCCTTTACCAAGCTTCGGTTTCTATCAGCAAGGTGAACCCCTAGGGATTCATGAGCATCATCACAAGAAGTCTAGCTTTTAACATCTTAGTTGTCTACATGATCTTTTCCTTTCCTCCCCTTGGCCTTTTTCAACGAGCCAGCCTCCGAATCTTTCTCTTGCTTGGATGAGTTCACTTTCTTACTCTTCTTAAGGATAGAAGCACTAAAACTAAGGTCATTGATAGTCACCTTAGACCACCAATTCTTATAAGCTAAAGTGACATGTTGCCCTAGTGTTAAGGATCGGCATGGTAGAACACCTTGAGACAAGGCCCCCAGGAATAAGAGTCGCTTCCAATATTGAATAGTGTCATCATGTGACACTAATTAGGTGCGTGGATCCTCAAGAAGCATCCCGGGAATCCCTTGGGAAAACCCAAACTATCTGCTAAATTGGTGTAGACTATAGGCTTCAACATGGAAAGTGGTGCCCCAACAAATGGGAAAGAAGCCATCTCGAAGAGAGATCAAGTAACTTGACTTGTCCTAATCCAAATCCCCATTATCAACGAGGGTCTTTGATTGATTCCTTCCTAGCATAAGACATCCCAAATTAGGGACTCTCCCTTCGTATATAAGCTCACGAGCATCACGAATATTGTTACATGACATTTGGGAGCTAGAATAACACACCATCAATGGACTCAGAGGCGGTAGGTTGGAGCACGTGATGAGTCTTGAAGTAGTGAGCAAGTAATCGATAAAGGTAGTGGCAAGGAAAGAATGACCGTGAATAAGAAGGCTTCATGGAATTAGTAATTCTGTTAAGTCCTCGACAGATGCTTGCTAACACAGGCATTGCCAAACTAAAGGTGGAGCTAGATGTTATCAAACTGGCGGTCTCAAAAGTTCCTGAGCGAATAAACCCCTCTCCGGTCTTCAGAAGTGCAAAGACACATCGCCAACATGATAAGAAGGCAGCAGATACGTGTTCTCCCTCTTCTCTTTGGGAACCCCTAGGCTTCTGAAGACATTCAATTCATCTTGACTCCAACAAAGATCTTGAGTTTGAATTTGGCCACTAGGATTTTGAGACTTCGTACAATGATAGCGGAAGCGTGTTGGCGAGTTATGGATGAACTTTTTCTTACACCAAAATCAATCCAGGCTTTAGCACCAACTCCCTACTGGTAGCTATGCACCTTTTCTAAACTTCTGAAAGCAGCAAAATAAGAATTTGCACGAAGATGGGATTATCTTTAAATTTTGTTTATCCCGATAGTTGAAAACTTGGATACCATGGACAGTCTCGTCATATATCTTTCCATTGATGGGAAGGCTGCCAAGTCTATGTATGTACCACAAGGATATAGACATTTCCCCAGACATGATGTGAAGAGTATTGGTGGATTGGTGGTAGGACACCAGCTCTCACAAAAGGTATGCAGAATATGGACATCGTGGCTATAAGAGTAAAGCCCTAATATAGTGAACAACTCCTCAAGCGCTCGTCAAAGCAAGCGAGCACATGCTTTGTCCATTCCCAGTACAAGGGATGTAACCGAACTTTCCATAAGTAACACATTTAGGTCCCTTCTGGACTACTTGGATATGATCTGCCGCCCAAGCATAGGAAACATAACAATCAAGCTGGACTTCTCATAGTACATGCTCTACAGAAAATATCCTACTGAGTCATCCTCTGTGCTTTTCTCCACTTGAATCGACAACTTTGGAGGAAAAGATGATGGCTCTATAGCAAGCGTTTCATTGGCTTTCAGCCTATGCAAGGAACGGTGAACACGGAAGGAGCTCCCCGACTGGGGTTTGTCATCCTGCTTATCTGCAACGGAAAGGAAAAGCTTACCGTCTCACTGAAATTCCTTAAGATGAACCATTATGAATCATTTAAAAATAGAGAAACACAAAGTTACACTCTTTTTCAGAAAGGAAACCAGTGAATAAAACAACACCCAAGTAGAAACAAACACCAAAAAGGGGCAGCATGAAAGAAAATCAATTATAGACATCAGTTTTCCGCAGCCAGGCTACTACTCGCTACTCGCACCACTTTTAGGCATGTGAGCTTCCGTCCTAGGCCCCAAAAGATCTTGCGATAAATTGCATTCGGAAGTGGTTATTCAACTCTTCATACCACTTTTGTGTGTGGGCTTCCATCCTAGGCCCCAAAAGGCCTACCGGTAAACGTCATTTGAAAGTGGTTCTTGAAATCTTCTTATCACTTTTAGCGTGTGGGTTTCCATCCTAGGCCCCAAAAGACCTAGTGGTAAATCGCATTTACAAGTGGTTCTTCAAATCTTCATACCATTTTTGGGGTGTGGGTTTCCATATCCTAGGCCCCAAAAGGCTTTGCGGTAAACCGCGTTCGCAAGTGGTTCTTCAAATTTTCATACCACTTTTGGCATGTGGTTTTCTGCTTTAGGCCCCAAAAAAGCCTATCGGTAAACCGCATGTAACATCCCTCCCTCCATATGAGGAATATTGCATCGCCAAGACTCCATTATGGAATCCTTAAGGCTAAATTAGAGGTTAAAATGGTTCTTAAAGAGCTCATGACACAATAAGGAATGAGAATTTTTTTTCCCCTTAGAGAAAACTATTAGGCCTTGCTTGTGAGATTACGCTAAGCAAGAATTAAAACAAGTCAACCTGTAAAACACCAGTGATGATGATTATGTCACTTACTCCACGAGCTACCCACTCGGAGTACGTATCACTAGATAAAAATTGAATGCTAAATCAGTTCAAAGAAATAACATGTCTTCATGGGTCACACACTTAGATATCCATCAACCTTTGTCTCAGTTAACAGAATGTTATAACATGTTCGGGGACAGGGTAGGTGGTGTTGACCATCAAGAGGCCAACGGAGCCAATCCATTAATGCATTACAACAATACAAGTCTAAAAGATAATGCTCCTTATCATCCAGATTATAAAAGGAGCATTCAAACAAAATAAGATAATGCATCATCCTTCCCTAATATAATAACACACAAAAGAATTGTTTTGCATGAACACAAAACTTCCCCGAACCTAGCAAATGGGAAAAAAAAGGGGATGAGCAAACCACGTGCCGCTCAGTGAATAACCAACACCCTTAAAACCAAAAACCTTAGCAGGCCATACATTAGTTAATAGCACTCAAATAATAAGGGCATAATAATAGTGCAATGTAAGAAATCGCTTTTTGCAACTTTTAGTAGAATGAAACTGAAATCCTTTTTAAAACACTATGTAGGGTTAAAACCCATAGGAATTTACAACACTTCAATTGATGGATTTAAGTTTAATTCTCAGGGCATTCTTTAGTTGCTAATCTTTAGTTCCTTCTCAATACGGATGAGAAGCAAACCCATTAGACGCTTAGGTTTCCGGGACACACTAAAGTCTATAATGTACTTTATCCTCGTCAGGATAATATTAACTTGTAACGCAGAGGTTAATATCTAGAAACTTGGAATGCATCGGGAATCCCGTGGCCTGGAATGCATAGCCCGCACAATTCTTTGGAACCAAACTATAATGCAAGTCCTTTAATTATTCTCAACAACAAAGCGTTTTTCACATAAACACAACTTTCATAAGCACAATCTCTTAAAAAAATTAAAAAAAAAACCTTTAACCACTCGACCCACTTTATTTAGGAAAGAAGAAATTTTCAAAATATGGTAAGCATTCCAACAATGCTTAAGCCATGACACATAAACACTAAACACGCATTTTGGTATAATCCACTTTATAAACAAATTCAATCATATTCAGCTTACCATCCTATTGATCGAGCATCCAACATATTTCAAAAGTCATGGTCAAAAACAATTCATCACTTGACAAAACATCTTAAATAATAAGGATGACCAAAAAGATTCATAAAAACATTAACAACTTTAACGATCAATCAGCACAACCAAGAGAACTTCTAAAAGTCTTCCAGCATAATTTACGGCCTCAAATATTACTTTCTTTAGTCATGCTAAACTAAAATATCTCTTTAGTCAAAGACACTTAGCTTAAGACCCATGTTCAAGACTTTTCATCACCTATTATTAACATAATACTTTCAGTCATCAACATCCAACCTACACCTTAAGGGTATACTTAGTGTACGTAAACTCCTCTTTTTGCTTATTAATCTGCATCGAATTTCTCCTTTTCTCGTTTCCCTTTTTTTCTCTAATTAATCCTTTACTACCTCGTTCAATAACCACACGTATTAATCCATAAATCACCAAAGTTGTGCTCCTAATCTCCCCCTCTTTACATTTTTTTCACACAAATCCAACAATTTTCATGTATACGTCACGGTTGTTCAACAAAACCTTGGATCTACCTATTTAATCACAAATTCTCTTCCAACATTAACACAACAACTCCCAAAATTCACTGAACCCTAACTATACAACAACAACAACAACAACAAACTCCCAATGTGGGTCCCGCTTTCGCGGGGTCTGGGGAGATCCAGCTGTAGGCAACCTTACCTCTACCGGTATTCCTACCCATAGAGAGGTTGATTCCAAAAGACCCACAAAAAAGTTTTGAGAAAAAAGTTTAAAGGGAAAAACGATTGATGAAACCATTTACTGAGTAAGAGAGAGAGAGAGGGGATGGGAAAAGGTTACGAGAGACCCAAAAAGGAGAGGGAGTGGAAACAAAGCAAATAAATAAGGAGCGGAGTAGAGACATACCTCAGCAGAACCAGGCGCGGTTGGTGCCGTCACGACCCCGAAAAGCCCGACCTGCAGACACGCAAACCGAAACCCTACCCCCCCTACACCGCCTAAGCTACCGCCTGACCCCTACAATCAGAAACCCTAATCCTGTCCCGCCACAGCCTCCTATCCTGCACCATGTCCTCCGTGAGACCGACGACTCTCAGGTCCTCTCTAACCACTTGTTCCAGACTCTTCTTCGGTCTACCCCTCCCTCTCTTACCACCGGGGGGGACGATTTTCTCACCCCTTCTCACTGGAGCGGTCGCACTTCTCCTCTTGACATGACCGAACCATTTGAGCCTTGATTCCCTCATCTTCTCCTCTATCAGGGCCACTTCAGCTAAGCCCCTAAACACTTCATTCCTAATCCTGTCCAGCCTCGTATATCCACACATCCACCTGACCATTCTCATCTCAGCTACCATCAACCTTTGGACCTGCGTCTTTTTTACAGGCCAACACTCCGATCCATAGAGAACAGCCGGTCTGACTACCGTCCTATAAATTTTGCCTTTCAAACCCATGGGCACTCTCTTGTCGCACAGCACCCCTGCCGCTGCCTTCCACTTTTGCCATCCCACTCTAATCCGCTGGCTAATGTCCTCGTCAATGTCCCCATCCTGCTGGATGATCGAGCCCAGATACTTGAATTTGTCAACCTTTGGTATTGCCCTCCCATCCAGAACGACATCTCCCCCCTCTACTATCCTCCCGCTGAAACCACAGTGAAGGTATTCCGTTTTCGACCTATTCAACCGAAAGCCCCTAGCCTCCAGCGTGCGCCTCCAACTCTCCAACCTGTCATTCACCCCCTACCTGGTGACATCGATAAGAACGATGTCATCTGCAAATAACATGCACCAAGGCACCTCGTCCTGAATACCTCTAGTGAGTTCGTCCAAAACTATTGTGAAAAGAAACGGGCTTAACGCGGATCCCTGGTGCAAGCCCAGAGTAACAGCAAAGTCATCAGAGACCCCGCCCGGGGTCCTAACCCTCGTCCGCCCTCCCTCGTACATGTCCTTGATAACACGAATATACTCGTGCGACACCCTTTTCTCTTCCAAACACCTCCACAATACCTCCCTTAGCACTCTATCATAGGCTTTCTCCAGGTCAATGAACACCATATGGAGATCCACCTTTCTGTCCCTGAACGCGCCCATGAGCCCTCTGAGGAGGTAAATCGCTTCGATGGTCGCTCTGCCTGGCGTGAAACCAAATTGGTTTTCTGAAATCTCTACTTCCCCTCGCAACCTTCTCTCAATCACCCTCTCCCACAGTTTCATAGTGTGACTGAGCAACTTGATACCCCTAAAGTTATTACAATCTTGGATATCCCCTTTGTTTTTGTAAAGTGAGATGATTGTACTGACCCTCCACTCTCTGGGCATCTTGGCGGTCCGAAAAATGACATTGAAAAGCTCCGTGAGCCATTCTAGACCCACTTCCCCCAGAAACTTCCACACTTCCACTGGAATCTGGTCCGGGCCCACGGCCTTTCCGTTCGCCATCTTTTTCAAGGCCTCCCTAATCTCCTTCTTTGAGATCATATCGCCCGCACGCTGATCGCTACACTCTCTGCCCCGACTACTGACGTCTCCCCCCCTAACTATCAACATTATAATTTCTTTTCACTTCAAAATTTGATAAATCAACTAAATAACTCTAAATTCTACTCATAAAAATAGACATTCAACATAACCCAAAAATCAATTTAATTTCAAATTAGTATAATTTAGGGAGGAAGTTACCCACTTGGAATATTTGGTTGAATAGGCTAGAATACAGGAGCAAGTGATGATCCTCCTCCTCCCCAAGCTTCTCTTCTTCTTCCTATTCTTCCCCTTCTTCCCTCGCTTTTTTCCTCTCTTCTTCCCTCGCTTTTTTCCTCTCTTTGTGAAGTTGTGATGTTTGGGTGTGCGTTTCTCTTGTTTTTTTTTTTGGTGACTGTTGGTAGTGTATGAAATAAGATAAAGTCCCCCTCTTTCCTGATGTTGGCACCCCTCAATTCCCCTTTTCACTTTTTTTTAAAAGCTAGGGACTTGTTTGGTGAACCCTCAACCACATAAATCCTTTCTCTTTTTTTTCTTTTCCTGGTCAACAATAATAGAGCTAGTAAAATATCCACAAAGGGGTTTGACTCAATTCAACTAGTATTGACATATTGTGGGCAATATATATAAAAACTTAAATCTCGAAAATTAAAAACAATCAACTAAACCGAAGTTAATTACGAGTATCTATTTATCCAAAACGAAATGCCACATAAGCACGAAATTTAACGAATGAACGACTTAATTAAATTAAACCATGTAATCAACTAAACTAAATTTCATGGACCTTACACTCTTCCCAACTTAAAGAAATTTCATCCTCAAAAATTTAAATACCTGTAGTAAATATGGTGGGATACTTCTCCCACATCACGCGTTCAAGCTCCCAGGTTGCTGCAGCCACTTTGTAATGCTTCCATAGGACCTTGACGTAAGGAATAGTTTTATTTGTTAACTTCCTTTCTCTCCTTTCCAAGATGCACATCGATTCCTCTACAAGGGTAAGGTTTTCCTTTATTTGAACGGGTTCATAGTAGATTATGTGATCTGGATCATGCACATATTTGCGAAGGTTAGAAACATAAAATTCCTCATGTGTGCCTTGTGGACATGGTGGTAAGGCTAATCGGTAAGCCATCGATCCCCCCTTTTGTAGAATGTCAAATAGCCTGATGAACCTAGGGCTAAGCTTACCTTTTTGCCCAAATCTTAGACTCCCCTTAAGAGGTGAAACTTTTAGAAACACATGATCGCCTACTTCAAATTCCAACGACCTTCTTCTTGAGTCTACATAACTCTTTTGTCTACTTTGAGCTGCTTGAGGTCTTCTTCTAATTGTTTTAACCACCTCATTAGTTTGGTCAATCAACTCTACTATAGAAGGTTCTGTTTCTCCAACTTCATCCCAATACACAAGTGTCCTACAACGACGTCCATACACTTGCTTTAAATAGGGTCATACCAATGCTAGCAAGACAGTTGTTATTATACACAAACTTTATAAGCCCTCAGCATATCCTCCAAAGTTTGGATCGTCCTCTATGACTGTCCATCTGTTTGAGGATGAAAAGACACACTTAAAATGCAACTTGGTACCTAATGACGCTTGGAAACCATTCCAAAATTTGAAAGTGAACTTAGTATCTCGGTCTAACACAATACTAAGGGGTACAACATATAAAAGGACTATCTCTTGGATATAGAGATCAGCAAGTTGCTCTGAAGTGAATGTGATCTTCATGGTGAGAAATGAGCGGCTTTGGTTAGCCTGCAACCACTACCCGAATACCATCATGGTGCTTGATGGTTCTAGGTATGCCAATAATGAAATCCATGGTGATATGCTCTCATTTCCACACTGGGATTGGAATTGACTAGAGTAACCAGCTAGTTTTTGGTGTTCAATCTTCACTTTCTGGCAAGTCAAGCACCTTGCCAAGAAATCTACGCCATCGCTTTTCATCCTAATCCACCAAAAGTGAGTTTTCAAGTCAATTAGTACTCCCGGGATGTGCAGTGAAAGTGGAATTGTGAGCGTCCTTCATCACTTTCTTCTTGAGTTCTACAACATTTGGCACACAAAATCTCTCTTTCAACCAAAGAATACCCTCCTTCAGGTGAAAACCTTTGGTTCTCCCCTCTTCAACTCCCTTCTTGATTTTCATTAACTCAGGTTCTTTACTGTGTCACTTCTTGATTCCATCCACTAGGGGCGTGGCTACTTAGAGTGCTGCCAAGTATCCTTTGTCTCCAGGTAAAACAATTTCGATCTAGAGTTCTTCAAACTCTTAAAAAAGCTTCTTTTCTTGAGTAAGTAGATAGACAAGTGACCATGTTGATTTCCTGCTTAGAGCATCAACAACTACGTTTGCCTTCCTCGATTGATACTTAATTTCCATATCATAGTCCTTCAAGAGTTCTAACCACCTTCTTTGCCTCATGTTCAATGCTTTTTGGGTGAAAATTTACTTAAGGCTCTTGTGATCAATGTAAATCTCACATTTGACTCCATACAGACAATGTCTCTAAATTTCAAAGCGAACACTACTAGCGCTAGCTCCAGATCATACATAGGGTAGTTCTCTTCATATGGTTTCAATTGACAACAACATATGCAATCACATTCCCTTTTTGCATAAGGGGGCATCCTAAACCCTTGTTTAAGGCATGATGAAAGATCACAAATCCCTCAGTCCCTTTAGGAATTGCTAATACTGGGTCTGACACTAGCTTTTTTTTCAGTTCTTGAAAACTTTGCTCACTCGTCAGGCCATTCAAACTTACAGTTCTTGCAAATTAGCCTCGTAATAGGCGAAGCCAATTTGGAAAAGCCTTTCACAAATCTCTTGTAATAGCTTGCCATACCCAGAAAACTCTTAACTTCTATCACAATCAACGCCTAGGCTAATTCACTATTGCTTCCACCTTAGCAGGCTCTACTGACATCCCATCCTTAGCCACCATATGACCTAGAAAATGGACCATGTCTAACCAAACTTCACATTTCTTGAGTTTAGCATATAACTTGTGCTCCTCTAATGTCCTCATTACTGTTCTTAAATGTTCAACATGCTCCTCCTTATATCTAGAATAGATCAAGATGTCATCAATGAAAACTGCTACGAAATTTTCCAAATAAGTCTTAAATACCCTATTCATGAGGTCTATGAAGGAGGTTGGAGCATTTGTCAACCCCGAAGGGTAGCAATAGGAACTCATAGTGTCCATATCGGGTCTTAAAGGTGGTTTTGGGCACATCCTCCTTTCTAATTTAACTTTTAACTGATGATAACCTAACCTTAGGTCAATTTTGGAGTGCACTGCTGACCCTGCTAACTGATCGAACAAATTATCTATCTTTGGTAGAGGATATTTGTTCTTAATGGTTACCTTTTTTAGCTCTCTATAGTTAATACATAGCCTCAAACTTCCATCCTTCTTCTTAACAAAGAGCACTAGGCCTCCCCATGGAGACACACTAGGTCGGGTTAATCCTTTGTCCAATAGTTCTTGTAACTAAACTTTTAATTCAGCTAGCTCTAATGGTCCCATCCGATAAGGAGTCTTGGATATAGGAGTTGTACCAAGCACTAAATCAAAAGTGAACTTGATTTCCCAATTTGGTGGTAACCCAGGAACATCCTTAATTACCTCGAAAAATTCATTTACTATAGGGATTTCACTCAAGTTGGGCTCAGCGGAGGTAACTACCTCTACTGCATATGAATACCCATGGCACCCCTTTCTCATTGTCCTAAAAGCTTGCATAGTGAAGATTATCATACCTGCTTTTTAAGGTGTGCTCCCCTTATGTTCAAGTTTCTCTTCTTCAAGAGTAACGAAGGATACTAGTTTTCTTTTACAATCAATGTTTACTTGATATTGGGATACCCAAGGCATCCCTAAAATGGCATCAAAGCCTTGCATTTCTATCTTCACCAAATCCACTGGAAGAATCTTTCCACTAACATTAAAAGGACAATTTCTATATATATAACATTAGTTTTTAGCACAGAACCCCTTGGGTTAGTCATACACAATACGTGATCCATCTCACATGGACCTCTAGAGAGTTTCTTAGCGAACTCGGAGGTCACAAAAGAATGACTTGCTCCAGAATCAAATAGAATATGTGCAAAAGTTTTGTCAAGAAGCAAAGTACCTATCATGACTACATTAGGATCCTCATCTTGGTTTTTACCAAGGTAGAAAACTCATCCTGCGGCTTGTGGCTTTTCGCCTTCTCTCTTGTTAGAGACTAAAGGGCGACTATGTGACACTGATTACTGGGGTCGGTAGTTCTTCCCTTGGGGATTGCCTCAGTTGTTCCATTGAGCATTTGGGCAATTAGCTACTTAATTGTCCAAATTCACTGCATTCATAACACTGCCCCCGTGCGCCTCTACAAGGTCCAGAGTGGTGGTGAAAGCACTTGTCACAAAGCTTCGTCTCTCCACGCCTTTCAAGTTGCTTTCCCCTATTTTGAAACTGCCCGGGATTGAACCTTTTGGGATTCTTCTCAGGTTGGGAGTTAGAACTTCTCGAAACGAACTTTCTCTTTGCTTGTTCCTCTTTTCTTTCCGTAGCTTCATTCTCATCCTCACCCGAGCTATCTTAACAACATTTTGGTACATCTCTTGGAAGTTGGCATAAGAGTGGCCTGCTACTGCTTCCTTAAGTTTACCCTTCAGCCCATGTTCAAATACCTCCATCCTCATCTCATAAGTGGCCACATAAATAGGAGTAAAGCGATTGAGCTCATTGAACTTAGCTGCATACTCCATGGCACTCATAGTCTTTCTGTGCTTAAACCTAAGAAACTCCTACTCCTTTGCCTACTTAACATCGTTAGGTTAATATTTAGCACCTATAAGGTTCTTGAACTCAGCCATGTCAAGACTTGCTCTCCCTCACGGGGTTTAATCGTTTCCCACCAATATTCTGCCTCCTTTTCAAATTGATAGGTGGCTAACTGAACTTTAAAGCGTGCAGGACACTCAATCATAGCGAATAAGTTCTGTATCTTCCTTAAACAATCCTCATATAGTAATGGATTAGGTCCTCCCTCGAATTTTGAGGGTTTAAGCTTGTTAAACTTACATAGCATATCCATGGTTGTTGGCTTAGGAGGAGGTGGCAGTGTGTTCTCCTAGGTGGCATCAGCTCAAACAGAATACATGAATACAAAAATACTTAGCTCCACTGACTTAAAGGTTCCGTTTGGACATTGAAAAATTTGATGGTAAGAAAAAAATAAAGTAACTTTTTTTCTTGTATTTGATTTAGAGAAAATCATAAAGAAAAAAAATATGGTGGAAATTTGGGTGAAAAAATTGTTAAAAACAAGTGACAAAATTTTCCTCATAAAATTGTGAGGAAAGTTTGGGAAAAGTTCCTAAAAGAATTCCAAGCACTCTCAATCCTCGCATTAATTAGATAATATCAACATGATTTAAGTAATTCATCAATATTCAAATCTCTTATCCAAATTCTTGTACTTTTTTCTCAATCCAAACAAGAGAAAAAAAACTCACTGCCTTCCTACTTTTTTTCCTTCGTGTTTTTTTTCCGTCAACTTTTCTTTCCGTCAAATTTTCTAATGACCAAATGGAGCCCAAATGACAAGTTACATTCGTACTAGTTCATTCACAAGCATCATGCAAGCACTTATATCAATTCATGGAGATAATCGTGATTAGCTCATCAATCACACACTTTCAAGCAATTTACACCCACAAGCAAATCATGATGCAAACCTATGGCTCTGATACCACCAAATGTAACACCCCTCATTCCATAGGAGGAATATTACACTGTCAAAACTCCATTATGGAGTCCTTAAGGCTAAATTAGATATTAAAATGGTTCTTAAAGAGCTCATGACACAATAAGAATGAGAATTTTTTTCCCCTTAAAGAAAATTCTTAAGTCTCGCTTGTAAGGTTGCGCTGAGCAAGAATTAAAACAAGTCAACCTATAAACCACCAACGACGACGATTATATCACTTACTCCACGAGCTACCAGCTCGGAGTGCATATCACCAGATAAAAATCGAAAACTAAATCGGTTCGATGAAATAACATGTCTTCACGGGTCATACACCCGGATATCCATCAACCTTTGTCTCACTTAACAAAATGTTACAACATGTTCAGGGACATGATAGGTGACATTGACCCTAAGGAGGCTAAAGGAGCCAATCTATTAATGCATTACAACATCACAAGTCAAAAAGATAAATGTCCTTATCATCCAGATTACGAGAGGGGCGTTCAAACAAAATAAGATAATGCATTAACGTCCCCCAACATATAGTAATACACAAAAGAATTGTTCTGCATGAACACAGAACTTACTCCGAACTTGGAAAAATGAAAAAAAAGAGGGGACGAGCAAACCACACACTTAGTAAATAACCAATACCCTTAAAACCGAAAACCTTCGCATACCATACATTAATTAGTGGCACTCAAATTATAAGGGCATAATGTAAGAAATCGCTTTCTACAACTTTCAGCAGAATGAAACTGAAATCATTTTTAAACAATATTTGGGTTTAAAACCCATTGGAATTTACAACACTTCACTTAATTAATTCTTAGGGTATTCTTTAGTTGCTAGTCCTTAGTTCCTTCTCAATACGAGTGAGACGCAAACCCGTTAGACACTTAGGTTCCCGAGACACACTAAAGTTTATAATGTACTTTACCCTCGTCAGGATAACATTAAAATGCAACGCACAGGTTAATATTTGGAAACCCGAAACGCATCGAGAATCCCTTGGCCTGGAATGCCCAGGCTGCACAATTCTTTGGAATCTGACAGTCATGTAAGCCCTTTAATTTATTCTCAACAACAAAGCGTTTTCATATAAATACAACTTTTACAAGCACAATCTCTTTTTTTTAAAAAACTTTAACCACTCGACTCACTTCATTTAGAAAAGAAGAAATTTTTAAAACATAGTAAGCATTCCAACAACACTTAAGCCATGGCAACATAAACACCAAACACGCATTTTGGCATAATCCACTTTATAATCAAATTCAGTCATATTGAGCTTACCATCCTCTTGAGCGAACATCCAACATATTTCACTAAGTCATGGTCAAAAACACATCATTTGACAAAACATTTTATATAACAAGGATGCCCAAAAAGATTCATAAAAACATTAACAAGGCTAACAATCGATCAGCATAACCAAGAGAACTTCTAAAAAGTCTTCTAGTATAATTTACGGCCTCAAATATCGATTTCTTACCACACATCCATTAGTCACAATAAACTAAATCTCTCTTTAGTGAACGACACTTAACTTAGGACTCATGTCCAAGACTTTTCATTACCTATTATTAACATAATACTTTCAATCATCACAATAACCTTAATGCATTCTAGTATAATCCTCTTTTTGTTTATTAATCTCCATTGAATTTCCCCTTTCCTTGTTTCACTTTTTTTTTTCTCTAACCTCATTCAATAACCGTACTTGCCTTAATCCATAAACCACCAAAGTTGTATTCCCAATCTCCCCCTCTTTACATTTTTTTTTCACACAAATCCAACAGTTTTCATGTATACGTCATGGTTGTTAAACAAAAACATGGATCTACCTATTTAATCACAAATTCTCTTCCAACATTAACACATCTAACAACTCCCAACCAAACCCTAACTATCAACATTATAATTTCTTTTCACTTCAAAATTTCATGAATCAATTAAATAACTCTAAATTCTAATCATAAACACAAATATTCAATATAACCCAAAAAATCAATTTAATATCAAATTAGTATAATTGAGGGAGGAAGTTATTCCCTTAAAAGATTGGATTAAATAGGCGAGAATACATGGGCAAGTGATGATCCTCTTACTCCCCAAGCTTTTCCTCTTCATCGTCTTCCTCCTTCCCTTCTTCTTCCTCTCTTCTTTCCTCTTTGTGAAGCTAGTGCGTGTGTGTGCGACGTACGGGTGTGTGTTTCTCTTTTTTTTTTCTTTTGTGGTGTGTGTTTGTAATGTGTGAAATGGAGAACCACCACCCCCCCCCCCACCCCCTTCCCCTTTTCACCTTTTTTTTTTTAAAGTTGGGGACTTATTTGGTGAAACCCCAACCACATATATCCTTTTGCTTTTTTTTTGTTTTCCTAGCCAATAATAGACCTAGTAAAATATCCACAATTGAGTTTGACCCAATTCAACTAGTATTGACATAATGTGGCCAATATATATAAAAACTTAAATCTCAAAAATTAAAACAATAAACTAAACTGAAGTTAACTACGAGCATCTATTTACCCATAACGAAACACAACATAAATACGAAACTTAACGAATGAACGACTTAATTAAACTAAACCATGTAGTTGACTAAACTAAATTTCAAGGACCTTACACAACGTTCGCAAGTGGTTCTTCAAATCTTCATACCACTTTTAGGTGTGTGGGTTTCAGTTTTATGCCCCAAAATTCTTAATTTAACCACATTCGTAAGTAGGTCTTCAAGTCTTCACACCACTTTTAGGCATGTGGGTTTCCGTTTAAGGCTTCAAAAGGCCTAATAGTAAACCACATTTGCAAGTGAGCTTTTAAGTGGCTTACCAACCTATATAAGCGACTGTACAAATGCAACCAAAAAAGAAGGATCTTGGCATACAAATGAATTTTTCTTGGTGGCCAAACAGCACAAGCGACAATAAAAAAATGCGACCTTTCAGCATGTAAGCATGACGTTGCGACAATACAAGTAAACATGAAAATCTTTCGACATGTACTATCAATGAGAGCATCAGCAAGGCATGAGAAGACCGCTCAACGTAATAAAGTTGGTTCGTTTGGGTTTATTTGGACCAAAATCACCACCTTTTATTGTCAATAATTATCAAACAAAAAAAAATGGCAATGACCTCTAGGCATAATATGGCAAAGTGTACAAAATGAAGTGAGATCAACAAGGGGAAGATGCTTAATTTGCTAAGTGAAAGACCCATATTTTCTCTCTCTTTGACATAAGCCCACATATCTTAACATGATAAACCACCAATTAAAGTTATGGCCTCTCCAAATTTCCCTCTTAATCCCTAAATGCCAAACGGCCACACAACCATTTCTCTAGCCCCACGCACCATCGTCACTATGTCCATCATCCACCATGATCATCTTCTTGCAATTTCAGATGGGAAGACCAAGGCCTTAATGGGGCTACAAGTAGTGTCTTAATTAAAAAAAAATGACTCGAAACCCATCTTAATCTCCCAGACTCCCACAGCTTAACCAACAAAAAAAAAGGCAACATTTTGGACTTCATTCAAGTCACGAACAGAAAACTTACCACTTTCTTCAAATAATAGTCTTAGTGAATATCTGGGTAATAATGGAAGAAGAAAATCCTACAAATACAAAATGGACAGATTGGTTTTCAAACCATAAATTGGTTATGGTTATGGTGTCAAAATCAATTGAATTCCCATAAAACTACAAAAGGGGCATAGGAGATTATAGACCAATAAGAAGCTACCTGTGTATGCAATAATGGCGGGGAAAAAAAAAAAGCATAGCTCTTTCACGTGAAAATAAGAAAAAGGGGTGTGGAGTTTTAGTCCGCTAAGGATGAATGGAGAAGGAGGGAAGTTGAGAAATTTAATACCTCTGTTGGCCGCAAGGATCGAAAATGGCGGTGCAAAGATCAAGCTTTGGGGAAGAGGGGTTCCACCGTTCAGTCAGCAGCAGCTCCAGATGAGGGAATTTGGGACCCGGGAGCTTAGTAGAAGAAGAAGCGGAGGAGCAGCCCGTCATGTGAGTTAGGCATGCTGTTTAAATGAAACAAGACCAGGCCTAGTTGCATGAAATCCGGGCCAGGCAAGCAGGAGAGGCTGAGAGGAAAAGAAGGCACATCTGGGTTGGCACGTAGAAGAAGAAAGGAGGTCACGTCCGCTGCATTTGTGCATTAATAGAAACAGTGCCACGCCATGGACTGGGTCAGAAAGGGAGTGAAGTCCGGAACGGCCCATACAAGAATGAAAAGAAAAAAAAAGAAGGGAGGAGCAAAATGCGGGTCTGCACTTGGGCCACCAGGACTGACCAAGCCAAGCCCACGAGCTGAGAAAGCTAAGGGGAGACGGAGGCCATCAAGACGGGACCTGTTGCGGTTGGGCCGCGTTTTTGGTCTCTTTTGATTCCACTTGATACAATTCCCTTTCTCCCAATTCTTTGACCAAAAACAAAGAAATTATTATTATTTATTCAAAATTTAAAAAAAAAACTAACAAAGCATATTGAAATCTTATTTAAAGCATTTATTATGAGCAACATGCTAGAAAATAAAAGAACATCAAGACAACGGCCGCGTTCAAACAACAAAGCTTGGTGTGTGACCCAGTCTCGAATGGGTAATTTGTAGGCACTAAAACTATTTACTTGCCATGCCAAGATATAAAATTAAATTAATTATTTGGATCCACCCTCTTAATTGATTTAATTAAGTCCAAATTGACTCGCATGTCATGGCCTAATCCTAAACGACTCCCGAGTCAAGATCCAGTCAAACCCAAATGACTTCTAAGTCAATACCCGGTCGAATCCCAAGCGATTTTCAAGTCAAAGCCCAAGAGACCTCCAAGTCAAAGTCTAAGTCAAAGCCTAAATCACAACCTAAGCCCCAGTGACTTTCAAGTCAAGGTCTGGACAACCCCCAAGAGACTCCCAAGTCAAAGCCTAAGTTACGGCCCAAGTCCAAGTGAAAGTCAAAGCAAATAACTTCTAAGTCAAATCGATCCAAGATGAGACCCGATTGAACGCTCAAAATGAGGTGTAAGTCCATCTTGACTTTTAAAGGGGATGGGGGATTTTTCCTATAAATAGACCCCTACACCTCCTTTATTCAAGGTTGGAAAATTGAAAGAAATCACCAACGTTCAAACATTCACTCTTTGAAAGAATATAACAAGTACGTGTCAACGTCCCTCAACGATCAAGTATTTGTCTCGATTGAGATTAAGCATTTGAGTCCCTCTCCCAGTATAAAGATCATTCAAACTCATTCAAGGAGATCGAATCGTAGGATTACTTTTATTATATTCAATGGATATTGTACCCAAATACATATCAATACAAATATTCAATTTTGTACTCAAATTCTTGTCTAATTTATTTTAGGCTTGAAATTTGTATTTACACCCTCGTATACACGCATATGTACATCTTTTTCGTAGCTAGCTCCGATGATGCTTTTAAAGTTTCTTGGTAAATTAGCATTTTTAGGGGTGTACTATATATATATATATATATATATGTGTGTGTGTGTGTGTGTGTATGTGTGTGTGTGTGTGTGTGTGTGTGTGTGTGTGTGTGTGTGTGTGTATATATATATATATATATATATATATATATATATATATATAT
>JACYFF010019584.1:76379737-76393601 GCA_017589665.1 Selenicereus undatus | reverse complement strand
GTGTGTAAGCAAATGCTTAAAGAATTATAGACGGTGCCGATGACATTGCAGTCAATGAAAACCTACGGGCAAGTGATGAAAGCCGTCTTGATACCCTTTTTCCCCTTCTACAAATGTGTTATCTCCGAGCCTCTCCATCTCTACAATTCTGCATGGGAACGTCATTTCCACTTAGGATTGGCAAATAAGTTATATAAACATACTGGACATTCTTGTCTAGTTCAAACTGTCATGAAGAAAACATAGGGAATTAAAAAAGGCAAAAAAGTAAAGCTTATTTTTCAGTGAAATCACCCAAACGCATTAATTAGGGGCACAGGAACTCTAGTCATATAAGGGCATCCCTAGTCAGAGTTTCATTTTTTGGAACTTAAGCCTGCCACGCCAGTAGGAGTTCCACTTGCATTCCATACAGTTTTTCAGCCACTGGAACTCATTTCAGGATAATTAATTGTCATGGAACCCACAATTTAAACTTAATTTATTACTTTTTTTATTTTTTATATTATATTTGTATTTTAACTTTGGTAACATGTGTGGATGTTCTTTATTTATCAAGAGTGAGGAATATTTATTTTATTGACATAAAAATGTATAAATTGATTTTAATTTTTTGAAAATTTTTTTTTGTGTTTGTTTTCCAGCAAATGAAAAAAGGATAGGATTTAAAATATAATCAATTAAAAACTAAGACAATTATTTTATTAAAAATTTTAGAAAATTGATATTCACTGCAGAAGAAGACAAAAAAATTGAAATAACCCAGCTTTTTCTTTTCTTTTTTTGCTTCTAGAATTAATTACACCTACAGAAGAAGACAAAAATAAATGGGGGGAACACCCCCCCGGTCTTCCATGCATGCCATGGCAGGAAAGTCATGGACTGCCAAAAAATTGCCTGCCACGTGGGCCCCACGATGGCACGCGTACCCTCACGCTATGAATGCCCTAAGAAATCCCCCCCGCCCCCAAGTAACCTTATGTCAAGTGCCTCTTCTATTGCCATGTCATATGTCAAACATTGCTATTCCAAGTCAATGTTGAGAGAATCGACCCGATAATCGAATCGGTCGGTCGAGCGGGTTGATGGTTCAACCGGTCGGATCATTTGGACCGGAGTTGGACCGGTTGACCCCATTTACCGTCAAACCGAGTTAGACCGGCGAGACCCGATGAACTTGAAAAAAAAATTTACATACAGTTATAATTTTTTTTCTAATTTCACTACATCGTTCTATATAACACTATAAAGTACGACATAAACATCAATTTAAGGCTCAAGTTTTCCACACATTCAGTACACAAACACAATAACAAATAATCCTACGCTTGATGTCTAGCAATTAAAGTTACCAATCAAGTGAAGCAATCACAACAATCAACTTATCAAGAACTCGGTTCTGCCAGTGCCCCAGAGCCCAGCCACGGTTCTGTGCCCACAGCCCAATGCCCAACCGCGAAAACCTCCCAATCCAGCACTCGAGCCTGAGAGTGAGAGACTGCGAGTTTGACAGTTGAGAGAATGAGAGTTTGAGAGTTGAGAGATGACAGATTGAGAGTGAGAAAGAGGGAGGTAAGGAAAGTGGTACCTTCAGTTGGCTTCAGAACTTCCAAGTATACATCGACCGGTGACCGGCACGGACAACGGAACGAGCGACGCTCCAAGCCTAGAAGGAGAGCTGCGAGCAGTGCGAGCTAGGGTTTCAATCACCAGTCATGCCAAAGAGAAGAGGGTGTCGAGGAGACTGGGCTCATGGGCTGCGAAAATGTTCTGGACCGGAAAAAAACGATTTTAAAGAACCTGAGAAAAGTCGGTCCAACCGCGGGTAGGCCAGTTTGATCGAGTCAGGCGGTCCAACCGGGCTTGACCGGTTTTTCCCAGTTTGACTGTCCAAATGGTTTAACTTAATTTCCAACCCGTCGAATTGACCGGCTCCCGGTTGAACCAGCCGGTCCGAACTGATTTTCTTAACCATGTTCCAAGTAAAGTTGAGAAAAAAAATTGAATACCCAATTCCGGACCCGGATTCGATTTGGATCTATCGGTCCATACTCAAAACTGGTTGAATTAGGTACGGGATTGGTTCCGAAATCCTAGAACCAGTTGCAACTGATCCAAAGTTGAGTCCTCAAAACTTGAAATAGGAGCCGAACCCGTTACTTGATTAACCAGTCCAATTAGTTTTTTTTTTTTTTAAAGAATGTCTTCAGTTATCCAATTACTCGTTAACGTTAGGTGTTGTTCTTTCAATACCGCCATAATTTTCGACCATATGTTGATATTACTAAATCTTTCTGTTAATGTATAATACTATGAAAATGCTATTTTTGTTCATATTTTTCAATTGAACTTTAATGCATAGTAAATGTCGAGCTACCATTCTATTAGATTTCATTTTGAACGACCAATTAGCTACCCTATTGAGTGTATCATTTCTCTCACAAAGTCACAACCACAAGTCAAAAATTTAAATGAAATGAAATAAAACAAAATAGGAAAAAATTAGGAACCGGGTACCTAGTTATGCACCCGATCCCAACCGATTCCGGGATCAGTTCCAAAAATCTTGGACAAGGTTCCAATCGGGACGGGGTACCCAATCCTAACCGGTTCCGGGATCGGTTCCAAAAATCTTGAACAAGGTTCCAACCGAGACCTGAACCGGAACCGGAACCGGGTCCTAATTTTTGGACCCAATTCCATGAAAATAGACCAGATATCCGATCCTGCTCAGCCTTAATCCCAAGTCTGTATTCTTTACTACTTGGAGTTGATGGATTATTATATTAACAAGAAACCATAAATGTCCATGCATAAACTTTCAAAAACATTTCAAACTATTAAACTTGACAGTTTCACACATACGACAAAAATTCAACTAAGATGTTCATTATTCACAAATTTTGTGCAGTGAATGAACTATTCAGATAGACTTTTTGGGGGGGGGGGGGGGCCCACGCTGCACTTCAGAACATTCACAAAGATCTGTATCAGTAACCAAATGCATGTCAGAAAACGCGTCCTAACACATGGAACATGTACAAAACCTTACAAGCGCCTGAGTTAGCTGCTAAAATAGATCTTGTCATGACCAACCACATGCATTCTGCTCTTCAATACGTACATAGTTGTTCCCGTTTCTAGGTATGTTTTACCCAGCAGTTGACATGAGGGTGGCTCTCTGGGATTCCGCATTTTCATCTTCTTCAGAAACCATCCACGGTTGTTTTGGTCCCTATGTTTCACAAAATGATGATCAGCGTAAACATACCTAGAAGTCAATGTTTTGTTATAAAACTTCAACTCTGCAAATGGTTACTCTAATTCCCGAGCAAGCAAAATGCTTGATTCAAGTACACCTAATATGTGAATCCCATAAAATTCACAGAACTCCGGAATAGAATATAGAACCTTAAATCCAATAATACCGACAAACATCGGAGAAACACTGTAAAACCCAAGCCCATCACACCACTGCCCTATTTGTAAAGCATGTAACCAACAAATACCGCAAACCCCACAAAACCAACTCCATATAAAAAAAAGACAGCAGACTTCTAAAAGCTATGGAGCTGCAGGAGTGACGCCAACACCAACATATTCTATTCGAGAGCTGACATTGGACTAGGAAAGAGGGTAAAAATCTTCTGGAGCCATTGCACGTCTCAGGTACAGTGTTCACTACCTTAAAACCTGGTTGTCAAGCCAAGATTACCAAATCACTTGTGGGATCACTGTTTCATAATTTTGGTGGGAGTAAATCACAATCAAGAAAAACATCCTCATTATTGTCCAACTCAAATAAGCAAGAGACTAACTATAGACAGCCTACTACCCAAGCAAATCCATGCCTTCAAGTGACTGAGCCTGTTCTGCTTCTCAAAAGCTCTAACACAAGTACAAAAACTGCATCTACCTCCCCATCTTCAGAGAATGCTGATCTGTAAATATTTCAACGAAAATAGGTGTAATATTGGCATTTTCTCACTCTTACATATTTCTTACTTCTAATGATATCACCCTTCACGGTCCCAGTGCCTGACATGAGGACCCGGCCCCCCACCCTTCTAAACAAACATAACGGGGCAGATTTAGCTTCTGTTGGTCTTTCTTTTTACAATAGGAGCTGTGATTTCATTAATGCAGAGAAATCCCAACAGAACGAGAAAATAGAGAGGAAGAACACAAAATAGGAGTGTAGGACATATTATTTATTTATTTATTTTTTTGTAAGGAAAATAAGGAGTGTAGGACATATTGTTGAAAAGGAGAGATACACAGTACTGCTAAATCTGGCAAACAGACTATATGAGCAACCACCAATCTCTCAAACCATCAGACATCTATTGACAAATCATCAACAAAAGACCTAGCATATAGGATAGACCAGCATCTTCTACGGCATTACTGCACCAGAATCCAATTTAAATCCCACCATTTCATCCCAATACTGCTTGGCTATCACCGTACTTTCTTTTGTTGCTCCTCTTCAGGCTTATACCATTCACAAAACTACAGACAACTGTGCCAAGCACTGCTACATCTTCACTGCAGAGTGGGGAAACTAAAATTTGCTTCTTTCATTAGGTGAAGGATAAAGTGTAGATAGGTTCATATCATATTTGAATGCCAGCAGAAGCATTAATTCTACATTAGAAAGTAAATCCCTTCAACAAAGAATATCAGCCGATATAGATAGGTAAACTTAGGCCCCATGACTCATGCAATGGCAGATACAAAGCTTTTCCAATAGCAAGCATTATACAAAAAAACAGGTACAAATAGTTAGATAATGACACACATGAAATATTGCAAGTTCCACATACCTTTCCTAATCGGATGATTTTTGGAACAGTACCAGTCATGTCAACCACAGTAGAAGGTTCAGCTATTCTAAGACCGGCATCAACAATGAAATCAAGTCCCTAGATAAAGGAAAAACAAAATAAGCAATCCAATTACTAGAATACAAAGATTATACAAAAATAGAATGCAGACAACTCTGGCAGTTGCAACATTAGAATGCAAGAGTATTTACTGGAGTGGGAGTAGGAGATCACATCTTTATAAAAATGCCTATGCCGAACACAATAAGAGTTGTTACATCAAATATACTTGCTTATCAATTAAATCTTTCGAACTCTAGGACAATTTTTTCAAGTCCTATAACTTCACCTTATTGGTGTAATCTTATCACATATCATACCTCTTTTCCATACACATCAGCAATCACAACAGGATCTAGTATCCACTCATCTTCTTTTGGTGACTTGACACTGCAACATAATCAGCATACTGAAATTAGAACAGAAACTCAAAAATCCACTAAACTTTCAACAGTCACAGCAGCAGAAATAGGGGAAACCTATCAACAAACCTGGTGGATATCAAAGGAGCGTCCATTTTCTCCAAAATAGCTTTAGCTACAGGATCATCAGGTAAACGAACACCAATGCTTTTCTTTCCATTATCGGAGCCACAATTTGTACATTGCTTTGGTAAGTTTTTGCTTGCAGTTAAAATGAATGTGTACTGTCACATGCAATATAGCAGTCAAATCTTTCCATTAGCCTTAAGCAATGAAAACTTCCAAAGGCTTGGTAACGTAAGGAAACAGCAGCCAACTAATGCATCCAACAATATAAGAAAGATGAAGCATCGAAAGAAGAGATATGGGAAAGAAAAAGGGTCAGACATTTTGGAATCACATTTAACCTATATTGGAATCTTTCATGTAGAGCAAAGTCAGTTTAACACCTAGCACAATGGAGGAGCCTCCACAGAACAACATTTGTTGTGCATAACTATGCTTCATCTAGCTCCGCTTCCACCCCACCAATCCTGCAGCAGTCATCCAAACACAACCCCCCCCCCCCCAAAACAAAACCAAAAAAAAGAAAACCCAAAACGGGGGAAGATGAAAGGGAGGGGAGGATAATGAAAAAAGTAGAGGAGCATAAAGTAATAGAAAAACATGAAACAAGCAAACTAATAAATACATAGACTCAAAGTCTCCAAAACAATATTGCTCCACATACGCATCACGTATACTAATATAGACTCCATGATAGGATGGCTCGCCAGATTACAAAGGGACTCACACGAGCAGTAATCAGATGAAGATTTTTTCTAAAAAAAAAGTATGTACACCACTTGTCCTCTCATAGGATCTGTTCTGGACACATGATCCGGTGACCATGATGTCATAAATATTCTAAATTTCATCATGATGCAAGGCCCCACTCCAGGACGTACTCTAGTCTCGCAAGGAAAACTTAATTTTACCGTGAAAACTGAAGAAAAACCAAATATTTAATCACACTTACAGGCCCAGGCAGGCAATGTTTGACAGCTCGAAAAATATTTGGACGCCCTTGGTTATCACCACAAGGGAAACCCGTAGTGTAGACATCTATATCCCGGAGTGAGCGACACAAGATGCTAAGAGGCTGTACAAATGACAGGAGGTTATCAGATGTAAAGAAGTTTTTAGATAACAGATACATCAAAACATTAACGCCGCATCCAACAGACGGGGACTTAGAAAAAAGGTGACCAAATAAACAGCAGGGAACATTTGGTAAGCATGCAATAGCTAATCTTCTTGCCTTGGAAGCATCTACGTCCTTAAGCCTGCAAGAAGAACCCTACAAAGTCAAGATGAGAAATGGCAGGATCTTCAACATTCAAGCACAGGAAGAGCAGGACATACCTCCGCAGATGCTCAATCGCTGAGCGACTATTCATATCGCAAACAATTGCATACCTACAAAATTGAAAAATATGAAGTACACATATCAAAAGGAACTGATTCAGCATATCAAGCTTCGGTAAAATTTGTCAGCATAAATGCGCAGGAAAATACATGGGCTGGTATAATTGCATTTTATTAGCGAAAGAACAAAATCATCATACTTCAATCAGCCGCTATCAAGAAACAAGAAGGCAGGGCCATTAGAATTCAGCCAGTAATACAATTTGATCAGTCGCATTTAACCGCAAATGAACTGGACAATAGATGAAATGCAGGGATAAAACAGAAATCTGGTGCTACAAGCTTCTAAATGCTGGATCCAATGGGGCGGAGGGGGGAAGAGGCAAGAACATGTTTAGAAGGGCAAATAAGTCAGATAATTAGTGCCAATCCTAGGGGAGAACTTCTACATGAGCTGGCCCGGCCTTTCAAATTGTTGTTAGTGATAGGAAAAAATTCCATGAAAGAATTGATTGTTGAATTTAACCACATCAAAAATAAGAAGAAGCATAACATACACAGTGTCAGTGGGGATTACACCAACCGCTCCCTCCTTCAATTGCTCAATAACAGGCTCCAGTTTCCAACTGTCAACTCCAGGATCAACTTTTACATAGAGTAGGTCACCATCCTGATCATTCAAATTCATTTCAAAGTTAAACAATCTCAAGGCTTGTGATCAACAAAGAGAAGTCCTTCAGCTCCTACCAAAGTAAAAGAATCCACGAGGAAAAGGAAAAAAAAGAAAGAATAAAAGAGGTGAATGGAGCATTTTGCAGTCTCTAATACTATCAGTCTACACTACGGCCAGATTGCTATCCGCAACAAGAAAGGAAAAATCACGGGTTAACACTGGTTATGTTGGCATGTATTTGAGAGTTTCAATTTCCATTGACGTCCTCATGCTGTCCACATGATATCTGAATGCTTCTTAGTTGTGGCATAAACTCCCACAATATCAGAGGACCTTGTAAATGCTTATAGGTGGCCAGAAGAGCCCATGATATGGCATATGCTCTGGCCTGTTTCCCGTTGTGTCTCTTGAGAGAAAATTTCATAAAGCTAAAGTTCAACGCAAATTTCTTGGAATTTTACAATCAAATTTCCCTGCACACAACCACCCCCCCCCCCCTTTTAAAATAAACACGAAAAAAGAAGAAAAAAAGAGAAGAAAAAAGGGGGCACAGATAGGATGTACAGGGGCTACCAATATCCCATATACAATCCCGAAATTTCCGAAACTTATCATATCCTGATGAGATCATAAGATCACCAACATCATAAAAATTTCTTTTATACATTTGCAATTGCTAGGGTGGTAATGGTATTAGCTTCTCCTTCACCCATTGGCAACATTGCAATCACAACAAGCATCAAACACATCTACCGATACCCTCGTATATAAGAATATTCCACTACACAACGGATAAATAACAATTTTTTTTGGATTTCATGGCTCATAATGCCACCATGTTTTGCATTTTGTTCCATAACACCATTATGTTTATTTTCTTTACCTATATACCACTAAGTTGTAATCTTTTTTTCCACAATGCTACTTCATAAGTTGTTAACATATTTTTCTTAATAAAATATGCAAGAAATATAAAATAGTTTAGAAAATTATATACAAAATATTTAAAAATTCGAAATGATAGAAACTATAAAGTAATTCATAAAAATCAATATTAGATATTAAAAAATAACGAAATATTGTTAATACTAAAAAAAATATTTGAAAAAATCTGTGTAAACTACTTTACAAAATACAAAAAATTCTGTACGAAATTATAAAATACATAGAAAATTTACACAGCATAAAACAAATTCTTCAAAAAATATTGAAATAAGAACAAGTTAAATAAAATAACTGAGAAAATTTACACAAAACATGAAAAGATGCAAAAATAATTTTAGATTTTTTTTATAAATTATGAAAATAAATAACTTGGCCCCATCCAACCCTCCCTCACCTATCCAAGCTCGGATCTCAAGCATCACTATAAATGTTGCCGTGTGTCGGCCATAGGAGTGTCGACCGGCGGCCGGCAATACTCGACCACCTTCTCCTTTGCTATTGATCATCATTAATGGTTGGTTGCCTTTCCCTGATGGCGTGTCTTCTTTCAAGCATTTGACTGCAACCGCTCTCTCCCCTCTGTCTTTGGCAGTCGATCGAACTCTCAAGGAAGACGAAATCACAATTCACATTCAAATTCTCATCAAATTTTACCACCACAATCGTAGCAATCATCACCCCTCGTCTCCATTTACTTGCATCCACCATTACCATCTGGGCACATCTCCAATCTCGGATTTGAACTTGCAACCACCATTGAGTGCCATAACCCTAACCCACGCCAGCTACAAGCACAAAAGGTTTTTGACGAGCAACGACAGACAGACCATCAGGATGATCTGTAAGGGCAGCAGAGGGTGGGATTGGGAACACCTGAAAATTTTATTGATTTACTTTTTTCACACAAAAGATTTTCATATTTTTTCACTTTTTAAAATTTTATTTACTCAGCAAAAATTTAAAAGTACCAGATTACCTGTAGTAGCAGGCTAATAAGTTACACAGGGGCATTTAGGGAAAAAATTTAAAACATAGTGGCATGTAAGTAAAGAACAAAAACATAGGGGCATTATAGAACAAATGCAAAACATAGTGGCATTTAGAGTCATGAACTCAATTTTTCTGCAACTCCCCAAAAAAAAAAAAAAACTAAAGTGACAAGAAATTTCATTCCAACATAGTCGTCATCAGTCGAAGTTCACTCATAATCGAACAACAAGCAACCTAAAATCAAGAGAGAAATGGAGATAGAGAGGAATAGAGAGGAAGTACCTTTGAGAAGGGAGGAGTTTCGTACTTGAGGCGCTTAGGGCTTTTTCTAACCGCCATGGCTAAGCAGCGCCCAGGAAGAGACGATTCCGCTCGCCGGGAGGGGATTCTGCAGCGACGAGGAAGAAGAACAGAGCGGCACAAAGGAGGAGAGAGAAATGCAGCTGCGCTCTTGTCCGTCGAGAAATGGCCATCGATTTTCATGGCTGCCGCCATTTTCCCAGATAGATCGCCTAGAGAGAGAAAGACCGCTTTCTTCTAGCGCCACAAAATGAAAGCCGGAGAGAGGGAGGGAGAACTTGCTGGAATATTGAATTAAAGGACTAACTATTGAGTAATGACGATCGATTGATTGATTACTCCTGAACATGGAGTTGTATTTATACTTATTACTTAAGGTGATGATGGACATGATGAAGAGAGTTGTAGAAACTTCACTGATGATTGGAATGTGTTTTGACATAATGTGTGGCACACGAGGCCATTCGCAGCTGCACCTGGCGCGTCAGTGGTGGGGTTCGCATGTCATACGCGTCAGCTTCAGGCATCCCCAACTCAAGTGCCAATTTTTGAAATCCAAGTTTGCTACGTCAGTATGAGTTTCACTTGCATTTCATTCAATCTTCCAACCAATGGAACTCATTTCAGGACAATTAATTACATAGAACCCACAATTTGAACCTAATTTATTACTTTTTAATTTTTATGTTGTGTTTGGGTTTTAACTTTTGTAATATATTTGAATTTTTATTTTTTTTTAGAGTTATCAATATTTATTTTGTTGACATAAAAATATATAAATTTTAAATTTTAATTCCCCCCCTTTTTGTCTTTGTTGTCGAACTAGTTTTAAAAAAAAGTTCGAAAGTACAATTCAATTTAAAACTAACACAAAGAATGATGAAACTTAAAAATAAATTACAATATAAAGATTGAAAATGTTCAAAAAAATTCATCACGAACGTTTGACTTTTGAATGAAAAAAAATTACATCCCCAAATATCAACAAATAACAGGAAATAACTACGTTTGCGAACTTCTTCGCGCCGTGTGTCGATTCCATATTTCTTCGACCAAATCGGATTGAAGACGTGCATGTAGGTCTGGGTTATGAACTTGTGCTACTCTACGAAGATAGGCTGCGTAGCACGGATGATGATTCCGTTGGACATTAGGTTGCGGGGTGTTGTCCTCCACATCATCATAATCAAAACTAAGGGCGTATGAATTACGCTCGTCCTCGACGATCATGTTGTGGAGTATGATGCATGCCTTCATTACCATACCCAATTCAGCCTTATCCATGTTTCGTGCAGGGCCGCAGATGATGGCAAAGCGAGCTTGTAGAACCCCAAATGCTCTCTCCACATCCTTCCTAACAGATTCTTGACATTCAGCGACTAACTTTGTCTTTGCTCCCTGAGGAAGGGGGATGGTCTTCACGAAGGTGGCTCATCTCGGATAAATACCATCAGATAGATAGTACCCCATGTTGTACTTGCGACCGTTGACAATATATTCACAATCTGGAGCCCAACCCTCGTACACCTCTTGTAAAACATTGGATCGGTGGAGGACGTTTAAATCATTTAGGGTTCCCGGGCACCCAAAGAAAGCGTGCCATATCCAAAGGCTAGGAAGCAACAACTTCAAGAATCAATGTGGGAACTTTGTACACCCCTTTTGCAAACACTCGTTTCCAACCTATGGGACAATTCTTCCATTCCCAGTGCATACAATCGATGCTCCCTAACATACCCGGAAAGTCGCGAGCTTCTGCCACTTGTAACAAACGATCGACATCAGCTTGTGTTGGTTTTCGTAAGTACTCTTCCTCGAACACTTGAATGACACCAGCTGCAAAATTTTTCATGCACTCCATAGCTGTGCTTTCACCAATCTTTAGGTATTCATCGACACAATCTGCCGATATACCATAAGCCAACATTCGCATGGCTGTTGTGCACTTGGTCAATGGTGACAACCTACGCCTGCCGAGGCCATCGTACCTCAATTGGAAGTACTCAAAATGACTCTCTAAAGCGCCAACTATGCGTAGGAACAAATGCTGTCGCATACGAAATCTACGCCGAAAGTGGGTGTCATTGTAGATGGAGTCTTCGGCGAAATAGTCTTTGTATAGGCGATCGTGTGCTTCTTGCCGATCTCTCTTTACAAATTTTTTCTTCTTTTTGGGTCTTCGTGATGATGATGATGCCCTACTTTCTTGTCTAATATTTCTCAACTTCAGGGCCAACTCCAACATTTTCAGGCCATTGTCATTCATAACCATAGTTTCCAATATTGGGGAATCATCGCTAGACTCTTCTAGGATGAAGCTCAAACCATCTGTTGAGGATGACGTACTAGAAGAGGATGATGAACCACTCATTCTTCAATACCTGTGCATTTAAATTATAATTATAAATGTAATTCAAATATACATTATATGAGACGGAATTTTAATTTCTGACAAATAAAAAAAATAATAACTTAAAAACAAGTAATTGCGAATTTATACGCAATGCATCAAATTGGAAACAACTTAGAATGAATTTGGAGACAACATGGAATTAAATATGCCATTAAACAAAGGGAAAGGTTTCTACCACAACAACTGTTCCATGAAAACACAATAAGACTGAAAATTACAAATTAGCGATCAATCTAAATTAAGGTCAATATCAGACAATGACGAGTTTTGACGATAGCGACTCCTAATTTCTTCCTGAATGGGGCCATAGCATGCTTGATCTTCAGGACACATCTCCGCTATGTTCATTTTCAAAATCTTGTCCTCGTACTTCATCTCCTTAAGGCGCTGCTTCCTTTCTTCTAAGGACAGATGTCGATCTCTTAGCTCTACAACTTTCATAGCTGCTTCAGCCTTCTTCTTTTGGGCCAGGACATATTGCTCAAACATGGTGCTATTCTTCTCGTTAGTTGTCCGTATAGTCGACATTTCTGTAGTGACAATATCCAATACGGGGTCTGTACTTAGCTCCTTTGCCTTTCTCTTGGCAACTTTTGTTCCAGTAGGGCGGATAAGCCCTCCAACGACCTCAGTTAGTGTACTCTCACTGGAAGGAGTTGCAAGGGTAGTAGGGGTGGTGGGGGTGCTAGGGGAGCCACTCTCGGAGTACGGGCCCACATCATTTACTTTGAGCCGTTTGGAAGACGCTTTTCCAGATTGGTCACAGAAGGTCTCCCATTTAGGCTGATCCTTCAGCAACACCCACCAATGCATGAGGCCAAATGCTTTTCCGACCGTAGCAACATAAAGATCTTGAGGGTTTTGCATTATGTCATCCTCATTTGTACCACTTGGATTCACCCGGTACGCCTGAGCCACACAAGCGCACCATTTCGATACTAATGGAGCAGCACGATTCCATCGGGCGTTGCACACCTTTCCCATTCTCTTTGAAGCTCCATCGGGAACATGCTGGTTGAATGTGTTTGCCACCTTTGTCTAGAAGCCAGATAGCTTTTGATCAGCCCCGGTGATTGGATTGGTGCTCACATTAATCCATGACTTAACTAAGCGGCGGTCCTCCTCTAATGTCCACTTAGGGGGTTGCACACCACCTTCCTTGTTGTTGGGGTTATTACTTGGCGAAGGACGAGGTGTTGGTGAGGTCGTATGAGGAGGTTCAGGTGGTGGTGAGGTTGTATGAGGAGGTTCAGGTGGGTAACATGGAAGGGGCATTGTTCCATAGGTAAAAGTTTGTGGAGGGGTGTTTGGTGGTGGACGGTAATGTTGCCAATTTGTAGGGTATTGTGGCAGATATTGTTGGGAATAAGGTGGGGGATTATGTGATGGTGGATAGTGTTGTCAATTCGGGGGTCGTGGGGGAAGGTTTGAACTATTCCCAAATTCACTTTGTGACTCATCCCCGCTAAGTAGGTGCATGAATGATTGTGTATCATTCGGGTCCATTTTAATGTTCACCTACATTGTGGTTTGTTTTTTAATTTCAATGTCAACTATTGCATGCAATTTCATGTAATTCTAATAAACCAACTATTACAAAATATTAACAACTAATTACGCATTTTAAGTAAACAATTAAAATAGTTAAACCTACACATTTCAACATTTCAATTATTTTAAACTAAATGAACATACCACTTGTATAATACATCAAGGGGACTAACTTAATCATTAATTAAACATAAACATACCTAAGTTAAATGAACATTTAAATTAGTTAAAATTAACATTTACACATGTAAGCTTCTCTAAACTAATTATGTGATTT
>JACYFF010019584.1:76360520-76379727 GCA_017589665.1 Selenicereus undatus | reverse complement strand
AATTAACATTTACACATGTAAGCTTCTCTAAACTAATTATGTGATTTAGCATGTTATCATACTCATTTACACATATGAATATTAATTACATTAAATAATGAAATTTCTTGATTTTTACTCATACATTTCACCAAAATAAATTTATATTAAATATTAAAGATAACATCCAACAATATAAATGTAATCTCACAAATAAAAATTAAAATTCTCACATTAGCTTCTTGATGTTAATAACGTGGTCTAACATGCTATCATATTAATTTAAATGTACAAATGTTAATCACAACATACTAAATTAATTAATAAATCAAACAAATTAAACATCTAAACAAATGAAATATGTACATGGAAAAATACTTACAAAATTCTTCACTTCACTTCACTTTATCTTGATTCTTCTCAAGCTCACAAATCCACCTCCCAAATATCAAACCATATAAACAATAGTAATTAGTTCAAAATTACAACTACATTTAGTTAATTTAATTAATCAATAAACATCCAAAAAAAAAAACAAAGTAATTTACAACTTACCACAATATTTTCCTCCACTTCAAGGACTTGTCTTCAAATAGAAGAAATTTATATTTCAGATTTAGAAAAAAATGAGAGAGATTATGTAAATTTGATTTCCACACAATCTCATATTTATACACATTTTTAAAAACCAAAAAAAAAAGCCCAAACCCCATTTTCCCATTGCCCAAACGGCTAAAACCTTCAATGTGCAGCCCAAATTCCCAGCAAAACACAATTCCCGAGCGCTTTTCTTTTTTTTTTTGCCAAAATCGGATCAAAACGCACCATTCGCTTCATGAAGACTCACGAAACGGTGCGTTTTTGGGGCGCTAGGTGACAAAAAAAACCTTCCGTCTCCCATTTCCTGCCACGCGGGTCACGGGCTGTCCACGCCCCGTGTCACACGCGGGCCAAACCCCCAACCGCGAGATGCTGGGCTGGGGATGCCCTCAGCCAGTGATACGCGAGGGGTGGAATGGAGACAGAACGCTGTGTAGTTCTGTCCCATGACATTTTTTTTGTCTCTTTGCGGCTCCAAAACGCCTCATTGCATAGGTTCTCAATGACGATGTACTGCATTTTAATGTGTGCCAAAAAAAAAAGAGGAAAAAGCTTGAACTAGCTGTTGGACTGGGGAATTGGGTCGTTTTTTGGGCTATGCGCAGTAGCCGTTGCAAGTGGCTACTTTGAGGCTTTTTTAATATTTTTTTTAGTGTTAATTTTGCCTATAAATATGAAGTTAGAAATGTAAAAAATTAATTTTAAATTACCTTTTATTCTCTCAATCTAAAAATACTTTGTTAGTGTAACTGTTTGGAAGTAGAGTGTTGGAAGTGATGAGGGAAAAAATTGTGGTAAGTGCTAAATGATTATTATTTAACTATGTTTAAGGTTTTAATTAAATTAATTTTATATTATATATTTGAATTAATAATTTTTGTTTATGGTTCTGTTGTTAGATATTTGGTAAATGTTTTTGAGTTTAAAAAATCAAGATAAAAGGGAAGTAAAGTGACAAAATTTGTAAAAAACTTTTCTTAGACATATTTATTCTCAATCATATGTTTAAATATTTGAAATTTTCATTAATTTGATAGGAATTAAAATATGCAAAAGTGAATATGTGTAAGTTAAGTATTGAAATTAATATGTTCAGTTTGTAAGTTTTAAATTATGATGTTGGAATTAATTCTTCCGCACATTATTCACACATGTTAATATGTTTCATTTGATATGTTTACATGTTTTAGGGTTTGGTACACTGTTTATAAGTTGGAATTTAATATAGGTGTGTGTTTGAAATTGTACTTGAAAATTAAATTGATGATTAAAATTGAGCGTTGAAAATTAAATTTATGTTTAATACCATGTTTACAATGTTGACGATCTTTTGTATGTTTAATTAAAAAAGACCTTAAATAAATACATCTTTAAAGCCTTAGATAATTCTAAATTTTTGTTGTATGTATTTATTTGGTTTATTAAATTTATAAACTTAGTTAAACTGAGTTTGAAATTTAGATGAAGTTGAAAATCGTTCGATACATGTGGCACATGTTTATATGTTTAGTTAAGTAACATGCACATATGTTTACCAATCTATATCATTCATGTGTAGTTTAAATTGAACATTGACATGTTTACTTGTAAAAGAAGTTAGAACTTTATCTTTGTACGCTTAATTACATGATTATAAAAAGTAAACGTTGACATGTTCAAGTTTAAAAGAATTTAAAACATTTATCTTTATAGGCTTATGTGATATGTTTAATTTTTAATTTAATGGGTTATCTTTTAATTACACCGTTGACGATCGTTTGCATGTTTAATTAAAAAATATGTTATAAAAATGCATCTTTAAATTCTTAGGTACTACTTTAACTTGGTCTGTTCATGTTAAATTAAACGTTAAGGTAGTATGTTTTAATTAATATGATAAGATGTTAAGTCACATGCTTAGTTTAAAATAATTTATATAGTAATTTATCTTTTTGTAAATTCTACTAATTAAAAATTAATAATTAAAAATTGTTGATCACATATGTAGGTGAACATAAAATGGACAATAATGTCACACTGTCATTCATGCACTTACTTATCAAGAATGAATCATAACATGAACCTGTTAATAGTTTGAACCTTCCCTCGCACCCCTCGAATTGGCAACATTACCCACCATCACAAAACCCTCCACATTATTTCCAACAATACCCACCACAACACCCCCCAAATTGGCAACATTACCTACCACCACAAAACACCCCACCACCACAAAACGCCCCACTACAAAGTTTTAACCATAGATCAATGCCCCCTCCATCTTATCCACCACAACCTCCTTGTACGACCTCATTAGGTCCTCATCCTCCACCCAGTAATAACCCCATTAATAAGGAAGGTGGCGCAATGCCCCAAGTGGATATTAGAGGAAGATCGGCCCTTGGAGAAGTCATGGATTAATGTAAGCATAAATCTCGTCACCGGGTTGGATCAAAAGTTAGCGGGTTTTTGGAGTAAAGTGGCATACACCTTCAACCAGCATGCTCTCAATGTAGCTACAAAGAGGACAGGAAAGGTTTGCAATGCCCGTTGGAATTGGGCAGCTACATTAGTGTGCAAGTGTTGCGCTAGTGTGGCGTAGGCATACCGAGCAACCTAAGTGGTGCGAGCGAAGATGACATTATACAGAAGGCCCAAGATCTTAATACCGCTATGGTGGGCAAACTCTTTGACCTTATGCATTGGTGGGTATTATTGAAGACCAACCTAAGTGAGAGACCTTCTGTGATCAATCTGCAGAAGCATCTTCCAAAATGTTGAGGACAAATGAGGTGGGGGCGTACTATAAAAGCAACACATTCGACACCCCTAGCATCCCTAGCACACCCGACACCCCCACAACTCCTGCCAGTGAAGACACACTATCTGAAGAAGTTTGTGGGCTTATCCCCCCCCCCAATGAAACGAAAGCTGCTAAGAGAAAGGCGACGGAGAAAGTTGCAGACCTGATGTTGGATCAAGTGACCAAAGAGCTGTCAACTATTGGGACAATCAATGTAAAGAACAGTAACATGTTTAAACAATATGTCTTAGCATAAGAAAAGAAGGCAGATGTAGCTATGAAAGTTGTTGAATTAAGAGATTGATATCAATCCTTTAAAGAAAGAAAAAATCGCCTTAAGGAGATGAAGTACAAGGACATAATTTTGAGAATGAACATTACTGAGATGTGTCCTGAAGAGAAGCTCGATATGGTCCAATTCAACAAGCAATTGGGAGCTACTACAGCCAAAAACCATCTTCTTTTGATGTTGACACTTCTTTAGATTGAAATGTATGCTATAGTTTAACGAAGTGGTTGCTGTGTTACGCTTATTTTTTTTTCTGTTGTTCTTAAAGGAAACGTTAGTTGTATTGGAACGTCTTTTATTTGTGCAATGAAATATTTATTTTTAAGTTGATGCATTGATGTATAAATTCACAATTAGTTATTTCAAAATGTTTACTTTTGTGTAATGGCTTGATTTTCTAATATTTGTAATTCTGTGTTTGACTTACATTTGTAACTTTATTTTTATATGCACAGGTATTCCACAATGAGTGAGACATCCTCCTCATCTATTTTGTCGTCCTCTTCAGATGGTTTGAGCTTCATATTAGAATAATCTAGTGATGGTACACCGATATTGGAAACTATTCTCAATAATAAAACAGGCCCAAAGTCATTAGAGTTGGCAATGAAGATTAGATAGATTAAACAACAGAATAGGGCTTCATCATCATCGCAAAGACCAAGAAAGAAGAAAAGATTTATAAAGAGAGATTGACAAGAAGCACACGATCGCATCTACAAAGTCTACTTAGCCGAAAATTCTATCTACAATGAAACCCATTTTCGGAATAGATTTTGTATGTGAAAGCACTTGTTCCTTTGCACAGTTGACACCCTCAGGTGTCATTTTGAGTACTTTTAGTTGAGGTACATTGGTCTTGGCAGATGCAGGTTGTACTCGCTCACTAAGTGCACCGCTTCCATGAGAATGTTGGTTTATCGTATGTCGGAGATTGTGTGTTGATGAATACTTGAAGATTGGTGAAAGGACAACTATGGAGTGCATGAAAAATTTTGTCGCTGAGGTCATTCAAGTGTTTAGGGAAGAGTACTTAAGAAAACCAATCCAAACTGATGTTAATCGTTTATTACGAATGGTAGAAGCCCATGACTTTCCGCGTGTGTTGACTGTACGAACTGGGAATGGAAGAACTGCCCATTGAGTTGGAAAGAAGTGTTTGCAAAAGGGATATATAGAATCTCCACCTTGATTCTTAAAGCGGGTGCTTCCTTTGACATTTGGATATGGCATGCATTCTTTGTGTGCTTGGGAAACCTAGACGATATAAACGTCCTTCATAGTTCTGAAGTTTTCCAAGACGCGTATGAAGGTCGGGCTCCAAAATGCAAATGTATCGTGAATAATCGTAAGTATAATATTGGATGCTTTTTTCTGACGGTATTTATCCAAGATGGGTGACCATCATGAAGACTATCCCCCTTCCTCAAGGAACCAAGACAAAATTGTTCACCAAGCGTCAAGAGTCTGTTAGGAAGGATGTGGAGAGAACATTTGAGGTTCCACAAGCTCGCTTCACCATCATCTATGGCCTCGCTCGAAACATGGACAAGACTGAATTGGATATGATAATGAAGGAATGTGTTATACTTCACCACATGATCGTCGAGGACGAATGTGATTTATATGACCTTCCTTATGACTATGATGATGTGAAGGACAACACCCCGCAACCTAATGTCCGACGACACCAGCATCTGTGCTATGCAGCCTACCTTTATAGAGTAGTATAAGTTCATGACATAGAGCTAGAGCCTACATGCACATCTCCAATCAGACTTGGTTGAAGAAATATGACATCAACATACAGCATGACAAAGATCACAGTCGTAGTTGTTATGTGTTATTTCACGATCTTTTGTATTTTTTTAAAAAGTCAAACGTTCATCTTGTATTTTTTTAAAAATGTTGAACCTTCGTATTGTAATTTTTTTCAAATGTCGATCCTTCATATTGTATTGATTTTTAATTGAATTGTACTTCCTATTTTATCTTCTTTCGCTCAAGCAACCAATAAAAATTAAGTGATCAATTTTCCAAAAATTAACCAAAACTATACATTTTTATGGTCAAAAAAATAAATATTCCTTTGTTTAGAAAACAAAAATATTCTTACAAGTTACAAAGTTAAAATACAAGCACAAAATTAAAGGGATAAGTAATAAAATATGTTTAATGGTAGCTCCATGACAAATATTTAATTCAATTGTACTGCAATGAGCTACATTGGTTAGGAAACTGATGGAACGCAAGTTCCAGAATTGTGGAACCCTTGCTAACGTGGCCTAATAAGATTTTAAAATAGAAAATAATTTTCCAAACTATTGAAATATTTGTGGATTAATTACTTCTTTGTCTATCGAGATTTAGTGTTAGAATTTTCAGGAAATCTTGAGAGGCAACTCACTTTTAGATTTACACACAATATCCGGAACTTATCATATTTGAAAATGTTATCCCAATCATTTAAAACCTAATTTTGAATATTTTAATTTTGTGCATATGATGTTATGTTCATAAGTATAATTTAAAGTCCTCTTTTATCCGGTATCAAAGTAGGACTTATGAACTTAACATCGATATGATTATGAACATAACATCATGAGCATAACATTAACATCATAATTATTTCCTATAATTATATCATGATTATTTCCAATAATCTAAAAAACAAGTATTCATTTCCTTTGCAAGGTATAAAAATCAAAAAGAAGTTGTAAAATCAACGGAAAAGGAAGAGAAAGAACAAAAGGAAAAGGATAGAATATAAATAGTGTAATCTTGAGGAGTTACAAATATGTTTGTTAAAGAGTAAAGTCCATAAGAGTTAAAGAAGACAATGGCGCAATAATAGACAAGCAAGAAGTATTATCTGATTATAATGAAGAGACACATAATGTTACGTTAGAAGAAGAATATATCAACAAATAAATCTAATTAAACTAGAAATCTGAATGTTGTTCCTTTAGAAAAACTTAGACGAAAATTGGATTAAAAAAAGTAAGCAAAATTAGCAGTTGAGCGTGAAATTAATGAAATTCGTGAGTAGCTTAACATCAATGAATTCAAATCCAATTTATTTAACAAGATAATTACGAAACCTAAAGATTTTGGTGAATAATCTATAAGAAATACCCATTTAGTGAAAATACATCAATTTACATTAAGGTTGTTTTCCTCTATTACATCCCCTCAATCTATACTGGATGGGAACGAATGGACATATTGGACTTTTAAAAAAAATTGACTAGAAGACAACCCCTTAATGAAAATATCTACTAATTGAACCTTAGTAGGAACATATCTAACAATAACATCACCATCAGCTACCCGCTCACGGACAAAGTGGTAATCAACCGCAACATGTTCGAAACGATCATGATGACTAGGATTGGTAGTGAGATATGTGGCACTGATATTGTCACACATCACACGAGTCGATGATAAGAGCACATTCCCAATGTCAGCAAGTAGATTCTGAATCCAAATGATTTCAGCAATGGTGTAGGCGACAACTCGATACTTAGCTCTAGTAAAAGATTTAGAAACTGTAGGTTGCTTCTTAGAGTGTCAAGCTATAAGATTGGGTCCAAAGAAAATCGCATAACCTATAATATACCAACACAAATCCTTGCAGCCGTCCAATCGACATCAAAATAGGCCACAATCAAAGACAGAGATGTGGCAACCCGGATGTGAAGCCCTTCAGACAAGGTGCCCTAGAGGTACCTGAAAATACGCTTCACTACTGAGAGGTAAGAAGTATAGGGGCATCCATATATTAGGAAACTACCTGAACTGCAAATGCAATGTCAGGACGTGTCATGGTCAGATATTGCAACGCACCTACCATGCTTTTGTACTCTTGGGATCTGCAAGTAATTCATTATCTAAGAAAGTGAGGGTGGTCTTGGCAACCATAGGAGTGCGAACATGTTTGCAGGTATGAAGATGAAATTAGAGTAGGAGGTCAAAAATGTATTTGTGCTGAGACAAAAAAACAACCCTGATGTAGAATGGATAACCTGTACTCCCAAAAAGTAATGAAGATCTCCCAAGTCTTTCTTAGCAAATTGCTTAAAAAGAGCATAGATAAAGGAAAAGAGAAGGGTGATGGAGCTACCAATCAAGATAATATCATCAATATAGAGAAGAAGAAGAACATGAGAATTATGACAAAAAGTTAAACATGGATAGATCTGACTGACTGCATGAGAAGCCATCTATGAGCAAAAAACTACTAAAGCAATGAAACCAAGCCCAAGGAGCTTGTTTCAAACCATAGATAGCCTTTTTAATGAGAGACACATGCGTTAGAAAATGAGGATCAACAAAGCCAGCAGGCTGTCCTATGTAAATTTTTTCAAGAAAGAGACCATGAAGGAAAGCATTCTTAACAGCAAGTTGAAGAACATACCAGTGATTGGTAATATTAATGGATCAAACAAGATGAACAATGGCTGGGCAAACAACAGGAGCAAAGGTGTCATGAAAGTCAATACCTACTTCTTGATGATTGCTTGCAACAATCAGTCTTGCTTTGTAATGTTCCAGTGACTCGTCATAATTGTATTTTATCTAAAAACCCCATTCACTCGCCACCAGATTGTAAGCATCTGTTGGTGGTACAAGCTTCCAGGTTTCATTAGAAATTAAAGCATTAATCGTCAGTTATAGCCGCTTTCTACTAAGGTAAAGAAATAGCTTGTTTAAAAGAGGAGGGTTCAGACTTAGAAGACAAAGAAGAGGCAAAATGTGTTTGGCTTTAAAAATTCTAGACTTGGACCTAGTTGGCATAGGATGAACATTGGAAATAGACACACTTGGACCAAGTAGTAGCAACTGCTGACAAGTATTAGCATAAGGACAAGATCGGGGCGAGCGAGTGGGGAAGAAGTATGTAACAAGGTCACGGAGGGCGACGAGGACACCCCTAGGCCGTGCGGACACGGACACAGACAGCGAACGAGGCACCACAAACTAAGCAACATTAGTAAAAGAGAGTATATCATGAACAATGGACTCAGTATGTTGTGGTATAGTCATACTAGAAGACAAATGGTGAAAGGGGATAACATTTTTATAAAAACGAACATGTCGACATATTTAACTCTTGCTAGTTTGAGGATCATAACAATGGTAACCCTTATATTGACTAGCATATCCTAAGAAAACATACTGAATGGACCTTAGTTGCAATTTGTTTGAGGAAGAATAAGTAATATTTGAAAAACATTCACAACCAAAATTTTGCAGGAATATGTAATCAGGAATCTGATGAAATAATTTTTCAAAAGGTGATTTGTGGTCAAGAACTGGTGTAGGCAAACAATTAATAGTAAAAATTGCAACATAAGCAGTGTCCACCTAGTAACTGGAAGGAAGCAAAGATGAGAAAAGTTCGAACTATTTCTAAAATATGCTTATGGTTACGTTCAGCTACACCATTATGGGCCAGAGTGTCAAGACAAGACTTACCAAAAAGAATTCCTGATGCTAGGCAATGTTCCTTAGGAGAGGTATTATCAAATTCTAATCCTCTGTCACATTGAAAAATTTTAATTTTCCTATCAAATTGTGTTTCAATCATTTTTTGAAATTAAACAAAACTTGAAGGAACTTCTAACTTATGTTTCACGGGATACAACCAAGTGAAATAGGAAAAATCATCCACAAAAACTACTTAATATCTAAAATATTTAATAGAATCTCGTGGACCTTCCCAAACATTAGAATGAATAATATGTAATGGAGTATTCCAGTAATGATTTACCAAAGTAAAAGGCAACTTCTGAGATTTAGTAAGACTACATGTAACATAGTTATCTTGAAAAATAGAAGAATGAATGATTTTGTTCTTTCTAAGACCATCTAAAACTCGTTTGCCACAGTGAACCAGTCTTTGATGCTAGACTTCACTAGAATCATACAAGACACCCAAACCAGGAACATGTGCAGGCAGATGCATAAGGGAAACTGGATAAACATTTTCTTTTTCGCGACTAGGCCCCTGTAAAAGGACTTCACTTGTGGTGTTGTCCTTGACATAAAAAGTAGAATCAAAAAACTAAACATTACAATTATTCTCATGGCACAAACAACACACATGAAGAAAATTATGTTTGAGTTGAGGAACATGCAAGGCAGAATTTTGCTTAATTTGCCTACTACGAGTTTGAATGCTCAAATTTCCAATGTTAGCAATAGGTAATAGATTACCATCACCTACTCCAACCTGAACAGAACCTGAGTACAGGATTTTAGCAGATAACATACCTTTGTATGGAGTCTTATAGGACGCTGCTACAGATTCTAGACACCATAGGGTCTCATTAGCCTCAGCAGGCGTAAAACTAGCCATGATAAAAAAGGTAGTAGATGAACGGGGTTGATATCAAAGGCAACAAACAACTGCATTATGAGCAGGAGAGTGACATATCTGACGAATAATGTTAGGACCTGAACACCCAACACCCCTTCAAACGTTTCATTACCTGCAGATAAGGGGTCAGTAATAGAAGTAAAAGCACATTGAATCGGAGATAATGAATCACATAATACACGTGGAGGTTGTCTGGGAGGCGTTTTTGTTAGAATGATTCACATAATCACATAATACATTGAATCAGATAATGAATCACAGTAGTGGAAACAAACATAGGATGAGTCAAAGACCTAGTATTGCATCGTTTTAGGAGCTGAACACGGTGCTCGTGAACAATTAACTTGTTACGAACACCATCAAAAGTAAGTAGTCCAGGCATATGAGTAAGGCCATCTATAAAACTGCCATAGTCAGAATCCAAAGCATTTAGGGTATATTGAATTAAATCCATGTCAGACACAGTAGACTGAATAACAACAAGGGAGTCCGCGATGTTTCTATTATTGACACCATGAAGAAAATCATCCATAGGATGACTCTCAGGCTTTTCAAGATTCATCAATAGACGCTTCAAGTCCATTGCACAAAGCCAAACTAGTAGAATTGAATCAGGATTCAAGACAATGCCATATAGTGAAGGACCGCAGCAATTCTCGAACTTTAGTAAGGTGATCTTTCATGATGGTGGCAAACAATCAAGCCCGAATTAATTGATCCAGACAAACTAATGGATGCACGCACTAATTCAACTCACACTCAAAAGGTGAATGTAAGTTAGCTAAGAACTAGATTGAATCCGAATGGAAGACAAAAGGATAAAATGTATCTAAACCGATTCTTGGATATAGAAATCACCACCAAGAATAAGTTTAGGGCCCTTAACCTTGACTAGGATACAAAAAAACCACTTAAACAAGAGTTAAGACTCACTTGAACACCACCTAACTTGGACTAAGTTAGGATAAGCAAGTAAAGTATTTTGGTTTGTTAAGGAGCAAATGCTCTACTCTTTCATTGAATACTCAAAGTTGCTTTACAAAATGAGCTACTTGCTGCCTTACACACTCATTCCCTTTTCTGCCTACTAGGAAAAGAGGTTTTTTCATGCTCAGGAAGCCTCTAAGTTGGCTTAAACTAACAAAATTTACAAAGCATGCTTACCTATGCTAATTACAATCAATGAGTCTAGCTAAACAAAAATAATAATGAATAAATTCATCCCTAAACAAATTAATTAGCTTAAGGGAGTTGCCTTGCACATGGAAGGGAGAGAAAAATGCTGCTGAGATCTTCCCCTTTATGGCTAGCCAACTAGATGCATGCTGTCTTTCCTTCCTTGCTCCTTCGTGGCTAAACACTTTACTAGGCCAACAGGAAGGTGTGATGATGTTCCCAACCACCAATAACAACTAATAAGGTAGATAAGTTGCTAGGCATGCCCAAAAAGGAAGGATTAACCACCTTGTTAACCAACCAGGTGAGAAAGCTGAATTTTATCGGTTTTTGTGCAGCCCTTTTGCCGAGGCCAAAAATAATTTGAGCTGGATTTCCTTGCTCGGGAGGAAACCTCAAGATGTTAAAAAACCCCCCTATCAAGAAATCAAGGTTAAATCAGCCTTAAATTGCCTAAAACGTCCAACAAAGCAAACTGGGTAGATTAGGGGCTAATCTGGCGTGGTTTACAAAATGGCTTTGATTCTTGACTTTGCACTTGGTTTAACTTGAATTTATTTGCTGGTAATGATAGTTGACTTCCTTGGGAACCAAAATATGCAAAAATAATGGACTTAGACCTCAAGAAGTCCTAAGTAATCTTGTACACAAAACTGGGCTGTTTTACTGAATTAAACCCCGGGACCTTCTATTTTGGACCTTAGCCGAATGTGGGTCATTTCTTGGACTTTGACTGGGAAATGTAGACTACCTTGATTGATTTCGACCTCCAAAGTAAGCTGACTTGATAGACCTCCATCATCCTCCCCTTGTTGAGAAGAATTTGACCTCAAATCGGCTAGGTAATCATCTTGCAAATAAGGGCTCAAATCTGTTACATTGAATGTGCTAAAATGCCATAGTCTTTTGGTAAATCAACCTTGTAACCATTGTCATTTATTCTTTCCAAGACTTCAAATGGATAATCAACTTGTGGCATAAGCTTGCTCTTGCGTTTTGATGGAAAATGCTCTTTCCTTAAGTGAATCCAAACTAGGTCTCCCGGCTGAAATACGTTCTTCTTTCTATGCTTGTTGGATTGGGCTTGATATGATGCATTACTCTTATCAATTCCGCCCTTTACGTGTTCGTGGAACTTCTAGATTTCTTCCACTCTCTTGGCGTCATCTACACTTGGCTTTTGATCTAATGGTCGTGGAATAAGATCAAGTAGACTTAGGGGATCAATTCAATAGACCACTTTGAAAGGAGATAGACCCGTAGCCTTGCTAGTTTCCTTGTTATATGCAAACTCATCATGTGGAAGTAACAAATCCCAAGCTTTAGCATAAGGTTTAATCAAAGCTCTTAGGAGTGTTACGAAGGTTCGAGTAGTAACCTTAGTCTGGCCGTCCGTTTGTGGATGACAAGTGGTACTTGAGTTTAGGACCCATTTTCTTTCACAAGGTAATCCAAAAGTGACTAAGAAACTTGGTATCTCGATCAAAAACAATGGATCTAGGAATACCATGTAATTCCATCACATCCTTGAAGTACTACTCTGCAATATGCATAGCATCATTGGTTTTGTTGCAGGTTATGAAATGAGTCATCTTGAAAAACCTATCCACCACAACAAAGATTGAATCTTTGTTCCTTTGGATTTTAGGCAAGTCTAGGATAAAATCCATGCTCACGTCAACCCACAAAAGAGTGGGAACTGATAGAGGCTCATATAAACCGTGAGGTAACGAGTGACTCTTGGCCACTTCCACACCTCCTTAAGATGTCCTGGACATCCTTGTTCATGTGTGGCTAGTAATAATGCTCTCTAAGCTAAATAAGAGTCTTGTTTTCACCGTAATGGCTAGCTAATGAACCACCATGAACCTCACGAATCAAGAGTTCTCTAGTACTACACTTAGGAAGACATAAGCAAGTACTCTTGAACAAGTATCCTTGTTGAACCAAATAATAACCTTTGAGGTGCTTTTGACAAGCAGAATAAAGCTCCCCAAAGTCTTCAATCATCAACATATAAACACTTTAGATGCTCAAAACCCAAAATACAAGCATCTAACTGGAATAGTAGCAAGTACCTTTAAGATAACGTATGCAGCTGCACCTCGATTTAGCTTTCCTGATTTATGCATGATTGTGAAATGAAATGACTAGACATACTCCACCCATTTTGTATGTCATGAGTTTAGTTTATGCTACCCTTGAATATAGGGGTGTTCAAAAATATCCGTAACCAATAACCTGAACCGAAAATCTGCTACCCAATCCGAAATCTCAAGTACCCGAACCGAAGTATTTTCAAATTTTGGTTTAGGTACCTGAACCAATATTTTTTTCGGTTTATCGGTTCAAGTATGGTCAAGCATTTTGAGAATTCGGGTACTTGAAGACCTGAAACTTTTTTTAAAAATTTTTTCAAAACTTTTTTTTATATTATCCTTTCTCTAAAGATTTGGTAAGTTAAATATTTTCAAATCTGAAGAAGGCAAGTACTTTGACTTCGTTACATTGTTTTATTTGAATGCATTGGATATAAATATGATGTTAACAAACTTATACCCTATGAAAGTGTGGACTAATTGATATATGAATGGTGATAAGATATCAGGTGGTATTCCCGTATTGTGTAGTAATTTCAAGTGTAACTTGGCATAGTACAACAATGTTTTATAGCATAAATTGAAATAATTATATTATGGATATAACAAAATTATTAGAAAAAAAAACATTTTAGAAAAAATGGGTTATTGGATAACCAAAAACCCGAACCAAAATTTTCGAGTACCCGAATTTTGGTTACCCGAATATTTCGGTTCGGATACGGTTCACGGTTTTACCAACCCGAAATTTCGCGTACCTGAATTGAAATCTCCTTTGGTTCGGGTACCCGAACCATGAACACGCCTACTTGAATATACTTCAAGGCCTCGTGCTCAGAATGCAAAGTAAATTCACTAGCCACCAAGCAATGACTCTAGTGCTCCAAGGAACGCACAATAGCATAGAATTCTTTATTATAGGTAGAATACTTTCTTCTTGAATCACACAGTTTCTCACTAAAGAAGGCCAAAAGGAAGGTATGAGATGTTCCCAACCACTGTTAACAACCAATAAGGTAGAGAAGTTGCTAGGCACGCCCAAAAAAGGAGTAACCACCTTGTTAACCAACCGGGTAAGAAAGCTGAATTTTATCGGTTTTTGTGCAGCCCTTTTGCCGTGGCCAAAACTAATTTGAGCTAGATGTCCTTGCTTGGGAGGAAACTTCGAGATGTTAACAAACCCCCTATTAACAAATCAAGGTTAAATCAGCCCTAAATTGCCTAAAATGTCCAACAAAGCAAACCGGGTAGATTAGGGGCTAATCTGGCGTGGTTTACAAAATGGCTTTGATTCTTCACTTTGCACTTGGTTTAACTTGAATTTCTTTGCTGGTCTTGATAGCTGACTTCCTTGGGAACCAAAATATGCAAAAATAATGGTCTTAAATCTCAAGAAGTCCTAAGTAATCTTGTACACAAAACTGGGCTGTTTAGCTAAATTGAACCCCGGGACCTTCTGTTTTGGACCCTAGCAGAATGTGGTTCATTTCTTGGACTTTGGCTGGCAAATGTGATTACCTTGAATGATTTGGACCTCCAAAGTAAGCTAACTTGATGGACCTCCATCACAAACCTAAAGAGTATGCGCAGGGTTCAATTGAGGCGTGTTAGGCAAGATCAACACATGCATGGCCGGCAGAGCAATCGTGCCATCAACAAGGCCATGCCCTTGATGCATGACAAGAAATGACAAAAATTGTGTATTCCAAAACAAGAAATCATCAACTTTTTCAAGAACAGTGGTAACGAAAATTTTGATGTTAATTGCTCAAAGGTTAGGATTTGTGGACGGCAACTTGAGGAGGGACGGAGCAACACTTCACATCGGGTTGCCACTCAAAACACTTGACAACCCAGCTGAAGGGGGCATGCCAAAGCCAAGAGAGCCACTCGGCAGCGACAACACCCAGCCAGTCGACAGCTGCAGGTAGAGGCTTGGCGGCACGGTAGGCTACGGTAGAAAGGACGTGGCCAAAACAGCTTTGGGCAAAGAGAAGCTGAGGTGCGAAAGCGACGAGGATTCAGGGAGAGAGTAGATAGGCAGAAGCGACGAAGAAGGCTGAGTAAACCCTGGCGGTGGACAGAGGTGCGGCAAGTCGGCGACCCGATCCCAGGCACAGATGGTGATGAGTCGTCGGTGGTGATCAGCGTTCATGGGCTGTCACCGTTGGCAGCCATGACACAAGCTAGGATTCAAGGTGGGGGAATTTTTTTTTTTGAAAAGGGAATCAAATGAGCTCTGATACCATGTGAAAGGACCAATGTAACAAACAACTTAAGCTAATAGTTGAAGGTCCAAGAATATGTTTATACTTTAATGCGCCGCCTCATGCGAATGCCCTTTGGGCTTGGAGCGTGGATGTTACAAAGGTTCTCTCTACCTTAATCAAAAAATAATATGGAGGCTACTGAGATTCGAATTTAAGACCTGTCAATTAGAAAGGCTCTGATACCATGTGAAGAATTTTGGAAGTGTTTGGCTCATCCAATATGGAAGCCAAGCGCTCTATTATATAGAAGTAAAAAAACATCAATTTACATTAAGGCCCTTTTCCTCTATTACAATGAGTGTGCGTGTGTGTTAATCCAAACGGCCAGTAGCATAAATAATTAAACATAAGATTACAAAGTATAGGGCTTTATCTTTTAACCTTTATTGCTAAACCATGAGCCCTTTTTCATGTGGCTCCTTGGTGCTTTAACTAATCTGCTGGATGACCGCTTTGCACATAATTCTTTGTACATACCAAATTACCAATAAGTGAAACACACTCCCAGTCAGTCTTTATTGATCCTTGGAAAAGCTTGATCTGAATGCTACAGTTTGTTTTTAGTGTAATATGCATCCCTCCTCTGTCCACAATACATGGGCGACTGAAAGCGCTCGACATTCTATTGTATTGCTACCCTTCACAAACCACCGTGTTCCTCCTTGTGAGTTCTTTTTATCCTATGCTTCATTCATTTCCATCTCGATATGGCCCCATTTCTTTGTCCTCCTATGAAGACTAGTTCGGCATTGTTTCCATTCAATCTCATTTTCCTTATTCCGAACCACTTCATATCATCTTGAGTCTCTTTATTCAAATCCTATATTTGTGATCTCTGCTCCCCAAAGCTATTCTTACACCTGTACTTAACATATATTCCAGAGAATAACAATAAACTGAATCATCCATTTCTGACCATCTTCCTTATTGTTAAGAAGCTAGCAGTCTAACTCTACTTATTTTCTTCACTGAATCCCCTCATCCTATGCAACCCTGTTTCCTAGTTGGCATCCCCTCCAAACTTAGTGCTTGGCAATCTCCAAACATTTGTTCAACTATTTCTAATTCAGTGTAACAGATTTGACACTCCCGATTTTGTCCTTAGCCTTCAATTCGTCTGTTTCTTCCAGTAGGGGAGCATGTTATATTGCTTTCCTAAAGAACAATGTTCCCCTTATTAGAAATATCTAGTGCCGTAAGTTTCTCCACATTTGGACGTCATTCTCTGAACGCTTTGCTCCTAGCTCTTCTTTAATAATAGTACAATAAAGTGACTTCACAGTTGGGGAAACCCTAAGGCATCCTAACACCTAGACTAACAGTACATTGCATGATATGTGCATGGCAACCTAATGATGATACCTACTTCTCCTCACTGGTGGTAAAACCTTGCATTCTCTAGATCTTTGAAGCTAGTTCGTACATAAAATAACTCTTTAAAAATTATTTCAAAAATATTTTCTTACCTTTCTCTCTCCAAACCTTCGGAAATGCAAAAAAACACAATTGAAAACGGGGTGAAAAACATGTTTTAGTGAAGTTATAAGCATGAGGCTCGAACATGGGAAATCGAGGTTATAATAGCAGGGGACAGACTAATAGGGTGTCTCGCAATCATACTCTCCAAGTCAAAACATTTAACCCAGGGTGATTGTCACTGCACTGCATGAAAAAGTTCAATGCTGGACCCAACAGCACTACCACTCTACCAGTGCCAACGACCTTTATTAGGGAGCCTATGGAGGCTGGGAAGATCTCCAAAATCTTTCCCAATTTGTTCATGGAATATGTTTGCTGCAGAATCTACAAAACCTTGAGGGACCCTACCACTAATTTTTGAGCCCTCTGCTTCCCCCTCAAAGGACACACACATACAATTCATCTCCTTCTTGCTAGAGTGACCATCCCTTCTCTAGTTTTCTTTCTCCTCTTTGTTAGAGAGATTGATCTTACTCTAGGCAATATTCTTTGCTAAGAGTAAAGGTCTTTGCTCTAACAAATTCTTCCCTAACGCATCTCTTTTCTCCATAAGCGCCAATTTTTTTAAGGTGGTTTTGGATTGATCTTCGTCGTACCTAAACAAAAGTTGGATCTTTGGAATTTTATTCTAAGGTCCAGTTGGGGTAAGTCCCAAGGGTTCATAAACAACATATAATCGGATTGTGTTGATTATTTATTTAGTCATGATGTGATTCTTAGTTGACTTCTAGTTTTTATATCGTAGGTAAAACTTGTAACTAATCCAAATGATCAACAAATTTTATTGCATTTTCTAGTTCTTCCGTTACAAAGAGCATGCTATGTGACTAAACCCAAAAGATCACCTATAAGGTTCATGAATTTGACGCGTAAATCAGTAAACAAGACAAATTGGCAAGGAACTTGACAATTGCATGAAATTATTTGGATTTCAAGATTCTCTTGTTGATGCCTAGCAAACGTTATGTTGAATGAGCAATGTCTATGAGCAGATTTAAGTCCCTATCATTGGTCTTACCTTCATCCTGTCGACCCAACTCTTGGCTAGTAACTTTGGAGTCAAGTTAGTCCCCATCCGAGATCATGGGGCTTGTTTTCTCAGAATCTTATTTTGAAAAGGTTTTCATATCTTCCTCAAAATATGACGACGATTCTACTCAATATTGCAAGCCTCAAAATTAGCTAATACAAACCCGAAAGAATAGTCGCTCATGCGAAGGCAAGAATTAGGGCCTCCAACAGCGGCTCCTTCAACTATTGGCTCCCTATCTCTGGTTAGGTTCCAGTAAAACAGTAAAGCTGGGTAATAAGTCGATTCGAGTGATCCATTTAATAAACGGGTCAATTTCATGTAAGTCTTGAAAATAGTTTACACTTACTCAAAGTTAAAAAATAATATGTTTTCAAGTTAAATAATTGAATTGTGTCAAATTCGAGTCGAAATCAGTTTGGTTCGTGTCGGATTTGTGTTTCTCTCACTAATTTCAAGTCGAGTTCAAATTGTATTATTATATTGAATCATGTTGTCCTTTGCTGTTCATCAAGTTGCATTGTTGTCATTTCTTTCAATGTTAGCCATTCCAGTCTTCCAGAAGATTCCCAGCTAATGTCCAATTCGATCTTGTACGCCTATCCAGAATAATCTCTCTCATTCCCGATGTTCCTAGCGAGGTTCCATTTCCGTCTTGCACGTCTATCCAGAATAATCTCTCTCATCCTCCCTCTCCTCTCACGCTTTTGAACATCTGTTTGTTGCATGGCAACCAATCTCTCCACCTCCTATTTTTGCGTAGTCCCCCGCTGCTAATTCTCTTGCTCAACCGCAGTCTCATTCTAGAGTTCATACCCCAAATAACTCTCAATTCCCGATTTTTTTTCCAAAATAACAATGAGTTATTTTTTTTCCCAAGTAGTACTGAATTTAGAATAGTTTTCTTAAAGTAACACAAGGTGACCTTTTAACCTAGAGTAGCAGATAACTTGTATTCTTTTACTTTAGTAATAATGATAATAATAATAATAATAATAAGGGGCTGTGGTGATCGGCTAGTAGCAACAGCGGGTTCAGGCGGGTTTTTAAACATTACATTATTATTATTATTATTATTATTATTATTATTATTATTATTATTATTATTATTATTATTATTA
>JACYFF010019584.1:76311633-76360334 GCA_017589665.1 Selenicereus undatus | reverse complement strand
TAAACGTTGCGAAAAATAATATTTACACAATCCTGTATGAAGTTGCCTATAATTTATTCTTGTATATAGTATATATTTTGCCATTGTAATTAGTTACATGCGTTTCCAATTGGGTTGGACATATGAAATGGAGATCTCTATATTTGCACTAACACTTGAACAATTACTCCCAAAGAGTGAAAGTGGACTTAATATATACTGCTATAATTAAATAATTAGAAAACACAAATCTAGTTTTTGGAAATACAAAATTTACATTTTTTTAACAAAAGTTAAATCCAATATTTCGAACATCCACATTATTCTCCACCATGACATTGTTGTGTAACATGGACCACATCCCCCCCCCCAAAAAAAAAAAACTATACAAGGTTTAAAACTAAATAGAAAGAATTATGTTATTGTCAAATGTTAAGTACTGCAGATGCAACTGTAATTGAGAAGGGACTAAATTAAGTGCATGTAGTCCAAGTCCATGGTCCACCTTCTTAAGCATATTTACTATATGTATGCCATCAACTTCAATAAATGGTTGAAGTATTGTACTATGTATTTCTATGCTTTTGTATTACGACTATGCATGGCTTCCATTTTGTTGTTGATTGAGTTGATGGAGTGATTGCTTAATGCTTCATTGCTTCCTTTTTTATTGTTGTATGACTTCCCTACTCTCTTAGAATTAACGGTTTAGGCATAAGCTTTATCATTTCTTTCTTCAAAGATCGTTCAGGCATCTATAAGTTCTTGATGCCCCTTGACAATAAGACCTGGTATATGGAAAACCATCCCCCCACTCCCCAAAGGTGTTAGCTGTAATGCTAATTCCCCAATGTTCACCAACACTTAGAACCCTACACCACAAGTCTGTGTTTCTTCCCTGTCAAATTTATTATTCATGATCAGGTTTGCTCTCTTATATGTGCATACTCTTGAGCCTAGTTCTAGTGTATCTTGGTCAGCAAAATCCCAATAGGACTCATAAATAAACTATAAAATGTTTCTATTCATTGAAATTATAAAGTTTTGACTAACAAAATCCGCACATAATTTAATACCAGAATACTTTATTTTGCTTCTCTAAGTTCCTCTTGTTGTTTGCATCAGCTTCCTTAGAAGGAAGTTCGTAGGAGTATTAATAAACAAGTTTTGCCGAGACATGTTGGTTTTCATGTTTTTGAATGGAAGTTGAATATTTTTCGATATCTAGTGGAGATTTGATCCTTGAGGTGCTCTGTTATCAATATGTTGCAATAATCTTGGCATAGGAAAAAGACAAAAGATGTCATTTAATTATGTCTTAATTGTGATTGCATGATACGACTTAATTTTCTTTTAACCTGTGACATTTTCGACGGTAAGAAATTAGTTAGATTCCAAAATAGATTAGAAGTCACCAAATCTCCTTAATTTTATTATTGAGGTATGTGTTTACCTTAGGTCTTCGTTTTTAATATATGTATAGAATTCTGAATTTGCTGCTAACTACTAATAATTAGACCTCTCATTGTCGATTGCACTTAGTGACTTGTAGGTCTTCTGATCCCACCTTCATTAAAATGCATCATATGTTGGGTTTTCAATCTATTGCACTTACAGAAATAGACCCATTGATGTTCATTGGGTCCGGTCCACTAAGTCTGCACGTTATGTGTATTTGTGCTGCAACATGACGTCCTTTGAACATCCCCCCCCCCCCCCCCCCCCGAAATATGTAGTTTTAAAAGTATTAAAGAACCATTTTTTTGTTTTCATGTCAATCGATGCGTAATCAAATTATTAATAATTAATATTCACAAATAATTCCGAATGACGACATGTAATATGAATCACATTTCATAGAATTTGGTAAAAATTACTAAAATGTCTAGTAAAAAAATTTGTGAACATCTATGTGAATCACATTTTTTGTAGAATTTGGGAAATAATATCAACCTATTATTAAATTGTGTTGTTAAATGGAGATTATTCCAGAATGAACCAAACACAGTAGAAGACAGAAATAGAGTTGTAAAAAATGGGCCATAAAATGAATTTCTGTGGAGGTTCGGAGATAATCTCACTCAATTATTATGAAGTTTATTTAGAAAATGTATCCTTGTAAAAAATTTTAAACGGTCAGATATGAATCATCTTAAAAATAAACAATAAAATGATTATATGACCTAGTCAAGGACACCTTAGTCCCCCCAATACCACAAGGAGTTTGTGAACAGAAACATTTTTCAATTGGTGCCCTACTTTCTCTAATTGTTGTCTAATGTATATTCCATCACCAACATAGAATTGAAAGGAAAATAACATATGAGACATATAACCCATCAATCAGAGCAACACAATTGACTAAAAATTTGGAGATAATATCATATGCCTAAATTGAAAGTTTCAGAAAATTTTGACATACTTTGGAGGAGATTGATGTTGAAATACAGGTTTGACAAGATTGGATCCAATGTATCCTGCAACTAAAAAATGCAAAATTGATGATTCTATGCTACATGTTCGTAATATTAAGAATCTTAAAAAATATATAAATTGAAAATGCACAACCACAATGTCAAGTGAAGTTTGTTTCAATTTGATTATGTTTACCTAGTAAGAATAGGAGGCTTGGAGAAATATGTTTTCAACAATCCAATTGATGAGTGGTGTATGATGTAGAAGATTAAAAGGGGGTTATAAGGTAGGTGTGAGATTGGGGGAATTGAAAGTCTTTTAAAAACAAACACACAATGCCATATATGAGGGGAACAACTGTGACTATTGAGCGGCTACTAATTTGTGAGTGTGTAGGAGTCTTGTGGAGGACGAGTTTGTGAGTGCATAGGAGGCTTGTGGAGGTGGAAACCATACTAAAAGTGACTACAACATTTCGTTTTAATATAAAGTAAATGAAAATACATATTATCTTGAAGTGAATTAAAGATTGTGTCCACTGCTTTGAGCCCGCGTCCGTTTGAAAGCATTGTGCATCTCAGTGCGTGTCCTCTTGAACCCTTGGCTGTTGAGCATCTCATCCTCCCCACCTTCACACCCTTCACCAAAATTGAAAACCAAAAATGTTCAACTGGATTATTAGCTTTTAACACCAGAAAGTCAGGCATAAGACACTGCCACAATGAACAGTTAAACACATACCTTGATTATGACGGATTTCTTCCCGTAGATGTAAATATAATCTCCAATTTTTCCTTCCAATCTGGTTGAGCAAGAACCTTCTTTTTTTTTTTTTGAGGTCAGCCACCGTTTGATCTGCATCTGTTGTCTGCATGCCATAGTCTCCACTGAATTCATCCACTAGTCTGTCTTCTACTCCTCTTCCCTTTTTCTCATGAAGCCCAAGGTGTCTTCTTTTTCCTTCCCGATTCTTTTTGGGTCGCTGCTGCTTCCGGTTTGCCTCCATTCCATCTCAGCCTCTTCACCGAGTTTAATTCTGGGTGCTGGATTACCACTAATCTTGACAAAGTTGGAAGATTTTGTACCATGACATACCCAATTGTAAGCCACCTCAAATCAACGGACCAACAACCATTTCGACCCCTAAATTTCAAACACACTTCCATGACTGAACTCATATACTTCGATGGAATTAGATGCTGGGATGGAGTTTTACTGGGTGAGGACATAGACTTTCATCTTGGGATGGGATTAGAGGTTGGGATGGAGTTAGATCTGGGGATGTAGCTATGGAGAGATAGAGGGGGACAGAGAGAAGAAAGAGTATCCGGAATGCAGACATTAATTCAAGGGGTAGATGGGTAGGGGTTTTGGGAGATTAATAGAAGGTGTTGGTGGGCAGAGAATGTGGGCAAGGACGGTTGAGATTAAAGCAACGTGTGGGCTGTCATAGATTGTGGCCAGGGACAGGTAGGTGGAAAGGAGGTTTTCAGGGTTGTAGATAGATGTAAATCAACGGCTACTGTTTAGGTTAGATTAAATCAACGACTGAAAATTGCAATAGAAAATAGTAGTTATTACAAGGTTACTATTATGTTTATAGATGGATTTGTTTTTGTTTTGTTTTCTATAAATGGAAAGGAAACTCACCACATAGCTCACCTCTCATGCAAATATCTTAGGTGATGAAAGACACAGAAGAGGAAAGCGGGAACAAGGCTTTAAAAAATTCTCACATCTCAGACAACCTTTGAACCCATACTTGCTGAAAGTTGGGAAATCTTATAATCATATGAAATCATATTTATAATCAAATGATCTTATAATCAAATGAAATCATATTTAACATTGTAGTTTTGCACAGGTGGCTCACGCAAATATAGATTCATTGCATAATTTCTGAAACGTGTGCCTCCGACCTTAACAATTTCTTCGTTGAACAAAAGGCAGACACCTGCAAGCTGTAGTGATTGCCCGATATAATATCACCCATCCCAGAAGCTCCGTACAATGGATGTGCCCATAGCCTCATACAATGTGACATCACATAAACCTCTTCGAAGCAAAGAACAATGTGAACCTTTTTTAAGCAGCTCCAAAATACGAAATAACAGCCAAATTAAATTTAATAGAAACTTTATAAAAGGCCAACCAAAGAAGAGTACTCCGGCAAAATGTGGCTGCTACGCCCACCAATATTGTAGACATTTAAAGGATGAAGTTTACACTCTTCCCACGTGTAGAGAACGGGGACACCAACACTAACATAACACACCAGCTAATTTTGTCTAAAAGTAGCCAATAATGGCGCTAGTTATTAAGCCAAAAAACCTGAAAATTAAGAACTCATAACCAGCATTCATCAATGAAAATGAGCTCCGAAATAGCAAATTCCACTCATTATGAATGTCGCAAGCTACAGCAAATAAATATGGCTTTAGCTACGTATCTAATTGAACCTGTGCTCAACGACACACATTAGCCTTGAAACCCCACCAGCAATATGCAACTCCTGAATGGGTTCTTGCAACCAGATCCCTGAGAGGAGCAACAGCCAAGACGCACTCGAAGAGCTTATCTTGGCGGAGGTGGAGGCGGCATGTGGTTCTTGGAATATCCTAACCATACCAAGATGCCAATGCCAAGAATGATCCATCCCATTGCATCATACTTCAAGTCATTGGATTTCTTCTTTTTTGTCGAAGTCTGTTTTAAAAAAAAAGAACAAGAAAAAGATGCAAACAATGGATGACAGTAATTATTAACAACTTTAGCAGGTAGTCACAAATTTACAGCAAAACACTAGTCGAAACAGTGGCTGATGAATGTCCCAGCGAACACAGCTGAGGCCTAGGTCAGACTTGGGTTGAAATGCAAAGCCGACACCACCCTACCCATCATACTAATTGAACCAAGCTGCCAGTAAATCAGGTCATTAGCCTCCTCTCTACCTTGGTACATGGACATTGTACCAGCAGCTCATAGGACAAGTTCCAACCATGAACTGGCCCCACCTTGGATAACAAATTCCTTCTATATAACTAACAGTCATCCACTCAGTGTCCCCCCTCGGCAACACTGTGGACAGGTTCAAACTGGTCCAAAGGTTCAGCAGTCCAACAAAACCTTGATGGGTCCACTGACCACTATTAAAAATAAATAATATGCATCAAATGGTACCCAAAGGATCTGCGGCTGCAAAGAGAGAGGGAATAAGGTTACTATCCAGCTAAAAAAATAAAGATCTTACCTTGGTAGATTGAGAAGACGAAGAAGCCCCACCGCCGATTACTTGTTGCCCTATGGGATGTTTGTGGATCTCAGCATGTAATTCTGGAGCCTAAAAATATGTTAAAGCAGATGACATGAGCCTAGGAATATGCAAGAGCAAAGGACATTAGCATACCTACCAACTACCAGCGCAAGGACACAATCAATTAAAGGATAAAGAGAAGTTGCAAAAATCCAACAATGAAACATTACAAGGGTACACTACAACAGGAGAGTATACCGTCACTGAATCCTTAAGGCCTCTTCACTACCCTTTTATACAGTTGCAGAAGCTAACGATTCAATTCTGCAGATTGTCTAATTAAATGATTTTTTGTTTTAAAAAAATGCGTTAGTTACTCTCACGTTCAAATTATTAATGTAAGCAGAGACCTTCGGATTTTCCTCAAGGGTAAAACCAGAGTATTGCCCCACTGAAGCCCTAAGACATTTTTACTACCCTCCTATAATTGCACTAGTTAGAGATTCAATATTCCACATATTATCCAGTCAAATAAATAAACGAAACCATTAGTTAGTCACTTAATCCCCAGCTAGAATCACCCCCGAAATGAGTTTTGTGATAACCTTCATCTCCATCGATTTGTGTTTTTGTGAATGCCTGCACGGGCACGTGTAGAGACAGACACAAAAGCTTTTGTGTGGGCAGGCTACATCCACAGTGATATCATAGAAAGCTTGGCTCATACTTAGACGAAAAACGATTCTGATCTCTGGCAGCCTAGGCATGCTTCTTCACGGGAAAGCTCCTAGGAAAAATAAACCGACCGCCTAAGGAGGATTAAACCAGTTTTCACGAGTTTAGATAAGTGGATGTGACTGAATGTTCTAGTGGATTGTGTTAGAAAAACAAATCGTAAAATAGCCATCAGGAGATGGTTGCATGAAAAAGTAAACAGCAGCCACAAAAGGGGAAGGGAAAAAAAAAACGATTTCACGAAAATCTAAAACCAGATTCCAAACCTAGATAGCAAAATTCTAAATCAGGAGCAGCAGGCAGAAGACAAAATCCCCCATGTAGCACCTGTAGAACTCAGAGACTCATACCGTAGTTCTCTCAACCTGCAGGACCTAGAGACTCATTCACAAAGGTTGCCCAAAGAAAGAGAACAGCAGGGAAAAGGGGGGTGGGGACTGGGGCACCTCCCATGAGCCCTCATTATAGTTTCGCCACTGTACGGTACGGTGGACAACAATGCCAAGACGTCAAAAGAGGGCACCATGACACATATAAAGGCTGTTGTGGTAGTAATATCTAGGAGAAAGGAAGCGGGGTAAATCAAAGGGCCCAAGAATGAAGAAGCATCCAACCAGACATCGCATGGCTGTCATTGATCTAAGAAATGGAGGACGATGTGGAGGCACAGGGAAGCTGAGATACGAGAATGATGATGGAAGAGTATATGGGCGGTAATAGTGGCAAGAATGGGGAAGATAAGGAGATGTAATTGGAGAAGGGCAGCCAGGAACTTTGCCCTACCAAAGAATCAAGCAAACAAATGGGAAATAATAAAAGAAATGCAAGGGTAGGAGAAATTGATAATCACACATAAATAATGGTAATGGCAGCTAGACTACGTAAGGAAGATACACATGTCCTTCGTCCACAATACAGAAAATCCACCCACAAAAACAGTTAAAACGGTTTCCTTACCTGAGCTTTCAGAAATGGTTGTTTCAGTTTCCTGTTCCACTCTCAGAATCTTTTACTGAAGTCTTAATGCATCCTTCTCAACCACAACACCAAAGATCCCAGTCACAGTATACAACCTAAGCTTCCCCCCATAAGCTTCCCCACATTTTTACTCATAAGTCCATACCATATCACCATTATACTGAGATAAAGGTAGATCAAAGAGCAAGCACGATTTATCAAATCACTCATCACACCTTCAATAGGGAAAAGGAAGATCTTGAACCAACAATAAGAAGAGACAATTAAGTGAAAAAAATGAACATGAGAAGGGCCTGATCTGAGACCTTTCAGAATGGAGAATAAAACGAGACAACACGCTTTGATGCGTTGGAGGTTAATATTGGAAAGATTCACCAGATGAAAATGCAGACTGACCACTGACGTCATTATAGCTATCAAAGTTTGCCCTGCATAGTTATAGGTTGGAAAGGTGGGGGTGAGGACAAGCTATAAGAAAAAGAGAGTGATGGTATGGGATAAACGAGAGAAAATGGCGCAATACAGATTTAAATATCTTTAACATGATGAAATCCCTCATCTCACAGCTCCCAAAATCATTTCCAGTTTGCTCCCAGCAAGTTAATAGAAGCGTGAACTGCATCAGAAAACCAGATCCAAGGTCTTCAGGCAAATGCATTCTTTTTGAAATTAGAATTAGAAGACAAATTCTACCCAAGAACTACGCATGCCAAATGGATCATTAGAACGATCACCAAATGTAACCTCAAATTAAAGATTTAGATGTGCAGTGAACGAAATAGATTTAATGATAAAATAGGATCCTAATTGTACTTGCTGGTAGAATTTGGATTTTATGATTGCATATAAGATCAAACCCAACCACTGCATGATTATTATTTTTTTTTTAAGACTCGCCCATATTGCTCTGACCCAAGCTAGCACCAGCAGAGCTTCGTTCCCACCCCCACCATGATTTGGTTTACGCCACTTCTACCCCTAATATAGATAAAACCAACATCTGTGCCAAGAATGCAAAACATTAACAAAATAGTTGATCTGTAAACGAACACCCATACTATACACGAACACTCCCGTAGCACGAAAGTATGAGAGAAGAAATAGATAACACACATCCAATCCATCAGAATGCTCCAAAGCCCCAACAACGTTGAGGTGGACACAAGAAGGTATATTCCAATACTATCCTACTTCTCCACGACCAACACATTTCGCCAGATTAGATGACAAACATCTTATGTATAGATAAAGAGACATCAAACATCAACGTCTCACCCACCAAGGCACACAAATGGCAATGTGACACCCAGTCGCCCACTATCAATTTGACACAACATACACCAAATCAAGGAAATACTAGGATGCCCTTGTCCAGAAGGCATACAATTTTCTAGTCACTCCTCACTACAGTGTACAATGAAACAAGCAAGCACGTCACTTGCACTACCCCCACCAGGTCCTACCCATCAAGCTGGCCAAGATTGGAAACCTAATATGGATCAGAACCTACTGTTTGAGTTGGTTATCCCCGCAAGAGTTAATTCTATCAAAATGGCATTAGTTACACATTCAATTTACAAGGTAAACATGAACGATATCGAGGAATCACAAGATACGTCACTAAGTAACATTCTCCATTTAATAGTAACCCATCATCAGCTCAGCTGAATACAAACTCATTTAGTTGAGTAAGAGAGAAATTTGTACCTTTGCGGCCACCTCCAGGGACTTTTTATACAACTCATTGCTAGGATCCTATAAAAGGGCAAACAGCTTCAGTTACAAATCCCACAGACCCAATTTCAATTGCTCAGAAGTCAGAACAAACACATACATTTTTTTATTAAAAAAATCTTTCAAGGGGATTTTTCTTTTTGGGGGGAGGGGGGTGTTACCTCCTCGACTGCTTGCTGGAAGTAGTCAGCCGCCTTCTGGAAGTAAACTTTAGCCTCTTCAAGGTCGGGAATCATAAAAGCTTGCGTGGTATAAGCATTAGCCATACACCACATTGCATCATGTTTGTTCGGATTAATCGTCAGTGCCTCCTCCAGCTTCGATATCGCCTCTATTTTTATTTTTATTTTTGAAAAAAAAAACCCCCATGAGCCAAGTTCATTCAAAAACCTAATCTTTCTACCCAAAACCTACACATATCAAAGAAAACCTGATATAACTAGACAACCAAATTAATAGTAAATTAGAAGGGGGGGAACCTGTAAGCATTTTCTTGGAGTCTGCAGGCCCCTGAAACTGAGACAACTCGATCAAAGCTCCTCCCCATCTCGTCAAATTCTGCAAAAATACACCAAATTTCAGCGACATTCGGCATCTCAATTAACAGATAGATAGATAGATAGATAAATAGACAAAAGGGAGGAGCGATTAGAGAGAAGAGGAGACGAACATCGGCGTCGAGAGGGCTTTTGGCATAGTTAACTTCAGCAGTTTTACGGGCATGCTCAAAGAAGAGCAGCCGGTCAAAGTCACTGCCCATATCCATCTTCTGCGACAATTAGTTTTCTCTCTGTTTCTCCAATCAGAGGAAGGGTTGAGAAGCTAGGGCTTTCAATGGGGGTAAGAGGGGAGAAACGATACTGTAGAGACGCAAGACGGCTATCTATTTGTAAACTTATTGGGGCTTTGGGGACACAAGATTTTTCCGTTTCTTGGGGCGGCGGTTTGCGTTTACGGTTGGATAATTTTTCCGGTTTCTGCATTCATGTGAGAGTCCGACTCTTCGTCGTAATGGGCTTTGTCCCTCGTCGAACTCATAACTGATTTAAGGCCTGTTCTGTTTGTAGGTAAATGAGGTTGGTAAAAGGTTGAGGTGAATTAAAGTTAATATTTTTTTTTAAGTAAATTAAAATAGATTAAAGTTAGTTAAAGTTAGTATATTTTTTTTTGTGGTGGATTGAAGTAGGTTACAATAATGAGAATGTCTGACAATTTATTAAGTTATTGTAATTTTTAGTGCATTTTTTCGTTGAATTGCAATTTCACAATTTTGTAACTATTTTTCTGGAAGTTGGAGGCCGGTGCAACTTGTCAATTATTTTTAACGATTTGGGTTACAAATTATTAAATTTATGAAGGGGTGAATTGAAATTGACTGAAGTGGGTTGAGGTAGCTTGAAGTGAGTTGAAGTGAGTTGAAGTGGGTTGATGTTGGTATTTTTTTTTCAGATGGGTTGAAGTTGGTTGAAGTGGGTTGAAGTTGGTTGACGTGGGTTGAAGTTGGTTGACGTGGGTTGAAGTTGATAAATCTAAAATGACCTACGAAAAGAACGGGACCTTAGTTCAAGAATAAATTCAGTTAAACTGAGTTAAATAGAATAAGACCTAAGTCCATTTTATTTCAATCCTCAAAAATAATTTCAGCTTAAAAAAATAAGTTTAATTTAGTTCTACTTAGTAAAATTAAGTTTAGGTTAATTCAATTCTGAAAAGCAATTTCAACTTAAGAAAAATAAGCTTAATTTAGTTCTCCACAGTAAAATTAAGTTCAAATTACTTCAAATAAGCTTACCAAAAATAAGTTTAAAAAAATATGGCCTTAAAAAGCTCAAATCAAATAAGTTCAATCCAAATTATAAAAAAAAAAAAAGTAGATATGGTGTTCAAAAAATAAGTCTACAATAAGCCAGAACACGTTAAGAATAAATTTTATTCTCTTCAACTAATGCTTTAAAAAATAAGTTCAAATAAATTCAATTCAGAATAAGTTTAATAAATAAATTCCAAATAAATACCATTCGTAATAAGTTCAATAAATAAGTTCATCATAAGTTAATTAAATTCATAATAATTGTTGAACGTAACATAAACTAAACGTCTAATAAATTTATTTGCTGAACCTAATCTAAGCATACATGCCAAACATATAGACTTATTCTAAACTTATTCTACAAGAAAATAAGCTAAAGCAACACTCATGTCCGAGTAAGACTCTAGGTCAAAGGGTGGTTATGTCGTTGGTCAATTTTTTATTTAATTTCTTTATGAATCTCACCATAAAAAGTTGGTTAATCTGATCGATGAAATGTCCACAGATTCAAAGTAGAGGAGTTATAAATCTTTAAAAGCTTTTTTGGGAGAGAAAAATCATTAATAGAAATCCATCAACAATTACATTGATAATTTTTTAACAAATATAAATATCAGAATAGATCCTTATATCAACAGGTTTAATGGTAAAAATACGTACGATCAACTCTATACATTCAACTATGTCTGATAGGGAATATGTATGGTTTGTTGGCTGATAGGGAAATATCAAAATAGATCCTTATATCAACAGGTTTAATTAATTGCTATATGTTTGTTGGCTAAGCTTTGGGGTGAGTCGGTTCCTATAGCTATTATTATCACTAAGACTAAACTTGATTGGAAACATGTTAAGGAGTCAGTAGAACATATTGAGCTGGGGAATGGGTGGATTCTCTTTAGGTTTCCTACTATGTCTGTGTTCAACCAAAAATTATGATATTTTATGCCCTTTTATTATCTAATAATTGCTCGAAATAAATTATTAATTTAGGATTTTAATATCAGTTTATTTGTTTTGTAGGAATTTGAGAAATTTGAAGAATAAATAAATTGCTTGGAAAAAAAAGAGAGAAAGTTGAATCAAAAAGGGATTGGATTTAGAACAAGCTTTGGATCAAGATAAAAGAACAAGAAGGAGCCTCAAACCTAGCTAGTGTACCAGGCCATGGCCCGTTTCCACATGTCCAGACCTAGTCCCTTTCCCTTATCTTCTCTCCATTTTCGCTTTGGCCCAGGCCCAAACTGGGTATGCACTGAAGCCCAACCCGCTCTAGCCTATCTTCAACAGTCATGTGCAAAGCACGTGACCCAACAGTAGGCCCCTCCCCAGCCTTTCTTCTTCTTCCTTGTGCCTTCTCGTTTGCCCAGTAAACTGAAAGCCCAAACAGAGCCATCCATGGTTCTTCTTATTCCCCATCGAAATGGCCATGGCAGGCTCTTCATTTTCCCCAATTTCTCTCTCCCCCGAACATTTAATCCATCATCATCACCGTCATTCTTTCATTAGTTACAGAGTTGATTGAAGGGCAAACGAAGAGGGGAAGGCATATTAGCGTAGATATTAGAGTAGGATTTAGTTTCATTGCTCTTCAATTTCGAGATTTAGATCTTCAGTTTTCAGTTTTCGATTTTATGTTGTCATCATATTTTGGTTTTCGATTTTACGTGTGATCTGTTATTAGATTCAGTTTTTGAATTTCCCCTTGCATCCAGCCTTGTTCAATTGTTCTGTTCTCCTTTCCTATTTCCCTTTTGCTGTTTGCGTTGGCTCAACCCCAGATTTAAGTTTTGAAGTTTTGATTTCACCATTAATGGAATGGTAAGGCAAAGCAGGGTTGGTGGAATGGATCCGGTTCAATCTACCGTGATTCAAGCCATCAGTGTTCAATCTTCAGCTTTTGTTTTCAACCATGGTTCATTTCTTTTCAATTCGAGAACAGTTGGTGAGGTTGTGAGTTTAATTTCTATTTTTAGGATTAGTAGGTAGTGTTAGTTTAATTGCTATTATTATTGTAATTAGTCCGGAATTAATTTTGGTTTAGTTTATTTGAGTTTGTTGCAATTTCGTAGATAGTTAGTAACCTAATTTCATAACCCATCCCTGAGGAGGATACCCGTAAGTCTTACAATGATAAAACTGTATACTTACGGAATTCACGACAAGTTTTTGGTGCCGTTGCTAGGGATGACGTTGTGAAATTTGGTTGCCTCGAGTCGTAGTTTAGTATTCAAGTCGTTCGAATCATTTTCGTTTCAATTTTAGAGTTATGATTTTTAGTTTTAGTTGAGTCGTTATTTCATTTTAGAAATTTAGTTTAGTTTTAATTTTGAATTTAGTCAATATTCTGATTTCGATTTTTATTTTTGTCAAGATTAGTTTCAATTTTATTTTTAGAGTTTATAGGTTGCTGAAAAAACAATATTGACGAATTTGGTTTCTATGCAGCACAAAGATCCAAGGCTGAACTGATCCAAAAATTACAGCTCCGTGCAGATTTTTCTTTAATTTCAGCATTATGTTCGAATTTTCTGGGCAAATTCTGGTGTGATTTTTAATATTTTGATTTTTTTTCTAGATTCAGTATAATGTTTAGAGTTTCTGTGAATTTTTGTGGAATTTTTGGAACTGTCATGATTTTTCTGTGAATTTTTGACTTAATAATCTATTTGCATTTTTCTGCACTGTTTGGGGATAGAAAAAATTCAAGAAAAAATATATTTATGTCCCTTGTGATTGTGTGGAATTTTTTGTCTATTTAGTTCTAATTTTGGGAGTTTTATTTTTTGTTTTAGTTCTATTCTTTAGATTTAGCTTGTTTAGGTTTTAGTTTATTTTCTATTTTGTTTTAGTTGCAGTTGTGTTTCTGTTTTTGTTTTTGTTTTAGATTGAGTATATTTCTATTTTCGTTTTTGTGTGTCAAAAAGAAAAAAATATTTAAAAAATGCTCTTCTTTTGTGTTTGTGTTCATTTTATATTTTGTGTGATGTTGGAGTCATTTTGGTCTTTCTTTTATTTTGGTAGCATAGTTTTATTTTTGTTAGTTTATTTTGTTTTGTTCATTTGATTATTTGAGTCTCTTCTTTTTGTTTTATTCATTGGTGTGTAAATAGTGTCCTAGATGCACTTTCTTTCCTAAAAAAAAGTAAAAAAAATTAAAAACTTGAAAATCCAAAAAAATTGAAAAATTCTTAAAATTGAAAAAAAAACCACTAGATTCAAGAATGCCAGTTTTTAATTTCCCACAATTTGAGCATGAACCTTTCTGGAGCTATTTATAACGACTTAATGATTATCGTGCTCAATTGAATCAAAATTTTCAAAAATGGGAAATTTGTGAGGTCATTGCTGTGGGCCTGAATTCTGAATCTTGGGGTTATATTGAGTTCATTTATCCTGGAGGTGTATTAAGATTGTTATCTAAAACTTCAAATGAGGTTTGGGATTTCTTTGAAAAATTAGCTTGGGATACTTACAAGCTTACACGCTCAGAAGAATTTTGGTTACCCACTTCATAGTGAGTCTGTTATTCTTGTTAATCCTTACCCTCAGGATCATTTTATAGATTCATATGACCCCTCTTATTCTTGTGTGTCCCCTGTTTTGTTTGAATATTGTGACTCTTATGATCATGATTCTTGTAACTGTCCATACCGTACTTATGTTGATGCTACTTGTGCAAGTGTAGAAAAGAAGATAAATGAATTAACTGATAAAATGATAGAGAACATGAAAGTGAGAATTGCTTAATATTCTCAATGTTTTAATCAAAGTAGGGAGAATTGTAATGAGCTTGACTCTAGTTTAGGATCTCCTAAACCTGAAGTTAGTCTCTATGATGATTTAGAGCCGTCTTATCTCGCTCGACCCGATTTGAATAATGACATGCTTTTGCCTAGTGTAGAGCAAGAGGGGGGACTTCCTTACATCTCTATCACAAGGCCTTACACCTCACACTAGCTCACCTATGGACGTCACTGAGGATGTCCTAGTTTCTGCCGACTCACCCGCTCCTTTTCATCATTCTCGTGAGTTTGAGGAGGGTGAAGACCTTGAGAGTGCTAGTGAATTAAATATGAGCGTCACACCTGAAATTGAGCATGTTGATTTCGATGAGTCAGACGATGCTATTTTACAGGAGACAATTGTGGAGGTAATTGCACCCACTACTTTGAAATTCGACAATGATATTCTTTCTATAGAATATGAATATTTTTCATGTGGGTTTGATGTCAATGTGGGTTTGGATGTAGACCTGTGTGCCGAATATGAATAGTTTTCTTTTGAACCCATCCAAACTGACCTCCTTTTTGGACACTGCAAGTCTAACTTTGTTGACTCTGAGAGCATTGCCAATAAGAAATTTGCTTTATACCAGACTCGTGCACATTTTGATATTAACAGACTTGTGCACTTTCCCCCCACCATTTTGCTTAGATTGATCCTTTATGATACCCCAATTTCTAGGCCGATGACCCACCTACTGGAAAAGGGCCCTTATTTGTGCTGCATTGATAAGGTGGATGTATTTTACTTGGCGCCAACTTTCTTATTTCTTCTACGTTGATCTTGGTGAGAGTTAGTCTTCTGTATTTGACAAGCTACTTCGTACTTTAACGAGTTTTGATTTAAGTAGCGATGTTTTATTTGATATGGAGTGGCTTATGCTCCATGAGCCTCTATCTAAGCACATTTCACGAGGCTATAGCTTAGGTGTACTTTTGCACCTGACCTAGTATAAACGTTCCTCTTTATCTCTTCTTTTTATTTTGTTTTCGTTTGTATGTATTTGTTGCTTTGTTTTATTTTTATTGTTTTCTTTTTGAGTTTTAGAGTCATGTCATTTTTCTTTCTTTTTGAATCTTAGTCTTCTTTTTTTATATTTGTTTTTCTTTTTAGTTTTTTTTCTTTAGTCTGTTTCTTTTCACTCCCAATGAGGACATTGTGCGATTTAGGTATGGGGGTAGGGAAACTTTGAAAGGAAAATTTTAAAACAATTGAAAATTTGAAAATCCTTCAAAAAAAAATTTGAAAATTTTTGAAAAATTCAAAAAGATTTTGTTTTGTTTTTGGGGAACCTTTGTGCTAAGTTTTTAAGGCACACAAGGACACAAGAGGGGGGGTGAATTGTGTCTTCCAATTTTTTAGTTTTGTTTCAAAACACTCGTTAGATCTGTTGGGAGAGGTGTTTGTATTAAGGCAAAAACAAAACTTTGAATGCGGAAATAAAGGAGGCACAAGATTTTACGTGGAAAACCACCTCTGGCCCAATGGAGGTGTAAAAACCACGACCTACCTCAGTAGGATTTCAACAAACACTTTCACTAACACAGGCCAAGTTCGTTACACTATGTAACACACGTGACAACGTCACACACGTAACTTAGTCTCCCCCGAGACTCTAGTTACACACACGTAACTATTCTCCACCTGAGAATGAGTCACACAACACGTCCAAAGTCTCCCAAGACTTGGACACACTCTAAACTTAACTGATGACAGAAAAGAATAGAAGAACACCTTACTTTTACGCTTCTAACCAAGCTAAATGTAAGGTACAATTACTAACCTTACTATGCTAGAAAGAATGACTCAATTTAGCACACTCCTTAGAGGTTTTTCACTCAGAGAATAAGCTCACAAAAAATTCGATGTTTGCCGTGGAAAACCATTTTGAAGAGACGAGAAGCAAGTGCTTATATACCCACAAAACGCAAGGATTTGATTTCGATAATAACTCTGAAAATACTCAGCAGATAATAGGAATAAAATTTCTCAACAAATATCTTTTTATGAAATCATATCTTAAAAGATAAGATAAAATCTTTTGAAAAATCTTTTCAGGAGACCAATATTATTTAGGAAATTATTCTTTCTAAAACACAATCTTATCAGAAAATCGATCCTAAATATATTAGGAATTTTGGCAGTAGGACAACTCTTGAAAATCTTTAAAAACCGATTTTTGCACTCACTGCCCTCAGAGCATTGCAGACTTGTTTGTCCAATTGTTCTGAGCAGTGTTTTGAGTTAGCTTAAATAATTCCTTCAAGGTGAGTGTTAAAACAAGTTTTTCTTTGGCATATTAACAAGAATCTATAACCAGTACTTAGCCCTAAGACTCTAAAGACTCTTGTACTCTCCTAATGATGTGTACATATATCCACTTTGATGATTTCAGCTTCTTCGACCTGTTCTTCAGGGTGTTTGCAACTTCTGTCGCTTTCAACATACAATTTTATCACATAGCTTCAAGCATGATATTTCAAATTGATCTCCAGGATGTTTGCAATCTGTCTTATCACATGATTCTAGCACTCAACTCAAGCCCAACATAATTAGTACATTTGGGTTGTAATCATCAAAACCTTATATAAGATCTGATTCAACACTTTGTACTTTTCTAATCAACTTAAATCCTCTGTGCTTTGATTGTTAGCTTGTATGGAAGCATGATGTGCATGTTAGGTCTCCATCCTCGGTGTGTCATTCTTAGCCCTAATTCTAACCCCAATTGTTCATTCTTGATATGTAATCCAATCCCTATTTATATCATCCTCATTGTCTTAAGGTCTTAGTCTTTCATGATTGGCTCTCCCACTTGTCTTGGATACGATTACTTTGTTCTTTTTGTTTCTATTCAGAAAAAAAAAGAAGATAAAAAACGGAAATAAAAATGAAGAAGAATGAAATGAGAAAGAAAATGAAAAAAAAAGAAAGAAGCGAAATAAAATTGGAATGACAAGTTACCCTTTGAGGCATGCACTACTGGGCGTTACCATTTGAGGCATGTGCTACTAGGTGTTACCCTTTGAGGCAATACTGCTACTAGAAAAGCTTGCTTCCAATGTTAATAAATCAATAATGTAATTTGTGTCAGTTGAGTGGGTTGAGTTTGATTTTGGTAAACCTAAGCCCTAAGATGATGATACACTTGCACACGAGCACTGAGATGGATTCAAAGTCTTGATGTGCAATTGGGTGAAAAATTAGTCTTTTGATGTCATTCATGGGGAAGAGAGCCTTGATGAGTGCATTTTGTTTATATGTAGGCCAATATCTTTGCAACTCGGGTGATTCAGTTGATTAGAATGTGTATATATCTTTCCCCAGTTTAGTACATATCAATTTTTGAGAAACAAAACCAATTTTTTTTTTTTGAGTTTCTGCTTATGTTTTCTTTTATATATTTTGAGGTATATCTTTTGCAAACTCTTACGAGACCTTACTCGTCCACTAGAGGTGACATAGGGGTTTAAAGGGCTTGTTGTACGTGCTAAGTGCAACCGTGATTCCTACGAAAGTGAGTTAGGATTTTATTTTCCTTTCTCTATGATTTTTAGTTTTGTTTTACTCGAGGGCGAGCAAAACTTTGGTGTAGTGGTATTTGTTCAACCAAAAATTATGATATTTTATGCCCTTTTATTATCTAATAATTGCTCAAAATAAATTATTAATTTAGGATTTTAATATCGGTTTATTTGTTTTGTAGGAATTTGAGAAATTTGAAGAATAAATAAATTGCTTGAAAAAAAAAAGAGAAAGTTGAATAAAAAAGGGATTGGATTTAAAACAAGCTTTGGATCAAGATAAAAGAACAAGAAGAAGCCTCAAACCCAGCCAGTGTACCAAGTCGTGGCCGTTTCCACATATCCAGACCTAGTCCCTTTCCCTTATCTTCTCTCCATTTTCGCTTTGGCCCAGGCCCAAACCGGGTATGCACTGAAGCCCAGCCCGCTCTAGCCTCTCTTCAACAGTCACGTGCAAAGCACGTGACCCAGCAGTAGGCCCCTCCCCAGCCTTTCTTCTTCTTCCTTGTGCCTTCTCGTTTGCCCAGTAAACCGAAAGCCCAAACAGAACCATATGTGGTTCTTCTTCCTCCCCGTCGAAACGGCCATGGCAAGATCTTCATTTTCCCCATTCTCTCTCTCCCCAGAACATTTAATCCATCATCATCACCGTCATTCATTCATCAGTTACAAAGTTGATTGAAGAGCAAACGAAGAAGGGGAGGCATATTAGCATAGATATTAGAGTAGGATTTAGTTTCATTGCTCTTCAATTTCGAGATTTAGATCTCCATTTTTCAGTTTTCGATTTTATGTTGTCATCATATTTTAGTTTTCAATTTTACTTGTGATTTGTTATTAGATTCAGTTTTCGAATTTCCCCTTGCATTTAGCCTTGTTCAATTGTTCTGTTCTCCTTTCCTATTTCCCTTTTGCTGTTTGCGTTGGCTCAACCCCATATTTAAGTTTTGAAGTTTTGATTTCACCATTAATAGAATGGTAATGCAGAGCAAGGTAGGTGGAATGGATCCTGTTCAATCTACCATGATTCAAGCCATCAGTGTTCAATCTTTAGCTTTTGTTTTCAACCATGGTTCATTTCTTTTCAATTTGAGAACAGTTGGTGAGGTTGTGAGTTTAATTTCTATTTTTAGGATTAGTAGGTAATGTTAGTTTAATTGCTATTACTATTATAATTAGTCCGGAATTAATTTTGGTTTAGTTTATTTGAGTTTGTTGCAATTTCGTAGATAGTTAGTAACCTAATTTCATAACCCATCCCTGATGACGATACCCGTAAGTCTTACAATGATAAAACTGTATACTTGTGGAATTCACAACAGTCTGATAGGGAATATGTATGGTTCAATCGACCCTGGTTTGTGAAAGGTATCAACTTTGTTCTTAGTGCTTGGGTTCCTTGTTTTGATCCATACTACACTTCAATTGAAAGAATTGATAAGTGGGTAAGGATATCTTATCTTCCCTAGGAGTTTTAGGAAGAATATATCCTAATTAATTTGTTCAATCCTATTGGGGATGTGATTATAATTGATCATAATACTCTTCTTCGAAAAAAAGGAGAGATTTGTTAGAGCTTGCTTGAACAATAATGTTACCTAGCCTTTACATGGTACCCTTAACATTCGCAACCCTATCCATCAACTTAGCATTCCTATTACTTATGAAGGTCTCGACAAAGTGTGTGTCCTATGTGGTGGTAGTTACCACCTTCTTGAAATCTGTCCTAGGCTTCTAGTGGCATCTAAAATTGAGACTTTGGTTGAAACATTTTGAGTTCATGTTCTAGTAGATGTCCCTTCTACTTCTTCTGCTAATGACACAGCTAATCCTGGAGAGATGTGGACTAGGATCGCTTGTAATAAGAGGGGGAGATTCTTTTCCATTTCCCATGAAGGGAGACAACATTCAATGAGCATCAAATTTAATGAAACTAACTCGTTGACCCTAGTCCTTCTTTTGTGCAAACTATAGAGAATGGGGCCAAGGAGAAGGGAAAAGTTGTTCTTCATGAGTATGACTTTAAGAAGGTGGTTCGTGATAATGTTAATCTTCATAGTTCTATTGATGTTAGTAAATCTCGTGATGGGAAAGGATCTTTTTCTACTAAGTCCCCATCTCCAGTGCATGGCCTCTCTCCCACTGGTTTTGTTCTAGTAAGCCCTACACCCAATCCTACTTTTCCTTTGCAAGCAACATAAATCTATTCTTCCCCTTCACATGACTCCTTCTATGACCATCAAGGAGGAGAGGATGTCATGGATTATGATGGGGAGGAAGACTTTTTCCTTGAGAAAGATTGCTTGAAGGAACATGCTATGTCTACTGAATCTTTAAAGAAGAGGAAAATTGAGGAGGGGGAGTAGTATTCCTCTCACTCTTTTACTTAGTTTACCATGGGGTGGCTTTGGTTTTTTTTTTTTTTTTGGTGATGCTGAGGACATGTACTGATTGGAATGTATGCTTCTATTACTTTTAGTTTTTTTTGGATTGGATTACAGTATGATGGGGGTATGTGTTTGCACAATGGTCTTGGACCTTTTGCTGTGTATTGTCATCCTCATGGAGCTCATTGGGTTATGGTCAGTAGTACCTTTTGTTGTATTATAGTTTTTAGGGAAGTTGGTGCCCTAGCATCTTGAATTAGTCTATGTAATGGTTCTAATAAGCATTGGTGTGTTTTGGTTATTGATTGTTAATTAATGAATGGTTTATTTTTAGTGTATGAATGAGGAGTTTGGAAACTCTTTGACATTATATTTCTAATCATATCATTTGTTCCTAGTAGCATTTGGACTCCCATTTCTTGTCCAGCATGTTGCTAGAGCTGTAATTGCCCATGCTTGATTTTCTTTTTGAAAAAACAGCATGTAATGCCATGTGTTGCTAGACCCTATTCATCTAGCCAGACATGCATTTGTGTTGTTTTTCTCTTGCTTAATGATGAGGAAACGGCAATGCAAAGATATGCTAAGCCCATTATTTCATTTTCTTCTATCAATTTATGTTGTATTTTGGAAAATTAGTGTTATGAGATGCCTTTTTTGGTTACTGGAATTTTTTGGAATGACATATTCACTATTATTTTGTACCTTTCTCCATATTTGAACTACAACCCCTTTATGAGCCACTACATGAATATTCGAGTGGAGGTTTATTGCGATGTTTCTCTAACCGATGCTGGGTTTGGTTTAAAGCATTTTACTCCTACCGCATTCCTATGTCTCTATTCTCTTCTCATTACATGGTCAATAGGTAACTAATGAGTCTATCTATGGTCAGAGGATAAAAGGTGAAAATCTTATGGTCCATGGCTAGTCGATTGAATGATCCATGTGGGTCAAAGGAGTCTTCTTTAGTCTCTGAATGGTATGTGCAGTTATGACAATATTCTGGTATTGTTTTTGTATCATTATTCTCTTAGCATGCAAGCTCTAATAGCTTAATCTCTTGGAGTTTTTTTAAGATGCTCAAGTAGCCAGGGCAATTTTCACCCAACCGTGATGTTCATCATCTACGTTTTGTCATCTGTAGAGTCAACTCTTGTATGATTCTTCTTCAAAAATTTTGTAATTGATCCTTGTTTTTTTTATGGTATCTTGTATTATGCTAATCATATTGTTTTTCTCTTGAAAATTGAATTATCTTGTAGCCTATCTGGTGAAGATGTGTCTTTGCAAGTCTATGCCTAGAAGGGATGTCTTTATTTCTTGCATATGACTTCTGTTGTTTTTTTATTATCGTTTAAACTCATGGGTTGTACCATTAATACTTGTATATCTTACTCTTGCTCCTATTTTTTGCATTCATTTAAAAATGACATTCAAGGTACTCAATGGTGGGGCCATGCAAAACTTAGAGTTTTAATGCATCTGATGCTCCATAATCTAATGTCCTATTGGCCTATGTTGTTTAGGCATAAGTTGAAAATGGCAGGGATGGACATAAAGGTTTTGCAAAACTGGTTCTCCTACTCGGGCACAATTAACCCCTTCTTTATTCAACCCCTTCTTTTATGATGTAACTAATTTGTTATTTTTGTGTTAAGTTTAGTTTGCTAAATAAAATCAACATTTCCTTCCCATACATGAAGCTATTATGTTTGAAATACCCTCAGGATCAATGAAACAATTGGTGGAGGTCACCACTCTTTAAGCCTTTTTAGTATGAAAATAGTTTGTTGAAATGTATAAGGAGCAACGAAAAAAAAAGCATATTCACGACTGGATGTGGGATTTATTAATTGCGCTATCAGACCTAACATTTTAATGTTGCTTGAGACAATGGTTAACAAGCATAATACGAACATCATTGTTAATAATTTGGGATTTTCTCACTTTGACTTAATACCCATTGCGTCAACTACACTGAAGGAATTTGGTGTCTTTGGAATAATATTAATGTTAAAGTCGAGGTTTTAGCTAAAGATAATAGAGCTATACATTGTCATGTAACTCATAAAGTCAACAAGAAACATTTTGTACTTTCAACAGTCTATGATCCTGCACAAGAAAGTGAAAGGGATACTTTCTGGCACCACCTTACAGAGCTTTAAAATATTATTCTTCTTCCTTGGTGCATTATAGGTAATTTTAATGAAATGCTTCACCCAGCTGAATAAATTGGAGGCAATATGTTAAATATAGCTAAGATCAGAAGGCTGAATGGTTTTTTGTCACGTAGTAGGAGTACTGATGCAACTATCCAAGATCATATTTTTCCATGGAAAAATTGTTACGGGGACAAGTAATTTATTAAAATTTAGATAGAGCTATCTTCATGGAAGATTGCATGCAATTATTTCCCAACTACCTTGTCATAAATGGCATGTTCTCTTGTTCAAACCATGCATATGTCTTACTCAATATAGATCCACCTTTTTTTGCCCAGAAGAGGAACCAATTTTAAATATCAGCATTTGTGGGCATAATGCCAAGATACTCACTATTTGGTTAAAAAAAATGGGCTTACTAGAATCTTGGGCACTCCTATGTATCAATTATAGCAAAAACTGAAAAAGATCAAACTTGATCTCAAATATTGGCACAACATAACGTTTAGTAATTTTAAAAGCAAACTTCAATGGAATGGTGAGCAGCTTCGTCAAGTAGAATCAAAACTGGTACAAAATCCTAATAGCTCTAAGTTGAATGATTGGCATTACAGACTTATTAAGCAAAGGGAAAAAAATGCACCTTTTCAATCAAAAGTACTGGGACTAATGGCCAGAAAAGATAGCTAGTTAATGGGGATAAAAATCCCTGTTATTTTCACCAAACTATGAAGGCAAGAAAAGCAAGGGATAAGATATTGAGGATCCAAGACATGACAGGAGTGTGGATTGATGGTCCTAATCTTACTGAAGAAAGTTCATTAATGATTTTACTACTAGATTTACATCAGCCCAATTGGATTTCACTAATATTAATGTAGGCTCTTTGAATCTAGTGTCTAAGGAGGATAATATAATGTGATAGGACCGCAAGCGCACGGTGGCATTGAAGCAGTCAATGTCGATCTCACAAGGACTAGGTTGATCTATCGGGTCATGTTCCCTCAAGATAGACTAAGCTAATTAAAATTTCATCTTGAAATTAAACTAATCAACTATCTAATCTAATGGATAAATAATAATTAGAATTAAGAAAAATAAGTAATCACCTTATCCACGCATCAATCAAGCACTTCTTCATTAATTGGTTATTTTAAAACTAATGATCGAAGTATTACAACCCTCTTTCAAGGTGAAGTGAAATACCTAAATCTAACCAATTACCATTTCTCAAAGGTTCTCGATTTGTTTAGGCTCATTAAGCACGCGATTATCATATTCGTGGTTTCTCAATTGGTGTGCTCTGTCAACACTCCACACAATAAAGTCAAATCCTAGGATTTTAGTATCAAATTTCACCTTTCAGTTCGATACCCAAAACATGCAAGAAAGTGATTTCTTGCAAGACAATAAACTTTTAGAATTTGATAAAACAATCTAGCAAATTGTAAAGTACCAAATGATATCAACACAAGATCAAGAAATTAACAAATGTTTACATAAATTCAAAATCAAACAACAAAGATAATCAAAATTACAAAACATAAATCCAAATTTAGAGAAGAGAAGAGAAAAGAAGAGAAAAGAGATGCTCAACCAAGATCGCGCTTAAACCTTCAAGTAAACCCGGAATGGAATCATTGCAAATCTTCAGTTCAACTCACTCTCTCTACCTCTAATCTAATCTAAATTCTAATCTAATTGATAAAATTGGAGAGAGGAAATGGAATGATGGGATTATGGTTTGTGCTTGTAGCAGCAAAAATTGCCTTATTTATAGAGAAACACAATCAACCTCAGCTACACGATGAGGGAAAACGAACATGCTAGCAGTTATGCCTCCACCACAGGCAGACCGTGGTGGCCTCTGGCAGGCCCGTTCTCACGATGATTCATTTGCTGCTTCTTCTGAATCTTCCTAGACCGTCATTCTAGCCACGGTTTGACCATATTGGGTGTCTTTGGGCATATTTTGCTATCTTCTTTGATCCACAAGGTTTAAAAATCTTCTTTCTATTCACATAACTTGGCTCACAAAGTGAAAATCTGCAAACACTATCAAAACAAGCGAAACCAAGCATAATAGTAGAAATAAGGGCAAAAATCATACAATTAAGCATATTAATCCCCTAAAAACACATCACAATGACCCTAAAATGATATGCTCTATAGGTACTTATCAAACTCCCCTATGCTTGAATGGTTGCTTGTCCTCAAGCAAACACTAGAGAAAATAGACAAGGGAAATGCATCTATGTCTCAAAATGTAAGAACCTCCTTAAGTTAGGCAAGCCATAGCATATCATACGTAAGAATAACAAGCAATGGAAACCCCAAATAGCACAGAAAACATTTCAAAATTAGAAGGGAGAGAAGATTTTTAAAAAAGTACGAGACCATAAGCTCGATATCAAATTTGATCACCCCCAAAGAACCACAAAACATATCATGCAAGCACATGCAATGGAATAGAGCCGAATGCACTAGTAGAACCTTACTTTTGGGAAATATGAATCACTCCCACTCATGTATTTGAAATATAGTATAGGTTCACTCAAGACTCATTTCAAAGATGCAATCCACCATGTGCTTGCTAAGACTCTTAAATTATCCACCACTAAAATGCGATGTGGACAAGACAATCAAGAAGACTTTATATGGGTTGTAATTTGCACTAGAAGGTTAGGGGAAAGGAGGGGGGCAAATGAATTTGGGACAATGTAGAGCTACTTAGCCAAGTGACTAGGGAGAAACCAATCAAAGCACCAAGCAACTATAAAGTTCACCAACATTCTAAGTTGCAACAATTCAACGAACATACCACACAAATGAAATAGGAAATGAGTTGACAAAGGAAGGAATGCAAGCTATTTACATGTCCAATGCCAATCATTTAGTCATTTTCTTTTTGCTTTTTTCCCCATGATTTTCTCTTTTTTTTTCTCTCTCTTTTTTTAACATAACTTATGTTTCTTTTTTTTTTCTTTTTGTTTTCTTTGGGACATGAAACAAAAATTGCAATTATTGAAAGGCATAGGATCACTAACTATCAACTCACAACCAAATATATACATACACAACCCAAACAAGAAGGAACCAAAGCAAATGCTCAATGTCATCAATCCCTCAACAAACCAACATACCAAAGCCACCTTAAATTCAATTATTCCCAAAATCGCCCACTAGATAAATGGAGTGATGCTCCATAAACTTGGCTTAAAGGTAGAAATACGTGTTTGGCTAAGGGCTAATATGAAGGGTTCATAACAAAGATGGATATAAGCTCAAAGGGGCTAGCGAAGGGAAGAAATATATAATACAAGGGTAAGCTATTTGGCTATGTGGCTAAAATATCCAACAACAAAGAATGCCTCTACATATCATCAACTATGCACATGCTAATGTGGTTTTGAACAACAATCTAGGCCCGTTCTAGAGATGCAACATGGAAGAGTCGCACACATGAAAGAAATATGAGACTAAACATAATGAATTAGTCTAAATAGAGCTCAAAATCTCATCGGATATCGATCAAAGTCTCAATTAGCTCATAAAATGATGCCCATGTACTAACATTAATGCTAACGATTCCAAGGGATAACAAAGTTCTCAAACAAGAGAAGGGTCAAAACAAGAATATTTACAAAACCTTTAAAAATTTTCGCACCAAAAAGGATTACACATCTAAAGTTACTCAAGCTCATGAAAGCTATTTTGCCTTGCAAAAAGCATCATTGGAGGTTATCTCAAACCAATCCACGCCATCCCTACATATAATCCTATATGTAAATCTACAAATAAACTAAATGAAAGACACTAATGCAAACAAAAAGAAACCTAAAATTATATGCTCTAACTAGTATGCAAGCTAATAATCAAAATGAAAAACATGAAGCTACCCTTCCCGCATGCTTAGATAAAGTAGGAAAGAAAAGTAAGAGAAGGGAAAGGAAAACTGAAGAGAATGATCTCACCAGGTTAGGTGCTAAGTACACCCAAGCTAATGTCTCCTTGCAAACGGGCCAAACAAAGCATCAGCCACTCCATTACAACTTCAAGACTCTACTCATCAAATTAGATGCCATTAAAACACACATGAGCTTATCAAACTCCTAGGACCATAATTTAGAAAATGTAAGGTAAGAGGCAATAACCAAAATCACACCAAAGAGTGTAAGTATCCTCTAAACCTTAACAAAGACGATAGAAAAATCATAAGAAGGATTAAAGAATGTAGTCCACATGATTTTCTTAGGCAAGTCGTCTAGGCTTACACAATAAGGGTTAATTGAGGGATCATACCCTCTAAAGTAACCTAACAATACAAAATTATCAACTTTCCCACCAAGAACATCAAACACGTTATCCTCATAGCCCAAATCAACATTAGCATCATAAATTAGGAAATTACTAATGGGCACATCGATGCAATACTCGGGGAAAGGAGAGGGTAGTGAACAAATAGGTGAAACATGGGAATGATCAAGGGGATTGGGGAGAACATTTTTACAACTAAGGCTAGGAGATCCCTCATGTACAAACACATCACATGACCCCTCCCAAGGAGTCTTATCTAGATCATGCGCCTCATCTAAAATATCTTCCAACTCAAAACATGCACCAACAACATCAAACCCAGCAACAAACTCCAAAGGCTCACTCGCCTTGAGCCCCGTGCACTGAGCTAAAGGAAATGATGAATCATGTAAAGTCAGGACAATATCAGTATTGTCTCTGGGTGATGCAAAGTCAGGTTGCACATTACATGCATAATAAGGATACGAATTAGTTTTATGGTCAGAAGAATTATATAAATCACACCAAAAAGGAGCATAATAGGATCTAGTATAAACGCACAAGGATCAAGAAATGAATATCTAGAAACACAACTAGCCTTCTCAAATTCAAATCAATCCCAAGCAATCCATTCAAGCAAATATCATGCCTCATCAACTTTTTTAGCAAGAAAACCCCAGTACTCTATAAGAATGCCGGGTTTCCCTATTCACACCCTCATCAACAATGTACAAAATTTTTCATTTACCTACACAATAACCACATTGAGCAAGAAAAGTATTTAAATGCTTAAAATACCTCCAAAATAATTCATGCTCAAATTGGGGGAAATGGAAAATTGCCATCATTTTTTTTCTTTCAAAAATTATTTAATTTTCAAAATTTTCACAATTTTTTTTCAAAAAAACAAAATGCTTAGTCAAACCCATCAAGAAAAGCCCAATATTCAACACTAGTTCCCGGCAACAACGCGAAAAACTGGATAGGACCGCAAGAGCACGGTGGCGTTGAAGTAATAAAGTCGATTCCGCACGGACTAGGTTGATCTATTGGGTCATGTTCCCTCAAGATAGGCTAAGCGAATCAAAATTTGATATTAAAATTAAACTAATCAATTATCTAATCTAATAGATAAATAATAATTGGAATTAAGCAAAATAAGCAATCACCTGATCCATGTATCAATCAAGCACTTCTTTCTTAATTGGTTGTTTTCAATTCGATAATCGAAGTATCACAATCTTCTTTCAAGGTGAAGTGAAATATCTAAATCTAACCAATTATCCTTTCTCAAGGGTTCTTGATTTGTTTAGGCTCATTAAGCATGCAATTATCATATTCATGGTTTCTCAATGTTGGTGTGCTATCTCAAGACTCCACATAATCAAGTCAAATCCTAGGATTCTAGTATCAAATTTTACCTTTCAGTTCTTCATCTAATAACCAAAAGATACAAGAATGTGATCAAATTCCTCACAAGACAATAAACTTCTAGAATTCGATAAAACAATCCAACAAATTGCAAAATACCAAATGATATCAACACAAGATCAAGAAATTAACAAATGTTAGCATAAATCCAAAATCAAACAACAAAGATAATCAAAATTACAAAACATAAATCTAAATTTAGAGAAGAGAAGAGAAGACAAGAGAAAAGAAAAGAGATGCTCAACCAAAATCACACTTGAACTATCATGCAAACCCGGAATGGAATCCTTGCAAATTTTTACTTCAACTCACTCTCTTTCCCTCTAATATAATCTAAATTGTAATCTAATTGATAAAATTGGAGAGAGGAAATAGAATGACGGGATGATAGTTCGTGCTTTCTATGACGAAAATGACCCTATTTATAGAGAAACACAATCAACTTTAGCCACACGATGAGGGAAATAGCACTTATGCCTCCACCATGGGCCATGGCATCCACCACAGGCAGACCGTGGTGGCCTCTGGCAGGCCTGTTCTCACAATGATTCATTTGTTGCTTGTTCTGGATCTTCCTAGACCGTGGTTCTGGCCATGGGTTGACCATACTGGGTGTCTTTGGGCCTATTTTGCTATCTTCTTTGATCCACAATGCTTCAAAATCTTCTTTCTATTCACGTAGTTTGGCTCACAAAGTGAAAATCTGCAAACACTATCAAAACAAGCGAAACCAAGTGTAATAGCATAAATAAGGGCATAAATCATACAATTAAGCATATTAATCCTCTAAAAATGCATCAAAATGACCCTAAAATGATATACTCTATGGGTACTTATCACATTGTTACTTAAATCGATTCAGAACTCGAAAATCATGGATGTCATTTTCCAAATGGACAAAGATAAGGCACCTAGGCTCAATGGTTTTGGAGTGTCCTTTTTTCACGATTACATGACAATTATTCATACAGAAGTTTGTTAGGCAGTCAAATCATTTTTTTGTGGAGGGAAACTTCTTAAGTAATTTAATCATACACTGCTTGCCTTGATTCTCAAAGTTGATAATCCTGTCATGCCTAGCCACTACAAACCAATTAGTTTATGTAACAACTTCTACAAGACCATCTCCAAAATTATTGCAAATCGAATGTGACCAATTTTAGGAAAAATAATTGACCCAGTTCAAAGTGCTTTTTGTGCCTAAGCTATCTACTCATGACAACATCCTTTTCACTTATGACATCATGAACAAACTTAATAATATAAAAGGGAAAAAAGCATGGGTAGCACTTAAACTTGATATGAAGAAAGCATATGATAGGGTTGAGTGGAATTTTCTATTTACAACATTGCAAAACCTTGGTTTCCACAATATGTGGATTTAGTGGATCAAAGAATGTAATTCAATGGTTTCCTATTATGTTATTATTAATAATGATGTATATGGTTCTTTAAGCCAACTATAGCATCCGTTAAGGCAATCCTTTACGCTCTATTTATTTATTATATTTATAGAGGTACTAACAAGCGCTCTTCAAAAGGCACTTTGTAAAAAGAAATCAGGGATTGGTTTTAAAATTTCACCTAACGCTAACAAGATTCCCTGTTTACTATTTACGGATGATAGCTAACTAATCTTGAATCCTATCAAGAAATGAACACACTATTGAATAATTTTTGGTGTAACTCTAGCTAGCTTATCAATTTCCACAAATCTTCGTTGACTTTTTTCAAGAATGCCTCTGCATGCGACAAGCAAATTGTATCCACTATCTTCAATATAACTCGCAAGGACATTCTCAAAAAGCATCTTGGATGCTCCATCTTTAAAGGAAGACTAAAAAAAGACACCTTTTTCGAACTTGTGAATCAAATCATTAAGGAATTACAATCTTTGAAAACAAAGGATGTTTCCAAAGTAGGAAAATTTGCACTCATCCAAGCAAATTTAGAATCAATACCATCTCATATAAATGCAATGTTTCAAGATCCCAACATCTACACATTGCCCAATGACAAAATTAGCAAAGATTTTTTCTTTTAGAACAAATATAAATGGAGTATCCATGGTTTCTTAGGATGTGATTTGACGACCTAGGGGCCTAGGATTAAGGAAAATGATAGCAGCAAATAGTATGTTTGTAAGTAAGTTAACATGGAAACTACTTCACGGTCAGAGTCTTTGGGTAGAACAGATGCATGGAAGCTAATCGATTAATGAGAACTTTGTTACAAAACCAAAAAAGTTAGATTCTTAGGCTTGGAAATGTTTACTTAGAAATCGGCACCAATTTTGAAAGGGCATTAGGTGGATAGCTAGTGATGGAAAAAGTATTAATTTCTGGTTTAATAATTGGTATGCTAATGATAATCTTATTATTCTTCTTAACATAGTTTATCATTCCCTAATAGATACGTCACTTATAGTATTCAATTTTATTACGAAGTATAAGGAGTGGGGTATTGCTACTTTAACTCTCTAGTAGATACGACCCATCTATAACTAGTCGTTACAACACCTTTACCTTGTCACACTATCCTTGATTCTTTGTACTAGGGAATGATAGGGAATGGGGAATTCTCCACCAAGTCAGTGACATGGGCCACACATGAATTAGATACTACGAACCCATCTTCCTAGGAATATCAATGGATTTGGAAGTTAGATATAATGCTTAAGTTGAAGGTATTTCTTTGGCAACTTTGTCATGCTTCACTTCTAACTAGAGGATCACAAAGTCTAACAGGTATGAATATTAATCCGCTATGCTGTTTCTGTCTTCAAAAATTGAGCACACAAATCTTCTATTTCTACACTGTCAAACTACTCAGACTATCTAAAATATGGCAAACTCCTATAATTGGTTAGGTAATCATTTTCTTTCCATCCACATAGAAGATTGTTACACATGCTATCTAATGTCAGAACTGCCAGTCAAGATGGATAGAATTGTATCCATTCTATGGAGTACATGAAAAACACAAAATAGTGTTGTATTTCGTAATGAAACGCCCAATCTAAGAATAACTTTGATAAGAACTAGAAAAGCCAAAATAGAATGGAGGATAAGGTAAAAATTCACACATCCCCATCACCCATCAACACCAGCCAACTCATCCATGTAGAAGCAGATATATTAGGTAGCCTAGAGAAAGCCATAAGGTGGGTTTATTAAAATTAACTTTGATGGATTTAAATTTAATCGTGTAGCAGCAAGAGGGTTCATTATCTATAATTGGGAAGGAAAGTTCATCCAAGCAGTAGCCTTCAGCCTAGGTAATCGATCTTGATTGTTGAAGTAACAACAATGAGAAATAGAATCAAAGCCATAGTTCAAATCGGTTCATATTGAAGAATACAATAAAACACTCATACAAGTAGTTCAAGGACATATTCAACTGACATGGGAAATTAAAGTGTTGATACAAGATATTCATTCTTATCTACAGTGATGTATTAATGTTGTCATTCATCATATTTTTAGGCAAGGTAACAGTGCAGCTGATTACTAGCAAAATTAGGTCTTCACTATAGTCTACAACTATGTGGAGTGTGATCTCACAAGGTAATTATGCAGCTGATTGGCTAGCAAAATTAGGTATTCACTATAGTCTACAACCGTGTGGAATATGATCCCAAATAGGAACCTGTTCGTCATCCTTTATGAGGATAATTTAGAGAGAGCCCTTTCGATAAGGGCTGCTTAGATTGCATTACTTACTTTTCTTGAAAAAAAGGAAGCTAATATGTAGGCAACTTAGGCTATAGGAAGCTAAATTCGATAACACTCTTCTAAGATCTTGTGCTGGCGTAGTTTGTGAAAAACTTTTTTTTTTAAAGTACAGCTATTTTAGGGAAGTTATGAAGTGTTTGACCTAAATTATATGGAAGTAGTTTTCAGCAACTTGAGTTGGCTGGCCTAACATTTAAAACTACTTCTTCTTAATTAACCTATAATTTTACATTATTTTTCCCCTTTTACATCCATCAATCTATCTATTTATCTATCTGACCATATCTAAAAATGAGAAGCCATATACTTTTGTCAAGTGTCTCAAACTATTGGCTACAAATTGTTGACTCATAGATATAGTTAATAATTAGTAATGAAAGAGGTAATTATGAAATATGATTTAGTAAAAAGTAAAAAAAATTTAAAATTAATTTGAAATTTGAAAAGAAGCTTACTGACAAAAGTTTAACATAGATAATATGCTATTCTAAACAAACAAAACATGTATAGCTTGTAAAAGTTTTATTGACCAATAGCTTTAGAAAATTATAACTTAAATTAAGTAATGCATAGATTTTGAAATGAAACTTACTGAATAAATTTTGAAATGCAACTCACTTAGAAAAATTTAATGTCAACTATGCTATCTTGAATAAATAAAACATGCATAGTTTGTAATAATTTTATTGGCTTATAGCTTTAAAAAATATAATTTAAAATTAATTAATTTATCCATCTATTAATTTGTTTATTTTCTCTTAATATTAACACTATTGTTTCATTACGTTTTCAAAGTCTTATTCAATTAGAGAAAAAGGAACTTTTGAAAGAGAGAACGACAGGTGAGAATGAAGAATTAGAGAGAAACCAATCCATAGAAGAAGCTGACCAACTTTCTCAATAAAAAAATGAAACGTGCTAATAATGGATTAGAAGTGGAACAAATGCTTGATGAGGAAACAAAAGACTCATTCCAGGAGAATTGAGTGAGGGACCATGGAAGCCCTAATTATGGGGCCCAAGATAAAGAACAACAAAGGCCCTAAGGGGGGATGTCATATAGAGCCACACTCTAAAGAAACGACTTAGACCTATCATTCAACGTAGTGTAGAATTCTATTTGGGAGGACAATTTTCATGGACAGGAATCTAGTGATGATGAACCACCAAAAGAAGAAGACTAGACATGACCTACTATCATTTTGATGGCAGTGGAGAAATGCTAGTTAAGGAGTCCTTTAAGAAATTTAATTATCACTAAAATGTTTGACAAAGGGATTTGTTACCTTTAGTTGAAGCAAAGGCTGAAATCTAAGTGGGGCTTGAAAGGGGATTTTTCGCTTATCAACATGGGTTGTGATTATTAAGTCACGAGATGTAATAATCAAGAATTTAGAGCGAAGTTAACTATTGAAAATAATTATTCTATTAAGTATGCTTATTATATAAGCTATATTAGGCTAATATTTTTGTGTTAATTGAGAATATTAATTTATGTGATTGGTTTTTGAAATATCCTTGATTAATATGTGATTGTTTGGAATAGGAAAATAGGTTGAAAACTGGGTCGACCCAAGATTATGTGAGATTAGCAAGGTCAAAATAAGGCTCGGTATAATCAAGTCAAACACTTTTTTTTGAAGCTAAACACAAACCCAAAAAAAGGAAAATGAGGGGTGGTCGAGGCCCCGGTTCCTTTCATGCAGGGAGGACCAGCATCCTCTTGCTCTACCTTCATCCCTCTTCTCCACCAGATGCGTAGAGAGAGAGGGGGGATGGCGGCCAAGGCGGCGAGGACCGGTTAACCACCCAGACAGCAAGCAGTGTGGGGCAGTTAGTGCGAGAGAGGGCGAAAGTCATGGGGGACTAGAGCAGCGGAGGTTTGTCATCATTCTGGCGGCTCAGTGTGTACGGCGGTGCCGGTCAGGAGGTGAAGCAGTAGGCAGCACGTCTAGAGCAAGGAGCGAACTGAACCATGCAAGCCAACCCGAACCAAACCCTAAGTTGGGTCTTTTAGCTTGGATTCAAGGGGATGGTCTTCAATCCCTAAAACTATTGATTAATTTCAAAATTTTGGCTTGTTCATGAAAGAATTGTTCAAATTGGATGAGGTTATTAGATTGATTTGATGTGGTTTTGAGATGAATTTGGGGCGGCATTGTGCTAAGGGAAACAGCAGGATCGAAATGTTGTGGCAGGTCATTGTTGAATAGTTATTTACTCTTTTCTTGTATGGAGACTATGTTTGATGTTATTGTGTTAAATTGAATTTATGAAGATCCGTGTATGTGTACTTACAATGGCAGGGCGGGAAGAGTGGTTGTTGGCCAGTTCAATAGCTGGTCCAATGTTGGACCGAGACTGTGAACCGGGCAACAGTTCAATCTGGCTTCGTCCTATCAGTTTCATGCTTAGTTAGAATTGGTATTAATGTCGTACCTATGATAGATCTAAACCAGTCCATGACCATTAGCGTAAAGGGGAATGCTCACGCTAAATAAATTTCAACTACAACGCTGGAATAGTCCCAAACCTGTTATTTAGCTGAAATGTTGTACAATTCCCATTGCATGGGTGTCAGTGTGTGAATCCAACTTGGATGGCTATTTTATGCCCTTAAGGACCAGTCCTTTTGATTAGTTGAAATTAGAAGCCAACAACATTAAGGTGACTTTAGATGCTTGCTTTTAACTAGCATAGAACAAGTTTAAGCACACCTGGAATGCATCCATTTTTATTCAACTTAAAGGCCTAAACTCTTATACCTTTTTCCCAAAGAAAAAAAAGAAGTAGGCCTAACCTTGGGTGGTCTATGAAGCTTTGATTCTTGAGTCAAGTTTTAACAATACCCTTTCCATATGAAATTAAAGGTTAAATTGTTAACCTACGAGATTACAGGTTACCTTACCAATTCAGTGTTATACTGATTCAGTCGCGTCCTAGAAATGTTTAACAAACCCAGAATCTTATGGTTTCCAGTTGGTGAAGTCATTAATCTGAGCAAAGCTACTTTATCAAAGCTAGTTTAAAAGAATTAGAATTTTTGAATTGTATGATTGGTTTGGGCCTTTATTTTAAGCAAGTTGTGTGGTTCGAATGGTTAGCTAAATGTCTTTAAGCGTCATTTGTGTAACTTGAAACGAATTTAGCAAACCCGAAGCATGCGACTGATTTGTAGAACCAAACTGCTGAAGTTCTCTTAAGTGGAACTACTTATGAGTAAGTAGCGATTTCCAAAATAAGTTTTAATATTCCTTTTCTTGAAAAGTGAATGCTTACTTGGTCAGTAAGTTGTTTACAAGCATGCTTTATCGAAATGAGTGGTTATGCTTGTTATAAGTCAATTTGAGTTTATTAAGGCATTTTAGCCTTCTTGAAAATGAAAATGGCATTATTATGGTACAATGGGAGCTTCCATGCAAAACGTGTTGAAAATGAGATACACATAAAATGTTTTAGGTTAAGAGGATAGTACTAGTGAATTGCTAGGGAGCAGACCCATAAGTGGGAATATTAGAGGACCCTGACGATGGTAGATATCAGTTTAGGGTGCAAAATCGGCATGTGGGAACCCTAATTTCTAGGGAGTAGACTGAGAAATGGGAACCTAAGTTGAATTTGATGCCCCCGAAAATGATTTCTTAGCCATTATGTGTTGAAAACTCCTCATTTGAGGATTATGCTAGTGAAAGCGTTTGCAAAAGTGTATGTACTCTTTCAGAAAAGCCTCGTTGGACTCCAAATGACTTACTTGTGAATAAGGACTATTTTGTAAGTGCTTACTTCGAGTTAAGTGGAGGTTCTTGTCTTTTAATACGTTGAACCCATTTTCTTATTAAAAGAACTCCCATTGGTGACTCTCACTGAACTTTTTGATGTTAAACGCTTATATGTGAATTGAACGCCCTACTATTCTCAATGCCTGGATTTAGCTTGAGACAACTTGCTATTAATTCCTTATTGCCTATTGTATGATGTAATATAAGCATAATAGGTGGTCGTTATTGCTAAGTTGTAAGCGTCCTAGGTTAGGCAAATTAGAGTTCTTAAGCGTTGAATGCAAGAAGAAAAGGGATGTCATTTGCTTTCTAGAGGTTATCGAGGTATTAAGGGATATGGGGGACCTTATATGTTTATTGTGTGGTATTAAATAAAAAATTGTGTGTGATTGCTAATTAAAAGTATTGCGTGTAACTGTTTTGTTTTCTTGGGATTAAGAATCACTCACTGAGCGTGTGGTAGCTCATCTCCTCTTTATTTCCCTTTTTTCCAGGTTCTTGATGTGAAAGGTGGAAGTCATCTCATGTAAGCTGAGTCAAAACTACTCTTTTGCTTTGAATAAGGAATTATATACGTAGATTATGAGTTGTGTGATGTTATGCAATGTATTCATAAGTCCTTAGATATATGTAGTTAGTTACTATAGTTGATTTAATATACATTGACTAGTTGTCGCTCTATATGGCCAAGTAAGCCAACCATCTGAATGACCGGTCATTTGGTTTAGTTGTTCTTAATTATTTTTTGGATGTAAACTCCAGTGCTCTGGATGTGCAATCTGTTGAGCTATACCTTTTATTTCTTTCTCTTGTTGAACTTTATACTTGGTGTACTCCGGGTATGTGGCTCGTAGAGTTGTGGTCTCTGGCATATAGCCGTCGAGCCGGTTGGATATGTCTTTTATGTATTATTAATTACAGCAACCTAATGTAAGGCTTTAAGCCTAGGTTATGGTTAGTTTTTAGGCAGAACTCTATCCGTTTTGCTCCAGAATTTTAGAAATAAATAACGCCCCTAACCCTAGGGGATAGGGGTGTTATATGATATTTACAAACCTAGACGATCACACCTATTTCATGACATAAGGGTCGTAGATGCTAGGTGACAACTATCTAGTAATTAGGAAGTGGATGTCAAACTTTTTTCCAGAAGGAAACACCATCACCAGGTTAACAACCGTGGTTCGGATCCCACAACTAGGTACGGAGTATTTCAACAAAAACCTTTGATTGCACAAGATTGGTAGTAAAATAGAGAATATCATAATTGTGGACGACACCACAGCTAATGTGGTGAGGGGTCAGTACACTAGGATGAGCATAGAGGTTGATTTGTCCAAGTACTCTCAAAATTTTGTTTGAATGGTCAAATATGGAGAATCTAGTATGAGGGACTTTGAATGACATACTTCAAGTGTGGTAAGAAAGGCCACACAGAAGAGGCTTGTCTTACTCACCAAAGAAGTCATAGACATAATATGTAGGATCCAAACGGCTAGAATGCTCGAGACAAGGGTGATGGACCATCAAAAAAGCCATAAGTAGAAGCTACATATGGTATTTGGGTGCTGGTGAAGAAACTGACCAGGAAGGAAAACTCTAGGCAATAAAACCAGCCTGTCAATCATATGACGGTTCAATCGGAGCTAACTTGGCATGTGCATAGTGAAACACAAGAAGGAAATAATTTGGAGAGAGAAGCAAACCAATAGAGAATCAAATTCAGTGGTTATTTTGGGAGGTAATTTGGTCTAAGGAGCCAATTAAGGTTTGAGATTTCGTGCTCCTGTAAAATTGGACCTTAACTTAAATGCTAGGGAGGATGATATAGAGGAAGGTTTCCATACTCCAAATAAGGAGCATCTCTCAGGAAATGGAGATCATAATAAAGGGAATATTTCGCAAGATACTCAGAAAATTGAGTTGGTTTAGAAAATGATTGACACCGATTGATTGCAGTCCCCAGATGCAACTAATAATCAATCAAGAAAGGGTCCAGCCCATAAGTCATGCTTAAGCTCAAGCCTTACATACGTGAGTCCAAGCCCAAGAAGTACATATGATAGGGGCATCGCTTCTCCTCAGGATAACCAATGTGAGAGATTGATTTCTAATAGAACTTCCCAATAGTCCCATGCAATAAGAGCCCAACAGTCAAACAATAGCACTGAACATAGCTCTAATTAATGGGCTGGGCAATGATCAAGAGATCCAACTGGGGGAGTGACTCTCCACCCTACAAGGAAAAGAGGGGGAGCCACCCTCACACCAAATATTTACTAGATCGATAGAGATCACATCCTAATGTAGGCCTCCACTATGAGGATTAATGGATCTTTCAGGCAAAAACCTCAATAATCGAGGTGACTATGAGGGAGCTTCTAGAAATATAATTAATAATACAAGAAGCTCAATGCATAGCATGCAAGGTAATGGCCTATCCAGTGGCCAGGCTGGCCAAAGGGCATAACTATTATCGTATTCTCTATTCCATAAATCAATCTATAGAAGATAGATATGAATCAAGTGATAGGAATCAGTTTTGTCTTTCTAGTGTTAGAATTCTAGTTTGGAATGTTAAGGGGTGCTGCTAATAGAGAATTTCTAAACTTAGAGGGAACATAATCATATGCAAAAGCCTCAAATTTTGATCTTATTTGAAACGCACATAAGTGGCTCTAATGTATATAAAGTGTGTGACTAGATTGGCTTTCATGATCAGTAGCATGTAGAAGCTCAGGGATTCCAAGATCAAATTTGACTCCTCTGGGATAATGATGAGGTTAGCCTTAGCTTAGTGCATCCGCTCTAATAGTTTGTCATAATAGACGTTGTAAGGAGGAAGGGTGCTAGGCCATGGTTGTTTCGCACTATCTATGTGAGTCCCACATAACAATCTAAAGAGAAACTTTAGACTAAATTGAGCAATTTTGCGAGTAGCATATCTAGTCCTTGGATGCTAGCTGATAATTTTAATGAAACTCGCTCGCTTGATTAGCGGGACCATGGTGGAGATGACATGGCTAGAAGATGCACTTATTTGCTAATTGGATAGAAAATAATGGCCTAATTGACTTAAGATACTCAGGTCCCCATTTCACTTAGACAGAAGGGAATAGCTGGGAAACAAGGAAAGTGCTTGGTTGAACCGAGCCCTATGCAAAATGAGTTGGAGATCTCGGTTTCAGAAGGGGGTGGCTAAATAGTTGGTTCAAAGTTATTTTAATCATTTTCCTCTTCTAATAAGTTCTAATGTCTTTGCTCTAGTTCTCGAGAGCATAAAATTGTTTCTGTTTCAAGCAATGTAGATTACCCATAATCAATTTGAGGAGTTCTTTGTGCAACATTAGAAGGATAACTTACCCTTTGTCCTAACATTGAGGTACTTAGCAGAGGATCTTGAAAAGCGGAACAAGAATGTTTCTTACAACTTGTTTAGAAAGAAACAGAAAACCAAGGCTCGCTTGGATAGTGTTCAGAAACAACTAGCTTAAGGTGGACCACAACCCCTTTTGAAGTTGGAAGGCAAACTGAGGAGAGAACTTAAAGACATCCTTAATAAGATTGACCTTCTTTGGTTTCAAAAGTCACAGATGGAAAGCCATTCGAGATGGGGATTGCAACACTAGATATTTTCATTTGAGCACCATTATTCGAAGAAGCCATAACCAAATTCCATCACTCAAAATGAGAAGGGTGAATGGCTCACTGATCCAAGTCAAGTTAAAAACTTATGGTTGATTTCTTTACTAATCTCTTTATAAACCACACTCCTGAGGCTAACACTAATGATCTCCTGTGTGACTAATTCCCTCGGCTAAGTTAGGAGACATATCTTCAGCTTGCTATACCTTTTTCTACAAGTGAGATTCAGACAATGTTATTCTCAAGGCTCCTATCGTAGATGGTTTCCAAGTTTTGTTTTATCAAGGGTTTTGAGCCCTAGTTAGTGATAGTGTATGCGAAATAGCCTTGAAGGTACTATAGGGCAAATGATTACCAGAGGGTTTGAATGACATATATTTTGCCCTATTCTCAAGAACTAAGAATCCATAATTGGCTCTGCAATTTCCGCTGATAAGTCCTTGCAAGGTTTCATACAAACCTATAACGAAGGCTATTGTATAGTGGCTCAAGCATATTCTTTTTGACTTATTGCCCCTACGCAGACTAGTTTTGTGCTAGGTCAGCAGATTGGAGACAATATCATCATTATGTAAGAACTCCTTCATTAGGGTTGTTCATTAAACGGTCCAAAACCAGACCGGCCTGAAGACCAGGTGGGACTGGACCGGACGGATGCCTTTCAGTCTGATCTTCAGTCAAGGTTTTTGTCCTTTTCGGTCTTCGGTCCAGTGTGATTTTGGACTGGGTGGACCGAAACTCGGATCAAGGACTGACTCTAATTAGGGTTTTTTTCACTTCTAGTTGTCGGTTTTGAAGTTTTGGTTTTCACTTTTCACTTCAGTGCAGCGCGCCTTGGCCCTCTGGTTTGCTCAGTCGCTTGACTCGTCGCCTTCCCTTCTGGCTTTTGCGGTTCTGCCATTCTCAATTCTTTCTTAATTCATCATCTCTCCTCTCTGCTCTGCCTTTGCCAACTGCCATCTGGTCTCCTCGACGGACGACGCCTCTTTGCCCTTGCTCTCTGCTCCTCGACGCCTCAATTCATCTAGTTCAGTCTCCCCCTCACTCTCTGGTTCAATCTCCCTTTCGCTCTCTGGCCTCAATGTGGCTTAGCCTCCCATCCTGGCATCCTCTACCATCTTTGTGAAGGTAATAAATCTTTTATGATTGGGTTTAATTTTGCACGAATAATGTGTGAAAAATAAGGCTATAATTCAAAGCTAATAATGGTTTGTTGTTAATTGTCATTCTGCACTATTCACTGTGTTGTGGAGTTCTTTCTGGTGCTATGTATGTTGTTATGCCATTGTTTCATAGTTTGAGGTGTTGTTCCTTTAAAAATTCCCTCTCTCTCTCTCTCTGTTGAGTGATCAATGTCCGAGAGTATTCTTGGATTGATTGTCCAAGATTATATAGTAACTGCTGCCATTGTTCAATACATTGGTGACTTTTCATTAGGTTGTATGTTGCTGTGAGCCTGTGACATTTGCATTCACATGTCCGTTAACATTGCCTTATTATTTTCTGTAATAAATCTCTTGTGATTAATTAGTAACTGCTAAACGATCTTCTATAAGGACTGAAATGAGCCTCTAATTTAATTTGGTCTCTATTTGTTGGAGGTTTAAAAGCAAACAAGGCGTAGATATGCCAAGACCTAGAAATTGAAGAGCAACCCACTTATCAGCTTATTCCATTGTAGTACATTGTATGTCATGATGATCAACATTGTTGGAATCATCAAAATTGTCCAGTTGATGATATGAAATTAAGAAAACTCATCCCGTTATCATCACCATTAGTATTTGGAAGTAAGTGTAGAAGAGACTTTAATCCTAAAGCTTAGACTACTTAATGGCATTCTTGAAGGGAGTGATGACCCTTCATGTAAGGGATGCTTTCATGTTTGGAGCAGAACCTTCACCTAAATTTGTTTTGTTTTTTCATTTATGGGAAGTAAATTATTTTTGTTTTTTAGATTAATTAGAATGCTTGACTTGTATAATAAAGCTGGACACATTTGAACATCACTGTTGTTCCATTCTTATTAATTTAGTACTTAGTGCGAGGAGGTACAAATGTGCCTTTGTGTCTTCAAATTCATACAAATAGTCTCATAAATTATTTTGGTTGTAATATTAGTCTTTTAAGAGATTATATTTACCAAAATTCATCAGTGGTAATCTACATATTGTCTCTCGAATGTTGTTATCTACTCATCTATGTTCGTTGTTATCTACTTATCTATCTATGTTTGTTAGTTCACTCAGCTGTTTGCTGTTACCTACTTATCTATTTATTTATTTTTTATTTTTTATTTTTTTGGAGGTTATGGATTTGATTTATTTTTGATCGAATAGTTCTAACTTCAAATGAATGAAACTCTTTTTATTTGCAGCGGTGATGTTCAACTCAATTTTTGATTAGATTAGCAATCATAGAGTCTTTTATAGCTTGTTCTCAGAATGTAAGTTTTGTAATTTGATTATTTGAGGTAAGAACAACAACAACAACAACAACAACAAACTCCCAATGTGGGTCCCGCTTTCGCGGAGTCTGGGGAGATCCAGCTGTAGGCAACCTTACCTCTACCGGTATTCCTACCCATAGAGAAGTTGATTCCATAAGACCCACAAAACAGCTTTCAGAAAAAGGTTTGAAGGAAAAACGATTGCAAAACCATTGACCGACATAAGAGAAAGGGGGGGGGGGGAGAAAGGGTTCCGGGTAGGCGAAAAGATAGGGAGCGGAGACATACCTCAACAAACCAGGGGCGCTTGGTGTCGTGACATCCCGGGAAAAGCACAACCTGCAGACCAACAAACCAAAACCCTACCCACCCCACCCCACCCCACACCGCCTAAGCTACTGCCACCTACGGAGCCGGTCCCCTATAATCAGGGACCTTAATCCTGTCCCGCCACAAACTCCTATCCTGAGCTATGTCCTCCGTGAGACCGACAACTCTCAGGTCCTTTCTAACCACCTCTTTTAGGCTCTTCTTCGGCCTACCCCTCCCTCTCTTACCACCGGGGGGGTTGATACTCTCGCACCTTCGCATCGGTGTTTAATTAATCATTTCTTTTTATAAATTATCAATGCTAGATGTCGAGCTCCAAATCCAAAAAGAGAAGTAGTTCGGAAGTGGAAGAATCGGTTGATATGGTCCATATGGATACCAATGCTCTGAGTGAGCATCCAACGAATGGTCCGATTGAAATTGAGGAGGAAGAAGAAGAGCCAACTCAAGGAGCATCAAAAGGGAAGAGTAAGGGGAAATAAGTTGCTAGAAACTATACTCAAACGGCGGAATGTTGGCAACATTTCATAGAGTTGAAGGAGAATGACAAAAGAGTGGCCGGTAAGTGTAAATATTGTAATAAGATTTATAAGGCCAATTCTAGTAAGAATGGAACGAAAAATTTGAAAAATCATTTTCCTAAGTGCCCTGATAACCCGAATAATCAAAGCAAACAAACACAAACTCAATTGGTCTTTGAAAAGGATCAAAACAATGAGGGAGAAGCTAGATTGAAATCATGGGTTTTGAATCCTCATGAGATAAGGGAGTCTATAGCAAAAATGATCATCATTGATGAGTTGCCTTTTAGATTTGTTGAAAATGTGAGATTTAGGCAAATGATGTATGTCTGTTGTCTTGCACTTAATATGCCTTCACGCATTACCATTGTAAGAGACATTTATCACTTGTATGTGGATAAGAGGATTAAATTGAAGGAATATCTTGTACATGCATGTCGAAGGGTATGTGTGACAACAGATACATGGACTTCCCTTCAGAGGATCAATTACATGTGTATAACTGGTCACTTTATTAATAATGATTGGAAATTGCATAAGAAAATCTTGAATTTTTGTTCAATTTCTAGTCATAAAGGTGATGATATTGCTCTTATCCTTGGAGTTAGAGGATTGGGGTTTGGCATCTAAACTCTATACTATTACTGTGGATAATGCTGTGAGCAATAGCACTACTTGTAGTGCCCTTATTAGTGATTTCAAGCATCATGGTCATTTTCTCTTCTCTGGTGAAGAGTTCATACATGTTAGATGCATTGCTCGTATACTTAATTTAGTTGTACAGGATGGTTTGAAGGTTGTTGGAAAGTGTGTTAAACGTGTTCGAGCTGTTGTGAGGTTTATTAGGCAATCTCCTAGTAGATTGTAAAGATTTCAAGAATGTGCAGTTGCTGAAAAAATTGAGAGCAAAGCATCTTTGTCTCTTGATGTTCCCACTGGATGGAATTCTACATATAAGATGCTTAGTATTGCTTTCGTGTATGAGCTTGCATTTACAAGGTACAGCAAAAGGGACCCTTACTATAATGTGGATTTGGCAAAAAATGATGATGTAGATAGACCTCCTAATTGTAATGATCGTAAACAAGTTAAACACTTGTTAGTGTTTTTGGAGGTTTTTTACAATGTTACATTACGTTTGTCTGGTTCTTCATATGTGACTTCTAATCTACTTTTCTTTAAGATTGTGGCTATTCATACTATGTTAAAACATTTGGAGCAAATTGTTGAGACCATTGATGCTAATGATGAGGAAAGGGAGGAAATTGAGGAATGTGGATCTAGTTACAAGCTTTGCACAAATGGCCAAGAGGATGAGGATGAGGATGAAATATAATCAGTACTATGGCACACCTGAGAAATTGAGCCCCTTAGTGTATATTGCTCCCATCTTTGATCCTAGGTATAAATTGGTGGGTCTTGAGCTTTCTGTATATGATTTGTTTGGTGAAGCTCATGGTAGTACCATTGTTTTGAAAGTGAAGGAGAAAGTGGAAGCTTTATTTTATGAGTATTGGCAATTGTACAAGCCATTGACTCCTCAAAGTGGGCAAAGTAGTGGGGCACAATCTGAAGTTAAGAGTAGTAATGCATCTAGTAGGGCTGCCTCTTATGCACGAGAATTGAGAAAGAAGTTAAAGGGTCTAGATGGAGGAAGAGGAATCATCAAAACAGAGTTGCAAAAGAACTTGAATGAGGGACTTGAAAGGATGAAGTAGGAGATGATGTGTTGGGATGGTGGAAAATCCATGGTCCTCGATATCCCATAGTTGCTTGTATAGCTCGTGATGTGTTGGCTATGCCTGCTTCTACAGTTGCTTCAGAGTCGACATTTAGCATAGGAGGACGCACCTTTGATTCATTTAGGACTTCTTTGACCCCAAAGGTAGTTCAACTCATTAATATATTTCTTTCTATGTTCACAAATTTATAGTTTACTTAATTTTTATTAATTTATGAATTTTGTTGGATTGTGAATGTCAAAAGATGGTGCAAGCTCTTATATGTTCACAAGATTGGCTCCGGCCAAATTCTAGAATAGATATAGATGACTACTTTGATAAGTAATGGGATCTTGAAAAGGGTAATGGTCTTATTAGTCTATTGTTCATTTCCTTTTTTAATTTAGTATACTTTATTGTACGATCAAATGTTCTAACTTTGATGTTTTTGTTCTTGTTTATTTTAGACCTAAGTAAATTGAGTCTTAAAGATAACGTGATCGATGTGGGTGATACTTTGAACAATTAATATTGAGGTAAATTTGATATTATTATTCTTATTATTATTGTATGATTTGTTGTTATCATTATTATTGTCGTTATTATTATTGTTGACATTTTATTTTATGTTGATTAACTCAATATTTAATTTACTACCATGTACTTCTTGAACATTTGAACACTTGAAAGTTGAACCAAAGGAGTAAAGAGAGCTTCTTGCAAAGAAGTCCTTCAAGTAATCAAGTCTAAGGCTCCATTCTTCAAGGCATTATCTCCATTTATTGATCCAACAATTGCGCATTTGGTACTTTGGGATTGAAGACTTTGGTTATGTGATTAATTTGCAAGTTTTGTTGGTTGTGGATTGAACTTTGTAATTTCAGAGTCCCTTTAAATCTTTATTCAGTATTATGCTTGCCTTTGTTAATTGATAAGTTGTTTATGTAATGTAATTATTAATTATATTTTTATTAACTTTTAAATATGCATCTATGTTGTGATGCTGTGGACTATGGAGTAGCCTAGTAGCCAGTAGGTGTGCTGTGTGTATGAATGGCAGAATGGGCATCATGCTATCATTAGGTGTGCTATGTGTACTTGGTAATTTTTACTTTTTAGCACATTACGCAACAGGTCAAGAGTAGCCCATTGCAAATGTATGGGCTTTGTATGTCAATTTATGGGCTTCTAATGAAAAAATAAAATGCAAACTGCTACAGCCCAAAACCCCCAAACTGCCCAGCCAATAGCCGCCCAGCACAACGGCCCACTTAAGACTGGTCCATAGTTGGTCCGGTCTCGGTTCGGTCCGGGTGCAATCGGTCTGGACCGACTATAGATCGGTCCAGTCTTTGGTCCTTCACGCGACTTTTATTCGGTCTTTGGTCCAGGCTGTCCGGTTCGGTCGGGTCCTAGACCGATGAACAGCCCTATCCTTCATAGTAAAAGATAGGTAAAAGGAAAGAATGCTTAGATGCCCATTAAAATTGATTTAGAAAAGGACAGGCTAAAATGGAGTTTCATCCATGATATGTTAATAGAGATGTGCCTACCACAAAACTTGGTGCAGGTCATAATGCTATGTGTTTCAACTTACATCTTTGCAGCATGCATTGAATGATTGATTCATCTTATAGGATTTGCAATTTTTCTAAATCAATAGAGGTCAATCCAACGGAGTTGAGGTGGTCTAAAAATCTCCAACTTGCTATTTACTGATGATCTTATTCTCTATGTTTAAGTTTTTACTGCCCAAGCATGTGTGGTGAAAGATTCTCTTGAGCGCTTTTGTAACGCCTGGGGCCACAAAGTTAGTACAGCTAAATTAAGAATTTACTTTTCACTAAACATTCAAAAGCACATTGTTGTTGGGGTATGCAACATTTTGGGTATGGCCAACACTAAAGATCTTGGCAGGTAAATGGGCGTCCCTACCATTACTGCTATTCCGTCGTGTACAAAGTTGAAAACAGGCTTGTAAGGTGGAAGGCAAATTTTTTCCACTAGTTGAGAGAGTTACTCTTACACAATCGACCATTGCAGCTATTCCCTTGTGTACTATGTAAATGGCGATATTGCCAACAGCAACTTGTGATGAATTGGATCGAAAAACAAGAAGGATCCTATGGGGGGCCGGGGGGCGGGGGGGGGTTGGGTATGTCAACTGAGCGAAACCCCTACCTAGTCTTGTGGGACATTGTAACCAAGCCTAAAGAAGCAGAGGACTTAAGATTATAATCGATGCAGCACAAATTTGGCTTTTCCAATCAAGATGGACTAGATGATGATGAATATTGAATCCTTGTGGTCTTCAGTAATCCAAAATAGATTGAGGAGGGAAGGATTTTGAGAATTTATCAGTGAGATCAAATGTTTCTACTATATGAAGGGAAATCTTGGAAAATTTGGAGAATTTAAAAAAGGGTTGGGTATGCAGTTGCGGATGGCCATAAGACTTTTTCCGGAGGCACACGTGGGTGGGTGGCCAATCTTTGTTAAATATAGTCATTGGACACTTCCCCAACCATATGCATGATGCTTTAGTGGTGGACTATTGGGATGCCCAGAAGGGGTGACAGCGGAAAAAGCTCTCATATTTCCTCCCTAGTGAACTTCTGAAGCAAATAGCTTCATATGAGTTGTTCTAAGAAGGTAAGGAGGGTTATTGTCTTCACTGGAAGGGCGATACATCTAGTAATTTCAGAATTAAATCAGCCATCAACATTATTCGTAATGAGCTAACTCCAGTGAATGAGGACTCTTGTACATGGGTTTCGAGGATTAAAGTGCCACATAGATGTAGAGTTTTTCTATGGTTGGCCTCACATGATAGGTTGCTTACTAATGCTAGTAGAAAAAAGAGGGTCAGACAAACAACCCATTATGCCCTTTGTGTGAAATGGATTATGAAACTGTTGATCATGTCCTCCACACATAACCTAGACATGGTGGTGGTCTGGCAGTAGCTCCACAATAATAGCATGGGAGAAATAGGTAGCAATATGGAGTTCAAAGAATAGGTCAAGCACAAGGTATTGAATAAGAACTTGGGGGAGGACATACCCACTAAATTTGCGACCACCAGGTGGTATGCGCGGAAGTAGAGAAACTCATCATGCTTTGATAGGCTGGGCTCTGTGACATGATAAGCCCAAATTCGTAGTGGGCCATTTTGACGAGATCCTTAGTGCACTCTCAACTGAAAAACTATGATATGAGGGAAAGATAAAAGGTCTCGAATGAAGTTTATGTGGGCTAGGAAAGCCTGCTAAAGGGTTGGCCCTTGCTAAATATAGATGGTTGATCCAAAGGAAATTTGGGTCCACCAGGTGGAGGCAGTGCCCTATGAGGCTACTAAGGAGAATGGCTATGTGGTTTCTCTGAAAGGATGGGTTGTTGACCTTCAATGAAAATTAAGCTCAAAGCAATGTATAGAGGTTTCCACATAGCTAAGAGTATGAACATTTCTAAGTTATAGATGGAGCCTGATTCCCTTTGGTGGTTGGCATGCTTAGGGGAAGCACCTCATGGAGTATGGAGCATGAGCCGTTGCTGAGGAGATGGAACAATCTCATCCACTCTTACTAGTGGGAGGTCACAATTTCACATTGCTATCATAACGCTAATCAACTTGCAGATGAATTAACCAATATGGGAGTTGATCTTATCTCAAGTTGTAATATTTTTGATTCCCCTCCTCCTAACGTTATAGACTTACTCTTTGCTGATACTGTAAAGGATGCTTCCTTAGGTTGACCTGGTGTTGATAAAAGTCCCTTTGGGGCATGGCCCCACTTTTGCACAAGGAAGTCTTATTCAGCTACGAAAAATCAATGATATAATCAATTTATTGCCTAACTCGATGAGTGATGTTTAAAAAAAATTACAATGCTTTGTACGTAATGCATTCGCTACTGCTTCTAAACGGTTACCTGCCTAAATTTTATTCTGATTAGCCATTAATGGCTTCAATGATATAATCAATTTATTGCTAACTCAGTGAGTGATGTTTAAAACTATATATATATA
>JACYFF010019584.1:76286278-76302362 GCA_017589665.1 Selenicereus undatus | reverse complement strand
CCCCCCCCCCCAAACAACTTACCACATCAAATCCCCTCCCAAAAGTTCCCTTTGAGTATTGTATCTATGTCATTTGTTCAACCCCCCAAAAAAAGTAAAAAGAACACCACCTAAAACCAAAAGCCCATCATACAAAAAAACCAAATTTGAAAGAGTGCGAGTCTACTTGCAATTCGACAATAAGTCAATAAACACCTTTCATCTGTTTATAATGAGAGTGAGAAGAGGAATTATAGAGTCTAATGAAACTTAGCTAAAATAGGACAATTAAACAAAGTCGAACCAGAACAAAATTTGTGAAACATTAGGAACAAATGAAAAGGAACCAAAACTTGCATGAAATTAAAAAAAAGAAACTAAATAAAAAAAGAACACAGAATTAATTATATGATTAATTAATCAAACAGAGAATAAGATGCGGCAATGTACCACTCTTTATTTATGTAGTTATCGCCGTCTTGTCTCATTTGCTCTGCCTAGTCCCCATCTCATGTTGAATACCATAAAATGAGCTTAAGTCACAATGTGTACATTAGACATTGTTTCAGACACCACAACAACACGGACAATTTATTACCCCTTTGTTTTCTAAGTGATGAAATTAGGCAAATTCTCAATTTCACTCCATAAATTGTAAACACACTATTATTCTCCTTTAATTTAACCCTCCCCTGAACTCAGCAACATATCATTATCGCCCCATTAATCCCTCCCCCCCCCCCAAAAAAAAAGAAAATCCACAACCCCTCCCCCCTAGAAAACCAACTTAACACATCAAATCCCCTCCCAAAAGTTCCCTTTGAGTATTCTATCTATGTCATCTGCTCAACGTATTAAAAAAACACAAAAAAAACGTAAAAGAGAACATCTAAAACCAAAAGCCTATCATACAGAAAAGCCAATTTGAAAGAGTGCAAGTCCACTTATAATTCAACAATACATCAATAACCCCCTTTTATCTGCATATATTGATAGTGAGGAGAGAAACTATAGCAAAAGTCTTATGAAACTCAGCTAAAATGAGACAATTAGCAACATAAAAATCAGAAGACCTAGTGATGATCCATAGCTGACCCATGCCGCATTTCATATTACCTTATCCCCCTATCTTGCAAATCTATTGTCTGTAGCAATGACAACGAATCATGGTCAAAAGAAAAATACAAACAACTAATTAACGAATCAATGATTCTCTACTATTGTATTACTACTCAAACTACTTTCTGCAACATCATAAAGCCTTACCAAAGATCATGGTGGACAATTATTTTAAGTTCTCCATGCCTCAAAAGACGCCCATTGTTCATGTACTCAGTGAAGCCATCCCCCTCTAGCTTTGACAATTCTCTTGAAATCAAAATACATTAAAAACATGTTTTATTAAATTAAAATATCACAGAAAGAAAACAAATCTAAACTTGAGTCAAACTAAACTAAGAATGATACATACTTTCTTTGACACGGAGTAAGGAATTGAAGTTCTTAGGATAAAGGAAATCAAGAGAGAAGAAAACTCAGAAAGCACAAATGCACATAACACTATTAGATGCTCTCCATAGTCAGTTGCTAAAATCATTTTAATTCGCATAACGTCTTAACAAAGACTACATGAAAAATGATTAGAGAGAGAAAAAAAGAATCAGATGCATACCAAATAGACTAAAGAAGAAAGCTTGAATTTCTTTCTTCAGTTTGCCTTCATCATCTGCAACATCATACCCATGATTCAAACAAAAGACAAATTAAAATTAGTACTAACTTATACAACCTAGTGATTAGTTAATTAATCATTCACATTCTAAATCTTGCAAACTCATATGAAAACCAAAAGTAAAGTTACAAAATCATTTTATTTTAAAAACAAATCAAACTTACCAAAATCAACTAATCAAGATTGCTCCTTTCATATACAAATTTCACCTCCAACTCTTCAACTATGCTCGTGACTTTCCAGCATGTCTAATAAATGGAATAAAGACATATCAAAACCCAAAAAAGAGAAACCCAGACAACCTAAATCATAGCAAATGATAAAAACAAATTCTAAGAACAAATGAACTGAAAAAATAATAGCGAAAGATAGTTGATGGTGTGAGCATAGCAATAATGAGAACTTACATGATAGAACCCTGAGTGAACATGATTCATTACTCAATTCAAGTGGTAATCATAGAAATTCAAGACTTATAAACCCTAGATTAATGGAAACTTACATCAAGAAATGAACAATCAAACAGAAATCATGATGTGGAGAAGTTAGGCAATGATCTGGCTATCATCTGCTGCATCTTCCCCTATGAATTTGCGCATGTCTGTGGGCATTGGTTTTGATATCTTTTGTATTTGAAGATTTAAGAATGAAAATTGACTTCTAATGGGGGGAGAGAGTTCATTGGTGGGGTGGGAGAGGCTGCTCAGTTTTAGAGAGAGAAACAGAATGGGACGTGAGCAACAGAGAGATTGGGACGTGCAGAGATGGAAAAGGACATTTAACATTTAATTAATGTTAATGAGAGAGAACTTGAGGAGACATAAAAAGAAGAGAATTCTGCAAGAGAAGGGCATATTGTGGGTATAACTGCCTCCCAAAAGACCCGTATTAATCTCATGTATATCCTGTAATTTATGTATTTTTGATTTTTTTTTTTTTGTATTGGATGCTTGGTCGGTTATCCCACATCTCCACAATAATTGGGCTGGCACTTCAAAATTTAAATATACCTACTGGGGGAACAATTGGGCGGGAGTGCACAGGAATGCAGCAAATTTGGAATCCTGAAATATGAGCACTTCACCTATCCTAGCATTTATTAGATAAAGATTCTTTCAATTAAGTGTCTAATGTTTCTTTATTCATTTACAATTCCACTTACTTTTATTGCAATGTTTCGCCTTGTTTCATTGATTTTTTCCATATTTCAAAATCAATGAATATGCATTTTGGCCTACCCATTCTCAAATTTTAGCTATATAAATGTGTCTTCAATTCCTCTCTTGTTAGGTAATAGAAGGGCCAGAATTCATTGAATAATAAGCTAGAATTCATTGATTAATTAGCCATACAGTATGTACAAGATATATTTGACAAAAACAAATGTAAAGTCCAATGTTAAAATACAATATGCATTCACAAAATATTACTTTTGCGCACAATGCTCACTTGTCTTCCCACAACCGTTGTTTTACAATCCAACCTAGAAAAGAGATCCACATATCTGTTGCAATATCGTCCATAGAATATATCTATTGATCTAATATAACTTCCTTGGATGAGATAATATTTGAACATAAGAGACTGCTTTTGAAGTGATCAACTTGATTGAACAACTACTTTGCAATGTAATAGTACTTCATCTCTTCAAATCAAGTGAAACAACTACACAAATACAAATGAAAACAAATCATAAACAGTAACTCTTATATGGGACCGTCTTATAATAATATAGTGTGAGACGAATGAGCCACATCAGCAAGTGCAATTCAACAATCACCTTCCATGGTCGCGTTTGAGTTGCACACACGTAATAAACCTTACAAAAACTTATCTGTCCTCAGCAGCCCACATTGCACACTCTCTCTCATCAATGGCACGCTATCTCCCATCCCTTTCCATCTTATAATAATATAGTGTGAGATAAATGAGCCACATCAGTCATGTAGTTCAACAATCACCTTCCTTGGTCGCGTTGAGTTACACACATAATAAACCTTACAAAAGCTTATCTCTCCTCAGCAGCCCACATTGCACACTCTCTCTCATCAATCGCACGCTATCTCCCATCCCTTTCCATCGTCATCTTCCTATATCTAGGCAACATTATACATGTTTAAGCCTTCAATTTTATCAATGTGAAACAACATGCACTTGCATATTTTTTTATCTTATCAAATGTAGGATAACACCCACTTTCATACTCCAGCATGCCCCCTCAGGTGTGGACCACGTAACAAGCCCCAACATGTACACATAATTATAATCAAACAAGGATGGTGACAAATCTAAATTAAGCTACCCGCTCTGATACTATGTTAAATTTTTTTTTAATATCAATTGGATCATAAACAAATAGCCACACATATAAGCTCAAATGAGATTACAATCCAAAACCAATTGGTAATTGGTGGAGTAACTCACAAGTTTATATACATGTTCAAGCCTTCAATTTTATCAATATGGGACAACACCAACCTTCGTATTTTTTTTTTATTTTATCAAATGTGGGATAACATCCACTTCCATACTCCAACAAAAACTCACTAGATTTTTTAAATTTTTAGCATACTATAATTTATATGAGTGTTAATTATTTTTGGTGGTAATAGTATCTTCTATTTAACACGTTCTTATTGTGATATTTTTACTATCAAGTTACAAATAATTACTACAATTAAAAAACTTATGAGATTTCTATAGGGAGAAACTATACAGAGGCACCCTTAGTTTACTGTAAACTATTTTAAGGACCTTCGATTTTTAAAACTAAATATAAGGTAACTTGTCTTTTGAGATAACTAATAGAAAGGACCCTCAGAATGTTATTTGAGCTATTTTTAAGACCCAGCTACTATTCTAATTTGCAAAGCACGCCCACAACTTTTTCATATTTGCACATTTTGCCCAAATCCTTAAAAACTTACTTTCAAAATCTTTTAGTTTACGCCTATGCAATTTCTCATATAAGTATTATTTGGGGATCCTTTTCCAACTGGTATCATAGCCACGTGTCCAAAAATAATTAAAATAATTAAGCTAATTAATGATTGCTTAGTGACTAATTAAGCTAATTAATTGTGATTAATACTAGAATCATCACCTGCTTGCCCTGGTCCAAATTATTCCCACATTGTTCATTCTCCAGAAGAAATTTCGTTCATAACACATCAATTAAACTAAATCACTGATACAATTTTAGAATTAAAAGCCGAATTAGCTAAAATTAATACTGAAGTCAAGGATCTTAAAAAGCAATTATCTATAATTCATCTTTCCCTAGTTAACGAAGTTAGGCATAGCGAAAAATCTATTTCAAGCGTTATACTCCATTTCTACATAAATATCCTTTGCAAAGCCCAAAAAACAAGAGTCTATTTCTTTGCATGATATAAAAATCCAAAGAGTAGTAGGTGAAAAATCAGGTGAAAAATCGGCAGAAAAAGCAGAAAAGAAGAAGAGGATGGAGTATAAGTAATATACTCTTGAAGAACTATAAAATATGTTCGAAAGCGAACAAGTTCCAGAAGAATTAAATAAGCTCGTGAGGGTAATTAGTGATAAACATAATGTATTATCCGATGATAATAAAGGGACTAATAATGTCCAATTAGGAGAAAAAATATATCAGCAGATGAACCTAATCAAGTTAGAAAATCTTAATGTCGCACCTTTAGAGGAAATTAGAAGAAAACTTAACAAAAAGTATGGTAAAATGGTTGTTCAAGATGAGATCAATGAAATTGGAGAAGAACTTGACTTAAGTGAAATAGAGACCAATCTGGTTAACAATGTTGTTTGTAAACCTGAAGAATTTGGTGAACCTTCTAGAAGAAATACTCGTTTTATAAGACCCAGGTACATTCCAGCAAAACGTACGACTAATTTTTCCTTTGGGTTTATCCCAAGGAAAACTACCATTTATGAAGAAATTGGCCTTACCCCAATTAGCCAAACTAGGTATATCTTAAATATCGATGAAGTTCGTAATAGAGAGAAAATATTTGAGCATTGAAAACGAGGCATGAATAGCATCTTAAACCTGAATACTACATGGGTTGCTGCAAATTTCCTAAACTGCATCAAACGTAGCTTGTCTGGCACTATAGCTGACTGACATGATTCATTAAACGAAGACGGTAAAAATTCATTAGGAATGATGGAAACACCAGCTGCAATGTTCAGAAACTTATATAAGGAAATCGAAACTGAGTTCATCGGACCTAAACTTGATTTTGAAGAAAAAGTAAGAGAATGGAAGAGAAAGATTAATAACATAGAATAATGAGAGATGAGATATCTGGAGAATTATATTGTTGAATTTAGTTAATATTATTATAAAATTGGGCATAATGAAAATCTTGGTATGTTCTATGACAAATTGTCATATCATATAAATTCCATAATTAACGAAAAATACCTTACATGGCTTGAAAGAGTAGATGTCATTGACACCCTTGGTTCAAGAATATCTTCTTTATGAAAATGGGTTAATGATCAATGTCTTGATCTCCGAAAGCAAAAGAAAATTAAGAAGCAATTCCTAACTTGCTGGGATTGGCCGCACCAATGGGAAAAGGAACCTGAAAGGAGATGAAAGAGAAAATTTTATAAGGAAAAGAGTTTTAATAAGTAAAGGAGGGAGAAATATAGAAGAAAATATTATAACAAATCAAGTCTTAAAAAACGAAATTTTTTTAGGAAAACAGGTTATTGTCCTGCAGGGAAAAGCAACTGTAAATGCTGGGCACGCAGAAAAGTAGGACATTATGCCAATGAATGCAAAAATAGAAAGAATAATAAGCTTATTGAAACTTTGGGTAGTCTAGATTATATTGAGCTTAGTGAAGATGAGGCATTAGACAGAATTGGGAGGAGTTCAATGCATTATACCAGTTCTATAGGCCACCGATCAACCCTCTCATGATATGATTATTTGAAATAATTTTCATAGACTATATTCTCCATGCACATAGACCATAAATCAAATAATATTTACAATCAATGATAACTCGGTTCCTATTAAAAAATTAAGTAAGACTTACACTCATCAAAAAATAGAATTTACACGCAGCCAACGTGGTGAGAAGGTAATATGCCTGCACAACGTGAGAACGCATTGACAATCTCACTACTTGAGTTATCTATTAATGAGCAAATCACTGAACAACAAGAGCAATTGTGTAGAGAATTCTACTCTGGCAATCCGCTAAAATTTTAGGACAAAGATAAAACGTTTGCTAAAATCACTCTGTTAAATCCTAACACTATTATTTGAGTCAAACAAATGGTGTACACATGCCAAGACATTCAAGAATTTGATAAACAAATCAAAGAACTTCTGAAAAAAGGATTAATCAGGAATAGTAAGAGTCCTCACACCAGTCCTGTTTTCATGGTAAGGAATCATACAGAAGAAAAAAGAGGAAAAGCAAGAATGGTGATTAAGTACAAAAAGTTTAATGATAACACTGTCTTTCATGGCTATTACGTTCCTAGCAACATAGTCCTTTTCAATGGAATTCAAGAAGCCTCTTGGTTCTCGAAAATGGATTGCAAAAGCGGATATTAGCAGGTAAAAATGGATGAGAAAAGTATTCCTTTAACTACATTTAGTACCCCTTAAGGACATTATGAATCGATAGTAATGTCATTTGGTCTTAAAAATGCACCTCAAATATTTCAAAGAAGAATAGATATCATCTTTAAAGATCTTAATCATTGTTGCCTAGTATACGTTGATGATATCCTTGTCTTTTCCAAAACCATATAGCGGCACAAAGATGATGCCTTAGCTGTCACCCAAAGATGCATTGATCATGGTATTATACTTGGTAAGAACGAGTGCACTTATGCAGAACAAGAAATTGAGTTCTTAGGCTTAGAGATAAAAGCTTGCCAAATTATTCTACAAAAACATATTCTGGAGAAAATAGAAAATTTCCTTGAAAGGATGGAAGATAGGAATCAGCTAGAAAGGTTTCTTGGATGCTTTACCTATACTTCAGATTTCATTAAAGATTTATCTAAACTGAGAAAGCCATTGTAACAAAAACTCAAGAAAGAAGTAAGTTGGACATGGACCACTAATAATTCAAAGATTGTTCAAAACTTCAAAAAAATGTGTAAAAATCTTCCTGTTCTTAATTTGTCTAATGAATGAGATGATTTGGTTCTTGAGACAGATGCCAGCAATGAGCACTAGAGTGCAATACTCAAAATCAAAGAAGAAGAAAAAATATGCAAATATTACAGTGAAAGTTTTTGGAAGTTTTAATAAGGTAGAATACAACTATCCCACAAAGAAAAAAGAAATCCTTGCATTCATAAGGGGAATTGAAAAGTTGTTAATCTTTTTAGCCCCAAAACCTTTTCTTATTCGAACTGATTGCAAATAAATATTTGATTTTGTAAAAAAGAATTTATCAAATATGCAAGCGTAAAGGCAGCTCCTGCGTTGGTAATTATGGTTTAACCAGTTGTCCTTCTCTATTGAATATATTTAGGGATAAAAGAACTCTCTAAAAAACAGTCTAACTCGAGAACCCGCCAATGGTAATCATCAGAGCATAACTCCTGTCAGAAAAGGAAAAAATTCATAATGAAATGCCATTACTACTAGAACAGGTCTCTTCTTCTAGTAAAGTCCTTATGGATAATTTGAAATTCCATACAAAAAGTAGATCACATTTTGGTCTGCTATCTTCTGCCTACTTAATAACCTAAAGATTTTCCCTTCTAGAGTTACAAGTTAATTAGCTAAGATGTCCTTATGATATCCAAGAAAAATAAGTTCTCATATTCAAGAAAAATGATTCAATGAGTGGTATGCAGCCTGCATGAACTATTATTATAATTATTCCGATGATATTTAGGAGTCTTGGAGTACAACGATATACTTTCCTAATAAGTCTGGAGTTGGTGGTGTTAGTTTCCCACCAAATTCAATCTCTCCAAATGACCCTTTCATTAAAGCCTGAAAATACGGGATGGTCGTTTACTTTATGGAATTCCCATATCCAAAGCTCCCATTCTTCTCAACACTAAATAAATTTCAGTAATGCATGTTCCGAAGGATCCATTTGATTCTTACATCTCCTGATGGTCTAACAAAAATTCCGAATAATAGATGCCTATATGTGGAGGTACATTATGTACTAATCGAGTATGAAAATAGAAAAGCAAAACCATCCAATTATCTCATTCAGATTGTTGATTTCGATGATCCCTATTATCAATGACAAGAATGAGTTCCAGACCGACGAGAATTAGTTACTGATCCTGCTTTAGCAAGAGCAATCGGTGTTTACAACATTTATCATCAAAGTTAGGCATTAATTAAATAAGGAAAAATGTTAATGCATTACAGCAACACTACTTTCGCCTATGACAATGAGTTTAAAGAATATATGAAGGTGAAAGGAGCGACTTCAAAAGATATTTTTATTATCTCTTTGACATTAAGTTGAAAGTTCTTACCAGAAAAAGAAAAAAAAATATCTTCTTGAATTATTTGAGAAATGGAATCCACTGCATCTTCAATTTGATGAAGATTTTGATGATTATCCAAATAATAATGGTCCGGAAGATATTATTGGAGATGAAGACATGCAAAATCTCAATAATTATGACTAGTCTTGTCATCATGAAAAGGCTCTGAAAAGTGGTTGCTCCATTATTGTACTATTTCAACAATTTTCAGGTTTGTAAAATAAGACAGTCTACTGTAGCCATGTGAACGTAACTGTAGCCATGTGTAAAATCAATGTATACTATAGCCAAGAGGGCATCCTATATACCTCATCCCCTCTATAAAAGGAGAGGTCAAATGCTGAAAAGGGACACAGTCATTTGAGCATTCTTGAGCAAAAAAGAAGTCGGGATTTTTCATTTCTCTATGAGCAATCATCTCTAATGATTTTAGCTTAAGTCCCTCATCAAGCTTGCCATTGAAAGATTTTCACTTTTAAGCTTTCAACAAAAGAGATTTTTAGTAGGGAACGTTATTCAATTGAACATTATGTCTTAAATATTATAATTTCTTGACTAAAGTTCCACTATCCCTGAAAAAGACTAAAAACTTGATTAGTGACTACAGTTTAAGGTAGGAAACGAAACAGATCTGTGTTTTGCCTGATCTAAGGAAGGTGGAGTCGAGATTAGCAATCTTTGTAAACTGAAAGCTAGAGGAACATCGGAGTCCAGTGCCGACTAAGTTCAGGTAACGCTTAAAACTCTCTAATTAAGTTTTAATTATTTTGCTAAGCATGGTAGGCTTATGACCACAGAAATTATAATATTTGGGATATAAGTAGTAGATTATAATAACCAGTGCCAGTAAAGTCATTATAAGAAGTTTAATTATTAAAAACAGGCATATTTTCTATTTAGACCCTTAAAATAGCTTATTTGCACAGTTCACTCAATCCAGGGATCTTTCTGTAAATTTGAAATGTTGGAGGACTAAAATAATATGAAAAATGACCTAAAAATTAATTGTCTGAAAACATAAGATACCCCAAAATTAGTTTTAAAAAGACAGGGGTATAAAAATAGTTACCATCGAATTTAGGGACCTAAATGTCAACAATTCGATTTCTATACATTGTATATTTGTATGGGTCTTTAACATTAGTTATTTTTTATTTTTTGGACAATAAATGAGATTGCCTGGTGAGTATGTTAAACGTTAAAAAAATAATGATATATTTATACTAATGAAACAAAAGGTGAGCTGGGAGCCAGGCCATTGCATGAAATCTGGCGGGTGGACTACACAGATGGGCAATGTGCAAACAAAATAATAATGGTATTTAGTATCCATAGCATAGCATTTAATTTTCGTCTCTGCTTTATTTCATGAGGCAGAGAGCGGTCTTTCACGAGTTGGGCATGAACACAAATTGTACAGACTATACAATAAATTATAACTAGATCTAGTAAATAGGTTATTTAGTTTAGATATGATTCAGGTTAAATTTAAGTCGGGTCATGTTCCGGGTTAAATCACATTTTGGGTCAGTTCAGCTTGGGTCGGGTGAACGTCGGTTTAGGTCGATTTTGGGTCAACTAATTTTTGATCAAATATACTTGTCATGCAAAACTAAGCAACTTTGTAGAAAATTTTGGGACAGGTATGGCTCGGTTCGGGTCAATTCGGATTTCGGGTCCACTTTTGAATGAGTTTATTTCAGATGTCAAGTCAGATATAGATTTGGATCGTTCGACTTGGGTTTCGGACTTTGAGTTAGTTTTGCTAGGTCGAATTATAACAATAATAATTACAATAGAATATAACAATAATAATAACAATAAATAATAATTTACTTAGTTTTTGACAACTTCTGTGATGTGCGGAATTTTTTTAATTTTTTAAAATTTTAATTCTCGTGGGAGTTAATCAGTGTTAAGCATCCAAGTGATGCATAAACAATGTCATAAGTTTATTAGTTGTAGTAATTGTATGTAGTTTTATAGTAAGAATATCACAATAAAAATATGTTAAAAGGGAAGATGTTCTTACCACTAAAAAATTATTAGTACACCTTTGGACTACATCATACCTTGAAAATTGAAAAATCTAGTAAGTTTCACATATTACAATAATATGTGTTAAAGGTACATAATTGTGTCACCGTTAATTGTTAATACTGAATTGGACTTTTGTGCTTTAGAAATCGAAAGCAAATGAGTACCTTCTGTCGTAAATTTTGGTATATTTTCTTGTATGCAGGGGATCCGTAACTGGGATTGTATTACATCTAAAATATCTAATATTCCATAATTTTTTAGGTTTATATTCAAATTGATATGAAAAATAATAATGATGAAAATCAAATAACTTTTATTATTTCTCGATAATAATAATTGTGTTTTTATGGCGGATAAAATATAGAATATAAGAACATGTGTATATGATTATGTGCCTTTATAATATTCCACATTTATTAGCCAAAGTTTGGTAAAAGTTGAAAACCAGAATAAGATTATCTATAATCGATACATTTATTTTCTTATAATATAGTATATTATTTTTGGTAATAACAAAAGTAATTTTATTTTTTTTGAGATAGAGAATAGTGGAAGTAGAATTAGTAATATGATATAATTTTTTTTACAAAATTAATATAATACAATAATTTATCATTGTTGAGCATTATTTTTTTATTTCAAAAGAAAATACTTGAAACTATAATTAACTTTTAAAAATCTTTTTTTGGGAAAGAAAATCTTCCATTCATGATTGAATGACTTCTATGTTTTAAACAAAAATAAAAACTATTAATTACCTTAAACATTTTATACAAATGACATGAGTAAAAAATTTGAAGGATTTATTTTGTTTATATATATATATATATGTATTTTGTTTATATATATATATATATATATATATATATATATATATATATATATCTGTGTGTGTGTGGAGAGAGGAGAGAGGGATTAACAATTATCAATGTAAATAGACTATGATTAATTTAATGAAAAAATGTATAACAATCATACTCTCATACAGCCATACTTTCTATGTGCATTTTTATTTTTATTTTGGTGTGGATGGTGTCTCCACCCACAAAGTCATATAACTTGTCAATAATATCAATATTTAGTACTTTTAATATTAATTTTTAATTAAAAATATTAAAAACTTGATTTGATATTAGATTAAGAGTTGCCAAGTCTTATTAGTAGTTTGCCAAATGAAATTAGATAGAGTTTGAAACGCTTTGTCATAAGTCACAATTACCTTTGATCCCCATATGATGGAAAAATTAGTCATGTAATATTTCACCTTTAATACTTATCAATGATTGTTAATTTCTTTTTTTATAAATCAATAATAATGAGTTCTTGCCCAAAAATACCACTAAACTTTCATTTTTATTTAAAATTGCTACTAAAAAGTTTTCGTACCCATACATGCCACTTAACTTGATAATTGTGCATTAAGATGCTACTTGTCTCAAAACTAACCGGTAACAACCAATTTTAATATATTTTTAAAACATTTTTGGAGTTGTAATTTGAAAGCAAAAGAAAATAAAAGAAAAACAAAAATAAAACCTACAAGGAGCCGATTAAAGGAGAGAAATGAGGTGTTAACACCTTCAACATCCATCCATATCTCTCAAAATTAGGGTTTCTGGAAACCCAAAAATCAAACTTCAGCCAAAATCGATCATCACTTGGCAAAATCATGTTACGCATTTTGTTGTTCATCTAAATTCGATCTAAAGTAACCCTATTAACGCTGTCCTCAATTGCTTGAAAGCCCCCACACTCATGTCAATGATGCCTCACTTCTCTCATTGTGAATGGTATTGCGAATGTGGTTGAAATGAGCATCATTATAACGAGTACAGAGTTGCTTTGGTTGTCGAGATTGACAGAGATGGAGGGAGTATGGGTTTTAGTTGTAGAGATTGAGAGAGAATTTCGAAGCCCTATTTCAAGCAAGTTAGTAAGGATCGGAGGAAGCAAGCAGGGGATGGGAAGCGGTCATTTTTCATTTCCTTTTTCTTAAACTATACACACTTTATTTCCACCAGCAAAATAGTATTTTAATTAGTTAACCGGCTATAGCCGTTTAAAATGGCATCGTAATGCATAATTATAAAGTTTGGTGATAGGAAGGGTACGAAAATTTTTCAGTGACATTTTTTAATAAAAGTGAAAGTTCAATGGAATTTTTGACCAAGAACTCCAATAACAATGATAATTTTATTTCTTTTCTTCATATTCTTGAAAAATATAGTACAATAATGAACGCTTTTTCATTTGATATTTAATCATTCATTGGAATCTCTTAAAAATGATCTCTATTTTACATTTTATGTCACTGATATGTTACAATAATCTTTTTAATCAAAATGTTACAATAATATTGGTGGTGAAAAAACAAAAAATATGCATTTAATTGTGTATTAATTATGATAATCCAAATATGACTTAATTTTGTTTTGAAGGGTGGCATTTATGATTATCATAAATTATTTAGGTTTAGAAATAGGTTAGAAGCAACCATACCTCTCATTTTTGACATATAGATGTGAGTTTTCCTTTGATTCTTTCTAATGTACATGTAGATTTGTCTTAGATAAAACCGTCTAAATAAAATTATGAAGTATATGAACAAGGTCATTGTACCATAGATGAGCCCAGTGAAAAAAAAAAAAAAAAACTAATGGTCTAATGGGGAGAAGCCGTGAGATTGTGAGGACCAATAACTGATGACATTAATTGAGTACAAAATCTGTTGAAGTGATTGTGAAAGGATATTGATGAGGTTTAAAATTTGCAACTAAAGCCTATTCACTAAATGCATGATATTACGGTAAGTACAAAGATGTGCAATTACTGTGGTTGCACATATAATACTTTAAGATTCGAAGCAGCCAGTCAGATATGTTTCAATTTCTAAATACTAAAATTAAAATTGATAAGAAGAATCTCAAAATTTAAAATTGATAAGAAGAATCTCAAAATTTAAAAAATTAGAATTAGGACTAAAGTTTAAGTTATCTAGATTCTCGTCTGTAATTGTGCTTCTATGGAAATTTAGGCCTAGAAAATTGAACTATCTTTTTTTTTTTTTTTTTTCCTGTTAACAACGTATTTGATCTTAACGCAGTAAGATCAATTAAAATTCAAAAAGCTACATTTATCTTTCTTTTTCCTTTCCTTATTTCTCTTTTTTTCCTTCCTTATCTATCCCTCCTGATCTAGGAACTAGAAAGTTCTTTTGATAAGTAGTTATTTTTTTTATCAGTAATTTAAAGAAATATATGATCCATGGTTGTAATACTAAGTTTATAAGACTAATGTCAAAAACTCTACCGCCCGCAACAGAACTTTCTTTGGAGGAAAAAAAAGAAAAGGAAAGCAAAGGAAATATTAACAATTTTTTTTAGCGAAAATATCAACAATTGTTAGAATCAATACCTTTTAATATATTCTAATTTAATTCCAAGATAGACTTACCCACATAAAGTTAGAAGCTCGCTATTGTAGCTCTTCTTTATTATGGCTGAAAATTAAAGCATCAATAAATTCCATTTTGTTGGAGGTAACTGTTACAAAAAATGAATGGATATTGACTTTATTTGTTTTACCTAATCTTTCAATCATGACTCATAGATCACAAACATTATCAAGTTTGTCGTTGTTGACCAAGGTAATAGTCACATTGATCATTCTATTAATTGGACAATTACAAAATGTTTAACTACATGTTAATCATGCCCATCAAATTTCCAATTGACAGTTTCAGCCTAGTGGTACTATTTAAAGGGATTCAAATCAAGGATTGAGACACGCAGTTTAAGCATGCAGTCCCCTAGATCAAAGATCTACTCTATGCTCTCCTCCTCACATTACTCTAGCCATCCTCTAGGGTTTGGATTTGGGGTGTGCACTTTCTGGTGACTCTAGTAGCTACCTATTTGTGGGGAGTATATAACAGACAGATCTAGACAAATTTCGCATTGAGGTGAGTCTTCAATGCCTTTTTCTGCGAAAATTAAGATACCTTAAACTGAGACTAAATTATGTCTATGTGACTCAAATTTGGACCTCCCATACCCTCTAAACCCTAATATGGTGGTGTAGATCTAAACTTTCCCACTAACCCTCTGCCTCAAACCTTTAACGAATTCGAGATTGACACTACCAAAACTCCCCTCCCCCTCCAAATGGCCCTTGAAAACAAACCATCCCATGAACCCGAACATATACAAAAAAGGGTTGAAGTAGAAAGAGAGATGCCTACTCATCCATCAAATCCACCAGGAGGGGTGGGACTATCGAGGAAGATAACTGCAATTGTTTTCTACCTCTGAATGGTCTCCACACTCGTTGATCTACGTTTTCTCGGCATAAAACCATGCTAAAAACAAAGTAGAGTTGCGAGTGTTAGTCACGAGCCGCCACTTTGAGTGACAAGTTCTGTGAGTGAACGACGCCAGTCAACTCATCAGCGACCGATCTACTCGTTTACATGATTATTTGGTCGGATTGGATGGTAGTCGAAGCCATGGGCTTTGTTTAGGCGACAGTGTTAGTGGCGGGTTCATCATATGGATGATTTCAGCGGTGTTTGCCTCCCTCAAGATGGGGTGTTGCATGGAGAGGGAGTGAGGACGTGTAAAGCCCATCTAAGAGAGGTCTCAGGAAGAGAATGAGACCGAGGGTTCTGAGAGAGAGGGGGAGAGAGAGAAATCTAAGGGAACGAAGCTAGGTTTTGAAACCCTAGAACATCATATATATATATATATATGTGTGTGTGTGTGTGTGTGTGTGTGTGTGTGTATGTATATATATATATATACATACATACATACATATATATATATATATATATATATATATATA
>JACYFF010019584.1:76267244-76285878 GCA_017589665.1 Selenicereus undatus | reverse complement strand
TATATATATATATATATATATATATATATATATATGTATGTATGTATGTATGTATGTATGTATGTATGTATATATAAAGTTGGATAGAATGCATGTATAATTGACACATGGGATGTCACATAAGATGCCATTTGGGGTGTCACTTGGTATAAAAGTGCCATATAGAATAGCAGCATAAAAGTCTTCTATCATGTAATTAAGATTAATGCAGGCTATCAATGCAATTTAATTCAATTTAATGTTAACTTTTATCATATGTTATAACTAATCAGTATTAAGTTTCGTCTTAAAAAACTTAAATATAGAACGAAGAAATAATTTAGATGTTACCCAAGAAAAAGATTGAAGTGTGTTGGACATTATTTTGAGGTAAGTATATATTGACATCTCATTTCTCTATAAACCTTTTTCACAAAACTATTTTTGTGGGTCTTATGGAATCAACCTCTCTATGGGTAGCAATACCGGTAGTGGTAAGGTTGCCTCCAGCTGGATCTCCCCAGACCCCGCGAAAGCGGGACCCACACTGGGAGTTTGTTGTTGTTGTTGTATATATTGACATCTCAATCTAAATATATTTATTTTGAGTGAATATATCATGAGTTGACACTTGAATGCTGATTGTGCTGTTTATTTCACATAATGCAAAGTTTGATTGCTTAAGCATGTCACATAATTGGATTTAGATAATATGAAATATAGTAGGACCTTAATGTAATTGTAGGTTTCGCTTACGACTACTTTAAGTTGGTACAATACTTTGTTTTTTTCCGCAATTGTAACTTACATTCATGATATTAGGGGGAAAAAAAGTTTCAGTAATTTATTCAATTTATATTTCACTTCAGGTTATATTTTGCTCTCAGAAAACATATAGCATAATTAGTTCTTTTAGCAAATTTAAATTTAAATTTAATAGGTAAATTAATATATAAGAGTAGTTTATGTATATTCCCACAATAGACCATAAATGACTTTAAAAATTAGTAGTACTCTTTCCCCCTCCAAAAAAAAGAACATTAAAAGTTTTCCTAAATTCAAATTGTACTAAAATTTCTTCACTTGCTACTACTCTTCCTTTCTATTTTTTTTTCTTTTTTTTTTATAAATAAGTATACACCAAAGATATAAAATTAAGGTCAAAGACTTATTTGTCTTTTTGTTACTGTTGTCAACAATTTTTCCATGCTTTGTTGATTATGAGAATAATTAATCACATTTTATTTTCATTCAAATCATGGGTCAAATAGTAGGAAAGACCATCATCACTATTAAATAATATTAAAAGTACCGTTAAACAATTGAAATAATCTGCAATGGACATATGAAGTAAGTGCATGCATAATGAATATGATTAAACAACACGAATCTCTAAGAAAAAAATGCACCTTTTCCGATGATTATTAGTTTTAATTGACATGCATGATCTTGCAAATTTGACATCTGGTCTAACATGTGCTAACTAAACTTTTTCTAATTTGTTTTTATTGATAAATTACCTTATTATTCCATTTGAATGTCCATCTTTAATATTACATAGCCTTTGCTAAATTACCTCATTGTTCCATTTTAATGCTCACCTTTAATTATTGTATTATATATTATTTTTGAAATTAATTACCTCATTATCCCCATAGCTATTCATTTTCTCTAGAGTTTATCTTAATTTGCAACTCCTATAGATAGATAATTAATTTTGTAGTATCTCATCTAAGTTTGTGTCATCATTTGATCACAAATAAAATTTGTGTCCTCATATAATTCTTAGTTGTGGAAGGATACAAAAATGAGTCCTAACAAGTATCGGTTAACTAAAAAGGAAGAATACTATTCATTTCTCGATCAATGTCAGAATGAAGATTACAATCCCCAAAATTGTTTTGCACTCATTTAAGACAAAGTAACCATTCGTATTAAAAAGAAGGCATTTTTCTATTCGTATTTGCTGTGCAATGACTATAAATAAAAGTCAAGGATAATCACTTAAATATGTAAGTGTTTACCCTTCAAAATTAGTATTAAGTCATAGACAACTGTATGTTGCAGCATTACGAGTGACTCCACGAGAGGTTTGAAGTTTATCATTAAACATGACAATGAACACTATGACGGATACACAAGAAACATTGTCTATAAAGAAGTATTCAACAACTTATCAATGTTATGTATGCACTCAAAATAACTTTGCTCCTACAAATTACCATAAAAAATAAATTGGCACTATACATCTTTTAGTGTTAGTAAACTCCTACAAAATGTTAATTCTAATTATGTAAAGACCATGAAATATTATGATTCTTAGAATTAAATATAGCTGGAGATTAAAATAATAATAATTAATAAATTCCTCCAATGTTGTGTAGGTAACTACAGGCATATGAAATATACTAGAAGTCCACAATTGAAATACCTCTCTGTAGGTAAGTATAAATCAATACAAAAATATTATCTTACATTTTGACTAAATGTATAATCATGTAAAAATTCATTACATGCAGTTAACAACACTTCGTTGATGACAAGTAGTAAGGAACAAATGAAAAATCAAAACCTAATTTAGTATGATACATGTTACTTTTGCAGGTTACTTAATATGAGAACGGAAGTGGGTGACTAATAGATAGCGAAGACAATAAATTTGATTTGTTATTGAACATTTCATATTAGAACTACTTTTCAAACATTACATATCACATTGTCATATGTTTCATTTTTAAAAATAAAGCCCAAGTTTAAGAAAGACAATAATAAATTACTGAAAATATTATGCTTTTTCTTTGCTCCCACTGTCAATATGGTTATTTCTATTCACAAATCATGATCCTTTTAAACTTTAAAAAAATCACGAAGCATCAAATCGCATAATATCTTAAAACAAAAAAAAATAAAAAACTTCTTAACTAACAGAATTAAAAAAGATAGACTGCACATGAAAAATTCAATTACATACAATTAAGGTGACTTCATATGAAATAAAGTCATAAAAAAAGGTCATACCACAAAGCCCATAGAACTCAGTATAGTATAGCACTAATAATATCATATACAATAAGATACTGATATTTAGCAACCAAGAAGTGATATTCATCGTGGAATGCACGAGTAAAAAACTAGTTTTAAAAGAAAAGGAAGGGGGGGTTTAGGGGTGGTTGACTAGGTTATATCACACTTTTAGGGGATATATATTGTTTAAGTATGATTTCTTTTTAAAACAATTATATAAATTCGTAGGAGGCATGTAATTGATTCTTTAATTGAATTACGATTTCTTTTAAAAAAATTATACGAATTCATATGAGTTATGTACTTAATTCTTTAATTGAATTATAATTTTGAATCTATTTTTTTCATGAATGTATGAACTTGTTATAATAACATTAATATGTTTAATGTGATAATGTTGAATTACTTACAAATTTGTTATATAAATTTGTTTTATATATGAAACAACTTGAAATTATAAAATGATTGTAATTTCGTGTAAAGTGACCTATAAATAAAAAGAAGGATGGGTTGTAACTGCGTGAATTTGTTTCATATATAAATTAGTTTGATGTATAAAATGTAAATTTGTTTTACATGAATTTAATAAACAGCTATGTGATATTTAGGTGTATGTTAATTTGTTTAACATGCTAATGGACCACAAGAATGTGTTTTTTTGTGGAAATGCTTTAATTAAATTATTTAAATTCCTAGTCGATATTTTTATTATGAGCTGAGCAAAATTTTCAACCATATCATATGAATAATGAAAACTTTCAACAATTTAATTGTTTTAACGAAATGTATCTAATTTTTATCTTTTATACTTCTAGACATGGCAATAAGTGATGCAATGCTTGGTGATGTATCCACCAACAAAGAGCTAGATGGACTAACTATGACATTTGGCGTCAGAAGATTCAGTGTCTTCGGTATAAAAAAGATTACTTGAACCGTTGACCATTACTAAGTCTCCGCCATTAGACAAATACAAAGATGGAAACCCTATTGATGATGCACGACGATCTTATTGGAGAGTTTGAGTTTTGTCTCACTGCTAAGGACATGTGGGATAAACTTAAGATCCGTTTCGGCCAAACATCTGCTACAAGGCTTCGTACTTTGTGCATGAAGTAGATGCAATATGAGACGGATATCACTTGTACTATGGTTGAACACTTATGAACCATGAGTTCCATGGTTCAGGATCTTAAGGTAGCAGGGCATGAAATCTCCAAGGAAGAACAAGTCCTTAATATGATTCGAGCTCTTCTAGATGAACCTGAGCATTGGAAAAATATGAAGCTCGTTATGACTCATTTTGAGCATTTGAGGAACTTCATTAAGATCCAAAGTCACCTCAAAATGAAAAAAGAATGCCTAAAAACGTTCAATTCTTCGAATGTTACTCTTGTTGCTAAAGGGAAATAGGCCTAAAAACAATAAGAACAACTAATGTAGACAATTTAGCATGCCCTCATAAGGGTAAGCCTAAAGGTGCTGTTACCAAGAAGCTAAAGGCTAAAGGAAATAGAGAGAAGAACGTAGCACAAGTAAAGCACTATAATTGTGGGAAGAAAGGTCATTATGCTCGGGATTGTCCAGAGCCTCCCAAGGTACCTATCTTGACTTATTCTCATGAATTATATGTTTGTGCCCATGCATTAGTTGCTAATTTTTTTCCTAATTGGATTGTAGATACCGGAGCAAGCAACAATATAGTTCAGGATCGAGTTAGCTTCATGGACTTTCACCGCTACCCGGTGGATTCACATATTGTTGTGCTGGGAAATGACAGTGAAGAAGATGTTATAGGCATTGCGATATACAAGATCAGATTACGTGAGGTAAATATATTTCTTTTCCATGGTGCTCTTTGTGTACCTGGGGTGCGAATTTGTCTTTTGTTTTTAGTTTCTTTGATGAAGCTAGGATTCCTTTTCAATTCTCGTACTGATGGTTTGAACCATTTGTATGGTGGCAATATGTTTGGATAAGCTATTTTGAAAAATGATTTCCTTGTGCTTGATTTGAATTATTGCTATAATAATTCATTTTATGTCTTTGTCTCACATTTTGATTTCGATTTTAAATCAATTAAATGACATGCTAGACTTGGACATATTGCCCAAGATAGAATGAGTATACTAGCTATAGAAAGTTTGTTAGACCAACTCACTTAGGTTAAATTACGTAGATGTGAATCATGCTAGTTGGCAAGGCAATTGTTAAGCCCTTTGGTAAGGGCTGTAGAGCTTCGAGTCCTTTAGAAATTATCCAGTCTTATATTTATGGAAGCATGAATGTTAAAGCACATCATGAGGCTATCTATTTCCTCACATTTATAGATGATTATTTAATATATGGGTATATATACCTATTATTTCATCGCTACAAGGCACTTGATGCGTTCAAACATTTTGGAGTTAAGGTAAAGACCTATTTAGAACAAAGAGTTAAGGCTCCTCATACTGATCATAGTCGTGAATATCTCTCCTATATGGCTAATTGGTTTTGTGTAGACAAGGGTATGCGAACACAAGTTACGATTCCTAGCACTGCACAACAAAATGATGTTGTAGAGCATAAGAATCAAACATTGCTTGATATGATTAGTTAATGATGGCAGATGCCAATCTTCCAATAAGTTTTTAGGGGGATGCGTTGCTCACTGTTGCTTATATTCTCAACTGTGTTCCAAGTAAGACTGTATTTGCTAGCCCATATGAGTTATGATATGGTACAAAACCCTCTTTGGATCATTTACGCCCATGGCGTTTGGCTGGTTATGTGGACAACCCAACCCATAAACATGGGAAATTTCGTCCAAGGGCCACCAAAATAGTCTTCATAAGATATCCTAAACATTGTAAGAGATATGTTATGTTTAGTGAACTTCCCAATGGTGGAACGATAAAAGTAAATTCTCGCAATGTTGATTTCCTTAAGGATGAGTTCCCACGTGTTGGTGGAATCAAACAGGACCTACAGTTGTATGAGTTACAACAAGCTGATCCACTATGTCTCAATGAGGAGGAGAATTTACACACTCACCATGCCATCGAGGATATCACTCTTCCAGTGTCTGAAAGAGATAATGAGAATTTGTTTGCAGAGGAGAATCTCCCTGAGAATGAGGTTTATCCTCAGTCTCCAATTCTTAAAAATGAGGTTAACAAACTTATTCAGGATCCCGCACCTCCAAGGGATAGGGGGAGTGTTTCTCTATCCATTGAGGATTCTACACTGCCCAGAGATAGAAGAGGAATTTTCTAGTGAGTCAAACAAATGAAGGTCCAAGACTCCAAAGAATGAGTGTGGAAGAATTCTTCGACGATAAATCAAAGAGGAAATATTTTTGTATACTCCTTTGGAAATAGATGAACCTACTTCTTTTAAAGAGGCTATTGGTTGACTTAGTAAACCGCATAGAGTGGATGGATGCCATGAAGGATGAAATGGACTCTATGGCAAGAAATAAATTTTGGGAACTAGTTGATCTTCCTCCCCAATGTAAATCAATTGAAAACAAGTGGTTTTTCAAAACAAAACACTAGGCTGATGGATCAATTGATAAGTTTAAGGCTTATTTAGTGATGAAGGGGTTACCCAAATTGAGAGGGTAGATTATGAAGAAACATTTTCCCCTATGGTGAGGATTGCCTCCATTATTCTACTTTTGGCCCTGGTTGTCCATTTGGGCTGAGAATAGTTGTAAATGGACGTAAAGTGTAGCACCCCCAAAATACTAATGACACGATTTACGGAAAACTGTAGTAGAAGACTTAATGATAGAAGGTGCTACTGCCGCCCTGATAAGGACAAGGCTCACTGAAACCTTTTAATCTTGCAACTCATGTTCAAATCACAATATCTATTAAACTAAAACATTCCAAGACCAAAGTCCATCATAGTTCAACTTCAATACAATCGACTTAATCATACCATGTGCTAACATGCACTCCACACTACACAAGTATATTGAATATAGACCCAACTTGACCCTGAAGTCAATCCCAACATTCATGCTATGTTGAATCCACCGTGAGCGTCTGATGACCTCCAAAAGGGCTTGCTAAATGGAGAAACATGTGATACTTCCTCACCTAAAATGAAAAACATGAAAACAATTCGAAAGTGTGAGCTAAGATTCAGCACATGTATTCTTGTATTGTAAAATGAGCGTAGAAACACTGGTGATGAGTACCCGCCTTTGTAATTCATTTAGTTCGCAATAATAATGAAAGTGAAAGTAATATGAAACTGAATTGCTCATTATTATATGGATGTGAACCCCTTGTAATGATATGATCTATACATAGCTGCACACTTGCCAATCCAATCAAGAGTTTAGAGTTGGCCTGAAACCGCATAGGTAAATGATGGGCTAACGCCCTATAGATGATAACTGACGGGGTCACAAGTTAAATGTCAAATCGCTGTACAAACTGATTCATTAATAAACTCATTAAGAGTTGTAACTTGATGAACATGTTCTGCTTTCTGAAGATACAGACAATGGGCGTACCTTGAGTCTTTAAACATGTCATATGACTTAATATAAATGTCATCTGTTTCATAAATGTCATCCAACTTGATAAATACGTTCTAACTTTATAACACTTATGTATAACGAGGAACGATAACTAGTCCTCGACTCTGTTTCATAAATGTTATTGTAGGCATGTGTAGTCAGTAAATGATCCTTACTGACATAATTGAGTAAATAAAAGTATGTGCAATAGAAATTGAGTAATTAAATGGTATACATAACTTGAGTTTTTCAATATAACTTCAAAACTGAATTAATGAAGGTAATTAAATATGATATAAAGTAAATGAAAGTAAAACATACCACAATGAGATAAATGAGATTACAAAGGAAAAGGCCTTGATGGTGACAAATGGGAGAGTGGTTTTGGCTTTTTCTGAGATAGGTTGCTGATACGGGTATAAGACTCACTGATATATAGCTTGGTTCAAGATAACAGCGAGTACACTAGATTGGCTTGATAAATGCAGTTGATACTTTCTGAATTGAGTAAGTAATAGAGGTTTGAGGCCAAGAGAGATATATCTTGGTTCAAAATAACATAAATTGCAATAACTTGGTTTGATAAATATGGTTTCTGAGTCAAAAATTCTCCGCACTTTTCATATTTCATGCACAAGTCCATTAAATATAGAATTCCACCCCAATGAGTCATGGAACTCAATAGAAGCTCACTAAATTTGGTATTTTCTTTGTAAAATCCATAATTGATTAAAAGCTCATAAACAAGCTTCCAAATTGTATACTTGTCTTCTTCTTTCTCATTAATCAAGCTAAAAGCTCCATGAAAGTCGATGAATATTCATTTTCCCCTTAAATGACCTTACTTGTCTCAAAATACACAAAATGAGTGCATGATCAATCTCATTCAATCTTTATTATTGCTCCTAACACAATTACTCAAAATGCTTCTAAAAATCATCGAACTCAAAATACTCAAACAAAATTTATGAAATCTTATAGGAAATTCAAAAATAATATGAGAAATCTACAGTAAAGTTTTTAGAATTTTCCTCCAAGTATACACTGCACATAAATTGCAATAACAACCCAATTTATTCCAAAGCAGGTCAGTTCACTTCAAAAGTTCATAACTTTCACCCTTGACCTCAAATGGAGACCCAAAACCCCAATATGGAAAGGTTAAGAAGTCCTGAAAAATTTTCATTTGCAGCACAAAATTTGATTCCCACAATAGGATTTTCAAAATGGGGTTAGAACACAAGTATGTCAGTTTTAGTTGAACTTGCACAGTTATAGCAAAACGGCCATAACTTTTTTCACAAAGTTCAGATTAAGGCAATTCAAAAGGTATTTGAAAGCTAACTCACGAACCTATGTGCCCACCAAAATTATAATTTTTTAGTATGCTGATCATTACTAGTTTAATCTCAAAGTCACCCCTGTTTTCTGTCATTTTCAACCCTCACTGTTTTTGTTTTCTCCTCTTTTTTCACATAAATTCTCACTTGAAATCATTCTAAATCACCAAAAACATCATCATAATCATCAATAAAACTTTAGATTACAAAATCATATACAAAATAATACAAATACATCAATTGACTTAAGCTAACTTGATCATGACAAAACCCTAACCTTAACATGCTTCAAGCACAACCCCACAATGATCAATATCCCCAAAATCAATAAAATTTATATGATAACATCTATTTTGATCTCAAGAACGTAATACATAACTAAAACAATCATAAAAACCAAGAATACATGAAAATCAAGTTAGGATTTACTCACTTTGCTTGAAGAAAAGTAGGTGAAAATGATGTTTGATGCTTGAGGGGGATGTGGAGACAATTGGTGGATGCCTTGGTGGCCAGAGGGTGGCTGAATGGTGGCTCGAAGGTAGCTGGAAGGTGGCTGCTATAGTTGGCCATGCGGTAGGGGAGAGATATGTGTGTGTTGTCTTGCTGGATTAGAAATGAATCAACATACTTGGCTAATATTTAACCTTCCATAAAGTAGCTTTTTGGCAAACTATGGTTAAGTTTAAGATTAAGCTTAAATCATGGTTAATAAGGCAAGCTTGTTGGGCTATGATTGGTTGCACGGTTTGGCCTAGGAAGGGAAGTAAACTGTACGTGATTGAATTTTCATAGCTTGAAATTAAATTTTTGTGAGATTATAAAAATTATAGTCATAATAATAATAATAATAATAATAACAACAACAACAACAACAACAACAACAACAACAACAACAACAACAATAATAATAATAATCATAATAATAATAATAATAATAATATCATCTTAAGCCATAATTATCAAGGCCTACTATCAATTCACCCGATATTTAATCAATCAACAAAACTTGAATTAACAATTAATGAAACTTGAATTGAAAAATGGGACCCAAATAAAATTTTCCCCAACAGGATGATTAAATACAATAAATAAAAGCGGAAAATTTAAATGACATAAGGTAATTCGATAAATATACAAATTGAGTGTAATTGAATTAATAAACATGATTTGGTTAAATAAAAACCATGAGTGATTAAATCAATAAATATGATTAATTAAATGAATAAACATGATTAAAATGAATAAACATGATTAATTAAATAAATAAATATGATTTAAATAAATAAATGTGGGTTATGGTAGAGTTATTACAGTCATCCCCCCTTAAAAACTTTTGTCCTCGAAACTTATTATTTTGATCATGTATGCAATGCCAGCTCAAGTAGGGATAGTTGGTTTTCACTACTTCCCTCCGAAAAGGTATGATTAGCCCAAAGTGCATAGCTGCTTAATCTTGCGGTCAAATATCTAGATTCTCAGTGATTTCACTGGCTCGATTACTTTGGTTCAAAATTTCCGTCGCCATTTTCCGACGGATTGGTCGTATTCCGTCGGAATTCAGTGGAATATTCCGTCGGCCCAGTTGATTTTTTCAACTTCTCTCTGCCCGAGAAAGCTGCAGGCTTGTTTTGAAAAAATGCCTGTCCGACGGAATTTTCTGGCGAATTTTCCGATGGATAGGCATTTCTGTTGGAAATTTGAAAATTTGAATTTTTTTAAATTTCAAATTTTTCAATTTTTTGAATTTTTTTAAAAAAATAAGTGGTCTGACGGAATTTTCCGTCGGACAACACTTTTTTCTGAATTTTTTTAAAAAAAATATCGAAAAAGGTGAAGTGGTCCGACGAAAATTTCCGTCGGACCACACCTCTTTAAAAACCTGATTGCTCGAGCAATCGGGCACTCCACACACACACAAACCTTTCTCTCTCTCCGCCATCGCCATGCAGTGCCGCCCTCTTCCAGCCACCATCGCCGCCCTCTGCGGCCGTCCAATACCCTTCGCTCATCCCTCAAAATCGGCCCCCTTCACTGCCTCCACTGATTGCCGCCACCTCTACCCGTCGCCGCCTCCACCGGTCGCTGTATTCAATGTAGCACTAAGAAACTTATCATCTTTCAAATGAGTAATTCAACCTAAATGTTATTAGAGAGAACATTAAATTGCCATTAAAAGATGAGGAGTTTCTTGGTGTTACATTGAATGCGGCGACTAGTGAAACATGTTTCGATCCCATCAAACGGTCTTTTGCTGAACGATATTGTGATTTTGCAGTGGAAAGATGCGTAACTCAACCTAAATTTTCAAAATATTTTTTTTAAAAAAAATTAAATTTTCGACGGAATTGCCATTTCCGTTGGACATCCCGGCCGGATACTTGCCCCAAAGTACCGGAGGGCCCGACGGAACTGCTTCGTCGGACACCCGATATCCGTCGGCTTCCGTCGCCCACTCCGTTGGCCTGCTTCCCGACGGTCGTCTCTTTCTGTCGGAATGTGTCCGACGAACGGGAGATTCCGTCGGAACCAGCAGGTCTATGGGACTTTTTCCCCCGGCCGTTTTCCGTCGGATTTTCCATCGAAAAATCATTTTTCTGACGGAAAAACGTGCCTTTTTCGTCGAAAAAAGCACGTTTTTCAGTAGTGGCAAAGGAGGTACTCTACTCTATTGGTTCTCTGTCTTCACCACTAATAAGTATGGAAACCATCGCATTTTCTACTAAGTACTTTGATACTGACTCATAAAACCCAATGTAATGAGGACTCAATTGTCTCTGATATCCAGTCTTTTGACGCCCTTGACTAGAGAAGCTCTTTGAAATACTTTATATCTCATCTGAACTTTGATTGTCTCCTTCTTTAGCCAAAATGCCCATATGACTCTTGTGTAGTCCTTGTGTCACCTTACCATGTACTTGAACTGTCTTATTATTCTCGATACTTCTTCTAGCTTACTCTAATACCGCTAGACACTGTTTGAGATTATGCCTTTATCAAAATATCCTCATAAGATGTTCTTAATGCACCACATGATCTTCCCTCATTAGACTAGTCTAAGATCTTCTCTAAGTCCGAATTAGACGCTAGAATAAGCATGGTTAGATATGCAAATGATGGAATTGGTAGTCAAGTGAGTCATTAGGACAAAAGGAATAAACAATGAGACTAGAAAAGATTTATAAAGGAGGAATTAGCATTTGGTGGTTAGAATAAAATAACCATAAGTGTATCATGAATTCTGAAATATAATGCCACAAGAATTGTGGTTTATAAATATGGATCATAAAGGGTCTAATAAATAATCAGGCATAGATAAAGATGGCTCGGTTGTAGTCGGGTTTAACTGATGAATTGGAAACAAGATGACAAGCAACGGAGGTTCAACTAGATGACTTTATAGCCACAAGTAACAAGATAAGTGCAATAGATAGATGCGACAAGTAATGTGCAATAAATAGATAGATAGACTGGATAAGCAACGTGCAATAGATAGACAAATAGATTGGACAAGCAAGGTGTAATGGATAGATAAATGGATTGGACGAGCAAAGTGTCATTGGATAGATAAATAGATTGAGCAAGCTACAATAGGAACATGTCTTTGCTCATATGAAGCCAATTCGAGTACAACAATAAGATTAAATAGAGAATGCAGAAGTTTATTTATTAGAATATATAATATATGTGTGGGAGTTGAATTTCAAAATAAAGAGAGTAAGGGAATTATGACAATCGCAATCAACCACACCAATGAGAGTTGAATTATATTATGAATTCAGAACAATTTATATGAGCTTATCACTATGAATAAATGAGATGTAAGGTAGATGTGTGAATCGGCTCTCAACAGAATGAACTACAACTCATGATCATGAAATAAAGATGGTGAAGGTCGAGAATACTAGAATGTTGACAACCATATAAGGTCGAACAAAAATGTATTGCACATTTAACAATGGGTTTGCAAAGACATGGAAGGTCACGCTAATAGGAAATATCGGGTTACAATGCATGGGAGATTAAACAATATTGGATAGTATCAAGTTTTGAAGATTATACAAGCAAACAATTTCAAGAATTACTATAAAAAGGCATTCTTGCAAAAGATAAACTGTGGTTGCATGGTTTAGGTGTGATATCCGGACCTCAAATTATTTCTGGAAAAAACTTCTGTTGTTGGCAGTTAATCTCATAAATCATTTATTCAAGATATAGGGCACTTGTTTTTGATAGTGATCTTGTTCAACTCTCTGTACGCAGTACACAACCATAAGGTTCTGCCTTCCTTCTTGACACATATAAGACTAGCGCTTCCCACGGTAACACTTGGTCAAATAACTCCCTTTTGTAACAACTCATCTTACTAAATCTTTAGTTCTTTGAACTCTGCTGGGGGTTATATGATAGGGGCTCTGAAAATGGATTGAGCACCTAGAACTAGGTTGATATGAAAATCAATGTTTCTTGGGGAAAAATAGTCCTGAAAAATCCTTAGATGAAACATCTCTAAATTCACAAATTGTAATTACGGATATGTATATATCAAGTGTGGTTGGCATATCACTAATATTCAATGCATTACTGACACGACAACTCAGTTACTTGCACAGTGTAATTGGGGCAGAAGTAGGGTTTTTCTTCCCTTGGTCCATAGAAACACACGTCTAGTCTTTCCTCATTTTTCAAGCTAACCTTAAAATCTTTACAAGTCATCTTCTATAAGTACACGGTCAGTTCATCCCTACAATGGTAACAAGGTCTGCCAATCAAACTGAATTGAATGCCTAATGAATATGGTTCCAGCAATACCAATAGAGGCATATTTATAAAAGATAACACATTCAACCGCCTACTAGTCTCAGTAAATTTAAAAGACAGGGGGACAATCTAAAGTATAAAGAGATGTAACCACACCATGAACTCTTGCAAAGATATTTCTTTATTGGTTATAAAGGACCGACATGTAAGCTGAATGAATGAAAGGACGAAGATTCGTAATGAAAGAGGTTATACATATAACTGACTTGCATAAACAAGACATGCAGTTTATTCATGATGGTTACTATAGTAAAGTAAATGAACGATGTTATGAAGTTGAGAGGGAGTATTAAATACTAGAGGTGAAGCAATCTAATAGATTACCAAAGAGGCATTGGAAAAGTCATACGGTACCCGTATGTGAGTAAAATGACAACGATGAGGGTCAACACCACCAGAAGGGAAATTTTATTCATCTGGTATTTGAAAGGCCAATACGTCAAGATGAAGGAGTCAGTCTTATGACTAAACATGATGGCATCCATCAATAACACATTCTGGAGCAAATGGAAGTCTTAGGTAGGCATATAAACTCCGAAACTGCTAGGAGATAAACATAGCACAAATCGTTGTTTATCGTTAATAAGATAGACTGTACTAGTAAAGAAAGGATTGTCAAAATAACTTGAGTAATGGCATGGAGTCACGACCATAGAATAATATGCCAACATGACATTACTGTGCTATAGAAACACGAACAATATGGATCCATTTAATTGCTGAAAGGGCGATGTCTGGGTCTAAAGCAAGCAAAGGCTTTGCAAGCAATAAATGAATAGTGCCCAAATAGAAGCAAGGAGTTAAACTAGGTGACAGTAAAAATATGAATATAGTGATGACTGAACTATAAGTAGAATGAGTCAAGTATGCTTAGGAAGAACTACAAATCACACAGTAACGCATACCGGGGGTCATTATAGGCTCCATTATGGTTTGAATCGCCTGTAAGAAAGGTTGCTCAGATGTGTTTAAAGGACTCCCCATGGACCACATATGAGATTTTTCATAAACACTGCATTAGAAATTAAGAAAGTGTTAGTGGAAAAGAAATGATGCATCTGAACAATTCAAGATAACTAGGGCAAAAATCAGTCAATGACAGAAAGTAATGGGAGCATTGATGAGGTAAGGTCCTAATGTTAAGAATGACAGCTTAATCTTACTCGTTCCACCCATATAATACCCAGTGGCACACCATAAGCTACTAACTGTTATCATCAGACATAAGCACTCATTGTAACGTTTATCTCATACTGGTTCACCTCAAAGATATTGCCCCACAAAGAATTTCCTTATCTAGAGGTTTATGTCTAACTTGCCACTGTATTAATCCCTTAAGAAGTTGCAAATGGCATCCCCACATAAGGTTTCAACCATCACTGTACTCAAGATCAAGTATATTAACACACCTCAATAAAACTCTCAAATCCTATAGCAAAACAGACAAAGTTCTACCTAAAAACAGACTAAAATCCGACTTAAAGCCTTACAATAGATACTTGAAATGGAGAGAAACACTTCAATAGCTCAACGACCACATGCCGAAGTTCATAACTCAACGAGTCACACACCCGAAGTGCACGATTGTAAAAATTTAAACAAATGAGAGAAATGAAACATACAATACAACTCCCAAATAAATGAGAGCATGCCTCACTAACAAGTAACCCAAATGGTTTCACACTCCACCTTGCTAATGCTCGGATCTCAGGATATTACCAAATGATTGGGTCACCCAAATGGAAATGGTTCCTCCTTATATGCCTATCCATATGAACTCATAGTCAATAGCTCATTTAACTGGTCCACATAACTTCTACACACCTTGATAGCTAATTCATAAACGCTTGACAGCTCACAGTGGCCCTTAAAACCTTAGCTCCGATACCAAATCTGTAACCCCACAAAATGCTAATGACATGATTTACGAAAAATTGCAGCGAAAGACTTAATGATAGAAGACACTACTGCAGTCCTGATAAGGACAATGCTCACTGAAATCATTTAATCTTACAACTCGTGTTCAAATCACAATATCTTAAACTGAAACACTCCAAGACCAAAGTCTATTATAGTCCAACTTCAATACAATCGACTTAATCATACCATGTGCTCCCTCGCACTCCACACTAGACAAGTATATTGAATATAGACCTAACTTAACCCTAAGGTCGATCCCAACATTCATGCTATGCTGAATCGACTTTGAGCGTCTGATGACTTCCAAAAAGACTTGGTAAATGGAGAAACGTGTGATACTTCATAACCTAAAATGGAAACATGAAAAAAATTTGAAAATGTGAGTTAAAACTCAATACATGCATTTCTGTGTTGTAAAATGAGCGTATAAACACTGTTGATGGATACCCGTCTTTGTAATTCATTTAGTTCGCAATAACAATGAAAATGAAAGTAATATGAACCTGAATTACTCATTATTATCTGGATGTGAACCCCTTGTAATGATATGATCTATACATAGGTGCACACTTGCCAATTCGATCAAGAGTTGGCCTGAACCCGCACTGGTAAATGATGGGCTGATGTCCTATAGATGATAACTGACAGGGTCACAAGTTAAATGACAAATCGCTGTATAAACTGATTCATTGATAAACTCATTAAGAGTTGTACCTTGATAAACATGTTCTGGTTTCGGAAGATACAGGCAATGGACGTACCTTGGATCTTTAAAATATCATCTAACTTGATATAAATGTCATCTGTTTCATAAATGTCATCTAACTTGATAAATATGTTCTAACCTGATAACACTTATACATAACCAGGAAGGATAACTAGGTCTCGACTCTATTTCATAAATATCATTGTAGGTATGTGTAGTCAGTAAATGGTCCTTCCTGACAAAATTGAGTAAGTAAAAGTATGTGTAATAGAAATTGAGTAATTAAATGGTATACATAACTTAGGTTTTTCAATATAACTTCAAAACTGAACTAATGAAAGTAATTAAATCCGATATAAAGTAAACGAAAGTAAAAAAGACCACAATGAGATACATAAGATTACAAAGGAAAAGGCCTTGATGGTGACAAATGGGATAGTGATTTTGGCATTTTCTGAGATAGGTTGCTGATACGGGTTAAAGACTGGCTGATGTATAACTTGGTTCAATATAACAGCGAGTACACTAGATTGACTTGATAAATACATTGGATACATTCTAAATTAAGTAAGTAATAGAGTTTTGAGATCAAGAGAGATATATCTTGGTTCAAAATAGCATAAACTGCAATAACTTGATCTGATAAATATGATTTCTGAGTAAAAAATTCTCCCCACTTCCCATATTTCATTTACAAGTCCATTAAATATAAAATTCCACCCCAATGAGTCATTGAACTCAATAGAAGCTATTAAGCTCACTAAACTTGGTAGTTTCTTTGTAAAATTCATAATTGATTAAAAGTTATAAACAAGCTCCCAAACTGTATACTTGTCCTCTTCTTTCTCATTAATCAAGTTAAAAGCTCCATGAAAGTCCATGAATATTTATTTCCCCCTTGAATGACCTTACTTGGCTCAAAATATACAAAATGAGTGCATGATCAATCTCACTCAATCTTTATTATTGTTCTTTACATAATTACTCAAAATGCTTCCAAAAATTACCAAACTCAAAATACTCAACCAAAATTCATGAAATCTTATAGGAAATTCAAAAATAATATGGAAAAATCTATAGTAAATTTTTCAGAATTTTTCTCCAAGTATACACTACATAGAAATTATAATAACAGTCCAATTTGCACTAAAGCAGGTTAGTTTACTTCAAAAATTCATAACTTTCACCCTTGGTGTCAAATGGAGACCGAAACCCCAATATGGAAAGGTTAAGAAGTCCTGAAAAACTTTCATTTACAACACAAAATATGATTCCCACAATAGGGTTCTCAAAATGGGGCTAGAATACAAGTATGTCAGTTTTGGTTGAACCTGCATAGTTATAGCAAAACAACCTGAACTTTTTCCATAGAACTCGGATTAAGGTGATTCAAAAGGCATTTGAAAGCTAACTCACTAACGTATCTACTCACCAAAAATCATAATTTTTTACTATGCGGATCATTACCAGTTTAATCTCCAAACCACCTCTATTTTCTGTCATTTCTAGCCTTCACGATTTTTGCTTTTTCCTCTTTTTTTCACATAAATCCTCACATGAAATTATTCCAAATCGCCAAAAACGTCATCATAATCATAAATAAGACTAAAGATTATAAAATCATATACAAAATAATACAAATCCATCACTTGACTTAAGCTAACTTGATCATGACAAAACCCTAACTTTAACATGCTTCAAGCTCAACCCCACCATAATCATATCCCCAAAATCAATAAAATTTTCATGATAACATCTATTTTGATGTAAAGAATTTTAAACATAACTAAAACAATCATAAAAACCAAAAACACATCAAGATCAAGTTAGGGTTTACTCACTTTGCTTGAAGAAAAGTAGGTGAAAGTGATGTTTGATGATTTAGGGGGGTGTGGGGATAGCTGGTGGATGCCTTGGTGGCTAGAGGGTGGCTGACTGGTGGCTGTTGCAGTTGGCCATGGGTTAGGAGAGAGAAAGGGTAGAGATATGTGTGTGTGTGTGTGTTGTCTTGCTTGGTTAGAAATGAATCAACATACTTAGCTAGTATTTAACCTTCCGTAAAGTAGCCTTTTGGCAAACCATGGTTAAGTTTAAGGTTAAGTTTAAATCATGGTTAACAAGGCAAGCTTATTGGGCTATGATTGGTTTACACGGTTTGGGCCCGGGAAGGGAAGTAAACCGTATGCGATTGAATTTTCATAGTTTAAAATTAAATTTTTGTGAGGTTATAAAAATTATAATGATGATGATAATGATGATGATGATGATGATGATAATAATAATAATAATAATAATAATAATAATAATAATAATAATAATAATAATAAT